>CAKJTW010000104.1:3922270-4587155 GCA_917880005.1 Nanger dama | reverse complement strand
TGATCATGTGAACCCACCTCAGGAGGCGTGTCCTTAGTGACCAGGGGTTGGTGGCTGTCCTGCCTGTTTATCTGGAGGACCATCTGGAGTAGGCTCTTTCTTGCTCCAGATCAACAAGCTCCATCTGTGTAAACCGCTCATCAGAGCCATCGACAGCTCAAACCTGAAGGACGACTACAGCACGGCCCAGAGGGTGACCTACAGGTACTACGTGGGGCGCAAGGCCATGTTCGACAGCGACTTCAAGCAAGGTGCGTCGCTGCCCCAGGCAGCCAGGCCCCAGGGCAGCTTCCCGGCTTCTGGGGCGGAGGCGGAGGCGGTGTCCACTGCGTCCAAGGAGCGTTGCTCCGACACCAAGTCGGTTCTGAAAGGAAAACCCCGTTTGCCTTTCTTGCTCGGGTACCAGGTCCCTGAGCTGGTCACCGCTGTGTCCTTCCCTGGGGGAGGGACCCACGCACGTCTGTCCCACGTGTGGGCCATGCTCAGTGCTTCCCTGTGGCCTCAGCAGGTCCTGTCGGCATAGGACGTGGGGACTGGGCAGCTCGTGGCTCGGCTCCAGCCTCGGGGGACGGGCCCCTGCGCTGGTGTCAGCCTCAGCGCCTGTGGCCGGGGGCCACGGGTCAGTGCCACATCCGAGCTGCCCTTTCACGAAACCGTGTTACGTGGTTAGTGTCCTTCGCTTTCTCAAGATTGGGAGGCCGTTTATTTTCTTTTTCTGAAAGTTTGGAGTGGCCAGTATGCGGTGGTCCTTTACGATTCTTCTCTTACTCTCAGATCAGACTTTTCAAACTCACTTCCTTGACAGTTACTCACATGTGAAGCCATGTGGCTTCAGGCACTGTATGAGGCGTAAAGAGCCTTTTCACCCCGCATGTCAGTAGCCACAGAGGCTCTGATGACGGAAAGAACAGCTCTTTCATAATGAGAGCTCTGTTTTCTTATTCCTGGGGGTTGTACAGACCAACTTTTCATTTCCTCTCACACAGTTTTCAACATAATCAGTTCAGTCGCTCGGTCGTGTCCAACTTTGTGACCCCATGAAATGCAGCATGCCAGGCTTCCCTGTCCATCACCTACTCCCAGAGCTTGCCTTCAATACGTGAAGCTTTTGAAAGGGGACTTTGCTTGATTGGTCCCCCTCCCTCTTTCTTTCCCCTAAAATATGAAGCGTTGCCATAGCTGAACAGCAAGAGGGCGAGTCCACAGCTGATTCGCGGTCAGCCCCGTGTCCTTGGTTGCTCTGCATCCGTGATCAGCAGCCACAGGCGGAGCGGCACCGCAGTGTTTACCACTGAAAATGCCCACGTGCAGGGCACCCGTGCAGAGGCAGGCCCGCTCGTTCAGGCCAGCTGTGCGCTCGGTGGAAGCCTCAGAAAGCACTGCTGCTCCTCTGAATCTTCACTGAGTGCTCTCTGGGCTGTGGAGAATGATCTGCTCATGCTGATGGGAGACACTGTCGCCCCTGGAGCCTTTGGGCCCTTGTGTGAGGGAGGGTGTAGCGCCAGGCCCGGGTGGGCACTGCTGACCGTGTCTGTGGGCGATCCTGCAGCGGAGGAGTACCTGTCCTTTGCTTTTGAGCACTGCCATCGTTCCAGCCAGAAGAACAAAAGAATGGTCCTCATCTACCTGCTTCCTGTGAAGATGCTCCTGGTAAGTGGTCTGTCCGGCTCGCTGGGGGCCTGTCCCCTACAAGGAGTACGTAGTCACCTCAGCGTAGCCCACGTGTGGTGGGTCTCAGTCTGAGCCACACGTGAGCGCACCCCCAGAATAGAGGAGAAACAAGCGTTGGGTGTGACCCGAACCACTGTCTCCGTGACTGACATTTCCAGATCCTTCTAGAAAGGCTTGTCTGGTTTTGTTTCCTTTTTCCTAACATTACCTCACTCAAAGGTTTAACATATGTAAGACAGGTAAAACAGTGCATGTTACGTCTATTAGCCCTGAAAATCTGGAATAATAGAGCTGGGTTAACCAAGAGAGAAAAGATCATTCCAGCCTGTCTGGGTGTCTCACTTGCTCACTAAAGTTGTTTTGGGTATTTGTTAAAAAAAAAAAAAGGCAGGTAACTAGCAAGTTAATTGACTGAAACATCCTCACAGTGACAGAGCTTCCTTTCTTCCCGTTGGAGTGTCTCAGAAATTGTCAAAGCAGCACACACAGACGTAAAATGCACCCGGCTCAGGACGGCGTGCGGTGGGAGGAGGGAGTGCCCCGCCGCTCAGCCAACTGTGTGGAGCAGCCAGTCTCGGGCTTTCAGCTCGTGGTCTGGAAGCCGGGTCTGAATCCCTGAGTCGTGGCCTGGTGCTCCTTTGGGGCCAGCTGTTCCTGTGCCCACTGGCAAGGTCGCGGTCAGGGTCGCACGCCGCTGGTGGCAGAGCTCTGTGGGCGCCGGGTTTCCTGGTTTCTGGACCAGCGTTCGTTTGTTTCCAGTTGACTAGGAAGCATTTTTTGTTCAGTTACTTAGGAAGAAAGTCTGAGAAACACAGGTTAAGAGTTTTTAAAACTTGGTAAGGGTTTTATCAAAGACAGTTCTGTTAGAAAGGAGAAGGTTCTTATTCTGGAAAATTACTCTGTCTCAGGGCCACATGCCAACCATTGAGCTTCTGAGGAAGTACCATCTCATGCAGTTCGCGGAGGTGACCCGAGCCGTGAGGTAGCTCTTCTCTTCCCGGGGCCCGACCGCTCAGGGTGCAGCGCCTCTGCGGAGGGGCCCGCGCTGCCGGGGGCTAACGGCCCGTCTCTCCTGGGTGGTGTCCTGCTGCTCTGCACGTCTCTGTGGCCCAGCGAAGGCAACCTTCTCCTCCTGAACGAGGCCCTGGCCGCGCATGAGACCTTCTTCATCCGCTGCGGCATCTTCCTCATCCTGGAGAAGCTGAAGATCATCACCTACAGGAACCTCTTTAAGAAAGTGTGAGCACAGCCTGCCTTCCTGAGTCCCTGGGATGAGGCCGAGCTGCGGCCCCGCTGGGTGCCGGTGCCGGTGCCGTCCAGGGGCAGGGCCCGGGTGAGGGGGCTGCTCAGGGCCCAGGCCGGGTGCCCGGTGAGGGAGCAGGAAGGCAGGCCTGCCCGGGTGAGGGAGCGCGCAGGCCCCCAGGTGAGGGAGGGAGCTCCCCCGTGAGGGAGCGCCCAGGCGCAGGTGAGGGAGCGTGCGCAGGCAGGCCCGGGAGAGGGAGCGCCGGTGACACCCGGGGAGGGGAGCGGGTGAGGACCCCGCGGGCCCCCGGGTGAGGGAGCGGGCAGAAGCTCGGGCGGGGTGAAGGGGTGGACTTTGGCAGTTCTGACACCAGCCCTGCGCAGGCAGCTACACGGGGTCGGAGCACGGCTCTGCCGCCGGCTTCCGTGTCTTGTGACTCGCTGGCCCTCGGCCACGCCTGTGTGTCAGGAAGTTGTTCTTTTCTTTGTGGAACTCGGAAGTGGGCTCTTGTCGGAAGCCTGGTCCCCCAGGATCCCGGTCAGACTTGGGGCTGTGGAGGAGCGCGTCCAGGCCAGCGAGGTCCCCAGGTCACCCAGATCCCTGACAGTCCCGTCCGGTGTGTCCCCACTGGAGGGGTGTTGAAATGTGAGCGTGGAAGCGTCTGAGATTGAAGGAGATACTCAGTCAAGTGTGCTCATACTGTTGGCTCTTTAGACAGGGAAGTCAGTTACACCCCGAAGCTTCGTTCTCCGAGGCTCCTGGAGGGCACGAGGTGCTGTGTTCCTCCCGAGCAGAGGTTCTCCTGCCCGGTCGGTCCTCGTGTCCCGCCAGCAACAGCCTGAGCTCTACCTCTTCCAGGTACTTGCTGCTCAAGACCCACCAGCTGTCCCTGGACGCCTTCCTGGTGGCCTTGAAGTTCATGCAGGTGGAGGACGTGGACACCGCCGAGGTCCAGTGCATTCTGGCCAACCTCATCTACATGGTGTGTGGGCTCCGCCCAGGCTGGGACACCCACTGTGTCCCCAGAGGCCGTGGTGGGGCAGGGCTGTGTCTGTGTGTGTGTGCGTGTGTGTGTGTACACATGCTCGTTTTCCTCTCAGCGAGCTGACTGCACAGTAGCTGGGGCGGTGGGAGTGGGGGCCACTGTCCCCGGCTCCAGTCTACTCACCCTGACAGCTGTGACCTTGAGAGTCAGGAGCCCCCGTCTCTCCTGTCCCCCAGGGTCACATCAAAGGCTACATCTCACACCAGCACCAGAAGCTGGTTGTCAGCAAGCAGAACCCTTTTCCCCCGCTGTCCACGGTGTGCTGACAAGCAGAACCCTTTCCCCCTGCTGTCCACGGTGTGCTGACGAGCAGAACCCTTTTCCCCCGCTGTCCACGGTGTGCTGACGGCCCAGCCCAAGGACGGGGCAGGCTGATCCTGGTCCTCCCACCCGGAGCGCGTGCTCTGCAGCGGGGCCTCTTGGTTCTCACCCTGGGAGTGGCGTCCCGGCATCTCGGCTGATGAGCGTCCCCGTCACAAGCGCCTGGGACTCGCCCTCAGTGCTGCTGCCCCCACTAGCCGCTGGCCGGGCTGCTGGCGACACCCCTGGAGGCCACCCCATCTCCCAGGCAGCTGCTGTTTACGTCTCAAGAGGACTGTTTGTGAAGGCGTCTTTGTAACTGTTTCTATTAAAAAAGGTGTTTAAATTTATACAGATGGCGTATTCCTTCTTGTATTATCCAGGGTACATTTAATGTTAAATTTGAACACTGTGTGTGATCAAAACATTTGGTTAGCTTAATGTTTCTTTTTATAAGCTGAGTTTGATTTAAAATTTCCAGGTACTATAGCTATTTTTCTTTTTTCAGATTACACGTTTCCTCTGTTTATGCAAAAACTTACTAAAGAAAGTGTCATGGACCAGAGTGGCTCTTCTTTGCAAAGGTGCCGAGTGTGGAGGGGGCTGTGGCCTTTGTATGGATAGGGGCCCCCATGGGCCACGGACCCCTGTCCCTGAGGCCTGCCCGGGGCCTGCTGTCTGTGCCCCCGCGTCCACCCCTCCAGCAGCCAGACCGAGCACCCCGGTTTGCTCTGAAGCCTGCGGCGTCTCCTAGGCTGCTCCATGCAGCCCGTCTGGAGGGCTTGTCAGGGCTGTGCGACCCACCCTGAAGGCATGTCAGCCCTGGGCTCTGACCTGCCGCTCGGTGGCCTCCCCAGGCTGATGGAGCTGGATTCCAAGAGCAAGGACCCCAGAGAACCAAGTGGAGCTGGATCCACTCTGAGCCGGTCTTCTGAGTCACAGAGCATAACCTCCGCCCTGGGCATGTCCAGACTGGGGTGTGGGGATGGGGCCTGCTGGGGATGGCCTGCCATCGGTGTCCGGCCACCAGCCCCCAGTCCCACCAGTCCCCTGAGCGGGAGAGCGCGGCCTGAGGGGGGCACAGACGCTGGGCTGGGGCAGCTCGTGTTTCCTGGAGTGCTGCGCTCACGGCGTCCCTGCCCCTCAGGGTGGGGGCGCGGCCTGCAGCAAGGATGGGAGCCACATCCTCCCTGGAGGGGGACCCTGCACTGCTCTCGTAGTGTGGAGAGTGGGGTGTTCTCAACACTCTCAGGTACCTTCTTGACCAGTAAGTAGTGGCCCTGAAAATCAAGGAGTGACGACAAACGAGAACACGAGGTCAAAGTCGTACTTGGCGAAGCAGCGACAGAAACAGGACCTTAGGCACGAGTGCGCTGCCTTCCCACTGGTTTGGAAGCCCATGCAGAGTGGTCGGCCTGGCCTTGAGAACACTGATGCCGAAGCAGCAGACCGCCTCTGCCGTCTAATCACATTCCCCCTGAGCTTTCTTGGCTTTGATTTGCCTGCCTCACCTGACCTGTAGCCATTTTATTAGGCTAACGCGTGGTGGGTGAGGAGCTTCCATTCTGTGTCTCAGCTGCCCTGGGCAGGCCTGCAGCGCTCCTCAGCAGTGGGCCTTGTGTTTAGTGGAAGTGAAAATGTTAGTCCCTCAGTCCTGACTCTCTGACCCCGTGGGCTGTAGCCCGCCAGGCTCCTCTGTCCATGAAATGCTCCAGGCAAGAGCACCTGAGTGGGTAGCCATTCCTTTCGCCAGGGAATCTCCCCGACCCAGGAGTCACACCCAGGTCTCCTGGACTGCAGGCAGGCTCTTCACCATCTGAGCCCCCAGGGAGGTACAGCCTGTGAGCACTGCAGAGAGTCTGCCTGCGCTGTGATGCTTTCCAGATCGGGCTTCCACGCCGGCGAACGCAGGCTTGTATGGGAGAGTCTGCCTGCGCTGTGATGCTTTCCAGATCGGGCTTCCACGCCGGCGAACGCAGGCTTGTATGGGAGAGTCTGCCTGCGCTGTGTGATGCTTTCCAGATCGGGCTTCCACGCCGGCGAACGCAGGCTTGTATGGGAGAGTCTGCCTGCGCTGTGTGATGCTTTCCAGATCGGGCTTCCACGCCGGCGAACGCAGGCTGGCTGTATGGGAGAGTCTGCCTGCGCTGTGTGATGCTTTCCAGATCGGGCTTCCACGCCGGCGAACGCAGGCTTGTATGGCACATTAATGTCAGCACCGAGACTGCAGGTATTTTCGCAGGATTATTCGTGTGACTCTACAGTCTCCTTTGCTAGATTTCAGATGCTGGGCAGCTGATGGCCTTAGACAGTTCGAAGAGAATACCACCGCACTTTGGGAGTTTAAACACAATTCAGATTTTTACGTCTAACAATTCAAAAACACTTTCTTTCATTTCTGATATTACACTTTAACCCCAGAATTAACTTTTTTGGCCAATCTGCAGATGCACTGGCCCATTTCTCTGAAAGGACCTTGGCAAGAACGAAGGCAGGCAATGGAGCAGCAAGTATACATCACAGTTCTAACCCTGGAAACAATCCCCCTTCCCCAGCAGCGTGCCCCCATGTGCATGAGCCTCTGGATCCCACCTGCCCTCAAGGGCCCACCCTGGCGTCCGAGGAGCTCAGCCCTGAGGCCCCTCCATGCTCGGCGAGCCGGGCACCTCCTGGCTTGGATACGGTGGCGGAAGCGCACACCACATCTGTCCACGCGCTCTTGCTGTCCCTTGGCCGCAGACCAGGGCGCTGCAGTCTGGGTGGGACCCGCTGGTGTGGACGCTGCAGGTTCGGGGCCGCTCCGCCCTCTTGGGGCCGGTGGACCCTCCACGCGGAACTGCTTGCCTGCTCCTGCCCCAGACGTGGGCCGCGCACAGGCCCTAGTTTGCCTTCCTCCGCTGCGCTGCCGCCGCCGCCGCCGGCCCTGAGCTGCACACTCCCGCCCCCAGCACAGCTGGAGGTTGCTGTGCTACTGCCCCCGCCCGCCAACCCAGAGTTGCTGCTCTGGGGTTGAACCCCGTCCCAGGCAGGTTCAGGAAAGCGCTGTTCGGGTCCGCTTTATTGTTGGACACGCCTCCCTCCCCTCCTGGGGGCTCAGTTCAGAGGAGGGGTCCCGGAGGAAGGGCTGTAGAGGCCCACCGCCCACGCGGCACCGGGTCCCCGTCACGCCGCTGGCCCCAGTCGCCTCTTGGACGGCTCGGCTGCTGAGTGACTTGGCGGAGCCAGAGCCCGTATCTGGGGACGTTGATGAGCAGCAGCGGCCCGGGCCCCTCGGGGGTGCGGCGCCCAGCAGGCCGGGTGAGGAACCAGGCGCCCCGGTGCTCCCGGGCCACCGCACCGCCCGCCACCCACCGCGCCGCGCCGGCCGCCGCGCCCGCTCGCAGCTGGTCCGCGTGGTCATCGTGGCATTGAGGGCCCGGCAGCACTCCGCGGGCTTCACGTGTGTGACCCGCAGCCGCAGGGGCACCATCTCGCGGCCGCGGAGGGTCCAGCCGCCCAGCACACCCGGCTGCGGCAGGAGGACGCGCTCGGCGAAGTCCGCGTCGGCAGTGCAGACTGGCCGCCCGGCGTCGGGGCAGCGCACGGGCCGCGCCAGCTGCAGCAGGGCCACGTCGTTGTGCCCGGTGTCCGCCTCGAACCTCGTGTGCACGTGGACGCCCTTCACTGGCAGCTGGAAGTGGGAACCTGGAAGGAGGCGCGGCCGGGGCTCAGGGCGACTCCACGCCGCCTCCCCGCGTCCCCCTGCCCTGCGCCATCTGCCCAGGGACCCGAGTGCCCCAGTGGGGGCCTCTCCCACACTCTTCTCTACAAAACCAAGTGAGGCGTCCTGTGCCACAGTGAGGGGAGGCTGAAAAGTTCGGAAGAAATTAGGAAGAACCTCTCGGAGTGAATCAGGCTCGCCTGTTCAGGAGTCACTTTCTAGGCTGATGGCCTGTTGACTGAAAAATGTCTGAGGAAGGAGGGTAAAAATGCTTTCAATGCTCATGGGTCCTAGGCAGCGCTGTGGAGCGGTTCACAGCACAGCCCCGGCCCGCAAGGACGGAGGTCTGAGTGCTCCACTTCAGTGTCAAACCAAGTGCCCCACTCCTCGGCTGTCAAATTCCACATTGCCTGCGTGCTGCGCCCAGAATTCCGCTAGCTAGTCCTCGCTGCTTTGAGTGTATGAGTGATCTCACCAGCGGGAAGCTAAACCGAGTCTGTATTTCATTAGAAGAGAAAATTCTAGATTAAACGGCTTCTGTTTATTTCTACATAGGATAGTCTTTGTTCCGGTGCCACCTTATCCAACTGAATGGCAACGTACTCACGTGTTTTCACACTAATGTTCGTGCACAGTAGTGAGCACGTGGCTGTTGTCAGCACGAAGTTGTCCAGTATTAGCACACCCCCGCAGAAGTCTTCTCCTTCGGAATTTGTTAGTTTTACCTTTGAAAACCAAAGCAGACAAGAGAGAACTCTTCGCAGTATTGGGCGCAGCACAGTGCAGTGGCTGAGAGTGTGGCGCACACCCTCCAGCCGGCCCAGCGCACCGGCCCATTACTGAGCGCCCCTCCGCGTGCGCGCAGGACGGTGGGGGCGAGAAGGGGAGAGGTGAGCGACGGCGCGCGGGCTGCGCGGGCAGTCAGCAAAGGCGCAGTTCCGGGAGACCGAGCCCCACCCCCGGCTCGCCCCTCACTTGAGCTCCCCTCCCTCGACCCTTTCAGTCCTGGGGGCCACTGGGCTGTGGCTGCCGCTTGGCCAGGTCTCCACGCAGCAGCCGCGTGCTTCCACCTGGCTGGACCCGCGTGTAAGCGCCAGGTGAGGGAGACGCGCTCCGCACCCGCACACAAGTGCGCACGCACGTGCGCAGGGGGCCCAGGCACAGCCTGGTCGTGAGAGCAACCGGTAAAGCTTTCTGTCCAGTGATGGTCGCTATGGTTACTGAGCATTTGCGATCCACTGGTCCAAGCCAGGATGTGCTGCAAGCGAGAAATGCTGTACAGTACATGTCTGAGAGCCAAGACTTAGGTAGAAAGAGGAAACGTAAATATCTCAGTTTTTAAACTATTCATTGCGTGTTGAAATAATATGTAGACGTACTGAGGTAAATAAAGCACATCATCAGAATTAATTTCACCCACTTTCTATGCATGTGGCTGCTACAAAATTTAAGTCAGGTCTGTGGCCAACGTGGTGTTTCTCTTGACAGGGCTGAGGAAGAACGGGGTGATCTGCATTAGAGGCCTGGGATGCAAGGAAAACGCAAAATGTAGGTAAACACAAACCCACATTGGTGGGATTACTAAAAATAGTGCCTATTTTGTGGAATTACTAGAAAAGCAAGGAAAGAATAAAATACTGGTCAAAGGAGCAGATGAGCGTAAAAGAAAGTGCTTGAAGCAGTCTGGGAGAAGGGTCAACATAATAACTTCGTGTGTCACTAAGTTAAAACATAAGACATTGCAGCTGTGAGTTCAGCATGAGAACATGCTTTGAAGTGTAATGTGGAGGTTGTAGATAGTTCACCTAAATCAAAGAAAGAAGTGACAGACGGGTGAAACACAACAAAAGATTAGAGCCCGTTTCTGTTACCTGCCACGGGAAAGGCAGAAGGTTCTGCTGGCTTCGCTGGGGCCTCTGGCAGCACTCGGAGTCGAGGGTTCCGCACGCACACGTGTCTTCATTGTGGCGTCCACACGGAAAAAAAGGTCAGAGCCTCCCAGGGCAGGCAGGGGGGTGACCGCGGTGCTGACCCAGCCTGCTCTGTGGCGCCTGTTAGGCTGAGATACTTCGTGTATACACAGAGCAGGTGGGATTCCATACCTGCTCTCAGAGATGGTGGGGGTGCAGGTAGGGGGAGCCTGGCGGGGGCTGGAAAGCCTGCTCCTCTGCCCCGACCAGCCACAGCGGGGGAGGTGGGCTTTCAGAGTCGTTGCAGAGGAAGGCCCGGGGGAGGCTCACCGTCGGGGAGGCAGGACCTGTGGTCTTGGCCCAGCGTGGCCCCTCGCGCAGCTGCACGTGTAGGACTCTGGTCCCGGGTAGCAGAAGTGCTGGCACCCGTCCAGCCTCAGAGGGTGACATTCGTTTTTAGCTAAAAGAGAAAAGGGGAAAGCAGAAATGTTACCCCGGAAACAGCCATTCTGAAGTATCCTTTTCAGTCCGTCCTAAAGATCAGTCCCGAATATTCACTGGAAGGACTGATGCTGAAGCTCCAATACTCTGGCCACCTGATGCGAAGAACTGACTCATCTGAAAACACCCTGATGCTGGGAAAGATTGAGGGTCGGAGGAGAAGGGGACGACAGAGGATGAGACCGTGGCATGGCATCACCGACTCAATGGATGAGTTTGAGTAAGCTCCGGGGAGTTGGTGATGGACAGGGAGGCCTGGCGGCTGCAGTCCATGAGGTCAAAAGAGTCAGACACGACTGAGCGGCTGAACTGAACTGAACTGAACAACTGCCCTTCAGCGTGGGGCTCTGGCTTTTCATTCCAGACACGCTCCTGTGAGCGCTTCCGTTCCGTGTCAGGGACGAACGGGGGGTGGAGCCCGCGGGCCCCTCACAAGGATCCTTGTGGCCCCTCTGTGGGCTCAGTTTTCGCCACTGCAGCCGGACTTCTTCAGGCGCTTCTTCGAGGTGGGGGTCGGGACGGGGAGGGGATGCATGTGGGGTGAGGCTGGGAACCCTGCTGAACTTGGGGTGTCCCCCAGCACCGGGTCGAGCTCTCAGGGAGGCCGGTGGAACGGAGCGCCGGCAGGTTCTGAAACGTCGAGGACGGAGTTCACTTCTGCATGGAGGGGTCTCTGGCTGCTTTGACCCCCACTCCCCCGCCGCCCCAACCCGCAGCCTTTAAGGGACACCAAGTGATGAAGCTGAGGATGGTCTCGCACCCACGACCCAGGGAGCTGGGCCCTTGGGGGAGGAGAGGGGGGTCCGGGGGAGGAGCAGGGGTCCCGGGGAAGGGGCGGGGGTGGGGGCGGGGGTCCCAGGGAGAGGCGAGGATCCGGGGAAGGGGCGGGGTCCCAGGGAGGGGCGGGGCTCACCGAAGGCGCAGGTGGGGCCCTCGTAGCCCGGCGTGCAGGTGCAGGAGTAGCCACGGATGCTGTCCCGGCAGGACCCGTTGTTGAGGCAAGGCTGGGAGGCGCATGGGGAGCCGCCTGCGGAGAGGACGCCCCTCACGGGTGACCCCCTGACGCCCCCGGCTCAGCCTGCCCGCCTGCCCCTCTAGGACCTGTCTCCTTGCTGAGAGGAGAGGCGTCCTAGAGATCCCCGGGCACTGTGGTCCCCAAACAGCACCCGCAAGCCTTGCTTTCCGCAGCTTAACCGGCTTCTGGCTATCAGCTCGAGGCACATAGGAGCCGGGGGGGAGGGGGGCGGGCGAGATTCCCCCTCATCCCGCGGCCCAGTGCCCCTCCTTTGGGTCAAGGTTCAGAAGCCCAAGGCTGGACAGTGGGAATCCTCTGGCCTCGAGTTCTCAGCCCTGGAGAGTGGGGTTGATGCCTCCTCCCATGAAAGCAAAAAGCAGAGGCGGCGGCAGGCTGGGTGGAGGGGACACTCACCCATGTATGTCTTCCAGAATTCATCCTGTCCGAGTTAACATAAGAGTGTTAGAAATCAAACACCTTCTCCTGTGGCTGAGCTTGAAGATAAGAAAATGCTGACTCTGTTCGCTTAGCAGGAAAATGCTGGTTGAAATGAGAATATGAAATTCTCTGCATCTACTTCACTTAAGTGAAGTGAAGTCAGGTGGTCGTGTCCGACTCTTTGTGACCCCATGGACTGTAGTCTGCTAGCTTCTTCCATCCATGGGATTCTCTAAGCAAGAACACTGGAGTGGGTTGCCATTCCCTTCTCCAGGGAACTTCCCGACCCAGGGACTGAACCTGGGTCTCCCGCTTTGCAGGCAGATGTTTTAACCAGCTGAGCCACCAGGAAGCTACATGGACTTAATGCCCTCATGGCTCAGAGGTTAAAGCGTCTGCCTCCGATGCAGGAGACCTGGGTTCAATCCCTGGGTCGGGAAGATCCCCTGGAGAAGGAAATGGTAACCCCTCCAGTATTCTTGCCTAGAGAATCCCATGGGCAGAGAAGCCTGGTGGGCTACAGTCCATGGGGTCACAAAGAGTCGGACACGACTGAGCGACTGAACTCACTCACTTTTAATACATGTTCTGGGCCTCCCAGCTGGCTCAGTGGTAGAGAATCCGCCTGCAGTGCAGCAGATGTGGGTTTAATCCCTGGGTCAGGAAGATCCCCTGGAGGAGAGCATGGCAACCCACTCCAGTACTCTTGCTGGGAAATCCCGTGGCCAGAGGAGCCTGGCGGGCTGCCATCCATCGAGTCGCAAGAGTCGGGCAGGACTGAGCGACTGAACATCCACCCCAACGTGTGCTCCCCGTCCTGTTTCGTGTGTGTGTGCTGAGACCCTCTTGAGGAAAGGAGAGTGTCAGTGGCTGAGATGCAGCACAGACCCCACGGCCTCCTGAGCGCCTCCCGTCCGCATGGTCTCCAGGGCCCCACTCCGCAGAGTGCCGGATGCAGATGTGAGAAATTCCCACTCCTGTTTCTGTTTTATAAGCCAATTTAGCAATGAAGGAACTTTGTAAATTGCGTGTGGGAGGCGTTGTTTTCAGGCAGGGCAGCTGAAGATGGGAGACTCCTCAGGCTTAAAGCTTGGAGGTAAGCGCAGGAGCCACCCACCATCCCCGGCTCCCAGCAGCCGAGCACCGGGCTCGCAGCCTCAAGGCGCGAGCCCAGCTCTCCCTTCACCAGAGCTTTCATTTCTCCCAGTGCTATGAAAGATGGTCTATTTCAGAGGGGTTTTCTTGGCTTGGCCATCCGAGAAAATATATTTTAAAGCAGTTAAAAGATATATTAGAGAGAGGCTTCCCCGGTCCCGTGGTACAGAGTCTGCCTGCCGATGCGAAGGACACAGGTTCCATCCCTGGCCCAGGATGATCCCGCGCGCCTCGGAGCACCTAAGCCCATGCGCCCAGCAACTGAGCCAGCGCGCTAGCGCCTCGGGCCACAGCTGCTGAGTCCCCAAGCCCAGAGCTGTCCTCCTCAAAAGGAGACACCGCGACGAGAAGCCTGAGCACTGCAAGGGAGAGGGGGCCCACCTGCCACAAGTGAGAAAGCCTGCAGCCGCGAAGACCCGCCGTAGCCGAAAATAAATGGATAACTAAACAGACCTTAAAATATATGTGTGGTGGTTTGATCGCTAAGTTGTGTCTGACTCTGGGACCCCATGGACTGCAGCCCACCAGGCTCCTCTGTCCATGGGATTCTCCAGGCCAGAATACTGGAGTGGGTTGCCATTCCCTTCTCCAGGGATCTTCCCGACCCAGGGATCAAATCCAGGTCTCCTGCATTGCAGGCCTGCAGGCAGATTCTTTACTGATCTATGAGGGAAGCCCCTAAAAAAACCATATATATATACACACACACACACACATGTCTCTATATACATGTACATATACATATGTATGTATGTATGCATATATATACATATGTATATATATACACATGTACATATATGTATATGTATGCATATTTAAGAAACAGGTCAACATTTGTTCAGAATCAACTTTAAATATTGCTGCCTTGATATGTGAAGCATATTACATGCTTTGCTGTTCTGAGAATTTATGCACAAAACTTCAGCCCCCCGTGTGCCCCCTGACAAGCCTCTGGGTAACAGACCGGCGAGGCCTTGGCTGTGGTCTTTAGTGTGCATCTCGTCACTTCTGATCCAAGGTGCTGATTATGAGAGATGTTCTTACTGTGGAGGCTCCCTAAGGAGGATTTTTGTGCTGTTGTTGGTGCATTGAAACCATTTCATCTCTATTAAACATACTAAATTCTGTGAGTCCTGACAGGCTGAGTGACCTTGGTGAGGAGTCGGGCTGCTCAGGGTGAGCCTGAGGGGGAGAGTTTAGGGGGACTGAGCAGCCCTTGGGGCCCCCGCTGGCAGGCTGGGGAGGCAGCTCCCTGCACCGTCCGACCCCTCGTCTGTGCGACTGGCATTGGTCAACCTCCCACGTCCTTCATTGAGTCTCTGGGGGAACAGGCCCCGGACGCGGCAGGATGATGGGAAAGCAGGTGAGTGTGTGGCAGGGGTACGCACAGTGGACTCGTCGTCTTCAAACACTTCTCTCGCCTCCTCGTAGACGCAGACCTCCTCCAAGCACTCCTTCTCTAAATGCCCCTCGAAGAGCTCTTCCAAGAGGTAGGAGCCGGCTCGCCTCCACCTGGCCAGAAGCTCGTGCGCTTTTGAGGCAGGAAGAAAGACTGCAGGGAGACAGGAGTGCAGGCGCCTCAGCACGCGGGGCTGCGGCCCGGGGGCCAGGCTCCGGGCGACGGGCATGCAGACCCACGAGTGGCCCCTTCCTCCTGCTCCTGACAACACCAGGCCCCAGCCCTCCAGGGGCAGCCAGGCGAGCAGGACGGAGCTCAGAACAGGAGGGTGGGACCCGAGAGGACGGAGCGGAGGGCAGGCTGTGTCCTCCGGGCAGCCCTCTGCCGGGACGAGAGCCCTCCACTTCTAGCCGGCCACACGGCTGCATGGCCAGACTCTCCTGGTGCTAGGGGAGGCCGAGTGACCGAACGCAGGCCACCGAGATGCAGACAAGAGGGCCAGGCTGCAGCTCCTGGGGACCCTCTTGAAAAAGACAACTGGTGTGGCCCTTGGCTATTGCTTTCTCCCTCCCCATCCTGCTGCCTGGGACACAGATGTGATGGCTGGAGCTCTAAGCACCATTCTGGAATATGGGGACCAGGGCCATGTCAGGGAGGACTGTGTGGAACCTTCTCATAAGGACTGCGGTCTTTGGATTTAGGGTTCCCTGGTGGCTCAGCTGGTAAAAAATCTGCCTGCAGTGTGGGAGACCTGGGTTCGATCTCTGGGTTGGGAAGATCCCCTGGAGAAGGGAACGGCTGCCCACTCCAGTATTCTGGCCTGGAGAATTCCATGGACAGTATAGCCCATGGGGTCGCAGAGAGTGGGACAAACTGAGCAACTTTCACTAATTGAGGATGATGTGCAAAGACCCTGTTTCCAGCTAAAGGTCACACTCTGAGGCTCTGAGTGAGCGTGAAGTTTGCGGGACACTGCCTCGACAGTGTCCACAGAGGAGGACGATGCTTCGGGCGCAGGCGTCCTGCCTCCCGGCAGTCTTCAGCCAAATGCTCCCGACACCAGTGAGGTGGCTCTCCTGAATCAGTTATTGCCACTTCAGCTGTGGGAGAACGGCTTCACGATTCCCCTTCCTTTGTGCTTACTTGTTGGCATTCTGCTGTAAAGGAGAACCTTTCTCCAAGTGCTCTGTGGGTTGATTCATTTGTTTAATGGATTTTAAAGTGAATATACTTTAAAGTGAATATTTTATTTTCACTTTATATTTAATGGATTTTATATATTAAATCCATACTTAATGGATGGATTTTGAAGTGACTGGTCAAGCGAATAGCCTTCCACTGCAGAAGCTCGGTCAGCTCCTTTCACGTTGTTTGAGCGCCGTGCTGTCTCGCCTGCTCCTCGCATCTTTGCTGCGCGTCGCCTGCGCTCTCTGTCCAGCAGTAAGGCTTCCGTGGGTCTGATTCTACCCTTTCTCCTACAGGGTCACGGCAGGCATGTCTCCCTGTGTGTTGCTGGTTTCCTTTTCCGTGTTTGGGCCGCGGGTTGAGACAGGGGCCCGATTTGAGAGACACCATGTCTCTGCCATCGAGGCGGACGGGACACGCGATTACTGCCGGTTCCAGACCCCGGGCTGACAGCAGTGACTGAATCTCGGGAGGAGGTTCTCTGCCAGCGGCCCTGTCCCCCGCAGGGACTGTCTCTTTCCTCCGAGCGGTGCCAAGGGTGGCCTAGGCTGGGCTGGCGTCTCTTCCTGGGCCCACGCGGGCTGTGAGGAGGTTATGATCATTTTAATAAGATGTGTATCTAACTGACAGATCCAGAATACTACCGTTTGAACACACAGGACTGTTAACAGGAACCAAGTCTGAGTTCTGATTTCTGTGCCAAAGCGGCACAGTCGGGTGTATTTTGAACTCCCAGCAACGTGACTTTGGCCCCAGTTGGGGGAGGCGTCGTGGCCACATGGGCGGCGGGGGGGCCGGGGTCCCCCCGTCTGCGGTCGCTGGTTTGGGTTCAGCGGTATAGGAAGGTTGGGGGAAGGGACCCTGGGCAGGGGCTGTTGAGGGGCTGGGGTCCCCTCCGGGCTCCCCGGAAGCTGTGCCCCTTCCTGTCCTGAGCCCCAGACCTGGCAGCCAGCTCTGTCTGGACCCCTGGCAGCCCCAGAGGATGAGGCTACTTCCGACATACTCCTCACAAACAGCACTGAGACCAGGAGCTGGGCGCAGACCACCCCGGTCCTGCCGGCCCCCCGGCTCCCAGAGAACGCCCGAGCACCCACCCACTGCCGGAGAGCACCCACCTGTGGGCCGGGCGGCGTGCGGGGCGAGGAGGGTGAGGAGCCCAAGGACAGCGAGCGGCGGCGGTACACAGCCGGCCATGGTCAGCGTCGGCCAAAGTCCCCGCCCGGCTCCACGAGCAGAGCGGCTGCGTGGGGTCAGGAGCCCGCCCCGCAGAGAGGGGGCTGCCCTCGGAAGAGCCTGCGTCAGCGCGGTCAGGGTCCTGCGTGCAGGATCCACTCCCGCGTTTCTCTGTTTAAAGCAGAGAGGGGGAAAGATGGAGAAATGGAAGCCCCAGGCAGAGGGGCGCGGCGCTGGCTCGTGGGGGCGGAGGCGGGAGCCGCCAGCGCTCCGGCAGGGGTGGCGGGAGGTGCCGCCTCTGCCTGCTGCTGGGAATGAGAGCCGGCTGAGCGCAGAGCCCCAGGGTGTTTAGGACCAGCCGTGCTCGGGGCGCGGCGGAGGGGGGTTGGCGGGGGAGGGGGGTGCGGTGGTGGCGGCTGCCCTGGGAGAAACCTGAATACAGCGGCGAGCAGAGCGCGCCCCCTAGGCAGACCCTCGGGGCAGGGCCGGAGGCCTCACAGGGTCCACAGGGCCGGCGGGCGGGGGAGGCCGGGCCTGCCGGTCTTCTGTCCAGTGGGGGAGCCCACCACCGCCTCCCGGGGAGCCACGTGGGGACGCGTGCTGGGAAGCACGCTCAGCACCGCGAGGGCAGCAGTATGCTGAGTGTGCCAGCAGACAGCAAGTCACAGAGCGGCCGGCCCGGAGTCCAAGCAGGGCACCGCGTCTGTCCGTCCCTGTCCCGTCTCTGGGTCTCTCTCTCGCACCGCGCCTGCCGCCCTGTCCTGCTCTGAGTCTCCCCTGGCTTCCGCCTCTCCTCCGCCCCGCCCGGCCAGGTGTGGGGTTCCCGCCTGGTAATGTCCCTGGTGCAAATCCCATGCATCCCCACTCTGCACCTTCTGAGTCTCCCTCAGACTCTCGTGCGGGGTGTTTCCCGGGCTGCCTGTGGGATGCGGGCACCGTGGAGGCCCCGCTGAGCCCGCTCTGGGCGTCGTCCTGGCGGGCACACCCCCATGTGATGATGCAGCCTGAGACCAGAGCTACGCTGTCCTGCCTGGAGTTCAGGATGACCTTCCCTGGGGCTCTGGCCCTGTCAGGGTGGCTCAGCGGCTGGCTGTCGTGAGGGCCTGTCTAGAATGGAGCCCGCCCTGCAGCCCCGAAGGCGGGGGCTGCACCTGCTATAGGCCGGCCCTTGAGGGCCTCAGGGACCCTGCATGTGCCAGTCCCTGGCTTTGGGCTCCTCTGCGCTCCTGTGTTCCCCCCACGGGGACCACGGGTGCAGTCGAGGGTGCCCCACTCTCGGGAGGGCGGTCAGATGCTGTGCCCCACGTTTCCCCTCTGTCAGCTTCCTGCTCCCCTCCATCCCAGATGAGACTTCCTCGGAGACGCCCAGCAGACTGGCTGTCCTGGGGCGCAGGCCTGGCTCGAGTCCACCTTGAGACCAGCCTCGTCTCCCTCCAGAGGGAGACACTCAGATTGGGAGGCAGGTCCTCCCAGGCCCAGTCAGTCCTGTGAGGCCCAGAGCATGCTCGCAACGGTGTGACCCAAGCCCCCGCAGACACTCCAGTTCCTGTAGGGACGGTTCCGCCTGCGGGTGGTGAGGGCCCTCCCTTCCCAGGGCCTAGCCCCCAGCCCACTAACCCGCGGGCTCAGCCCCGACAGGGGGAGACACAAGCGTGATGGGAGCCAGGTGTCCCTGAGCTGTCTCGGGACCCTGAACTCCACTGTCCGAGAAACCCGGGTTCATTCTGCCCAGAGGCCCCGCCCCCACCACACCAGCCTGGCCTCCACCGCCTTCTCTGTGGGGCCTCCCTTTGCAGAGGTCAAGGCGGGACGCTTGGGAACAAACCCTCTGGTTTGACCATTTCTGGGAAGCCTGTTCCCACTGATTTTTCCAAACTTGCAATATCTTCTGTTTACAAAACTGTCTGGTGACCCCTGGGGACTCTTGGGATGGAACTTTGGAACTTTGCTTCTTTGGGTTTCGCAAAAGGCAAACGGCTCGGGAAACACAACAGGCCTCGCTGAGGTGACCGTGTCTCTGAGAAGCACGTCTGACTTTCCTGACTGTTTGGGTTGAGGGCCTGGAGCTGGTGCAGGTGGGCGGGCTTGGCCTGGGGACTTGACCATTCGAGGAGGGGCCCCTCTCGCAGCCCCCCAGCATGCGCCCGGCGTGATGGGGCCCTGAGGGGCACTGGGAGCTCATCAGAGCGGGGGGCTGGACCCGGGACTTCAGAGCCCCAGCTGGGGACAGTCGCCCGGGGGCATGTGCGGGACTCCAGAGTCTGTGGGGCTGGGCCCGGGGGACGAGACGCGAAGCCCAGTAAAGAACCGGCAAATAGGTCAACGTCATAACATCCTTGCAACAGGAAGCCCTCTGGGCCCCTCTTCCCAGGGCGCCTGCCTTTCCTGGGAGGGCCTGTGAGGGGAGACCCCGCCCGACCCAGCCCCCAGCCCAGCTCCCAGATCCCCTGCAGAGTCCTGAGCGGCCTGGACGGCAGCTTGGGCCTCTGGGGACAGGACAGGCTTTGAGGCTCCTTCCTGAACCCCAGCGACACTCCCAGCGGCCGACGGGAGGCGGTCTAGGGCTGGTCCCTGGAGTCTCGTTTCTGCTTCCGTGCGGCAAGAACAGACCCAGACTAAGGCGAGGACACAGCTCTAATCAGGCGGGGAGGGGGCCCGCTCAGAGCGGAGCGGGGGGCGGAGCAGTCCGGGTGGCGGGGGGTGGCACAGGCGCTGCGGCCGCCCCTGGCTCCCGCCCCAGCCTTCATGATCTTGTCGATCCACTTGAGGAAGTTGGAGACTTTGGTGTAGACGCCAAACTTGCCCTTGCGTGCGCAGCCTTCGCCCCAGCTGACGATGCCGGTGACGAAGTGGGTGTCCCTGAAGCGGGTGACGTGCGGGCCGCCGCTGTCGCCCTGGCAGGCGTCCTCGGGCTGGGCGTCGTAGCCGGCGCAGAACATGTTGGGCGTGATGCTGAAGCTGCTGGACAGCTTGCAGGTGTTGCGGTCCACGTAGGGCACCTCCAGCATCTTGAGCGTGGACGACAGGCGGCCCTTCTCGTGCGTGCGCCCGGAGCCGCTGACGATGCCCGTCTTCTGGGTCATCAGCGTGGCCTCCGCCCAGTCCTTCTCGGGCAGGCAGGCAGGTGCCACGTTCCGGCGGAACTGGATGGGCGTCTTGAGCTTCAGCACCGCGATGTCGAAGTCGTAGGTCTCCTTGACGAGCGGCTGTGCTTCACGGTCATCTCCACCTCGTGCGCCATCTCGTTGCCCTCCTCCTGCTCCGTGTTCCGGTCGCCTGAGGATGGGACAGGGCCGTCAGCTCGGGACCAGCATGTCGCTGACACCTTAAAGTGGTCATGACAGTTTCTGCTCAAAGACTGGCACGTGGTCACCAGACAACGTGAAATACAGGCGGGAAGCGCGAGGCGGGGAGCCAGCCTTCTGCTTCCAGCCAGTGTCAGCGGTCATCACCCCTTGTCCACCCGTGGGTGGGACCAGCCACCTGGTCTGACCTGTCAGAGCCCCAGGCCACGGGGCCAGGTGGGCACGGGTCAGAACCCATGTGTACCATTCTCAGACTCAGAATGAAGAAAGTAGCTGAAAATCTCTCCCGAGTCCTGCAAAAACTGATCGCATGTGGAGCTGACAGTAAATTACCGAAATGAGATTCACCTGTAAACTTGTAAAATGTGTAATGAGAAGGCAATGTAACCAGCAAGTTAGGGATTGCAGGCGTGGCTCTGAGACCCGGTGGAGAAGGGGGAGGATCAGAATTAACCCCAGACAGGATGTACCGGTGCTCAGACCACTGGGGGGTGCTGGCAGGCTTCCTGGAGGGGGGCCTTTTCCCCTCCCCCCACCCAGGGTTTCAGGGCTTTATCTCCCCGTGTTTCCAGCGTCTGTCGGTCCCAGTATCTGACCAGGAGGAGGGCTCTGTGGGCGTAGGCGGCACTCACCGACCCTCACCGTGAACCTCTTGGCCTGGTGCAGGCAGTGGGCAGCCGTGAGGATGTAGGACTCACTCAGGATGGTGCCCCCGCAGAATCCCTCGTTCTCCTCGTTGACCAGCAGAGCCTGGGGAGGGGCGGGCGCCAGGAGCGTTACCCTTAACCAGCCTCCTCCCCGCCCCCGCCTGCAGTGGGCCTCCCCCGCAGAAGGGCTCCTGGGGCTTTCAGGCTGGAACGAGGCCCAGGCCTGTGCCCTAGTGCCCACCCCCGTGCCCACCCCAACAGGCTGTCCTGCCCAGCCCTGCTGGATCTGGGGGCGGGCCCGCCATGGACCCCACGGTCCTGCCAACTGCCCAGCCCTGCTGGATCTGGGGGCAGGCCCGCCGTGGACCCCACGGTCCTGCCAAGCACCCAGTGCTCTGGCCTCCAGACTTGCCCGCCAGGCCCTCCTGGTCTTTATTCTCCCTGCCCGTCCTGGGTGGCAACATCATACTCTGGAGAAGAGGCCCCGGTGCCTTCAGACCAACACTCAAAATGCCCAGATCCACCGTGGCCCGCAGCACGCTCTCTGGGGATGGTGGCCGGTGTGGTGTGTCGCGGGCTCGTGACACGTCAGACAGACGCAGGCCCAGCGTGTAGCAGCTCTCGGGGGACTGTTGCAGGTCTGGGAACGTCACTTGTAGAAGCCATCTTGGCTCTGGACACTAAAACCTTGAGGTCCAAGCAAGGGGTCCGGGTAGACCGAGGCCCCAGTGAAACCCACTCGAGTAAACAGCAAGGCGCCTTCAGTGTGTGTCCGGGGTGGTATCTGGGACACGTGCTGCTAACAGTTGCTCATTGTTTATCTGAAATTCACATGTGAGGGGAAGACAGTGCTTTCACTTGCTAAGTCTGGCAACTTTAGTCCAAGTTGACAACCAAAGGGTGATTTTTTTACCTTTGGAAACAAATGGATACATGTCTTGCTAAGGTACCATCTGCCTCATTAGGACTTAGGTGTTTGGGTAAAAGAATCTTTCAAATTATAAGTGCAACAAGGAGAGTGACTCTTCGCCTCCTGTCAAACCCAAGAGAAGGCACTGCCCCCGGGGGCTGCCCTGTGCCCACAGACTGGAGCCCCTCCCTCTGCCTGGTGGGGGGCATGGCGACTGAGAGGCCGGAGGCCCAGCCTTTGCGGCCCGGGCTCCTCCAGCAGGGCCCGATCACCCGCCACCCGCGGCAGGCCCTCCACACCTGCAGTGCCCAGCAGACGCCTCCCCCGCCCCCGCTGCCTGGCCACCAAGCCCCGCAGTTACCTGCCAGGGGCACTCGCCCTCCGCACAGTCCCTGCCGCCCACTATCCGGACCAGCTGGCTGCCGTCCTCCCCGGCGCTGGGCTCCGTCCTGTTGAGGCCCAGCAGGTACAAGGAGCTCTCTGTGGGGCCCAGGTCTCCAGGGTCGTACTTCTCCAGCTCACCGGGCGCTGAGCGCATCCTCGCCAGCGCGGATGGCCCCACCCGCCGGCTGCGTCCCTGGGTGAACTTCCCGCAGGGGAAGGGCTCTGGAAGGAGCACATGGGCTCAGCCAGGCGAGGAGGACACGGTCCACCCCATGGGAGGAGCAGGCAGAGAAGCATGCCTGGGGACAGGGCGGGGGCCCACAAGGACTCTTTGGGGAGTGGGGTGCTCTGTGTCCTGCTGGGTGGGGGTGGGTCATGGTGGGGGGGCCCTGACCTCTGGCTGGTCAGTGCTGAGGGGTCTCAGGGCCTCTGCAATCTGCTGGGATGCGTGCAAAATCAGGGGGCTGTGGATGAACAGAGGACTGGGGGGCAGCGGGTGACATGGCTGGCGTTAATACATGGAGACCATGATGGCAGAGCATGGGGGCTGGGGGCACAGTGCCCCGCACCCCGTCAACTCTGCCGTGTATGTTAAACATAAGGAGATCCAACCCGTCCATCCTAAAGGAGACCAGTCCTGAATAATCATTGGAAGGCTGATGCTGAAGCTGAAACTCCAATTCTTTGGCCACCTGATGTGAAGAACCGACTTATTGGAAAAGACCCTGATTCTGGGAAAGATTGAAGGCAGGAGGAGAAGCAGACGACAGAGGATGGGATGGCATGCTGCAGTTCGTGGGGTCACAAAGAGTCAGACACAACTGGGCAACTTCACTTTCCTTTTTTTTTTTATCGACAGAGATGTAATCTCGCTGTCCTCCACCTGCTGAGAGGCCTGGTTCGCACAGTTGCCTCTGCCCTGAAATTGCCTGCCACCCCAGCCTGCGGCTGGACTCTGCACTCCTAACCACCCCCGGTGATCAGGGCTGCGGGGTCAGTGGGAAGCCTGCTGGAGGCCGGGCCGACCTGGGCTGTGGCAGCTCAGGTCCTTTGGCCCAGCCCTGCCCCACACGGGGGAGTCCTGGTCAGACAGGACTTCCCTCGGGGCATGAGAGTGGGGAGTGGCTCGCCCACCCCCAGGTCCCCCAGGACCTGGGCCCTCACTCAGCCCTGCCTGAGCTCCTGGGCCAGATGCGTGGTGTCTGGCTTTATCAAGGGAAAAGCCATTTCCATCTGACCTACCGCAGCCAAGTCAGTTCCGGATGGCCCCGTGTTCCCCCTGGCCCCTCCCCCGTCCGAGGCTCCTTGGGAGGCCCGCACGTCTGGTGCTGATGACTCTAGCCTCCCAAGCATGTGCCCTTCCCAGGGCTCCAGGCACCACAGCAGCGGCTCCACAGTGTGCTAGGGGCTGGACTGTGTGCAGCCTCACACCACGGGTGCCCAGGAGCGGACATCACAGGCCTGTCCCCCAGAAGGCTTTCAGAAACAGCGGGTCTGTCTCCAGAGCATGCTCCCCACCCAGAGGCTTGGCACTCACCACCCCCAACACACACACCTGTCCCCACCCCCACCCCTGGCCCCCTCCCCACACCCCCTCCCCACCCCCAACACACCTGTGCACCCCCCCACACCCCCCCACCCCCAACACCCTGCGCCCCCCCCACATCTGCCTCCCCACATCCCCCTGCCCCTCCCCCACACCCCCACTCCCTCCTCCTCCCCCTCTGCAACCCCTCCCCCCCACACCCCCACCACCTGCGCCCCCTCCCACATCTGCCTCCCTACATCCCCTCTCTGCAACCCCTCTCCCCACACCTGCACCTGCACCCCCCACCCCCTCCCACCCCACACCCCCCCCACACCCCCAACACACCTGTGCACTCCCTCCCCACACCTGCCTCCCTACATCCCCTCTCTGCAACCCTCTCCCACACCCCCAGTCCACACCCTTCTCCCCCCCCTCCCTGCACCCAGCTCCCTGCACCCCACTCCCCTGCACCCCAGCCCATGCCCCTCCCCACACCCCCACACCCCCAACACCCTGTGCCCTCCCACCCTGCCCTACACCCCCCTGCACCCTCTTCCCACACCCCGTCCCCCCTCCCCACCCTCCCTGCCGCCCCTGCCCCCACTCCCCGCACCTCCAGTCCACACCAGATTACCCCCCCCCCCCCACCTGTGGGCCGCCTCCCGCGCCCCCTCCCTGTACCCCCTCCCCCAACTCCCTGCACCCCCACACTCCCTCCCTGCACCCCGCACCCACCTGTGGACACGCAGGACTTGCTGTCGTCGCCCAGCGCGTGGCCGCGGGCGCAGGAGCACTGCACCTCACTGCGCACCTCCCGGCAGAACTGGTCGCAGCCCCCGTTGTCCACGCTGCAGAGCTCGCGCGTGGCTGCGGGGAGGCGCGCAGCTCAGGGTGCTGCCCGGCCAATGGGCTGGGGGCCCGAGGCCAGGCCAGCACCCTGGGCAGGCCCTGTCCCTCGCACCGCCTCCCGCGGGGGCGGGGGGGGCGACTCCTGAGGCCCGGGAAGCTGCCAGGGAAGGCCTCGGGGCAAAGGATCTCAGGTTCAGCCCTCAGAGGGGCAGGGGGGCTCTGGCCAGGGTGGCGGGACTCAGCGGAGCTGGCGGGGCCCATCTGAGGCCTCTATCCCCCGCGGCATAAAGGCCCTGGGGTCCGGCCTCCGTGTGCTGGGAGGAGGTGTGGCAGCCGGCTCCTGGACTCACGCCGGCTCCCGCGGGCCGTCCGTTGTGACTGAGTGACCCAGCCAGGTTACCTAGACCTGCAGCCTCTTTACCTGCTGGTGAAAGGGTGGAGGCCACACACCTCCCAGGAGAGCGCCCAGGTCTCGAGAGGTGCTGGGCACAGGGCACCTCACAGCCAGGCAGAGGGGCATCAGGCATCACCTGGGCTCCAGTGTGCTGGGCATCAGACTCCTGACACCCGTCAGCCCTGCCGCCCTGGCACCTGGCTTCACACCTCACCCTGGGCTTTGATGAGAAGACGCTCACAGGGCAAACGTTACAGAAACTTCAGAAAACATGCCCGCCAGCCCCTGAGTCAGCCAAACGGTTTAGGGCGAGGAGTGGGGGGCGTGGGGCGGGGGGCCCTCCTGGACAGCAGAGGAGCAGAGGCACGACTGATGTCCCCACTGGGGAAGTTCTGAAGCATCCAGTCTGAGAGCGTGCTCTCAGGATTATACGTTCAGAAATGAGAAGCAGATGTGCAAAGCTTTCTCCTTAGGGAGAACTGGTCTAATACTAACCTAATTTTTGTTAAAAAGTAATCCCTGTATTAGGAACAGTCAGTGATTTTTCCATGCAGTGTTACTTGTGTTAGATTTGGACAGTCCCAGGCACTCCAGCACTGATGCCGCTAGAACTCCCCAGAATCCCAAGAAGCAAGAGAGGCCTCAGACGACATTGAGGGGCCCGTCCTGCACGAATGTTCACTCTGCAGCTGCTCAGAGGAGCAGGGACCTGCCTGGGGTCCCCCTGTCCTCCATCCCGGGGCCGTGACGCACTTTCTGCTGCCGCAGTGGCGGGACCTGCAGAGCCAGGCTGAGCCACAGCGGCCGCTGGTGGCCTCCCGGGGCCCCCGGGGCCGCTGGCTCCTGCCCTCCACCCCCAGGCAGCTCTGACCGGAAGGCACGGCAAGAGGAACTCACAGAATTCACAGTTCTTGCCTTCAAAGCCCTCCGCACAGGTGCAGGTGTAGTCCCCGAGGCCGTCTTTACAGCTGCCCTCATTCAGGCACGGGTGGCCTTCACACTGGTCTCCATCTGGAAAGGAAGCCCTTGGAGACCGACGCTCACAGTCAGCGCCCCGCATCAGGGAAGCGAGCGCTGGCTGCTCTTGGCGCACATTTTCAGGTAACTCGAGTGAACCTGCGGTTCTTCCTGTTTTCCTGCAGACACGATGTCCTGTCTGGACTTTGTTACCTACCGCTGCTTTGCAGCCTCATGTATGCGAGGCGTTAATCTGCTAGACTGAACATTCCAACTTGCTGGGACATTCGACAGTGCTTTTCCAAGCACTGACAACATTTTTACATCAGGGAGAGGAGCCCTGGGCTGGGGAGTGGGTGCAGCAAAGCAGGCTGGAGGCTAGGTGACCAGCGGACACTTGTTCTGGGCTGAGCATCAACACGCAGGGTGTCTGGCTGCACGAGCCAAACGTCGGTGTGAAAGGAGAGAGAGCGCCCCTGCCCAGTGCTAACACGGCTCTGCATTTCTTGGTACATGCGTGCACTGTAACCCAGGGATAGGCCCAGCTGCCACTGTGAGAAATCTGAACAGGCTACTAGAATGAAAACATTGTTATAACTCCTGCCACTTCAGATGCTGTAAGCGTTACATCAAGACGGCTACCTTATGAGAGGACACAGTTTCAGATTCTCTTTTCTTGTTTCTACCTAATACACTTGAGTTTTGAAAAATTGCCATGGAATTTGGTATCCTCAGATGGGAGTGAACTGATTTAAATGTATATAATTAACAAAACTAGAATTAAATAAAGTTATCGTAAAAACTATTTGACAATAACTATTCGGGAAGCACCCAGAAGGGAAAAGTCTTACATGAGTAAAATTTACACCTGAAAGGAAAGGAAACTCAGGAAACATCTTCAAAATTTGAATACAGTCTCTCCCATCTAAGTACCCTGATGAGTCCTTCTCTTTTAGGATTAAAATAGAAAAGTTCTCACCTTTGTATTTACTCCAGAATTCATCCTAAAAGGGAAAAAAAGATTTCAAAGTGCGTTAGGGAAAAGAGGGCATTTCATACCAATAGCAGCCGTAATCTGGTAACTCGAGAGAGGAGCCTATCTCCCAAACAGAGACCATTCTGTGGGACAAACTGCTCTAGAATATTCAGTCTTAAAGGGATTCCCCCCACCCCCAGATCTCCTGTATTTGTAAAGCTGTGGCTTCAAGCACCTTTTTTTTTTTAAATACATGTTGGTATAATAAATTATCCTATGCTAGCATCCATTTTCTTGCTTGCTAACAACTGAACAGGGCATCTGGAAAACACCTTGTAATACTAACGTTACTTGTCTAGCCTTCATTCTAGCAAAATCCCCAATTCTGTGACCGCAGTCAAGGCTTTCACCTTATTTGTTTCAACTGTAATTCGAAATTACTCTTCTTGAACTGTAGAAGTCTCTATATGTTCTGCTTGCTTGCTTCACACGAATTTCAGTTCGGAGAAACTTTGCGGAAACAAGAGCAATAGAAGTGAAATCTCTAAAGCAAGCGCTTAGACTCGGAAGCTGGTCAGAAGCGTCACGCAGCGCTCTCAGACGCTGCGACAGGCTCCCGGGGCAGCGGCGCGCTGCCGTCCGCGGGCGCGGCTGAGCCACCGGACTGTCCGGGGAGCGCTCCGCGGGCGGCGCACCGGCTGTTTCACCCATTCGCCCAACAAAGGGCTTCTGTGCTGTTTCTCGTTATGGGCAACTGTGAACAGAGATGCTATAAACGTTTCTGTACAGGTTTTGCGTGAAAAAAAGGTGTTCCGGTCTCTGCAGTGAGTATCCGGGAGCGAGAGCGCGGAGCCCTGTGGCCACTGGCTGAGAGCCCGACTCTCCAGGCTGGTGGTCGCATTTCATCCCCACAGGCAGCGTGCCTTCCACACAGCCTCCGGCACCTGCTCCTCGGCAGTGTCTCACTCTGGGTTTCATTTGCATTTCTGGAATGCCTAATCACACCAAGTATCTTCTCATATGTTTCTCTGACATCCACATATCCTCTTCAGTGAAATGTCTGTTCAAATCTTTTGCTCACTGTTTTATTGGATTGCTTATTTTCTTCTCTTGTGCTGTGGGAGTTCTTTATAAAGTCTGAGTGCAAATCTTTTGGCAGATATGAGATTTGCAAATATTTTCTTAGCCAGCACCCCGTATCTTCATTCTGTTAACTGGTTTTCACAGAGCAAAAGTTTTAAATTTAGAGTGAGTCCAATTCATCTATATTTTCTTTCATGGATTATGCTTTGGTGCCATGTCTAATAGCTGTTGCCTGACTTTGTGTCAGGGACATTTTCTCCTGAAGGTCTCCTGTTTTGTCTTTAGAGCTGTGCGATCCATTCTGAGTTAAACCTGTGTAGTCGTGAGAAAAAGCCGACCTGTTTTTGCAGATAGATGTACAATTACTGCAGCGCCATTTTTGAAAAATAATTCTTTTTCCACTGAAACACTCATGCACCTTTGTCAAAGATCAATTGGCCATATTTGTGTGGGTCTATTTATGGGCTTTCTATTCTGTTCTGTTGATCTGTTTATTCCTTTGCCAGTACCACACATCAATATCTCTGTGAGTAATGTAACATTATAATACATGTTTAAATCAGGTAGTGTGATTCCTCCAACTTTATCTTCTTTCTCAAAACTGTTTCAGTTATTCTAATTCCTTTGCTTTCCCGTATTTCACATTCTAGACTGAACTTGCCTCAGTCTGATGGAGGTTGGGTTTGCATTGAATCTATATGTCAAATTGGGAGGAATCCATCTCTTAATATGTTGTCTTTCAAACCACGAGCAGCCTATGCCCGCTTACGTAGGCTTCCTCTCTTTCAACAGCATTTTGCAGATTTCAGCACACAGATCGTGTGTGTTTTGTTAGGTTTACACATAGATACTTTCTTTGGGCCAATACTAAGCAGCATTGATTTTTTTAAATCTTTGGTTTCTAACTGTACATTACTCGGAGAAGGAAATGGAAACCCACCTCCTCCAGTAGTCTTGCCTGCACAGTTCTTTGGCCAGAGGAGCCTGGCCGGCCGCAAAGAATTGGACATGGCTGAGCACGCAAGCGCACATGCCACTGCCACACGGAACTATGATTCACATCTGTGTGCTGACCTTGTATTCTGCGACCTTGCTAGACACATACATTTTAGGAGTTCTTTTCGATTCCATGGGATTCTCTATGTAGATTATCATGTCATTGGCCAGTGGGGACAGTTTTATTTCTTCTCCTTACCTTGCTGTTAACCCTTCCGCACGGCTAGGGCTTCCAGGGCAGTGAGGGGCTAGGAGGATTGGGAGCGGACAGCCTTGCCTTCTTCCAGGATCAGGAAAAGCGTTCAGCTTCCACTGCGGTTCCTTGTTAATAGTCTTTATGTTGGTGAAAAAGTTCCTTTTTAGCTGTAACTTGGTGAGAGGCTTTGAAATTATGAACGGCTCTTGCGTCCTCTCTTCTGCTTCTCCGTGTCAGCTGGCTCCATGCTGTGGGCTCTTCCTCAGGGGATTACCCCGAGCGAGTGAGGGAAGGCCGCTGAGGCATGTCCCACTCTTTGTGGCCCAGGGACTAACAGGCCATGGAATCCTCCAGGCCAGGATACTGGAGTGGGGAGCCTCTCCCTCCTCCAGCGGATCTCCCAACCCAGGAACCGGACCCATCTGGGCCTGGACATTTCCCATTCGAAGGGTTTAGAAGAAGTGGAATCTGCAGACGCCTCTGTCATATTATGTGCTTTGGTAATTCAAGGTTTTGAGGAACTGGTCCACTTCCTCCAAACTGTCCAAATTCCATCCGAATTCATGCATAGAATTTTTGATAGTATTCACTTATTATTCTTTTAACATATACAAGGCCTGTAGTAATGTCCCCTCTTTTCATTCTTGATATAATTTGTATTCTTTTATCAATCTTGTCAAATCTTATCAGTTTTATTTATTTTCTCTATTATTTCGCATGTCTTTAATTTTACTGATTTCTCCTCTTTGGGGTTTGCCTTTGTGTGTGTGTGTCTTAAGGTGGAAGCTTAAAATCTCGTTGTGAGAACTTCTTTCCCAGTAAGCAGAGTAATTCTATAAACTTCCCTATGGCGACCCACTCCAGTGTTCTTGCCTGGAGAATCCCAGGGACGGCGGAGCCTGCTGGGCTGCCGTCTATGGGGCCGCACAGAGTCGGACACGCCTGAAGCGCCTCAGCAGCAGCAGCAGCAGGCACTGTTTAGCAGTTTCCCACAGATTTTGTAGTATATCCACTTTGTTCAGCTGAAAGCATTTTCTAACTTCACTTGAGACTTCTTTAACATGTGGATTACTTAGGAACTCCCTGATGGTCTGGTGGCCAGGATGCGCTTTCACTGCCGAGGGCGCAGGTTTAGTCCCTGGTTGGGGAACTAAGATCCCAGAGGCAGTGGGGCGTGGCCAAACAGCCTAACAGTTCCACACTTTGAAATGATACGGCCGGCAGCTATGAGGAAGTAAGGGAGTGTTTGGGGAACGATGCTGAGGAGAAGGGCAGAACGTGCGCATCTACTGGTGTTAGCTACCCTCACTGCTTAGAGAGATGACCTGCTCCCCGAGGCTCGTGGCAGACGCCTGGGTAAAGAGTGCGCACCCGGGGACCCTGTGTGCGGCCCGGCCCCAGAGCTCATTCCAAGACCCAACGCCTCGCGCGTCACCGCCCCGCGCCCTGGCCTCACGGCCCCTCACCGTCTTCTCCGCGTTCTCAAAGACCTCGCGGGCCTCCTCGAATGAGCAGGCCTCCTCCTGGCACTCCCGCTCCAGGTTTCCCTGCTTCATCTCCTCCAAGAACGAGTTGGCCCTACGGGCTCTCTGCAGGACGCGGTGGGCCTGGTCCCGGGGCAGGAACACTGGGGCGGGAGAAGGCTCTCATGGGCTCGCCACGCGGCCACGCACTGCCTCCCGTGAGCGGCCGGCCAGACGATGCCTGGAGCCACTCCCACCACAGCCCGCCCGCCCCTGCACCGAGCCCCGTGCCGAGCCCCGCGCCCTCCTGGAACTCGGCCCTCCTGGAGGCGTTGGGGCCTGCCCATCCTGGGCCGCTCCTCTGCTCTGTCCTCGGCTCAGCTGTGCCCTCTGCCTGCTCCCCAGGCCTGAGCTCTGTGCTAGGTGGGGAGTTGTGACTTGGTTTTGCACGATCTACAATTGAAAGCATGCCTTGTTTCAAGTGCCAGGACACACAAACCCACGAGTAAAGCAAAAGTTTCAGGAAATGGTGTTTTTACTATTATTTTCTACAAAATAGTACCTGTTACAAAATTTTCTGCTTGACTCTGTCTCATTTCATTAAAACACGGCTAACTTGATATCGTGACTCACAAAGGAGTCGTGACCTGCCCGTGACAGCGTCTGGGGTCCGAGGGTCCCTGGTCCTCCCCACATGTCTATGTTCAGCCATCCCCATGCTGCCGCCCATCTGCTGCCTCACCGCTCTGCCCTCTCTCCACGGGGAGGCCCTCGGCTCCTTCCCCTGGCACTCTGCCTGCTCTCTCTACCTCTGTTCTGCTGAAGAATTTAGTCTCTCACTAAGACAGATGACGCAGGGTCATATATTTGATATATTTCTAGTCCCAGCTGATATTTCCAGTCCCAGCTCACGTCCTGAGCCCTGTGTTTGCAACCCAGTCCGCAGTGACTGTCCCCCGAGTCTGTCTCAGAACATCAAGCTCCGCGTGTCGGACACCGAAACGCAGGCCTGCAGTCAGTCATCTCAAGCGGCAAATACATCTTGGTCACCGACTACTGGACGCTGGCAAGTGGGGGCTACAATCCCTCCCTCTCAGGGTTACTTTAGAGAGTGTGTGAAACTCCTCTTTGATTGTCCTATTGCCAACTACTTTCTCTTCCAAATCCCCCCTTCTTGTAGTGACAGCTGGTTTTCCTGGCAGGGCCAGGCTCAACCTTGTTCTCTGTGGGCCCCTCCCCACACTGCAGACCTCTCCCCCAGCGAGCGGTTGCTTGGAGATACAGCATCCCCCTTCCCCCTGCGTGGCCGCCCTCCTGCGCCACTTGCCTCTTTCTCTCTCTTGCCTCTTTCCCAGCCTCCCGGGCTGCTGAACTTCTGCCTCACCCAGTAAGCAAGCACTCAGGCAGGTCTGGGTTGCTCCTCCGCTCTGCTCTCCGGCCTCCAGGACGGGCCTGGGTCCTGGGAGGCCCAGAGCCCCCGCTGTGCAGTCTCAGGTTGGGCAGCCCCTCCTGGGCAGGGCCAGCCTGAAGGGCTGGCACTGGCCCTCATCTCTTCCTTGGAAGCCCCTCTCTGCCTGTGACCCCCTCTGCTCCCCCGGACAGAAGGCTCCTCCCTGCCTCTGCCTGCTGCCCGCCCCCCGGGCCCTCGTTCTCCCCCGCCTCCCCTTTCTCTCTGTCTGTCCCCCCTCTCTTTCTGTCCACGTTTCCCTCTGCTCTGATCCGCCAACTGACTTCCCACTCATGGGGAGACACACCGGGCCCTGAGCTCCCCAGGCTGGAACCACAGCCAGCATCTCAGGCCGAGCTTCCACAGCGGCTGTGCACCCACTCTCCACTCAGGAAGTTCAAGGGCATCGCCTGGACCCTCCCTCCCCTCCCCCGGGGCCACCTGCAGTCCGCAGGCTGAGGGCCACTTACGGCTCCCCCGTCGGCCGCAGGAGACCGCCCAGGGCGGTGCTGAGCAGGACGAGTCGAAGCAGGCCCGCCATGGTAGGGCCCTTCCGAGGACAGCCGTGCGTCCCCGCTGCGACAGGCCTCCGGGGCAAGGTCCGCTCGCCCTGGCTGGAGGGCAGCTGGCGCCCGGCCTGCTTATCACGGCCGCTGGTTGGAGCCCAGGCCTGCGGGGGGCGGGGGGTGGCTCTGGGGGCCTGGGCCGCCCTGCCCCTGAAGCCCGGGGAGGTCCCGGCCCAGCTCACTCTCGTCCTGAGCCGTGTCCGGGGGCCTGGCGTGCGCGCAGAGCACTTTGTTCTGAGAACAGACACGTTGTGGTGTGGTTCCCAGACATTCACATCCAGCTCTGTCATCCTTCGTGTTAGTGAAAGTAAAGTCGCTCAGTCGTGTCTGACTCTTTGCAGCCCCGTGGACTGTGGCCCGCAGGCTCCTCTGTCCATGGGCTTCTCCGGGCAGGAACACTGGAGCGGCTGCCATTTCCTTCTCCAGGGGGTCTTCCCCACCCAGGGGTCGAACCCAGGTCTCCTGCACTGCAGGCAGACGCTTTAATCCTCTGAGCCACCAGGGAAGAGCTTCCTTAAGACCCTGATAAAAGTCAAATCTCATTTCCCCATCTGTTTTTCTAGGATGGAAAACAGCTTTAGAGAGAGGAGTGGTGCCGTCCACGGCCATGGGTGTGGGCATGGGGTTAGGACCTGGGGCTTTCCCGCCCAGGGTGGGCAGGAAGTGAGGGCACGGCGCGGAGCCGGGGGCTGCTCTCCCAGCCAGGAAGCGCCCCTCTGGGGAGCAGCAGCTGTGGGACATGACCGCTGTGGCTGAGCGGGGCTCTGCAGGGAGATGTCCGCGAGCTGCCAGCGGGCGGTGCTGTCCTGGAAGGCGAGGGTCGCACTCTGTCACTGGCCGAGCACTCCCACCCCGGCCCACGTGGGGGTGCCTGCTCACCCGGCCTGTGTGCAGCGCAGAGAGGGGCCTTGGACACAGCGGGTGCGGGGTAAGCACCAGCACGCTGAACGGACTGTGCTGTCCCCAGACGCTCCTGCTGGGCACCCGGGCAGCGCTGGTCTTTGGCAGAGAGGTTGCCGTGGTAAAGTGAGGTCTCCCCTGTTCTCTGCATCGTCCCTGCCCTGCAGGGCATATGGGGTGAGGCTGGGGTCCATGTCAGCCCCTGCCCCGTGCCTGCACCCAGCGGTCTGGGCAGGCGATGCTCCCCGACGTTGCCTGGTGCGGTGAGGCCCACCCAGGACCCGGTCAGTCCCTTCAGCCCCCCCCCTCCTCTTGCAGGAAGAGGAGCCCAGCCAGCTTCTGCTTCAGGAAGAAAGAGCAGGCTCTGGGCTCAGGGCCCCTGGGGGCCTGGGACATCTTGGCTAGAGTGTCCTGAGTATCTGCAGCCTAAGCTGTGAGCTGGGGCCGCGTGAACACTGGACAACCTGCTTCACGGTCCACAGCCAGGTGACCTAGCCTCCCACACCTCATTCTGCCTGCGCCGGTTTCATGGAAGCGGGACTCCATTTACAGATGACATGAGGGGCAGAGAGGGTTAGCGGTAAGGCTGCGGGCACCAGCCGGAGCTGGAGCTGGAATGGCCCCAGGGGTCCCAGCCAGGGTCAGGGCGCATGACGTGTGTGCCCAGTGAGAACTTCAAAGACTACCGCCTTCCCTGGGGCAGTGGAGGCCAGGCAGTGGGCACATGAGTCTGTGGGTCAGGACGACCTCTTCCTCAGCCCGGTGGCCTCTGGCCTAGCGACTCAGTGCTGCTGTCCTGGGCAGCGTGAGTGATGCATGTGCCCAGAGGCGTGGCCGGGCTCGCCCGCCCTGCTTGGGACAGGGCGTGGCCAGGCCATCCAGCTCTGCTCGGGACAGGAGCGTGGCTGGGCCGTTGGGCAGGGCATGGCCCAAAAACCCCAAGCGCGGTGTGCCGGGCTGGATGGGTGAGACCCAAGGGGACGGGCGCCCACTGGGCCGGGCTCGGGTAGGGTCTGGAGCTCCCCGCCCTGGTTCCTCATTCTTCCCCACTGCAGCCCGTTACCTGAGAGACTCGATAAAAAGGTAGGTTGAGGGCTCACCGCCACCTTGCCGAGCCGGGAGGCACCTGGGAGCCTGCATTCTGCAGAGGGCCCCTTCCAGTCCTCAAGCCTGTGTCATCTCCTGGGGCCTCAGCCGGGAGAGACACGCAGCCCCCAAACCCAGGGGAGCGTCCATATTGGAAATTGCTTCACATGAGAGTTCACTTCAGCAAAGCTGGTGGCTGTTGAGGAGCCTGGCTCAAGGACCAGCATGAGGGTCTCTGAGAGATGACTCTGGACTGTGCAGGGAGAGCAGGAGGGGGCGGGCCTGCCTGTGGTTAGGGGGGCAGGGGAGGGGGCAGGTGTGCAGCATGTGAGGCTGCGAATGCTGCACACTTGGAGGGACGTGGAAGGCCGACCACCACGGAGAGCGGGGTGGTGCTCACATTTACCCGGAATGAAGACACAACGCTAGGGTGAGTGACAAGCCAGACTGGAAGAGGCACAGGTCACGGCGAGGACGGCACGGGCCCTGTGCAGCCCCTGCGCACTGCCTCCAGTCTGGTCCGGATGCCTCCAGCGCCTCCAGCATCCCCAGCGCCTCCAGGGCCTTCAGCACCTCCAGCGCCTCCAGCGTCCCCAGGGCCTCCAGGGCCCCCAGGGCCTCTAGGGCCTCCAGCGCCTCCAGGGCCCCTTTGCCACCCTCCCTGTCTGTCTCTGACTCTGGGTCTTTCTCGCACCCTCCATCTCTCCCCCCCCCGCCCCCGTGTCTTTCCATCTCCCAGTCTCCATTTCTGTTTCCCTCCCCGCCCCCGCCGCCCCCGCTTCCCTGCCCAGGAACCACAGGAGAATCTCTTCTTTGGCACCTGGACGCCAGGCATGCTCGGCAGCTTTATTTGCAGAGCAGGGGCTAGGGCAGCAGCGGGGCCTGGAGGAAGCCCCGTGTTTGTGGCGGGTGGCCCATTAGCCACTTCAGCCAGGCTGTGTAGCGGGAGACCCGCGTGTAGACCCCAAAGTGGCCGGCCGCTGCGCAGCTCCTCACCCCAGCTGACAACGCCGGTCAGGAACCAGGTGCCCCGGAAGCGCGTGGCGTGCGGGCCCCCGCTGTCCCCCTTGCAGGCGTCCTTGCTGCCGTCGGGCGTAGCCGGGCGCAGAACATGTTGTCCGTGACCACGGGCCCGCCGGGCTTCCGACGTGACTGCTGCAGACAGTCCTGGGTCAGCAGCCGGGGCACCAACACCACCATGAGCTTGCGGGCGGTAACCCCGCGCTCCAGGAGCTGGCCCCAGCCGCTGACGGCCGAGAAGCGCACGAAGGCCAGTGTCTGGTCCGCGAAGTCTTGGTCAGGCAGGCAGAGGGGTGCCACGTGGTCGCTCAGGGCCACGGGCCTTGCCAGCTGCAGCAGCGCCACATCGTGGTCCGTCTTGCCCGGCACGTACTGCTCAGGGACGATGACCCGCACCACCCGCCGCTCCTGCTCTGGGCCCTCCACGCGGCCGAGGTCGTGCTCGCCTGTGGGGCACCAGGACCATCTGCTGCCATCCCCTCCACCACACGGGCCGTGGGCTCCTTTCCTGGGAGCGGGGGCACACGTTTCCCCCAGGTGGGCGGGCATCCTCCCGGGGCTGCCGGCAGGAGAGTCGGGGTGAATCTGGACCCAGAGGTGCTGGAGGTGTGAGTGGGGGTTTGGGTGGGCAGCATGGTAGGGGAGGAGGGGTGCCTCCGTTCCTCTGTCCCTTGGGGCCCCGGGTCATCCCGTGAGTCCACCGGCAGAGCACCCAGGAGGGCACCCCGCGGGGCTCCTGGCGGGAGCGGCGTCACCCAAGGCTGCGTCTGGGCAGGAGAGGGGTGGGCACAGGGGCCCCAGGGTGCGGGGTTTGCCCACACATTGCCTGCGTGTGGCTCTTTCTGGGAAAATCGCCGCTGCTCGTGGGAGCGAGGTTGGAAGCCCGGAATCTTGGCTCCGAGACTCTCCTCTGAGGGTCTGCTCTACGGGGCGAGGGAGGCGCCCACACCACCTACCCAGCACGGCCGTCAGGTTCCACCAGCTCCGGAGCCTGTCAAAGCAGTGGGCGGCAGAGACCACCCAGGCGGGGGCCGACCAGGGTGCCCCCGCACAGCAGCGCCCCCGTTCAGCTTCAGCATGGCCTGGCGGACGTGCCACACGGCGGGGGTCACATCATGGTCACGGCCGCCTGGGGCTCCCTGCCTGTACCCACGTGGGGGCTGCCTGGGACACTGCGTCCGTCCAGGAAAGGGGCGGGAGGCGAGTGGGCCCCAGCCGGAGGGTGGAAATGCCAGGCTAGGGGTCCTCTGCTCCTGCAGAGCGTCAGCCAGGCCCAACCCAGCGAGCCTGGAGATTCACCTGCCAGGCAACCCTCCCCCTCCTCCCCCATGCCTGACGACCCCTCCTCCCCTTCCCCAGGCCTGCAGCCTCACCTGCCAGGGGCACTCGCCTTTGGGGCAGACATAGCCCCCACGATTCGCCCTTGGGGCTTGCTGCCATTTCTTTTTCCAGAACAGGTATTTTCCCACACGGATATTCCACTGTGTGAGATAGGAGTCAGCAGGACGTGGGTGAGACGGAGGGTGTATGGCTGCGCCAGCGAGTGCCCTGTGTTGGCGGCTGTGCCCTCTCCTGGCTGGGGTTTCAGGGGCCCTGGGGGAGCTGCTGGGGCTGGGCGTCAGGGCCCACGGGCTTGGGTCCTGCTGGTGTATCCAGGGGTGGAGACAGGCAGTCTGACGCCAGCAAAGTGCCCCGGGATGTGCTTCAGGGGGTGAGCAGGGTCTCAGGCAGCCCGGCGGCTCTCCAACGCCACTTTTGGTTTCTATTTGCCTCTGGGAACGCCCCCAGGCCAGAGGGGACAGCGTTTGAGGCAGTCGCTCTCTCGGGGGCTCCTGGATGAGGCTGCCTGCATGATCCTCGATCCTCGGGAGGGCTGGCAGGGCATCTCCACCCTCTGCCCAGAGCACACCCTCTCCTTGGTGAGGCTCAGGGATGCTCCTCCCCCGGGGCCCACCTTTTAGCCACAGAGGACATACAGCAGGGTAGTGGTGCTCCTCGGGAAGGCCTGGGCCCCAGGCCCGTTACCTGTGGGCACGCAGGACACCCCGTCCGCCTGGAGCGCATAGCCCCCGTGGCACCAGCAGAACCGCCCGGCCCCTGGGTTGGCACCACAGTACTGCTCACAGCCGCCATTGTCGTTGGCGCAGGTCAGCTGGCTCTGCTTGTCTGCGGACACAGGGCACAGCTGACGCGGCCCCTGGTCAGGGGCAGGAAGCCGGTGGCCGCCCCTACCCGGGCCAGGGGCCAGGCCTTCACGGAGAAAGAGGACACCCTGCAGACGACCCAGAAGGGTGAGACTCCAGGCCTGGGGGTCCCACCTCAGGGGACACCCCACAGACGACCCAGGAGGGTGAGACCCGGGCCTGGGGGTCCCGCCTCAGGGGACACCCGCAGACGACCCAGGAGGGTGAGACCCGGGCCTGGGGGTCCCGCCTCAGAGGACACCCCGCAGATGACCCAGGAGGGTGAGACCCGGGCCTGGGGTCCCGCCTCAGGGGACACCCCCGCAGATGACCCAGGAGGGTGAGACCCGGGCCTGGGGGTCCCGGATCTGAGCACATTGGCCACTGGGGCTGCGGGACCCTCATGCCAGGGAGTAAGGGAGCTGGCAGAGACGAGTGGCTCCCCCAGCCTTGCCCCACACCCAGAGCCCAGAAGTGGACAGGGTGTCCAGCAGGTCAGCACCCAGAACCCCGCAGCCACGATGCTTGGGGTGGAAGCCTGCGAGGGCGCTGAGGCCCCCCTCCCACCTGGTGAGCCGGCAGCCTCCCGGCCCCCTCCTCACCCGTCTCGCAGTTCCGGCCCTCGAAGCCGTCGGGGCAGAAGCAGACGTAGGCCTGGAGCTGGTCCTCACAGGAGCCCCCCGTTCTGGCAGGGGGCTGGAGGCGCACTGGTCCCCATCTGCGGGCGAGTCGCTGTTACCAGGCTGACGGGGGGCTGGCAGCAGATGGGGTCAGCCAGTCACCTACTCACCACTGTAGGAAGCCCAGAACTGCCTCTGCAGGGAGCAAGAGGAAGCCGCGTGAGACATGGGCTCCAGGGCAAGCGTTTTACGTCCCTGCGGGGGGGAGGCGCCGGGCGGCTGGGGCTTCTGACCAGCCCTCCCAGTGGGCTCTGGAAGCCACACCCCCTCCTGTGGAGACAGGTGGGTTCATCCAGGGAAGCGAGTTTTTTCTCTAATACCCGCCCCCTCCCATTGCTAAGGCCACAGAGGTCCGAATGTCCTCTCCCAAGTCCCAACCCTAGGCTTCAGCACCAGCCCTGCCATGTCACAGCTGTGAACGTGGATGAGACCCCACGCTCCCTGAGCCTCTGGGGCTGCCCCCCGACGCTGTGCTGACCGTCCAGACACCCACTGACCGAGGAGAATGTGGGAAAGACACGCGTGAGTGCCCCGCCAGTTCCAGGGGCCTCTTCAGTAACAGGGATTCCCCAGGGATCTTTAGGCCAATGAAAAACAACTCTGTTGCTGTGAGAACAAACCGAGGTGGAAGCTGCTGGAAGGTTCTGAAAACCACAACCCACTCCAGTTCTGCTGCCTGGAGAATCATGGACAGGCGAGCCTGGTGGCTACAGTGCGTGGGGTCGCTGAGAGGCAGGCATGACCGAGCGACTCAGTGCAGCACAGCGCCCTCCCCGAGGGCCTCCCGGAGGCACCGGTGGCAAAGAAGCTGCCCGCCAGCACAGGGGATGCGAGAGACGCTGGTTCAGTCCCCCGGGTGGGGAAGAGCCCTGGAGGACCGCATGGCAACCCACTCCGGTATTCTTGCCTGGAGAATCCCCATGGACACAGGAGCCTGGCAGGCCACAGTCCATGGGGTCGCAAAGGGGTGGACACGACTGAGCGACTCACACACACGCAGACGCAAGGGGTGACCGTCCTTAGCGCCAGGGAAGGGGTGTGTGAGCCCTGCCAGCGAGTGCAGAGTGTGCACCGTGCCAGGTGCGTGTTCCGTGCGTGTGAGGTGTGTGTCCTGTGTGTGATGCGTGTCCTGTGCCAGGTGTGGGTCCCATGCGTGCAAGACGTGTGTCCTGTGTTTGATGCATGTCCCGCGACAGGTGTGGATCCTGTGCATGTGAGATGTGTGTCCTGTACATGTGAGACGTGTGTCCTGTGTGTGTGATGTGTGTCCTGTGCCAGGTGCAGGTCCCATGCATGTGAGACGTGTGTCCTGTGTGTGTGAGACATGTGTCCTGTGAGTGTGATGTGTGTTCCATGTCAGGTGTATGTCTCATGCGTGTGAGATGTGTGTCCTGTGTGTGTGAGACATGCGTCCTGTGTGTGATGCATGTTCCAAGCATGTGAGACATGTGTCCTGTGTGTGTGACGTGTGTCCCGTGCCAGGTGTGTATCCCATGCCTGTGAGACAGTGTCCTGTGAGTGTGATGCGTGTCCCGTGTCAGGTATGTGTCCCATGTGTGTTAGATGTGTGTCCTATACATGTGAGGCGTGAGTCCTGTGTGTGATGCGTGTTCCATGCATGTGAGATGTCTGTCCTGTGTGGGGTGTCCCTCGAGTGTGTGGGGAGAGGGGGTCCTGTCTCCTGGCCTTCTGATCCTCAGCCCCTGGAAGGAGACAGTTTCAGCGGGAATCTCTGCTCATGGACGGGAGGGGAGGCCTGCTCCACCTGCTCCCCCCGCTGGGGAGGAGCAGCCTCCCTAGCTGCGCCCTCCTCACTCACGCATCCCTGAGGCGGCCCTGGCCGGGCTCTCTGATGGCTCAGTGGGTCTCTGAGGGCTGCTGGACAGGTGGCCCTTCCCGGGGCCTGGGGGCCATCCTCAGGGAGGTGGGGCACAGGAAACTGTGCTTCTGGATGAGGGTGAGGATGCGCAGGGGGTCTCAGCACCGGGAGACCCCCGGCCCCTGGCGCCCAGAGCCCGCCGCCCGCCCCCGCCTGCCGGGTGAGCTCACCGTCCTCTCTTCGTTGCGGAAGATCTCGCGGGCCTCCTCGAAGGAGCAGAGCTCCTCCTTGCACTCCCGCTCCAGCGAGCCCGGCCGCAGCTCCTCCAGGAATCCGTTGGCACGCCGAGGCCGATGCAGGACACTGAGGGCCTGCTCCTGGGGGCAGGAAGACTGGGGGCACACTGTGAGACACGGGGCGACGGCACCATCCCCCACCTGTAACAGCACCTCCCCACCACCCTGCCCCCCCATGATGGGATCACAGGCCCCTCTGCCCCCATCCTGGTGCTGGGATCACAGGCCCCCTGCCCCCACCCTGGTGATGGGCTCACAGGCCCCCCTGCCCCCCACTCCGGTGATGGGCTCACAGGCCCCCTGCCCCCGACCCCGGTGATGGGATCACAGGCCCCCTGCCCCCGACCCCGGTGATGGGATCACAGGGCCCCTGCCCCCAACCCTGGTGCTGGGATCACAGGGCCCCTGCCCCCCACCCTGGTGATGGGATCACAGGGCCCCTGCCCCCCAACCCTGGTGCTGGGCTCACAGGGCCCTTGCCCCCCACCCCGGTGATGGGCTCACAGGCCCCCTGCCCCCCGACCCCAGTGATGGGCTCACAGGCCCCCTGCCCCCCACCCTGGTGATGGGCTCACAGGGCCCCTGCCCCCCACCCTGGTGCTGGGATCACAGGCCCCCTGCCCCCCACCCTGGTGCTGGGATCACAGGGCCCCTGCCCCCCATCCCGGTGATGGGCTCACAGGCCCCCTGCCCACGGCCCGGCTGGTTTGCAGCAGGAGCGTGCCTTCTGGCTGCCAGTGGGCAGCACCGCAGAAGCTTCATATGCGAGGAGAAGGCCATGTGCTTATTATAGCACACCCGCGCCCTTGACCAGGCCCCTTCACTTCCAGTTTATCCTAAGGAAATGCTCTGAGCCCCGCAGACACCGGGCTGCTGGGGAGCTGGAGATACTGGCAACTCTAACGACCCATCCCCGCCGAAGCCAGGTGAACAAAGACGGCTAAACAGGAAGGACCCGGGTGCCACCGGCGCTGGAGCAGGACGCGGGCAGGGCCACTGCGGCCGGCATGGGCGCCGGGGCAGACGTGGACGGGTTTAGGGACGGTGTCGGCACCTGGCTTCCGCCTCGGCCACCCCTCGGGGCTGGGGAATCACAGTGGTGACCGTCACAGAGCCGCCCGCCAGTGTTCCCGCTCAGGCCTCTCCGCGTCCACGGGTGGGGGTCGTGGTTCACCGCTGCGGTGGCTGAGCATCAGGGCGCAGCGTCTGTGCCCTGTCCCTGGGAGGGGGGGTCCACCTCGAGCGGCTGAGAGCAGAGTGGGAGACGGGTCACCTCTGAGCCCGCTCTGGGCCTGGGGGGCGGTGGAGGCAGGGGAGGCCCGCCGTGGCTGGGAAGCCTGCCCCCAGGTGTCTGGGAGGGGAGTCCCATGGCCTGGGCTCCAGGGGCTCTGCTCATCTTTTGACAGGCAGGCAGGTCAGAGGGGACCCTCCAGCCAGGCTCTCGGCAGATGAGAGTGTCCATCACACGGGCCAGCTTTGGGGGCGGCTGGCCTGCAAAGGCATTAGTGGGGAACTTCCCCCCACCTTACCTGCCAGCAGGGACCCCTGCAGGCTGAGCAGAAAGCAGAGGAGGGCCAGAGCCCGGGCCTGGGGGCAGCATGGCCAGATCCTAGGTCGCTCAGGTTGTTGACCTTCCCAGGGCGGAGGGCGGGGGGGCGGGAGCCGGGCAAAGTTCTCCCAGAGGCGATGGGGAGGGTGCTGGCCTCCCAAACCCACGCTGCAGTCCTGGCCCAGGGCCTGCGGACGGGGCCGCCCCAAGGGCTCCGTCCCCAAGACTCGGCTCCGGGGTGTGTGTCTGGCGGGCGCCGCTCTGGTGCGGCTGCCGGGGAAGAGTGGTGCCTGCTGCCCAGTGATGGCCCTGCAGGGCGGTGGGCCCGCAGTGTGACTGTGAGCACGGTGCAGAGTGGGCCTCCTGGCTTGGGGGCTCGGTGGGCACCGGGGAGCGGCGTGCCCCGAGGAGCCCCTGCGGCGTCTCAGCCCTGCGCTGGCCCCTTGGGCCCTCCTGCCCCTGGGCCGCAGGGGAGGGTGATCTGCTGCCCCGGCTGCTGGGCACGGGCAGCTTTCAGGACCCTGGACTTTCAGGATGAAATCGGGACGCCCGGGGCCACTGGGCTGGCGGGCTCCCTGTGGGGGGTCCCTCGGGTGTCCAGTCTCCTTGGGAGGCTCCCCTTTCCTATAAACGGTGGGGCTGGGGACACCTGCCCTGTGCCGTCCTCTCGTGCGGGGGTGACGGGGCCCAGCTATCTCTGCAGGTCCCGGGCGCTCCCTCCCTGAGAGGAAGACAGCCCTCAACTGATGGCCTCTGGACTCTGCTCGTCACTCTCAGTAACTACCAGTTGCTCAGGACTCAGGTGTAGTGGAATTTGTGAAGGAGGTTGGGGGACTCCGAGCCCCTTGGGGACACGTGGGGCAGGTGTAGCTGCTCTGGGCTCAGCCCCCTGGGGGTCCTGGCTCCGTCTTCTCCAGCTCGGGCGGGGCTCACCCGTCTGAGCCTCGCTCTCCTCACGGGGGCAGGAGTGCTGGCGAGGCCTGCCGATGAGAGCCGGGGGCACCCCTGTGTCCTGTGAAGCCTCCAGAAGGGGCCCCGACCCGCGCCGTGAGCGGCCAGCACCCCAGCTTCCCCTTGCCCGGCCACTACCTTCTCAGGCCAAGTGCCCCGCAGCCACTGGGTTCCTGGTGTGCCCTTCGAGCTGCCCATGCAGCCCCGGGGCCCAGCGGCTCCCAGCCACCAGGAACTAGCCTGTCCCAGGTCTGGGCGCCGGTGTCGGAGGGCTGCGCTCCCTCCGAGGCTCTGGGGAGGGCCCTTCTCACCTCTTCCAGTTCCCGAGGCGCCAGTGGCCTTGGGCCTGGGCACGCTGAGTGGACAGTTTCTGCCTCCCGCTGCCCTGTGTGTGTCAATCTCCTGCTTTTTCAAGGACACCAGTCATTGGACAGGAGACAGTGTAACCCCCTCTCAACCCGCTGCGCCTGCAGTGACCCCCTCAACCTGCATCACCTGCAGTGACCCCCTCAACCCGCTGCGCCTGCAGTGACCCCCTCAACCTGCATCACCTGCAGTGACCCCCTCAACCCGCTGCGCCTGCAGTGACCTCGTCTCTAAGCGGGTTGCTTTCTGGTGCTCTGGATAGAGGAGTATCTCGGGGCTCTCTGCCCGGAGACCGATTTCCCTCGAGCAGAGCTGAGCTGAGCCTGTTTGGAGCCACACGTGCAGCATCCTGAGCACAGGACCAACAGGGACAAGGCTCCTTCTGTGGCTTCTCCGAGCATCGCCACTGAGCCAGTTTCCACAGATGCCCTGCGGGCACAGGTGTCAGCAGGCATCAGGTGAATGGAAGAGGCAGAGGCGCTCAGGGCCGGGGGATGGGCCCCGCGGGGGTGGAGGGGGCACGGCAGCCCAGGGGACTCGGCTTCGAGGGGGCCTCTGCTCCCCCTGGCGCTGCACCCTTTCTCCCGGCGGCCCGGTCTTAGTGACCAGTGGCCGAGCAGGGGCAGACCTCACCTTGTCCCGCTCCTGCAGGAGGGCGAGGGGGGCACAGGTGCTGGGGTCCAGGGGGAAAAGGCAGTCGTGACAGCCTGGGGGCCTGCTCACTTGCGTTAGAGTCTGGGGTCACTCCAGTGAGGGCGGCGCCCCCAGAGAGGGAGGCGGCCCCAGAATCAACACCCAGTTTCAGGCCCTGAGCCTCTAAAGACGAAGGCAGGCTACAAGAGTTGCCGATATTTATTCCAACTGCATCCATACAATAAAGAACTCTGACTTTTAAATTTCATTTACATCAGAAGGTTAAAAAAAAAAACAACAACAGTGGCTGAAACAGGAAGTTTTAAAGTGCCGTTACGAGGAAGAAACCACAAACGGGGCCAATCCCAGGCTGAGACGGCAGAACGGTGTCTGAACAGTCAATATATTAAGTGAACTATGTGACTCGTCATTTTCCAAATAACTTACACACTTCAGAGAAGAGTTGCTGTGCTTGCCCGCTGCCTACTACACGGTTCAGAGAGGCCTGACCTGCTCGCCGACGGGGGCCCGCGGCGGGGCTGCAGCGGCCCGGGGCTTGGGGGCCGTACAGAGAGCCACCGCCAGCAGCTTGGAGGCTACACACACCCCGCAGCGCTGGGCGTGTGCGCACACACATCGACATACACACACACACACACACACACACACACACACACACACACACACAGAAACATCTGCCCCAACCAGACAGAGAAGCACTTCCAGACAACAGGATTTGTTTCTGAAACACACAAGGAAGCAGTAAAGCAGAAGAGCTTTCTTTCCAGTTTCGCCTTGAGTAGAATAAAATAGATTCTGCTCCCGTGCTCACAGCACTTCCACCTGGGAGCCGGGGCGCGGGCGGCCCAGCACAGGGCTTCCCTGGCCCGGCGTCGGTTCAGGTGACAGCTGCGAAAACTGCATCTTTACGTGTAAAAACAGTAAAAATACCCTAAAGCAGTGGAGAGTCTTAAAAAGTCAGGAGTCCCCTCATTTTTCTGTAGAAAGGAAGGCTAACCTCTTAAATTATAGTCTACGTGTTCTTTTGAAAATTAACCTACACAGATGAAGGAACTTCCTTGGATTTTCACCGCCGGTCTGTAGCAACTCTGCCTGATTCTCCTGGGGGACCCTCCCCTGCACTTGGGACCGGGTGGGCTCAGAGAGTGCTGCTGAGTTCCCAAGAGGGTGCCCCCCAAGTCACCCAGTGCCATGGAAACCCTGGTAACAAAAAATAGTTTTATATCAAATACAGTATCAAATTGTCATTTCATGTAAACACAGTGATTCCTGGTAAAGATCAGAGGCCAAAGTACCACAAAAAATGGCCGTAGGATTAATCCCTGCTTAAAAAAATGTGTAAAAGACCAGCTATCCCCACCCCCACCCCAGCCGGCAGCCGGCGCCTCGGCCTCTGCTCGTGGACGCCGCTCCACAGGATGCACGGTCCCACCATCAGAGACGGGATGCAAGAAGGCAAGGTGGCGCCTCAGTCGTGGCTGGGGCCCTTCCCCCGAGGTCAGTCCGCCCCCTTCCTAGGGGATCCGGTGCCATGCTCCACCCTGTGCCTGGGAAGGCGCCCCGTCCTCGTCCTCGGGGGGCCGCAGCGGGCTGGGTTCCGGGGGGCAGCTCCGTGGGCAGGCGGCCCCAGCAGAGGCCAGCTCCCGGTGCTGCGGGCAGGGTGGCTGTGGCGCTACCCCTGCAGGTCGGCGAGGGGCGGCTGTGCAGCTCTCGCTGCAACTGGACGAGGGGGCTCAGCACCGCGGACCCCGCGCTGGACTCTGCGGGCAAGCAGGCGAGGGCTGCAGCGCTGCACGGGCGCAGACCTGCTGGCCTCCGAGCTGCCTGCCGTCACCGCAGGCCTCCCTGGGCGCTCACAGGGCTGGGGGGCACTCATGGGGGTGGGGAAGCATTCATGGGGCTGGGGGCTCTCACACAACTGGCGGGCACTCACGGGGGTGGGGGCGTTCATGGGGTGGGGGGCTCATGGGGATGGGGGGTGCTCACGGGGCTGGAGGGCTCACGGGGGTGGGGGTGGGGGGCTCATAGGGATGGGGGGCTCATGGGGGGGGGGTGAGGGGCACTCACGGGGGTGGGGTGGGGCGCTCACAGGGGTGGGGTGGGGGCGCTCACGGGGGTGGTGGGCTCATAGGGGTGGGGTGGGGTGCTCACAGGGCTGGGGGCTCACGGGGGCGCTCATGGGGGTGGTGGGCTCACGGGGGTGGGGTGGGGGGCTCACAGGGCTGGGGGGTGCTCTCGGGGGTGGGGTGGGGTGGGGTGCAGGGCTCACCTGGGCTGCTCAGGCATCCCACAGGGCCGCCCCTGGCAGAGGAGCGCGGACAGGCTGCGGGCGGGCACCCAGCCCTCAGTGCCGGAGCTCAGGTTCCGCACGCACCTGCAAGGGGGCTGGGTGAGAGCGCGGCCAGGTGCGGGCGAGGGGTGCGTGGGGCAGGGGTCTTACCAGAGGCCCTCGTCTCCCTCCTGCAGCAGCTCCACCTCGTCCCCGCTTCTCAGGGCCAGAGCGTCGGGAACCCCTTCTCATCCAGCCTGGCGACGGTGTACCTCCCGGGACCTGGGGAGGCACGGCAGGGCACCCCATGCACCGCAGCCCTCAGCTGGGGGCCCTCGAGCGGACCCCTGAGAGCCCGCCGGGCCTGCCCTGCCCCTCTGGGCCCATGCGCCCGCCACACCAGCGCCCGGTCACCGTGGCCCTGCTGCCCCTGCCTGGGCCACACCTGCGGGCACGGAACAAGCTCGGCCGGGGACTCGTCTTTCACCCGTGAGAGGGGGCTCCTGTCCCCCGTCTGCGTTCAGAGCCCGGCGGCCAACGCCTCCCACACCAGGTGCTCGGCACCTCTGCGGATGGAGCTGCGGAGCAGTGCAGACTCGAGGCGGGGGAGGCCGTCCTGCGGGAGCGCGGGGCTCCAGCCTCGTGTGACGAGCTGTGCAGGGGTCACATCGCCTGGCGTGGGTGTGGGCAGAGCTGGGCCAGGGCCTCTTGTCTTCATGGGGGCCAACACCGTCCTCCCTGGACAAGCCGCCCAGCCCCGCCCTGGCCCAGGGCAGCACCTCCTGCCCTCTGGCCACCCCGAGAGCAGGAGGCACCCCTCGGGCTGGCCCGCCTGCTGACGTTCCCCCACTGACCCCCGGGGTCCTGCCGGCTCCGCTCACCCTTAGGCCTCCTCGGGAAGGGCAGCCTGGCCTCCTGAGACGCAGGCTGCTTTCCCCGCCCGTGCGCACCTGCCCCCTCCTTCTCTGGGGTGCCCTGCGTGCTGCCAACAGCCAGTATGAACTAGGGCAGCAGCCAGCGGCAGCAGCGAATAACCACCGAGTCCTGACTCTGGTGGCTTACGCTTCCCGGGGGGCTCATGCTAAAGCAGAACTTTGGAAGGCAAGTTCGCATCTCAGACGGTGCGATTCTCTTAAATGCTGGGGTGGAGACGTATGGGCAGGGTTAGCAAAGCTCCCCTGCAGGGCAGAGCGGGCAGGTGTGAGCCCTGGGCCAGGCTGATGTGAACTAACAGAGGGCAGGCACGGCCCCGGGAGCCCTGACCCCCCGAGGGTGCAGCGGGGAGCAGTTGGCCAGGTGAGAGCCCAGGTTACCAGCTTCCCGGGGCCCACTCTGCCCTCCTCCTCCGCGTCTGAGGAGTTGACGGGCTCCTCAGTGCTGGACCAGCCATCGTTCTCCTCAGGTGTCTCTGATGGGTGGGACGTTTTGCTCCAGCCTAGAGAGGGACAGGCTCCGGTGAGAATCCCCTCAAGGTCTGCCGCCAAGAGAAGGCCCTTTCCATGACCACCGGCAAACACAGCACCCCTCACCCCGCGGTGGGCGGTGGCCAGGAGGAGGCCTGGCACCCTGGCTGGGGAGGGCGAGGGGAGAAGCTGGGAGGCCACTGGAAGATGCTTCTTCGGGGCTTTATAAGCCACGCGAACGCTCCTCGGCGCGCGTTCCCCAGGGCAGCCGCCGCATGCACCACGCACGGGCCTGGCGGCTGGGGGCCGCGTGGGGGACCCCCTCCCCGCCTGCTGGGGCACGTCCGCAGTCGCCCAGCACAGGAAGCGCAGAGGGGCGCTGGGCTGCTGGCCGCAAATGCCCACTCTCTCCGCCCAGCACCGACGGGGGAGGCTCCCGGCCACACGGAAGCAGGAGTGAGACGTGGGACAGTGCGGGTGGAAGACGACGCTGCTGCTGCGCAAAGTGCCGGCCCTGGGACGCGGCCGCCTGCAAACCCAGCTGGGGCCACAGGCGTGGGCACTGCCCTTCGGCCACGGCCGGCTGCCCGAGGCCTCTGAGGGACCCTCTGTACCAGGTGAGGTGGTCCCTGTGTCCACACTGGCGGGAGTAAGGGGGGAATGCTGGGCCCACAGCCACGTAGGAGCTGGGGGCTTGGAGGAGGACATCGGACCAAGGGGACCTCAGTGAGTCTGGTCACCTGTCGTCCCCGTAAAACAGCCACTGGTGTTGACACTGGAGAAGGAGGGGGCTGATGAAGCTCCAGGAAGCAGACACTTGGTGTTGGCAAGAGTGGAAGCCAAGAAAACCTCACTGTGCCCTGATGTGGACTGAAGTGACTCGCCACAGGGGAGGAGGAGGAGCAGGGGGAGGGGGAGGGGAGGAGGGGGGAGGGGGAGGAAAGAAGGGGAGGGGGGGGGAGGAGGGGGAGGGGGAGGAGGGGGGGAGGGGAGGGGGGAGGGGAGGGGAGGAGGGGAGGGGGGGGGAGGGAGGGGGGGGGGGGAGGGGAGGGGGAGGGGGAGGGGGGGGGAGGGGAGGGGGAGGGAGGGGAGGGGGAGGGGGAGGGGGAGGAAAGAAGGGGAGGGGGGGAGGGGGAGGAGGGGGAGGAGGGGAGGAGGGGGACGGGAGGGGGGGGGGGGAGGGGGGGAGGGGGAGGGAGGAGGGAGGGGGAGGGGGGGGGGAGGGGGGAGGGGAGGGGAGGGGGGGGAGGGAGAGGGGAGGGGAGGGGGAGGGGGGGGGGGGAGGGGGAGGAGGGGAGGGGACGGGGAGGAGGGGGAGGGGAGGGGAGGAGGGGGAGGGGGGGGGAGGAGGGGGGAGGGAAGAAGGGGGAGGGGAGGGGAGGAGGGGGGAGAGAGGGGAGAGGAGGGGAGGGGGGGAGGAAAGAAGGGGAGGGGAGAAGCAGGGGGAGAGAAAGGAGAGAGGAGGAGGGGGGGAGGGAAGGGGGGAGGAGAGGAGGGGAGGGGAGGAGGGGGAGAGGAGGAGCAGGAGGGAGGGGAAGGAGAGAAGGGGAGGGGAGGGGGAGGGGAGGAAAGAAGGGGGAGGGGAGGAGGAAATGGAGAGGGGAGGGGGAGGCGGAGAGGAGGGGTGGGGAGGAGAAGCATGGGAGGAGGAGGGTAAGAAGTGGGAGGGGGAAGAGAAGATGGAGCATGGGGGAGGGGAGGGGAGAGGTGGAGAGGAAGAGGGGGTAGGGGGAGGAGAAAAGGGGAGGAGACAGGGCAGGAGGGAGGGGGCTGGCAGCGTGGGGCTTGCTCCAGGCTCTAACACCCCCTCCATGGACGTGAGGTCACCTCTCTGTCTCACGGGTGAGCAGGGGCGCTCAGAGCTGACAGCGCGCAGAGGCCTGCAGAGTCTCAGCGTCCGAGCTGCACGGGGCAGGGCCCAGACCAGGAGCGTTGCAGAGCAGGGAGGTGCCTCGGACAGCCCCCGGTCTTAGGCAGGAACCCACAGGGCCGGCAGCAGCCTCTCCCAGGAGCCCTGCGGGAGGCGGCTCCTCTGCCCAGGGCCCGCGGCAGGGGTGAGTGCGCGGGGCTGTCCCGCCTGGGTCCCGGGAGGGCGCGACCCGGGCCCCTGGGGCACAGACCGTCCTTGGAGGCTGGGGAAGGCCCCGGGGCCCTGAGTGGTCTGAGCCTGGGGTAGGGTCCAGCCACACACCCGAGGGGCCATCATGCTGTCTGGGAAATGCAGGCAAATCGCACAGTGGCGCCCTCTCTGGGAACCTCACTCTCAACCTGGGCTGGGGGTCTTGGGGTCTCCTGGGCTGTGGGAGGCGGCGGAGGCCAAGGCCCGAGCTTCAGTGCGGAGCCGACCCCTGCGTCTGCACAGCGGGAGCCCTCAGGAGACTCGTGGTGAGAGGGCTCAGTGGCCGGCCGCTGTCCCCAGAAGCCAACAGCAAGGCAGGTTGGGCCTGGGGCGCAGAGCCCCGCAGCCCGGCAGCCTCTGGCACTTGGTGGGCAGCCCTGTGGCGCTGGGCACGCCCAGCCTGAGGCCCGGCACCCAGAAGCCAGACGTCACCGGGGCTGCCACGGGGGGCGTCAGGCTTTGAACAAAACACTGCCTCTGCCCCTGGCTGGGAGGGACCTACTTGGCCGGGCGGCTCAGATGACAGGTGAGGGTGAGACAAGGTCCCTAACCGGATGGGGAGGCAGGCGTCAGGCCTTGTCCAGAAGGTGAGCCACTCTACCTCGTAACCCAAAGGGCGTGGGGTCGCTCTTTACTTGGTGTCGCTTAGCTTTTTTGTCGGGACTGTCGGGAGAAGCTGCAGAGAGGCGAGAGGCAGAGAGAACACGAGAGCGTGAGGTGCGGTGGCTGGGCGCGTGCGCAGCGACACGGAGTGCGGGCTGCAGTGAGACCCGCGGCCAGAGCTGCCTTCCGGGGACTCCGAGGTGAGCTTGTGGGCGGAGGGACCCAGGGCTGCACCTTCCGGGGACTCTGAGCGAGCACGTGGGCGGAGGACATAGGGGTGCGAGGAGCCCGCGGGAGGGTGGGAAGGGCGGCCGGTGGTGTGGTGTCTGTGTCCTGGGTCCCACGTGCAGCACGCACAATGCACGTGCTCTGCAAACCCGGCGAACATGAGGACCAGGATGTGACCATCTTTTCGTTTGTTTGAGGCCAATTTAAAATGATTTTGTCAATTGGAAAGAAAAAAAAAAGCTCCAATTTTCGGGGCCCATGAAAAGACCTCCAGTCTTTTAGTGTCTGGAGGGGAGCCCTCTACCGACCCTCCCACAGCTTCTGCGCCTGTTTCTCCTGTATATGCGCTGCCCGGGCGCCCCCACGGGCTTTGAGACCTCTCTCCAGATGCTCTGAACCTGCCTGTGTGTTCCAACCGCCCAGAGGGAAGTGAAAGCCTCGCGGTCTGGCAGGCGGGGGCCTGACAGGGAACGGCGGAAGAGGATGGGCTCGCGGGAGGAGCTGAGCCAGAAGGCAAAGGACACTCGGGCCCCCAAGACGGGCCTCCATCAGAAGCGCGGGCCTCCTCCTTCCCGAAGAAAAGGCCCCGAAAAGAGCTCTGGCCGCACGGATGACAGACACACCAGGGTCGGGGACAGAGCGACTGGGCAGGGGTGGGGGGATGAAGCTCCCTGGTGATGAAGGAGGCAGACGGCCCACACTGACGAACACGGCACCGCGGGTGAGGATGGACAGCCAGGGCGCGAGCCGCCCGAGGCCATGGGCTGGCGCGCGCCTTTACCTTTCTGGACTTTGAGGGCTGCAAAGCTCTGCAGGGTGAAGCGCTTTTAGAAAGGGCAGAGCTTTCTGAGGTAGAGCTAGTGACCGTGTCATCTGCGGGGAGAGAGGGTGGTGCGGGGGGCGCTGGGCGGCCACACCCGGGTCCCCCAGGCCCCACACTTGCCAGGACCTGCCTGTGGCCACATGGGGTGTATACGCCGTGCCTGCTGCTGGCACCCACACCCTTGCCAGCGCTCTGGGCTCAGCCCAGCACCCACCTTGCCCTTCTCAGGGGACCCGGAACTTGGGCCTCAGCCCAGCACCCACCTTTGCCCTTCTTGGGGGTCCAGTGCTCTGGGCTCAGCCCAGCACCCACCTCGCCCTTCTCGGGGGGCCTGGCACTCCAGGCTCAGCCCAGCACCCACCTTTGCCCTTCTCGGGGGCCCAGCGCTCCAGGCTCAGCCTAGCACCTCACCCTTCTCAGGGGGCCCAGCACTCTGGGCTCAGCCCAGCACACACCTTCACCCTTCTCGGAGGACCCAGAATTTGGGGCTCAGCCCAGCACATACCTCTGCCCTTATCAGGGGCCCGGTGCTCCAGGCTCAGCCCAGCACCCACCTTCGCCCTTCTTGGGGGGCCCAGAATTTAGGGCTCAGCCCAGCAACCACTTTTGCCCTTCTTGGGGGACCTGGCATTCTGGGTTCAGCCCAGCACACACCTTCATCCTTCTCGGGGGCCCGGAACTCAGGGCTCAGCCCAGCACCCACCTTGGCCCTTCTCGGGAGCCCTCGGCAGTGGCGTTGGGCCCCGTATCCCTCCAGGCTCAGCGGGTCCGTTTTTCTCTCTTCTAACTTTTTGACATTTCTTGTGCTCGCTTTCGAGGGACTAATGACGTCAGACGTACGGAAAAAGGAAAAGAACGCTGCTGTTAGCATTCACAGGGCCCTGAGGGTGGGGAGGGACGACCCTGAGCTCCTCCCCAGCACTCGGGCCACGCTGCCTCACAACTCTGGGTGCAGCCAGGGGGACACCCACCTCCGCGGCTGCTAAGTAAGAGAGTTTTGTTGGTTTTTTTCTCCCCCAGGGTAAGCTTTCTCCTCTAAAGCTATTGTTCTGTGCTTTATTCATTTAGACTATGTCCTATTCCACAGGCGGTTAGACGTGGACTACATAAAAAACAGCAAAAAAATAAAATAGTGGATGGATAAAGCAACGGAGGAAAACGAAGGCAGAAGACGTGTAACGAGGCCAGTGTGAAATGAGCCCCCTCGTCCCCGTCTGCCCGTGAGCCGTGGGCCCCACAGCTGAGCCAGCGTGTTCCTAAGACCCAGCCACTGGGGCGCTGCCATCTGACACACACGTGCGGGGCACCCTGCGCTGATCATGATGGGATTTCCGCCCCCTCCCCAGGAGAAAACAGGGGCACAGGGACGAGCCTCTGCCTGACGCTGGGGCCAGAGACCCAGGCCTTGACGCTGATCTGCTGGGACTGACCAGCAGCGTGTGAGCCCGCGACACACCCCCTGGCCCTGGGCAGTGGGCTTGGGGGCCAGAAGACACGGTGGCGTGGGCTGGCTGCTCCCACTGGGAACCCTGCGCACGGCGGGCCTCACCTGGTGCCGGCCGGTGCGGGCAGAGGCAGGCTCTGGGACTGCTCGAGGGCGCGGTGCTGGCTGGCTTCTGTGGGGGAGAGGGACCGGTGCGGTCAGGACCCAGGCGGCAGCCTCCCTCCAGGAGCCTGAGGGCCAAGGGTGGGGCTGTGCCGAGGGCCCACAGGTGCCCCGGCGGCCCAGGGAACAGGCCCTCACCTCTGCACGCCTGCAGCTGGCTGGTCAGCACCTTCCGGATCTCGCTCACCCAGGCGGCCTTGATTTCAGGCGTGGGTGCCTGTGCCCCAGAGCAGACCAGGGGTGAGTGCGTGCCCACCACGACGTGTGCCACGTGGCCCTCTGCTGCTGCCCGGGCCCGTGGGAACCAGGCTGACAGCGCTGCACTGGGGGTGCAGGAAGGAGCCCCTCGGGCGAGGGCGCGCTGACTGCCGGCCCGCACCATGCGGCTCTCTGACTCAGCAGGAACCCTCAGGAGAGGGTGCGCTGACCACTGGGCCCTCGGGCCATGCGGGTGGGCGCTGGACTCTGAGGACCCCAAGCTCGTGCAGAGCCAGGCGCTGGCCCACAGCTCTGCGGGCCCTCGGCTCCAGCCGGCTGGTGTGTTGTGAGCTGAGACCAGGTCGCAGGGCCTCCTCACTGCCCTGGGGCCGCATCCCCCAGGGTCGCCAGGGCCCAGGCCACCAAGGGCGTCAGTACTGCGGCGGGCAACGTGGCGAGGCGCCTCTCGGGGTCTCTGCCAGATGCGTGGACACGCCGACAGCGCCACCACCTCCCACCCCCGCGGCGAGGTGAGGACATGCTTCCTGCACGAGAGCCGGGCACACACGCGCTGTCCTGGACAGCGGCCCTTGGCGGAAGCCGCTCACGGGGCCCCGCACGGGCCGCGCGGACCCCGAGGGCCCACCTGGATAATGTACACCTCCTCCCGGGCGTTGTACCAGATCTCGAACTTCTTGGCATCTCCTTTCACATTCTCCGTGATGCCGACAGCCGTCATCTGTGAGGGCAGAGCGGGTGGGTGGGCCTCCCGGCGGGGGGGCCCTGCCCGGAAGGCGGTTGCCCGGCCCGGGGCACTCACGTTTAGGGACTGCTTGTAGCTGTAGGAGGGCGCCTTCTCGTAGCCCTCGCCGTTCTCCTCCCGCCGCTTGCAGAAGAGCACGGCCTTCTCGTGCAGAAACAGGTGCCGCTGCATGGGCTTGAAGCGGGCCAGGTCCTTCACCTTGGCGTGGCCCCTCTTGTGGTCGGTCCACACGCTGAAGGAGCCCTGCATGAGCAGCCTCCCAGGTCGCTCAGGTTCCCCTGGGGGGCAGGAGGAGGCACGGTGAACCAGCGCGGGCCTGGGGCCTCGGACGCAGCCAAGCAGAAGCCCGTCTGGGAGCCGGGCTGCGGCCCGTGGGGCCCAGCCGCCAACACTGGGGAGAGTCAAGGGCACGGGAAGAGTCAAGGGCACTGGGGAGAGTCACAGGTAGTGGGGCGGTCAGGGGCCGCAGGGGGCCGCGGGGATGAACAGGGGATGTTTGGGGCAGGGAACTGCTCTGTGGGGCGCTATCATGTGGACGCAGGTCACCCACTTGTCCAAACCCAGAGCGTGACCCCGCCGAGCGCTGTGGACCCTGGGTGAAGGGTCACCGTCGGCGGACGTCCGCCGACTGCGACGGGAGGGGGCGCTGTGGGGGCCGACGTGCACCGGGGAAGGGGAGGCCTGTGTGCTGCCTCCCATTTCGCCGTGAACCCAGAACTGCTCCCAAAAGAAAGTCGATTAAAGGGAAACGCAAAGAGAGCAGGAGTCCTGAAGGGATTTACAGAACGGAGAGGAACCAGGGAGCGGCCGCGCGCGCACAGCGGGCCTAGCGCACAGCGGGCGGCATCCCGCTGTCAGGCGCTGCCTCGGCGAGGAGGGGCGGGCCGGGGGTGGCGCCCGAGCCCTGCCGCGCTGAGACGCGGCCTCGGGGAGGGCACGTCCCGGGCTTCCACCGGCTGCTGAGCCGCCTGCAGGGACGCGGCCTCGGGGAGGGGCACGTCCCGGGCTTCCACCGGCTGCTGAGCCGCCTGCAGGGCGCGGCCTTCCACCGGCTGCTGGCCGCCGCCGCCTGCAGGGCGGGCGCGCACGGGATTCTGGGTGACCTGCGTGCATCCCGCCCCCGCCCCCGCCCGTGATGGGCCCCTCAGGCCCCGCCCCAGGCTGGCAGGGTGGGCGGAGCCTCACCTCGTAGCCGGTGATGGCGATCAGGTGCATGGAGTCGTTCACGGCCTTGAGGATGCCCAGGATGGAGCTCAGGGCCTCCTGCAGGTCCTCGGCGCCCTCGCAGCTCTTGCTGTATTTCAGCATTTCCTGGGGGGTGCGGGGGGGGTGGTTACTGCCCGTCTGGACACTGAGCCCCACCCCTCCCGGGAGAGCGGCTGGGACGCCCTGGGACAAGGGTGTGGCTCCTGGGCGGTAGTACCTGGTGGGGCAAGACGGATGTGCCCTGGGGCACGCACGCACCCCCTCCCCCAGGTGCAGCGCACGGGAGGCTCTCACAGAGCCGTGTGGGGAACCAGGGCCCCACAGACATGGGAGGAAAGTGGCCAGAGACCACGGAGCTCAGGGATGGGCTGGGGTGACTGCCACTGTGTGGTATGCGGTTGGGAGCGTGGCCAGACCAGAGCCAGGCTCCGGGGAGGGGGCATTGGGCCAGGAGGGTGGGGGCTCCAGGGATGCCCAGCCTCTCACTTTGAGCAGCAGCTGGTACTTGGTGATCCTCTGGACCGGCTTCAGCAGGTAGGAGTCCAGGCTCAGCTTGTGGTCCAGCTTCTTCTGGCACTCCTGCACCCGCCACACCCCTTAGACGGCTGCCACCCTCCCTGAGCCTCATCCCGTGGAGGTCCGTTCCCAGCACACCCCTGAGACGGCTGCCGCCCTCCCCAAGCCTCAGCCTTTGGGGACCGTCCCCAGCACACCCCCTGAGACGGCTGCCGCCCTCCCCGAGCCTCAGCCTTTGGGGACCATCCCCAGCACACCCCTGAGACGGCTGCCGCCCTCCCCGAGCCTCGGCCTCTGGGGCTGGGACACACCTGGAAGAAGGGGCAGTCGGAGCACTGCCTCCACAGGCTCTCGGAGCGTGGCTTGTTCTGACAGTACTTCTCGTAGATCTGGAACTCCTCCATCTGCCAGGGAGCGGGGCCGCGTCACAGGGGTCGTGGAGCCTACCGCCCGAGTCACGGCCCTCCCGGGTGGGGATGCCCAGCTCCCTGGGCCGGCCCAACTCCGGGGCCCCCCTCTGTCTCAGAGGCCACGGCTGTGGTGGGTCAGCCAGGTGACAGCCGCCCAGGAGGCCCTGTCTCGGGGCTGCCCTAGTCCTGGCACCTCTCTTAGAAACATTCGGTCCGTGTGGCCGTCTTCGGCCTCGGGGAACAGACAAACAGACACAGGACCGGCACTGACTTTGTAAAGGACTCAGCTGCCTGTGCGCGGGGCCCCGGCCGGCCGGCGGGTTGATGAATGGCAACTGCCGCCCCCACTGAGGCCTGCGTTCCACAGGTAGGGGTGTGGCTGGAGCCCCGGCACTGCCCCGCGGTCCCCAGGAGGGGCCGATGCTGGCGACACCCCCACCCCGGTTCTCAGCACCAGGAGGTGCGCCAGACCGCGTGCAGTGCAAACGGGGCTCCTCTGCCTCCTCTGCCCCATACCTCAGAGCACGTGTGACCGCCCAGGGTCAGCTGGTGCGCGAGGGACCAGCAGGGAGGTAACGCCGGCCAGGACAGTTGGCACACCATGCTCGCGCTCAGAACTCAGATGCCCTACGATTCTGCCGGCTCTCAAAGCTGAGGTCCTAGTTTTCTCTCTTTTTGAACTAGTTACTGGGCTTTAGGGAAACTGTGCTCTTCCTGCCCTAATGAAAAGCATCACGGCATCTCAGCCAAACTGGAAACATCTGTCCTCGTAATCTCGGTTGGCCAGATGGGGGCCGTGACACAACTTAACGCCACTGTGGCTTTAAGGAGCAACTTCAAGGCGTCAGGCCTGCAGAAGGACACGTCTGAGGAGCACGCACCCGCTCCAGAAAGCACCTGCCAACCAGCTCAGGGCAGTCCGTGTAGTTCTCCAGCTCCCTCAGGAATATCCTAGAGGAGGAAGTGTGTGCCAGGTCACGTGAGCACAGCTAGAATACGACGGCAGCGTCACCAAGTATCAGGCGTTCTTTTCCAGACACCTGTCCCGACCCTGGACGGTGCCCAAGGCTGTGAGCGGGGACGCGCCGCCTGCCTTCGGGGCCTGCAGCCCACTAATGTCCCTCCCAGGGTCCCGATTGCGCCGAGCACTCAGGGACATGCAGCCATGGCCCTGTGGGGACGCCTTGTTTCTGGAGAACACAGACACGGACCGAGGGGCGGCAACAGCAGACGGGGCCTCTTGAGCCCAGCAGCCCGGGTGCTCGGTGGGTTTTCTGCAGATTCCAGGGCCCTGCCTCAGGACCCTCCACCCGGCAGCGCTGGCCCTGGGCCTGGGGCTGAGTTTCCGTCTGGGCTTCCGACTCCCGTCCATCTATCCGGCAAATCCTGGCACCGAGGCGGCTGAGAGCCAGGGCCGAGGATGCGGAAGGGGCACAGGGCCCAGGCCCCCTGCTCACCCCTCGCCTCTCAGGGAGGCGCAGCCGAAACCCGCTGCTTCCTTTACAAGCTGTGGGTGCCAGAGGCTACGGACAGGGGCAAAAGCACGTGGTCAGACGTGCGTCCCAGTGCCCCTGGCATCCAGGGAGATGGGGCTGGATCCCATGGGCACAGGCCTGTCCGCGGGCAAGCTGGAGGGACGGCAGCCTTCCTCAGGACCACAGGCGTCCGCCCCCATCTGATTCCCTCTGCATCTGCTATTCATCTTCCATGAGCCCGAGACCGCTGAGCGTGAGCGGCCCCAGGACTGCCCACGTCTCCCCGAAGCCACGGAGAGGCCACCGGCCCTCCCAGGAGGTGGGGATGGGCAGGAAGGAGAGTGCGCTGTGGGCATCCCTTACGGGAACGGGCTTGGCCCTGTGGGCACGTGGCCCCTTTGTAGCTCCCTGCTACTCGGGGTCTGCCCTGGGCTCGTCCCACCCGAGTTTGCTGCCCGTCTGCTTATCCCCCTTGACGGGAGGAAAGGCTCTCCCCCAGCAAAGCTCTGGCAGGCAGGGAGCAACCCAAGGGAAGGCCCAACCTGTTATGAAAGTGGTAAATTTCTTCCATGTTTCCAAATAGGACGTCCTTCTTGTTCTGAAGGCCAGTCGAGATGAGATGAGTCATTAAAGGGTTGTCCATCTCTGCGGCATAGCCCTGCGGAGGAGAGCGGTCAGTGTGGGAGGTGGGCTCCATGACACCACGAGGTGTCACCAGGCGGGGAAGTGATGCTGCTCAGGTTAAGGAATCAAGTCTACTCGAACTCATTCTGGACGGACAAGCAGGGAAATGTGAGTGAGTTACAAGCAGCATCAGTTACTTATTCTTTTTGTGTGGGGGGGCCCTCCATCCATTTCTTCACCTTTCAACCTTTCTAAAGTCAGGCACATCTCCTACGAAGGGGACAAAGCTTACACGTGCATCCTGACGGATTATCTCTGTGCCTGCACCCTCGCCGAAGTGTCCCTGCACCCAGAAGCCCCTCTGCCGTCCCTAGGCAGTAGCTTCTCCCTCTTCCTGCAAACGTGTCCCCGGGCAGCTGTGCCTGCGCCCACGCGCCGTGGTCCTGAGGATGGACTGCCGACGGGCTTCCCGCTCCCGGCTGGCTCAGCAGGGCTGCTGTGGGACGAGACCACCCTCACCTCCAGGACGCACAGCAGCTCCTCCACGTAGACCCGCTCTGTGTCCAGAAGCTCCTTCATCACGTGCCTGCAGGCGGGTGTGCTCTCATGCGCGAGCTGCTTCCCCGCTGTCCTCAGCCACCACGGCCGCCTCCAAAGGACCCCCCGACTCCCAGACCACACACAGTCCCAAGTCCCCGACCCCCGGGCCTCCCCGCTCCCAGGCCGCAGTTCCAAGTTCCCTGCCCAGACCCCTCCCAGGAGAAGGCCCTGCTCCACGGTGCCCCCAGCCTCCCACAGGAAGTGGGCCCGCGTGACCTCTGGGGCCCTGCTATGTGCCGTCAGGTTCGGGACGCCCAGGAGGGCACGGGCTGGCACAGAGGCAGGCAAGATCTCGCCTTGTGGACCAGAGTCGCCTTTAACTGCCTATGACCAAGATTCCCATTTTTAAGCAGAAAACAGAGCTGGGGTTGGGACCGTGAGGAAGCAAACGGCTAGCCCGTCACCAGGCCCCGTGCGGTTCTAAGAGCCCGTCCTCCACACAGGGGCGGCGAGGGGGTGTGGAGCAAAGGCTCGGGCTCCCTGGCCGCCGGGGCGGAGGGTGGTGTGGACTGGGGGAGGAGGCTGTCCCCGTGGACGGAGGGCAGCATGGAGCCTGGGCCGTTTCTTTGAGTAGACAGGAGTGCCGAGGGCAGTCGTGGGAGCAGGGGTGGGGGTCTGTGGGAGCGTGACCACCAGCAGAGGAAGGGCATGGGCAGGGCCTTCCTATGACGTCCAGAGTTTAGTGCACAAGGGCATGTCTGTGCAGGACAGATGCCATCCTGGCAGGGGGGCAGTGTGTGGGGCGAGGGGGCTGTGGGCCGAGCAGACCCTCCACAGCGGTGGGGGGGCAGGAAGAGACAGTGAGGGGAGCCAAGAAAGACGAGTGGCTCCGAGCACCCAGTGGGGCTGCGGGCAGGGCTGGCGGGGGGCACATCTGAGGCCTGAGGGTCAGGGCCATGGCCCGAGTCGTGTCTCCTGGGCGCAGGGAGGGGAGAATGCAGCCCCAGGGCCACCAGCTGGGAGAGGGCAAACGTGGCCTCCCTGAGGAACACGCAGAGCGGCACCCGCACCCGCCAAGTGACCCTTGAGGTCAGCTCTGCTCTGAGCTGCTCCTCCCGGGGCGGGGGGTCCAGCCACCTCTGCTCCCCGGTGTGCAGACCCTCGCGGGGGACGGGGTGGGGGCTGAGATCCGAGTGGGCTTCGCTCCCCTCGCAGTGGCCGGGGAGGCAGCCACCCACCTCCGCAGGACGGCCAGACTCTCCTCGTCCCCCGTGGAGCCGCCACGGCCCTGCCGGCCCTCGCTCACCTCACTCTGCGAAGAGATAAGCCGGCCAAGCAGCGCACTTTCAGAGACAGAAGGGGAGGCCTAAGGCCCGGCTCCAGAGCCTGACCCCCTGGTCCCTCTGGGGAGGACAGGAGGCCCCGTGGGTGGAGCAGGAGGGGAGAGGGCCTGGGAAGGCGGGGAAGTTGGGGTGGGGCCGGGTAGTGAGGGGGCGGGGTCAGGAGCGAGGGGCGGGGCTGAGGGCAGGGGGCGGGGTCCGGAGGGCCTGGAGGGAAGAGGGCTGGGAGGAGCGGGGCTGGGGAGTGAGGGAGCAGGGCAGGGAGAATGAGGGGCGGGGTCAGGAGGACCTGTAGAGGAGGGAGCGGCGGAGGCGGGGAGAGGGAGGGGGAGTGGGGGCGGGGGCGGGAGTGAGGAGCGTGGTCAGGGGGATTGAGGGGGCGGGATCAGGAAGCCCTGGAGGGGACAGGGCGGGGGAGGCGGGGGAGTGAGGGGCGGGAGGGGAAGTGAGGGGGCAGGGCGGGAAGACCTGGAGGGGAGAGGACCGGGAGGCAGGGGGATGTGAGGGGGCGGGGTCAGGGGCTGGGGGCGGGGCCGAGGAGTGAGGGGCAGAGCCTGAGAGCCAGGAGGGGAGGGGGCAGGGGAGGCATGAGAGTGAGGGCCGGGGCGGGTGAAGTGGGGGAGGGGGAGCCAGGGGCGTGGCCATGGTGGGTGTGGCTGCGGGTGGAGGCGGGGACAGGGGGATGCGGCCGGGGCTGTGGAGTGGGGGTGGGGCCGCGGAGTGGGGCCGGGGCGTGGCCGGGGCTCACCTTAGCTCTCCTGTAGGGCCCCCTCCGGAGCGCACTGCCCTCGGAACTGTGGTTCTCAGAACCCCTCCGGATGCCTGGTTTGGGAAGAAGGAGAGAAGGAGGGGAGCGACCTCGCATCTCACAGCCTGGAGATGGAGTGCGCACGCAGGGGCACCAAGGAAATGCCACGAGCAGCCCATAGTCGAGGAGGGAAGCACAGGAACATGAAGGAGGCGGTGGGAGACGGGCTGGGAGGCCCCTGGGCTCGCCATTCCATTCGCAGCGGGGCCCGGCTCCCGGTGACAGGGGGAGAACTCTGTGCCTGGAGTCTGAATGGGCCCACGAGCTGGGCTCAGAGGCTCTTGGCGTGGACAGGCAACACTGGCCAGGGCTGCAGAAACGGCAGGAGCCATGCCGGCCGCTCGAGCCGTGTGTTTTGGGGATAGGAGGTGACAGGAAGGGCCCCGCCCCTGCCTTCCAGAGGGTATGCGCCTGGGGAACCAGGAGCTTTCAGGGGTGGAGGACCGAGCCACACAAGGGAAAAACCATTCCGGCTATGGCACTGAGGACAGACGGCCGGGACAAGCCCGGAAAGGCCCTAGAAGCCATGGTGGACCCAGCCCAGCCACAACGGGAGCAGCATGGCCGAGAGGGACCGAGGGAGGGGCCCAAGTGCCAATAAAGCTTTATTTACACAATGGGCTGGACGGAAGGGGACGTTCCGGGGGTGAGAGGTGCTGCTCGTACCGGGGGAGGGGCAGGGCGACTTGGTGAGCGCTTCCGGCCGGGGGGCCACGGGCTGCACGGGCCGCGTCTGCTTGGCTGCCAGCTTCTTGAGGCTGGCCTGCCTGCGGTGGAACATCTCCTCCATGCTCTCCTGCTTCTGGAAGACCCTCTGCACGTGCTCCTGTAGACGGGGATGGCACGCTGGACTCAGCAGGACATTTCCGAGATGCTCCGAGAGTCACCGGGACACCTGTGGGCCCCGCTCCGCCCTGGGGCAGGTGCCAAGGGAGGAGGTGGCTGGCGGGTGTCTGTGGACAGCCGGCAGGAGCGAGCAGTCGGGGTCCAGCAGCGTCCAGAGGCTGGTGGAAGCGGGGCCCAGAGGGCGGCCAGGGCATGGACCAGAGGCCCTGCCGGGAGGCAGGGACCCCCATGGGGGGTGGGAAGGGAGGGGACAGAGTCCGTCCTGAGACGCCCCCGCCCTCCGCCTCCCGAGTGCCCAGGGATTCGTCCCCTCACCAGCAGGTCTTTGGTGAGGATGGGCTCGTAGTCCTGGAAGATCTTGCTGAGCTCCTGGATCTTATTTTCTGCCCCCGTCTCCAGAAACCTCTCGAGCTCCTGGAGGGCGGCCTCTGCGCCATCTTGGGACTGGCACTTGTCCACCGGCTGCGATGCCAACAGGTAGATGCCCTCGTCACACCACCTCATGGACTGCGGGGGAGAAGGCACCTTTGAGGCTGTTCTGGCGTCTCAGGCAGCCCGCCAACCACTGTGCTCTGAGACCATCCGAAGGACACAGCATGCAAGTCCTGTCTAGGTCTAGAGGGCTCCCCGGGGACGCGGGCCTGAAACCAGGGGCCTTGCCCAGGACAGGACGCAGCCACACCGAGGACAAAGTGCAGGGAACTGGCTGGATGGTCGCCTCTGGGTTTTTTTGTGGCAGGTGAGTCCTTGAATCACCAGTGTTGGCGCGGGACTGTCTGAGTCTCAGGAGAAGCCCTCGGAAGGCTGGGGCCCACTCTCCATCCAGCACCTGTGGTCTGGCCCCGATGAAAGTGGCCCTGCAGGACCAGGGGTGGGGTCAGGGGTTGGGGGGTCAGGGTTGGGGGTCGGGCCTACCGCCTCCAGGAGGCCGTGCAGCTCCAGCGACTGGCCCAGCAGCCCCCTCCTCTGCTCCACGTTGGCCGTGAACTGGTCGCACAGGTGGCGGAGCTCGTGGCACTTGGGCGGATAGAGTCCACGGCATAGTGCTTGTGCTCGATGAGCCGCTCGCCCTCCTGGGACAGCGCGCGGCCCGCTGCACGGCGGCCTAGAAGCCGCCAGAGACCTGCTCAATGCTCGGGCAGAGAGCACCTCCTGTTGCTGGGGATCAGCGGGGACGGGCTGGGGGCAGGCTGGGGGTCGGCAGGGGTGGGCCGGGGGGTGGGCTGAGGGTCAGTGGGGGCGGGCTGTGGGGTGGGCTCGGGGTTGGTGGGGGGCTGGCTGGGGGTCGGCAGGGTGGGATGGTGACACTGGGGCATGGTGTCCCAGCGGTCCCACCGCCCACGTCCACGCTTACACTGGACTTCTCCTCGAAGCCAGCCAGGTCCTTTAGGAGGTGCTGCACGTGTGCCAGGCTGTTGCCCACGTCGGTGAAGGTAGTGACCTTCTGGGCCAGCATGTCCAGGGCCGATTTGACCTGAGACGGGACAGCAGGGTGAGAGGCCACACAGCGAGATCAGTGGGAAGGCCACGGCTGGGGGACGGAGGGGGTGCCATGGAAACTGGCTGCAGGGAGGGGAGAGGGCCCGGGCCTCCCCTTGAAAGGGGGACTAGAGGGAAACTTCCTTGATCTGAGAGAGGACATCCACAAAACCCTCCTGCCGACACCCCAGGTGTAACGCTGGTGACGGACACCTTCCTCGGAGACCGCGCCCCACAGGGAGGGCCATTCCCTCTCGCCACCATGATCCCAGTGGTGGGCGCTCCAGGGCACCAGGGCAGACAAAGAACAGACACAAAGGCACGCAGATAGAGGAGGGAGGCAATCAAGCCACTTCTGTCCGCACGTGGCCTGATGGTCTGTGCCTGGATTGAGCTTGGCCAGGTTTCAGGACACGAGATGAACACACAACAGCCTGCTGTATCTCTACAGACAGCAACGAACACACAAGACACCGGATAAAAAGCGTAACACCGCCCACGGGTGCTTAGAAAATGAAACATGGACGTGTAAACCCAACCAAACACGTACTGAACCCGTGCAAACGACACCGCAGTGGGAAGGACGTCGAGGAAAATCCAGACAGACGGACAGACAGAGGCGCTGACTGACGGAGGGGTCAGCGCAGTGAAGGGCTGGCTCTCCCCAGAGCGGGGCACGGCTGCAGCACAGTTCTTGACCAGACCCAGTGGGACTTTCTTGGGGACACAGATCAGGTTATCTGACATTTACACGGGAGGCGAAGGAACCAGAACAGCTAACACGACTGTGAAGCAGGAGAGTAAAGGGGCGGGAATCCCACCTGGAAGGGTGTACCATTGGCACTGAGGTTCCAACCCGAACCCTGGCTCCTCGAGGCCGCGAGCGGTTCCCACGGGGCACATCGCCCGCGCCAGCGACCCCCGCAGCCCCTGAGGCCGCTCACCTCTCGGAAGTCTTGCTCGAAATGCCGGAGCTGCAGACACTGCTCCAGTTTTTGCTGATGTTTTGCCCAAAACTCATCAAAGGCGGCCTCGGTCTCGTTCAGCTGGGCCAGGAGCCTGGGGAAAGGGCAGCAGCCACGCTGGGACTCCTGGCAGCGCCAAGCGGCGGGCGCTGGTCTGCCCTCCACATTGGAGAGGGCATATCAGGGGGCCTGTGTCTCCCCCAGAGCCCAGCCCTGCCACGGTGGAGGGCGTGCCAGGGGCGAGGCCGCGTGTCTCCCTGCCTCACTTCCACACGGTGGAGGGCGTGCCAGGGGTGGGGCCATGTGCTCCCAGAGCCCAGTCCTGCCTCTGCACAGTGGAGGGCACGCGGCGGGGGGGGTGGGGGTGGGGTGGGGGGGGCCTGCGAGTCCCCACCCCTGCCCCGCCTCCCCCACAGTGGAGGGCACGCCAAGGGTGGGGACGCGTGTCTCCCTGCCTCACTTCCACACGGTGGAGGGCGTGTTGGGGGCCCTTCGTGTCCCCCCTGGGGCCCAGCCTCCCTCTGCATGGCACAGAGCATGCCGGGGCCCGTGTGCCCCCGCCTCACCTCTGCACAGTGGAGGGCGTGCCGGGGCCCTGCATGTCCCCCCAAGCCCGGCCTCCCTCTGCATGGCGGAGAGCATGCCTGGGCCGCGTGTCTCCCCCGCCTCACCTCTGCACGGTGCTCTGACTGTCCAGCTGGTCCTGGTTGGGGCTCTGCTCTGGGCTCCGAGCCAGCGGCTCGCGAATGCTCTCTAGGACACGCTGCCCCTCGACAAGCGCCAGCCTCATATCCTCCTGTGGGATGTCCAGGCTCGTCATCCAGGCCGCCAGCCCCAGACTTGGCCCCAGGTGGGGGCCCTGAGGGGTCAGAAGGCACTGCGACAACCCCCCGCCCGCGCCCCCCCGACCCTCTGCTGCCTGCCTGCCCAGTGCCCCCTGGGAGGGGGTGCTGGGAGGCACTGCTGCGGTGAGCGGGCAGGGTAGGGTTACTGGTCTCCTGGGCAGCGGGCAGGAGTAACAGGAAACTGGTGCCCCATGTGTCTGCTCCGCGTCCAGAGGGAGTGGGGGCCTCTCGTGGGGGCACCCAAGGACCATCAGCGGGTCGGGGCCTCCTCTGACTCGGAGCCTGCAGTGTGCGGCCGCCTCGGCCGACCCCGTCACGTTCATCAAGAGGCCAGTGCATGCCGTGGCCGCCGGGTCAGCTCGGCCGTCCAGGTCGGCCCTCACCTCCCGCCACCTCCCACACACACCTTGGCTCTCTCCTTCTTCTCTGTGTGGGCGAGGAGCACGGAGCTCGTGGACGGCACGTCATTGGGCAGCTCCGTCTCGGCCAGCTCGGTCCCAAAGGCCTGCAGCATCTGTGCCGTCTGCTTGACCAGGAGGGCGAAGCTCTCGATGGCCTGTGGGGGAGGAGGCCGTCACCCTGAAGCCCGCACACCGCGCCCTCCTGCTGGGCCTGGAAGCCCGGCTGCAGCCCAGACCCTTGGGAGGTCCCTAGCCTCAGCCTCAGCTCCTGCACAGACGCGGGCTCTGCACCTGCCTGAGAGTGATGCCGAGAACCCGGCTGGAGCTCTTCTCTGTCCCTGTGTTCCTGAGCCCCAGAAAGCCACTCCCGACAGGACTCACGTTTCTCCTTCAGATGCCGAGGCCCACTGAGACCGTCAGCTCATGCTCAGGGAGAAAGCTCGGGATACGGCACCAGGTCCTTGGAGCTGGCGGAGGCCGTGCTGCTGGGCGGCCATTGAGGGTGGGGGACTCACCGTGCGATGGCAGAGCCACCTGGAGTGGCAGTAGGCCAGCGTCCCGCCCAGGTCCTCCGTCAGCTGGGACTTGTCAATGTAGCCGTGTAGTTCTGGGACTGAGCTCAGCATTATGACCTGGGGGGACAAGACCACCCATAAGCAGACTGCCCTGCAAACCCAGATGGAGGGGCCTCCCAGCTCTCCCCACGGCAGGAAGGTGCGACGCTCCCTGGGCCTCAGCTCTCCCGTCCATGAAATGGGCGCACAGTCCCAGCAGATGGCAGCCATCGGGATTAAGCAAAGCCCTGGACAGAGCTGGGTGCCCTGCTGACATGGGGCATCTGATGGGTGAGGGGGTCTGTGTGTTCATGGAGCCACAAAGATTCCAAAGCTGCCCATCTGTCTGCATTCCCGCCAAAACCCAGCAGGCTGCATGGAGGCGGAGGCAGGCACTGGGCATGGCCTTTGTGGAGAACAGGGGCCCGGGGGCTCTTCCACCTGGGAGGGTTTTGTTTCCTGTCTTGCTCTTGCCCTTCTGAGGTCACTGCATCCGTGAGCTTTGGGTAAAAATACCACCTTTGCTTTGCAAACTGTCAGGCGCTGCCGCTAGGGTCCTGGAGGCTCAGTCCGTATGTCACTTGACACCACCTCGTGTTTTATTAAACACTGCTCCAGGCCAAGGGGCCATCCGACACAGCCCGGGTCAACGCTGACTGTCTCCACGAGGGGGCAGGTGGAGGGGACAGGGTGCGGCTAAGAGCACAGAGGCCCAGCCATCCGGGCACCCACGTTGAGACTCTTGACTGAAAAGCCATCTTCTCTCAAGAACAGGCTACGGTGCCAGCTTTCAGCAGAGACATCCAGTTTCTCTTCACTGTCCAGCAAGGCTGTTCGCCCAGAACACCGATTCACGCCAGCAGGAGTAGAGACGGGGTCGGTCAGCTATTCAATTTCCGTCTGCTCCGTGTCGGCTGAAGCGTCACGGAAGAGGCTGGAGCCCACCGGCCCTCTGAGCGTTTTCTGCTCAGCGCTGGGCCAGTACAGACCAGGGGCACCAACACGGACCCGCTGCAGCAGCAGCCCTCCCCAGATGGCGCTCCCCGAGTTTCGGAGTGAACGAGATGGGCCGGGAGGGGCGTTGTGGGCGACGGATCCTGGGAACCTGGCTTCTGAGAACTCATGGGTTTGGTCCCACGTGGTCGGGACCCCTGCCCTCAGCGTCAGAAACCGAGGCTTTTGATGCTACAGAGATGGGCACACCCATTTCCCTCCAAAGCCCGGGGCCTGCAGCCCTGGCCCCTGGCCGGTGAAGGCCCTCCGTCGGCAAGGAGAGCCAACCTAGGGGACGGTGGCCCACGCCGGGGCGCTCAGGTTTCAAGAGCAACCTGGCAGGTTCTGCTGGGGAGGTCACGAGGTTCTGGGCACAAGCCCTGCGCTCCCTGGGTCCTCTGCCAGCAGCCCCTCCCAGCCCTGCTCCAGGAACCCGACTCGACGTGCCTGGCCTCCCCAAGGGAATGCGGCTTCCCGGGTGAGCAGCCTCAAAGGGATCCACACAGCCTTGGCTTTCCGAGGACAGCTGGCAGCTGCTAGGGCCACCCCGTGCTGGCTGGAGCGAGCAGGTGAGGCAGGGTCCCGCTGCAGCCGGGGGTCGCTCTCACCCACTCCCCTGCCCAGTGCGCTAGGCAGAGTGGGCGCTCCCCACAGGAGGTGGGCACTTACCGGCACCTTCATCTTAAAGTCATCTCTGTTGAACCTGAAGGCGAGGTCGGAGAGTGTCCTCTGGAAGAACCCGGTTGGCCGCAGGACAAGGACGAGCTGCAGGTTTGCGGGGAAGGATGCCTGCGGGGACACAGGCTGTGCTCCGTCTGGGGTCCACATGCCCTCAGCGGCCCGCGGCCCCACGGGGAGGACTGGGTGCCTCCCCTACGCCAGCGCCAGCCCAGGGTGGAGCCGGGTACAGACACCGCACTCGGAGCGTTGCCACCCCTCACGGAGAAGGAGAACAGCCACTCTGCTTGGAACAACTGTGTTACATGGCTTGTGGTCTTAAAGGTCAAACGCTCTGACCTTTGGGGGAACTATGCTCAATACCTTGTAATAACCTACAAAGGAAGAGAAGGTAAAGATACGTATATTCATATATGTGCATAACTGAATCCCTTTGCTGTACACCTGAAATTGATACGACCGTATAAATCAGCTTCAATACAAACTTTAAAATAAAACATCAGCTACAGGAAGAGCTCTGGCCTCCCTTCCGGCTGAGTCGTGCATCCTCACGCTCTTGTTTTGGAGTCCAAGCCCCCAGCACCTCAGAATGGCTTTGGGGTCTTCACAGAGGTGACCGGGTCAGGATGAGGTCATCAGGGTGGGCCCTGGGCCGGACGTGCCCCGTGAAGGGTGACGTTTGGGCGTCAAGACCCACAGAGGACGCGTGGGGGCTGGAAGCAGACTCGGGTGCTTCCACTGGCTGAGGGTCTCCAGAGGCCATTGAGGGGCACAGACAGACCCTCGCAGATGCAGGGGGTCCAGCCGGCTCAGACCCCCATCCAGATGGGGAGACAGGAACCCCTGCCATCTGAGACTCACTGTGGCCCCTGGTGTGTGTTGGGGGGACCCCGGGAGCCAGGGCATGGGTGGCGCGAAAACAGACACGGGCACACACACATGACAGAGAAAGGAGGAGAAGCAAGCTCACACCCGGGGCAGGCGCTCACACCCAGAAACCAGGGCATCACACACTCACGACACAGAGAAAGGAGGAGAAGCAAGCTCACATCCGGGGCAGGCGCTCACACCCAGAAACCAGGGCATCACACACACACACACACACACACACACACACACACGACAGAGGAGGAGAAGCGAGCTCACACCTGGGGGCAGGCACTGACACCCAGAAACCAGGGCATCACAAACACACACACACACACACACACACACAGACAGAGAAAGAGGAGATGCGAGCTCACATCCGGGGCAGGCGCTCACACCCAGAAACCAGGACATCACACACACACACACACACACACACACACACACACACACACAGAGAAAGGAGGAGAGGCGAGCTCACGCCCGGGGCAGGTACTCGCACCCACACAACAGAGAGAGGAGAAGCAAGCTCACATCTGGGACAGGCGCTCACACCCGGGGTAGGCCCTCACACCCGGGGCAGGCGCTCACACCTGGGGTAGGCGCTCACACCCGGGTGCAGGCCCTCACACCCGGGAATGAACTGACTCGTGCGTGCACATGAGCTGTGTGTGCGAGGCGTCTGGCCCTGGACGAGTCGCCGTCTGCACCCTGGGCTCCCTTTGGCAATGGGGGGGAAGCGGAGCGCCATCCTCGCCGGGCCGGGCCAGGCTCCCTGGTGCCCAAAGCATTCAAAGCCCAGCTCCAGGCCGAGGCTGTGGCGGCCGCTTGGTCAGCCCCAGGCCTGGTGCCCAGACCGCTGGCCTCTGTCTGAGAGCAAGCCCCTCCCGTGAGAGGGAAGCGAGGCCAGGCCACGAGGCCACCCCTGGCGCAGGGCAGGCGGGCAGTGCCCCGGGCACAGACACGGCCAGCATACTGCGGCTCCTCTCCTGCCTCGCCCGGACCTGATGCCACCCTGCTCTCCCACGTGGAAGTGCTGGGACCCTCCTGAACCATCTGCAGTCAGGACAGCCCCCTGCCCAGACATCCAGAACGACACCCACCGCCCACACTCCCTGGGTCCCGAGCACGGCCCGCGGGGCCCCGAACCCTGGGCCGCCCGACATGGCTCACACGCACACCCTCCCTGGCCGCCTCGCCCAGGCCCCCGCCCGGCATGTCGGGGCGTCACAGAGGCCTGGGGTGGGCCTGTATCCTGAGGGCCCAGGCAGTGCATCCCCATAAGCCCATGACCTGGGGGCTGCCCTCTCACCGCCTCTGGGGGCCCCTGACTCCCCGCAGCCTCCGCGTCTCCCCAGGGGGCACTGCTGCATCATTGGGCTCCAAACAAGACGTCTCTTCAGGCCGGGCCTCGCTGCCCCCCTCCTGCTCAGACCCCTGCTTTTGCGCGCGAGCTCCCCTGCCAGGGCTTGCCGGGGGTCCTGGCCCCTGCCCCGGGCCTCAGCCCCAGCAGTCATGCAGCGGCCGGCTGTCTGCTCAGGAGGCTCTGCTCCATCTGCAGCTGTCTGGGGCCTGGGAGGTCCCCGAACCCTACCTCCCCCGGCCCTCCTCTTCCTCCTCCGGAGGCTCTGCACGCCAGGACGCCCTGCTGGTCAACCCCCACGACCCCCAAGCCATGCCTCCGGCCTGGCCACCCTGACCTCCTGCCTGCCGGGCCCCCTCCTGTGTCCCCCCTCCTGCGGCCCCAGGCACATCTGCCCCGCAGTTCCCAGTCACAGGACCCGCGTGGCCCCCGTGTCAGCCCCGGGAGCAGCCCCGCAGGGCGCCGTGGGCAGGACCGTGTGGCCCCCGTGTCAGCCCCGGAGCAGCCCCGCTGGGTGCCATGGGCTGGACCGTGTGGACCCCGTGTCAGCCCCGTAGCAGCCCTGCTGGGTGCCATGGGTAGGACCGTGTGATCCCGTGTCAGCCTGGAGCAGCCCGGTGGGAGCCGTGGGCAGGACCGTGTGGATCCCGTGTCAGCCCCGGAGCAGGCCTGCTGGGAGCCGTGGGCAGGACCGCGTGGACCCCGTGTCAGCCTTGGAGCAGCCCCGCTGGGCGCCGTGGGCAGAACTGTGTGGATCCTGTGTCAGCCCCAGAGCAGGCCCACTGGGTGCCGTGGGCAGGACTGTGTGGACCCTGTGTCAGCCTGGAGCAGCCCCGCTGGGCGCTGTGGGCAGGACCATGTGGATCCCGTGTCAGCCCCAGAGCAGGCCCGCTGGGTGCCGTGGGCTGGACCGTGTGGACCCCGTGTCAGCCTGGAAGCAGCCCCCTCAGAGCTACAGTGGGCTCTGCCCTCGGTGGGGACACGGCAGGTCTGAGCTTAGGGACACTGGACTGTGGACCCTCTAATGTCTTGTTTTCCTTTCCAAGCCGAGATGAAGGCATCCAAACAAGGAGAGAGCGCCCCCAAGGAGAGAACGTGCAGCTCACGAGGTAGCACACGAGGCGGCTTAAAATAGCCCCCGAATTCCAGCGGCGACGTGAGCACGCAGGCTCACTCGAGCGGCCAAACACAGCTGGCCGCTGGCAGCAAAGTGTGACCGTCCAGGCTGGAGCGCCAGAGCCTGCAGGGGTCCCTGCGTGGGCTCCGGCCCAGGGGTCCCAGCAGATGCCGGGGAGTCTCTCCGCCAACCCCCCTTGGATGAAGCACAGGCCGATGGGCTGGCGGGCCAGATAGGTCTACGGTGGGAGATGGCGTCAGCATGCCACCTCTGCCCACCCCGCGGAGCCAGGGGCGGAGATGGACGGGAAGGCTGGCTCGGGGTGGGGGGCGGGGACAGGGGCCCTGGGAGCAGCAAGGCGGGGCCTGCAGTGTCCTCGCCCCCGCGGCCGCGGCCGGTGCCCGCCAGGCCCGGCAGCTGGTCACAGGGTCAACCACCTGCAGCCTGCCTGTCTACACGGCTCTTGCTTCCCCGTGTTTCCGCGGCACCGCCCCCATGCCAGGCACACATCAGTGTCTCAGTAAATGTGCTGAAAACGTAAACAGGACTTCTGGCATTACTACAATCAGTGAATTCTCGTAAGAAAAAGCACTGGAGTTCAAAGAGAATGTTTGACAATTTTGCTGGAAAATGTGCTCTTCTGGGGTTTCCAAAGCAGTACTGGGTAACTGTAAGGCTTATAGAAACAAACCTACATTTTTACTGCTGTCAGAATCAGTGCAAAAGTCAGTTATGATTCTCACAAAACAAAGCTTTACAGATGCACCAGCTCTCTTTGGAAGTTCGCCTGATTATCAGCTCGGTGAAGAAGACCATGTTTCCACTCAGCTGCGGGAGAGCGCAACGAGGGCCGGTCTGCCCTGGGCCATGCTGCTGGCTCGCTGGGGACCTCAGGGACTGTTATTAAAAGTGATTTGTCTGTTTCTTAGCAAACAATCCTGCCTTTGATCAGCCTTGCTAACTGACCTGGAGTGGCTGATTAGCTGGAGAGGTATTTACAAGGCTCTTGTCGCACCCAGGGCCCGGGATGGGTTGTCGGCCACATGAAGATGGACAGGGCTGGCCCTGACCTCGAGGGACCGTGGTGTGCAGAGAGGGAGGGTGCCCCGCCGGGAGGGGAGGCCAGGCCGGGCCTGAACGAGACCTGCTCTGGGGGGCGCTGGGGGCTGCGGAGGGCGCAGGGGGCAGCCACCCCGCCCTTGGGGGAGGGTGCCCCAGGGGCAGGGAATGGCATGGACGGGAGGTCTGGACGCCCATCCCCCTAAGAAGTGGCTGACGGCCCTGCGTACCAGTGCATGCCCGAGATGTACACCAGTGAGACCCGCACGCGAAAGACCTGGGCGCTCACTAGGCCTGAAAACACCTCTCAAAGCAGCAGCACACGCGCCTGGAGACTCGCTGCCACCCAGCCCTGGACTAACTTGCTGATTCCAGAATCGCCTCTAGGAAGTCCTCTGTCGCCTGACCCACTGGCTCTTACCGTTTAGTCCTCCAGCTGGCCAGGCAGGTGCCACCCATGAGCAAATCCACGGCAAAGCTTAAAGGATGAAAGGGGCACACTGGCTATGGGCTGGTGGTGGGCACAGTCCCCTGTGAGCTTCTGAGGACTCACAGGAGGGGAGAAATGGAGCTGACCGTCTACACACTGCACTGTACTCTTCTGAAACACTGCCGAGCCTTTAGACCAGTTTCAGGCAGGGACAACATGGAGGGTGTGTGCCGGTGGGCGGGGGCCGGGGCGGGGACGGCAGTGGGGCAGGGAGACGACGTGTCAGGAGGAGGAGGCTGGGCCGGGGACAGGTGAGCACCAGGACCTCCAGGGGTGAGCCTTGGGGGTGGGGCCAGAGCATTGGGAGGAGGAGTCGGATCTCCCGGCCCAGATCCCAGCCCAGCAGCCTCAAAGGGGCCAGCGCAGGACGCAGAGCAAGGGCCTGGGGGCGGGTCACCCCATGGGGTCGGGAGAGCGCAGCATCAACCGAGACCCCAGCACAGGCACTCCGGCCACCCTGCCGCAGACAAGCACACTTTCCATCCTCTGTGCAGGGAGAGGCGCTCCCCAGCTCTCCACCCAGCTTGAGCGGGGGTGGAAGCCAGCGCCCAAAATAAGAGCAGGCTCTCTGCTGACTGCACCGCCCTCTCCAGCGATCCCGCAGCTGAAACCAGCGCCCAGCGCCGCAGGGTGGCCACTCTTCCGCCCTGAAAGGCCACGGTCTGCAGGCTGGAGGGCCTCCCGGGGCCACAAGGGCCACTGAGGACGACTGCTGATAATCTGACCCAGTCATGAGGCTAGAGAAGAAGCGGCCCATTGGGAGGAGAAAGCAACACAAGAAAAGCGAGTCAGCAGAGTCCCACACCCGCAGCCTGAAGGTGCCCGGTGACACACTCGCCACCCTCAAGAACGACCGCCCCGTAGCTCACTCGAGCGCTCACACGCTCAGCACCAGACACACACCAGCGGGTGACATTGTTTTCAAGTTACAACACGGCCCCTGAGAGTTGACCCATGGGAGACAAGTTGCACACAAGCACACGCACACATACATACTTGTACACACATGCACACATGTGCATGTGCACACACACACGTGCCCCAGCAGCTCGAGGAGCCCAGGGGGTGTGCGCTGGCCCTGCCCAGGCCCCGGCTGGCGCCCACCTCAGCCTTGGGCCCCACCGTGTACGCAGCCCCAGCCAGGACCCAAAGCGCCACTGGGCAGGAAAGGCCGTGTCCCCGCCCGGAGAAGGCACACGGGTCGCTGCCCGGCAACAGCACTGACACTTACCGCTATCCTCAGGATGGACGCCTTGACCGAGGTCCATCTGTCCTGCCTGCGGTCTATGACCAGGATGAACCCGATGCCAGCGTCCTGCAGGCTGAAACGAGAGGGCGTGGTCAGCGTGCACCCGGAGGTCCAGCAGCGGCTGCGGCGCGTCTCCGGGAAGAGCTCAGGGTGAACGGCCGCCCGAGACCCTCACACCGCTGCTGCCCCGCCCAGCACTGTGGCCAGGGGAGGACAGAGCCGCCTGCAGCGCTGCCCCGAGCTCACCAGGCACCTCCCGCACGGGGCTCGCTCTAACTGCGGTGGACAGATCGGCGCTGCATTACTTCCCGCCCTGACACCAGCCAGCTTGCAGCGCAGAGGTAGGCTGGGCCCCTCCGTCCTGGAGCCCAGCTGCTTCCCTCCACTTGGACTCGCCAGTGAGCCTGTGACAAGGAGCCTGCGGCCCGGGTGTCATGTCAGCCCCAGCATCTGGTCCCCGGGGCTCAGCCACGGTCCGCAATCACTGTCGAGGCTGATGGCACGGCCGCAGCTTGGGGAGAGCCCCCGTGGCACCCGGTGGTGTGTGAGCATCCGATGGAGACGGGAGAGAGGTGGCTTCTCTCAGCAGCAGCATCCGTGAGAAAGATGCTGAGGCCGGGAATGACAGTCCGTCCCGCTCAGCCTGACGCGCCTGAGTCAGAGCCGACCCGCCCCCAGCCCTGCCAGCCGGCGTGGGCAGCAGCGCCCGCCAGCCAATCCCACGAAGGACTGAGAGGCGCAGGCCTAGGCTCCAACTGGAGCACTGATTGCCAAGTCTCTGCACATATGTGGGAGCCACAGCCGCGTTTAAATGAAAACCAGAAATACAAAGAATACATATAAATTATGTGGCCTGGCAGTACTCTGCGTGCTGCAAACGTTATGTAACACGGCGAGAGCTGAGACAGCCCAAACCCTCCCTGATCTCAGAGCAGGGACAGAGACACAGTTACACCTGTGTGGGTATGCACACCTGTGCCTGCACACCTGTGAGGGCACGTGCACGCCTGTACAGGAGCAGGCACGCCTGTGAGGGTACGTGCACACCTGTGAGGGCACGTGCATGCCTGTACAGGAGCAGGCACGCCTGTGTAGGTACGTGCACGCCTGAGGGTACGTGCACTCCTATACAGGAGCAGGCATGCCTGTGTGGGACCGTGCACGCCTGTGAGAGTCTGTGCATGCCTGTATAGCAGCAGGCACGCCTGTGTGAGGTATGTGCACACCTGAGGGTACGTGCACTCCCGTACAGGAGCAGGCATGCCTGTGTAGGTACGTGCACGCCTGAGGGTACGTGCACTCCTGTACAGGAGCAGGCATGCCTGTGTGGGACCGTGCATGCACGCCTGTGAGAGTCTGTGCATGCCTGTATGGCAGCAGGCACGCCTGTGTAGGTATGTGCACACCTGAGGGTACGTGCACTCCCGTACAGGAGCAGGCATGCCTGTGAGGGTACGTGCACGCCTGTGAGAGTCTGTGCACGCCTGTATAGCAGCAGGCACACCTGTGAAGGTACGTGCACTCCTGTACAGGAGTAGGCATGCCTGTGTGGGACCGTGCATGCCTGTGAGGGTCCGTGCACGCCTGTACAGATGCAGGCATGCCTGTGAGGGTGCGTGCACGCCTGTACAGGAGCAGGCACGTCTGTGAGGATACATGCACACCTGTACAGGAGCAGGCACGCCTGTGAGGATATGTGCACGCCTGTACAGAAGCAGGCATTGCTGTGTAGGTGTGTGCACCCTGTGCAGGTATGCACTCCTGTGTGGGTTAGGGTCCTCTGCTGAGACTGCCCATCCCCCAGTGGCCCCTGTCCTCTGGGGGGACTCACAGGCTGTCCCCTGTCGAGCAGCACATGCCACTTCTGTACAGCCTGTGTCTGCAGCAGCCCCCCTTCTGACTAGCTGCCCTGCGGCCCCGCTCTTCCTGGGCCCGCAGTGCCTCCTCTGTGGCCCCTGTGCTGACAGCCTATTCCATTTAGAAACAGGCAGGGCGGGCTGCCTGGCCACAGGCGGGAGGACACGGCCCGGGCCTCCACTCACCGCCTGCCTCACTCATACGTCTCAGCCACCCCCCACCGCCCAGTCCTTGGGGTCTTTATCTCGCTCTGTGCGTTTGAACGCCAGATGGTAGAAACTCCGTGACATCAAAGCCTCCTGTTGCGCCTGCAACTCACATGCCAGCATCATGAACGGCACCAGCAACAGACGCATCAGAGCGGCGAAGGCGCCTTGAGAACCGCAGTTTCAGGTGAAAGTAAGGAGCCCACGGGATTCACGAAAACCTGCCCCAGAGGGCGGGTCTGTAGGCCAGCAGGTGTTGAGCAGGCAGCTCACATTCCTGGCTTAGGAAATACGCAGACTCGAGCTCTGTGGTCACCCGGCCACTGCCCAGCAGGGGCTGGTGGGGCGGCTTGAGGGATGGGCCCCCCCGGGATGGGCCCCCTCCCACCCCCGGGCCTGCGCCAGAGCTCAGACTGTGCCTCTGTCAACCCTTGTAAGGACCCAGAGGCAGCCGGAGTCATGGACGGAGGCTCAGACAGACAAATCATTTGCCCGGAGTCACACAGCTGGTGAGCACAGACGCCCATGGTTTGGTTCCCCGTCCAGAACCCCCTGGCTGCGTCCACCCTGCAGGGTAAAGCAGCCCCTCTGTCCCGCCCACCTGGGACTGTGTCGGGCCAGGCAGGGTCCTCCCCTTCAGGGGGCCCAGCCCCAGAAGCAGACGGCAAAGAGGCCCTACCCCAGGACCCGGCTCGATGCCATGAGTGGGCTCTCCCAGCCCCGTCTCGTCTCCACCACGGCTCCACCTCCAGACGCAGCGGAAGGTGCCTCACTTGAGGCCCCAGGGCACCCCCAAGCCCCCATCCCCCCAGGACTTCAGCCCCAGAGCCAGGCCGCGTGGCCCGCCCTGCCCTCAGGAGCCCAGGCCCAGCTCCAGGGGTCCATCCACCACCCTGTGTGCACAGGAGGGCCCGTCTGTGACCTCACACACCCAGGGGAGAGGGTGGGCGGCCCATGCTTGCTCATGGAAAAGCCGGGTCCCCCACAGTCCCTGTGTACCAGGCCTGGGGCAGACTGTGCTGAAGGCGGCGGATGGGGAATCCGGGGCAAACGACCAGGAAGCTGCAGCCACATGGACGAGCCCCCCGGACCCAGGCACACGTGGACGTGCGCACCTGTGGGCGTGCGCACACGCAGATGCAACCTGCAGCCTCCCTGACGGCTGCCCAAAGGGGCCGCTGAGTGAGGTTGATAGGTCACTTTTGGCCCAAACAGCCCAACAGGCAGAGCGGTCTCGAGGACTCTGGTTCCGGGAGCCACGTGTGCATGGGAGTCCTCTCTAGCAGCCCAGGCCTGCTAACTCCTTAGGGGCCTGGGTGCGGCCAGCTCTGCTCTGACCCTCGCGGCTGAGCAGCCTGAGAGCGGCCTTGAGACCAGGCCTGCGGTCCCCGCATCTCCCTGCCCAGCTCCGGCCATGTCCTCACTCCTGATGCATCACAGGGCAGGGTCGGGTGGAGCCTTGCAGCTTCTGGGCCCCCCCTGGCCTCACCCCTGACCACAGGGCTCACGGTGGGCCCTGACCTGGGGAGGCTCGGTGCTCCCAGGGCCACGTGGACTGGGTCTGTTCTGGCTGGCGCTGGGGCCGGGAAGCAAGCCCAGCAAGCCCAGTAGCGGGGCTGGGGGGTCTACCAGGCCCTTTCGGGAGGGGCTGGCAGGAGATGCGGGCAGGCTGGCGTCTGTCCCAGATCAGGCCTGGCAGGTGTGGACAGGCGTTGGGGAAGTGGGTCCCCAGGGCCGTGGGAGGGAAGCTCTGCCCTCCCAGAGGGGCCCTGGAGGAGCAGAGGGGGTGGGGGTGGGGGGAGGGGATGGGGCCAGACCAGGTGCAGGGAAGAGGGGGGAGGGGAGGAGGGAGGGGATGGGGAGGGGATGTTGCCAGGCCAGGTGGGGTTTGGGGTGGGTGAGGCACAGTCCCACTCGCAGGCCCCCTCCCCGACCACACTGCTTTGCCCGTCTCTCTCTCCATCCCACCCTTGGACAGGGTCTGGGAGGCTGCGAACATCAGAGACGTGGCTGGGCCCGGGCACCGGGCCTGGGCTCGCCTGCCGGGTCTGGGCGCAGGGCCGCGGGCGGGGCCGCAGAGCTCAGGCCCAGCCCTGGTTCCGGTGCCGTTCCTCCATCCTCCCGACTCAAAGCTGCCCCGTAGGCCACCGCTCCTGCAGCGGGGTCCTTTCCCGCTGGTCCAGCTTGCCAGAGCTCGATGGCAAGGAAAGCCTCAGGCCTCCCACAAAGCTCCCCGGACAGCGCCGCACCTGCCCTCAGGCTCTGCGGCCCCCAAGGCCATTTGCACGCTAGGCACAGCAGGACGGCGCAGGTGTCCCGGGCGCGCAGGCGGCTGCGACCCCCACAGCCAGCGGGCACCTGCTTGGTGCTCAGCCGTGTCCAACTCTGCGAGCCCAGGGACTGCAGCCTGCCAGGCTCCCCTGTCCACGGGCGTCTCCAGGCTAGACTGCTGGGGTGGGTGGCCATTTCCTGCTCCAGGGGATCTTCCCGACCCAGGGATCAAATCCAGGTCTCCTGCACAGCAGGCAGATTCTCTACCATCTGAGCCACCAGCTGGGGAGAAACCCCACCAAGCACATAGATTCCACAAATAAATTAAACGCACACACTCTGGGCCACCTCTCTGTAACCGGGAGTGACTGCTCCCCAGAGGGCGTAAGCCCGGCGCCCCTCGGGAAGCCAGGCTCCCGTGAGGACCCTCCGGGATCCGTGGTACCTGTTTTGCGCACAGGCTCCAGGTCGGGGCTGGCCTGTCTGCCCGCACCCTCCGAGTGGGGCCTGGGCTCGGCCGAGGTCCTCACTGAAGCTGCTCAGGCCCCTCCCTCCTCCCGGAGCTGAAGCCCCAGCCGAGGCAGCCTCTGGGTCCACAACACCACTGTGTGCACAGGCTGGTCGGTCAGCCTGGGCTCCCCCAGGAGGGGCTCCCCACACTCCTCACGGCGGCACAGGGCGAGCCCCTCCTCTGGGGGGTCTTGTCCTCCTCCCGTGGGTGAAGGGCAGGGCCGGCCGCCCTGAGCTGGACACCAGCGCGTCACAGCTGCGCATCCCCTGGGTGGGGGCAGCCCACGCTGAACCGCCCGATACGGCAGCCCCTGGCCCCCGGGAACTGAAGGACGGCCAGCCCGGGCCGGGAACTGAACTTTTATGTTACTCAACTTTAATTTTTCAAATTAAATGACACTGGATGGCAGTGACAGAAAAAAGATGACAAGAAAGCAAGCAGTCTGAGACAGTGGTCTCTGGCTCCCCAGGAGAACGAGACCGGGAGGACGGAGAGACAGAACCCGTGGGGAGAGGCTGCCCCGTGGGGGAGGGGCCCTGGGCGGGGGGCTGGCCGCGGACTGCAGTGAGAATGGTCTTCACTTGCTTGAGCCCGAGGGCCTGAGGGCAGCTACAGCAGAGCTCCCCACCCGCCAGATGGCAGGAAGCTGAGGGCGGCCCCGGCTGGGGCTCACTGCCCGGTCAATCCACACCAGAGGCAGCTGCAGAAGGACAGGCTGGGTGCCCGCTGCATGCCGTCGACAGGAAGGGGGCTGGGCAGTCTGGTGTGTGCAGTCACGCGTATGCAGTCACGCATGTGCACTCTGGTTTCAGGAGATGTGCACAGGGACGCAGGCAGACGCTCCCTGTGGGCTCCTGTGGAGAGGGTGAGAGCTACTGCCTGTCCACAGATGTCTGGGGTGTTTGGGACACGTTCACACACTTTCTCTCTTTATGTGCAAAAGTCAACTGAAAATTCACGTGGCCGTCACAGGCACAGCAAGAAGTGAGGTGCTGCCAGAGGCCGAAGGCTGGATGATCTACAGCTTAGAGAGCGCGACGAGGCGGCCCAGTGGCCACATGGGGTGGGGGAGAAGCCTGGCTGCAGGACTCTGCATGAGGTGTGGCCTGAACACAGGGCTGGAGCTTAAGAACAGCACTTAAACCTGCTCCTTCCACTAGTGCCCTGCATTTCTCTGTCATGCAGCCCACACAAACTGCGTGTTGGGACATGTGTGCACGTGTGAGGTCTGCATGCTCGTGTGTCGTTTGCAGTATACACCCACTCCTATGCATGTATGAGCATACATGTGTGTGGTGTGTGATGCATGCCTGTGTGATCATGTGTGTGTGGTGAGTGCACACACACCTGTGTGTACCTGTGGTACGTACCTATGTGTGCACATGTGTGGTGAGGACATGTTCGGCTGTATGTATACACATGTGGTGAGTGCATGCACCCCCTGCACCTGTGTGTACACACGTGTGGTGAGCGTGTGTACACCTGTATATGTGCACGTGTGGTGAGCACACACACCTGTGTGTACACACATGTGGTGAGTGCATGCACCCCCTGCACCTATGTGTACACACGTGGGGTGAGCGTGTGCACACCTGTATATGTGCACGTGTGGTGAGCACACACACCTGTGTGTACACACATGCCCCTGGTGAGTGCATGCACCCCCTGCACCTGTGTGTACACACGTGTGGTGAGTGCATGCACCCCCTGCACCTGTGTGTACACACGTGTGGTGAGTGCATGCACCCCTGCACCTGTGTGTACATATGTGGTGAGCATGTGTACACCTCTATTTGTGCACGTGTGGTAAGCACACAGATGCCTGTGTGTACACACATGTGGTGTGTGCATGCACCCTGGTACCTGTGTGTACACACGTGTGGCGAGCACACTCATGCCTGTATGGGGGTGACCTTTATGCATGCACCTCTCCTCCAGGGTGAGTATGGCCCACCACGAAAACCACCTGGGCAAGGCTCCTCTGTCTCCAGCAGTGGGGTGATCTGAGCTGGGTCCACAGAAAGTCCGCATCCTTATCGGCCTCGTCATCTGGGACCCAGGCCTGTGGGACCCAGGCCTGTGGTCCCCAGGCTGGGGAGGGGCAGCAGGTGTGCGGGAAGGTGACCCTTAGAAGTGATCTTCCAGTCGTGGTGGGCAGGTACTGGGGGCCCCCAGGGATCCTGCAGGGCGGCTAAGTGGGTCCTTCAGAGAAAAGCCAGAAACCTGCTATCTGTGTCGGCAACATTGTGACCGTGCATGTGAGTGTGCACGTGTGTGCCTGTGTCTGCATGGGTGTGCACCTGTGCCCACAGGAGGCATCCGGTGACCACCTTCACTGGGAGGAGGTCAGTTTTTGCCACAAGGAGGGAGGGGGGAGGGCGTTTTCCAGGAGACCAGGAACAGGCTTCCTGCGACCGTGAGTCAGACACAGCGGCCTGAGCTGGCTGTGCCGACGCCGCATGAGATGACCGAGCTAAGAGCAGGGGAGACAGGGTTCAGAGAACCAAGGGAAGCTAGTTTGGTGAGCGTGGGGTCCGCGCCTGGGAAGCCCGGGGCTCGTCCACTGGACCTGCGTGGACTGTAGAGCCCGTCTGGTCGCAGATCGCCCCCGGCCTGCCTGGAGTCGGTGCCGCCTGGGGTTTCTAAGGCGCCCCCCTCCCCCGGCCTCCGGCCTCGCTGGTTTAGGAGACTCGGGACCGCAGTACCGGCTGCGGCCACCAGGTGGCAGCCCACCCCACACCGGGTCCCACACGTGGGAGGCGCCGCGGGCAGCGCCCCTTCCCTGCTTTACCCGCGGACACCGAGTGTCTCCCCACCTTTAAAGGTGCACTGAACCTTCCAGAAACGCAGCTGCGTGTGAGCGGACGGGCGGCAGCACTTCGGCTTCCCTCACTCGGGGCCGATCCCCACCACGCCCCGGGAGCCGCCCCGATAGCACTGGGGGGCGGGTGGGGGGCAGGGCCCGGCGTGCAGGGCCCCCAGACCCCCGCCTGCCGGACAGCCCCTCCCCCGCTGGCTTCACGCAGCTGAGGAAAGGCCAGCCGGTCCAACGCGGGGTTCCACTCCGGGTGGAAGGGCAACGGGTCCACCAGATCCCCGCTACACCCTGCACCCTTCAGAAGAGGCTGCGAACGTGCGTGACCGTCACGATACACACGCCCGCCTAGACGCGGAGCCGCGGGCCTGGGCCGCGCGCACGTCCGCGCACACGGCCCCCGGGCTCACAGTCACACGGCCCCTCCTCAGCTTCAACGGGAGGCACGCGCCGGCTCGCAGGGACCGCGCGGACAACCCTGGAGGTGGGGGGTGGGAGGCCCCGCCCCGCTGGGGTGAGAACCCCGGAAAGGGGGGAGGACAAAGGCGCCGGTCCGCCGAAGGGGCGGCAGGGGGTGCTGGGGTGAGCGCCGGGGCGCCCCCAGGCCTAAGCTGACCTCACTCTGTCAACGAGGCCTGTCTGTACTGCAAACGCTCACCGAGGAGCCGCTGTCTGACCTGCGTGCGGGGCAGACACAGGCCAACTCCGAGCGCCAGCGAACGGGGGCAGCCCAGGAGAGCCCGCGAAGCTGGGCCGCCAGTGGACTGGGGCCTGGGGGTGGAGGGCGTAACAGAAAGCCCCCACAGGAGGGGGCCCACACGCGAGAAGCAGCCAGGCGGGCTGAGGGCATGAGAGCAAGGGCCCCGAGGCCAGGAGGCCCGAGGGCCAGCAGCACCTGTGGGGGTGGTGGCCCAGAGAGGGGAAACCAAGAAGGTGGGGGGTCAGCCTGCTGTGCCCGGAGAAGGCCCACCTCCGCCCTGCCAGAAAGAAAGGGACCTCTGCCCTTTCCACGCCTGGGAGTGACCTGAAACCTGAGCTTCCCTCCTGCAAAGGCAGGGAAGGTCGCCCCAGGGAACCATCTTAAGGGGGCAGTTGGAGACCACAGAAGCCCCCATGGCCCCTGGCTCAGCCAGTGCGGAGAGATCACTGCAGACGGCGGCCCGCCGGGTGTGCGGTCCAGGGCCCACCACTGCCTCGGCCGGGGCTGGGGAGCCAGAGACGGCTTGTGGCCACTTCCGGCCTCCGGACTCCAGGCCGCTCATCCCGCACAGGGGTGCGAGGGGGGACGGCCAGGGGATGGGGTTGCAACGCGGCAGCCAGGGCTCTCCAGCCCCCGGAGGAGCACACAGGCCACCCGCCTTAGCAGACACCTGCTAAGCCTCTGACTCCCCCGCCGACGGCCCAGGCAGGAGGAGCGGGCGCTCGGCTGGCTCCATGCAGGGACCTAACGGGCGTGGGCGACATCTCCACCCAGGGCAGGCAGCACCGCTTTTGGCTCCCAGGTGAAGGACTGAGAACAGGGACTCAGACCCTCCCTAGGCAGCGTCCACACGGACCTTACTGTGCTGTGACCTCCACTGCCCAGCCTGGGACGGACCTGGAGTTCACAGGCAATGGTGGGGGACAAGCCGCAGGAACGAGGGTCACCAGGGGTTCACAGGCAATGGTAGGGGACAAGCCGCAGGGAAGGAGGGTCACCGGGGGTTCACAGGCAATGGTGGGGGACAAGCCGCAGGAACGAGGATCACCGGGGGCGCACAGGAGTGGTGTCACAGGGGGCCGAGGGCCACACCCCTCCTAGACATGGAGCATCCACCCCTGGAGACATCATGGAGGGAGCTTGCAGAGCTGGCCAGAAGCCCGCCCTCCGGAGGACCAGCGAGACCACTGGAGCCCACGGTCAGTAGCCCACAGCCAGCCGTCCCCTGTTAGAATCCTGAGCTCCCTGAAACCAGTGTAGCTGCCCTTCCTCTTACTGGTCTGTCCCCGGCGTCCCATCCCCAGGGCCGGGTGGCTTCTCCATGTCCCCCTGCTGGGAAGCCAAGAGCCAGACTCACCATCCCCGGTCCCCACCCCAAACACCCCTCGGTGCCACTCCACAAGGGCAGCCCACCTCCTGCCCTCTCCAGACCCCTTGAACCCACTCAAGCAATGTCCCCCTGAGGTCCAGGGGCCTCGTCCGTGGGACAGGAGCGACACCTGCCTTCCTGGCTGGAAATCCAACGGTGACGGTAAGTGAGACGCAGGACCGCTGGCCTCCGTGAAGTCCCTCACGGCTTGCCCGAGGGCCCTAAGGAAGACCGGCCACTCCCAGACAGTGGCTGGACCACCCGCCTTAGCTCGGCTGCTCAGAGCCCGGCCCAGCAAGTCGGGTCGGTGACCACAGACCCCCACCCCACCCCGTGGTGCCCTCTAGGTCTTTCTGCCAAGTGACCCTCACCATCCACGCATGGCCTGCAGAAGGGCTCTTCCATCCTAACATCCCCACCCACCTGCACGGTGAGGGGCTAGCGCTGACCAGCTCCTGGCAGTCACACCTGCCGTTCGGCCGGCCTCCTAGCTTAGACCAGCTCTTCGCGCTGTGACCTGAAACCTGGCCTAGGGGGCATGCTGACTGCATCCTCGGGGCAAGCCTGCCCTGCATTCACCTCTACCTCGGGCACTTTGAAAAAGAGAAGCATCAGCCGTCAGGCCACTCCCTGTGGCGCAGCAGGTTGGCCGTAGTGGGAGGTCCACACCTCATCTGTCCAAGGTGGCACACGGGCAGCGCTGCATCCGCCCCTGGCCCCTGGCTGTGGAGGGAATCTCTGCACCCCTCGGATGAGCGATCCGGACCCTCGCTCACCTGGGGATGCTGGTGAGGTAGGTCATGACATTCTGGAAGTCCTGGTCCGGGACGTCGCTGAAGGCCGGGTAGTCGGGAAAGGTGATGACCGGGCTGCCGTCCTGGCCCCGCCCGCCTGGGGAGAGCGCAGGGCAGCAGTTGGCATCCCTGGGGCCTCAGGGGCGGATGGCCCCAGATCCCACCTCAGGGCCACCGAGCCCCAGCGCCCCGCCCCCGCCCACTCTTAGCCCCGCCCACACTCCTGAGCCCCGCCCACTACACCCAGTCCCGCCCACGAGCCCCGCCCCACTCTTAGCCCCGCCCACGCCCTGAGCCCCGCCCACCACACCCAGCCCGCTCCTCAGCCGCGTCCCTGCTCCTCCGGCCTCGGCACTCACCTGACAGGTAGCGAAGCGCTTCTGCAGCTGGTCCCGGATGTCGGCGGCACAGAGCGGGCTAATGTCGTGGTGCATGATCTCATCTGCGGGAGGGCAGAGCAGACGGATACGCAGTCACCGGGGGCCGCCCCCGCGCCTTGGCTGGATCAGCCCCACAGCGGACATCGAGGGGACCGGGCGCTCGCGGGCCCGGCAAGGGGCTCCGCTTTCCTGTATAGAAACCCTTGTTTCTCAGCGCACAGACAGCTGTGCGCGGAGTGAGTCATCAATATTTAACGTGTGGTATGTGTCAGAGGCACACAGAAAGGCGCAGGGATGGACACAGTGAGGAAGGGGCAGAGAAGGGCAGGCAGGCAGAAGGGAGGCTGGGGGTGCAGCGCAGGGCCAGGGCTGGGGACGGCTGCTCAGAGAGCCGGCCGCTTTGGTATGCGAGCACACAGCCATGTCCTGGAAGTGGCCTAGGCCATCCCAGGGGCCCTCACCTCCTGTCTACACAAGGACTCACTGGTCAGAATGGAAACCTGGCCACCACAGTGGGTCCAGACACACACTGGCGCCTCACCCCTGCCAGACACTGACCCTGAGCAGGGCTCCGAGCCCGTCCACAGCCTGACGCCCGATGCCTGCAAGTCCTAGACCAGGGCGGCAGCGCCCCAGTCACAGCCTGGAAGCATCAGCCAGAAACAAAGGCTTAGCAAGACTCCCGGGACGCAGACACAGACAGGGGCATGCGAGGTGCTGGGGTGTCGGGGGTGCTGGGCCCACAGGACCTGCATCTTAGCGCTTCCTGGCTGCTACCGCATGACTGACATCCCTTGTTTGGTGCCTGAAGGCCTGGGTGTCCTGAACATTTCTCTACAGACACTCACGACTCACGCTGGTCACTGGCAAATGGCTTAAGTCAGTTCTTCTACACCCGGATTAAGACACAAGCCCCTCACAGTCTGGGGAATTGGGCCATGGAGACCTTTGAGAGAGGTTAGTGGAGGGAGCGAGACGCCCTCCGCCCTCCACTTGGCCGAGCCTCCATCCTGCAGACAGGCCTGCGGGAGCAGGTGGTGTGTCGGACGCAGGGCGAGCCCCCAGAACCCAGCTACTGCCTGTGGACCTGCCGCCCTCACACCGGCTGCCCTGTGACTCTGCCTGGTGCAGATGAGGAGGGGGTGGGCCGTGCCCCTGGCCCGCTGGGCCCACAGACGGGCAGCACTCCGGGTCTGGGACTGAGCAGGGGTCCACGCCCATCACACTCAGGGCCAGGGCTCTGGCAGTCGGCCCCCAGCAGCTCGGGGCGATGCAGGCCTCCTTGTGCATGGAAACCTCTCAGCTCTGCTTCTTTTGTGGGAGAAAAACAGCTGGAAACGATTGTTCCAAGAGAACGTGAAATGTTTCTAATTCCAGACATGGTGGATCACGGCCATTACATTGCATTTGTTTGGAACACGCGTTGGGTGTGACAGACACGCAGGTGCGAGGAGGCTGGGAGGCCGGGTTTCACGCTGCCCACACTGTCTGTCGAGCATGGACCCTGGACTCCTCGAGGCCAGCTTCCACCGCCCAGAACAAGAGTATCACAGAGACGTTCCCCTGGGCAGCAGTTCAGATTTCAAAGCAGGGTGGCCTGCACGGTCCATTCAGACAGACAGACACGACTCCTCCATTTTCGGGGGCCGCTGGCTGCCCTGCAGAGAGCGAAGAATCCCCCGAGCAGCTTCCAGCCACCTCGAGGCCCGTGGTGTGCGTCATGAGGCCCCCCGTGGACGGCGGGTGCTGGGGGAGACGCTCACTCCTTTAGCCTGCACTCGAGGGGCCTCGGCTGGCTGAGGAGGAAGTGAGCTGCCTGCCGGCCCCCTTCTGTGGTCTGGGACGGGAAGTGGGGTCGCCCCGCCCACCAGCTCAAGGTCAGGGTCAGGGGCCTCCCGGCTCTGCCACAGACCTGCTCTCTGTCTGCACAGAGCCTCAGTTAACCACTGAGCCCAGCCTTCCTGTGGCCTAGACGTGCACGGAGACTCCAGGCTGTGGCCGGTCACAGGGCCCTTTGAGGCAGGAGGGGTGCAGGAGGGAGGTCGGGAGGGGCTGGGCGCCTGGGGCTGGAGGGGGGTGCTCAGGGCCCAGGGCCACAGAGCCTGCTGCTAGGTCAGGGGCCAGTGGGAATGGGCCCTTGCTGAGCTCACGGCTCAGCTGTCCGGGAGACCCAGCTCAGCTGTACACGAGGACAAAGGGGAAGGGGAAGGACCCACCCTCCCAGCCCCGCACTGGAATCTCTGCCCACAGAGCCCTCCCGAGTCCCGCTTGGTCTGGGCAGCATCAGAAAGTCGCTGTGGGGTGGGGGGGTGGGGGCACTCTTTCATCTTTACGCTGCTTCATCTTAACACAATCAGACTCCGGCAGCGAACTTCCTTCCTCTGGCAAACTGACTCTCTCTTTAGTACGAGAATTTTGTAACCCGTTGTGGGCAGCCTCTGGCCCGTCCTGTCTGTGGGAAGGGCCTCTGAGCACCTGTGTTTGCCGCCCCACTTGGGGCAAGGAACACACACAGGGGCGGGACTGGCGGGGACGCAGGGTGGACCCTGGTAACCCTGGAAACCCATCCCAGGTGGTGGTGGCCAGGGTCAAAGGGGCCCACAGACCCAGCAGGAGCCTGGCGCTCAGCTTTGGGGGCTGGCTCCTACCTCGAGGGTAAACTTGCACCTCACTGCAAGGAGACAGGAGGCTGAGCAGGGCTCCTGAGAAGGGGTCCGCAGCTGGCCAGAGGCCCGGGTTGCGAAGTCCACTAAGTCCATCACGACTTATAATTCGCTTCCTTGTTTACATCTGGTTGAACGTCCACACCCAAGGCTTCCGTTTGTTTTCTCTCAAAATACACCCGTGATGCCCTTTCAGAGTCCAGGGTGGAGAGTCCGTGGGGGCTCCACCTGCTCACTTGGGTGGGAGTCCCAGCTCACCAGGACCCCCAGCCTCCAGGAATGCAGGGAAGAGTGTGCCCGGGGCTTTCAACAGCCCCAGCCGGGCCCTCGGCCCTGGTGGGCCAGGTCAGCTCCCCAAGTGTCTAGTCCCACAGGAGAGACGTCTCCGTGGTGACCTGTGGTCTGATCCATGGCTCCGCGGTTAGCCCTTCGGGATGCTGGAGACCTACAGCCACCGGGGCTGACTACGCTCTCACAGCCCACCCAGAGCATTTTTAAGGAGTTACTTGTCACTGGATTAGGCATAAACAGTTCTCATCACGTACGATGCATCATTAACTCAGGGCACCAACAGTCTCCCGATTTCCTGATCTCAGAAAGTGAATCCTCATGTATTTTAAAAATAAAAGGCCCCATATAAGAAGGTGCTCGACCAAACTCGTCCTCAGAGAAGGGCAAACATGTGCAGGTTTGAAAACCGAAGGGCAGGGACCAACGAGGATTCGAACGTTGGCGCCCTGAGTGACTGGGAAGCAGGCCGCGGGGCCTGCGGACGCTGCGTGTGGCTGAGAGGCCGGCGAGGCGTCGGGGAGCCGACACGAGGGAGGATGTAGGGGAGCCTTGAAGGGCCAGGGCCTGCTGGCCACACTCAGGGAAACACGCGTCTTTGGATGAAGCAGGACACCCAGCTCTGAACTTATTCTCATGGACAGAGAGCGCGAGCAATGGAGGCCAAAGAGAGGCTTTGGGAGCTCCAGCCATGCGGTGCCGGGGGCTCCGAGGGAGCGTGTCGGGGGGCTGGTCCCGCCCGCCCGGCCGCAGCCCAGAGGGGACACGAGTGGCGGGCAGGCCCTGACTGCAAAGCTCCGATGGAGGGCCTCCCAGGGAGGGGTCCTGATGAAGCAGGTCCAGACCTGGGGGGGGTGGGACCCAGCAGGAGGCCTGGTGGGCACGATGGGGGCAGTTTAAACACACGGCACTCTGAGTGCCCAGCCTGGGTGGGACGGACGGGGTGGTTCACACACACCGCCAGGCATGTGACCCCCCCAGCAAGGGCGGCGGGCAGGCCAGGCACATGGGAGGGAGGCCCAGCGTGGCCTGGGGGCCTCGGGTGTGGGGTCCGAGCGGAGTCTGGGCGCCAGGTCTCTGTGGCCCTTTCATTACCAGCAAACGCGGCTCCTCCTGGGGACCCTGCTCCTGCCCAGCCCTCGGGTGCAGCTCCTGAACCCAGCCGGCCCGCCAGGCAGGGCACCACATGCAGGGATCCCCGGTCACAGTCACGGCGGGCAGAGCCCGTCCGGGCCGCACGAGCCAGGCTGAGCCAGGCCCCTCTCCTGGGCTCTTACTGCCCCTCCAGCAGCCGAACGCCCGCCTCCACCCCGGGGCCTGAGGCTTGGTCTTGCCCAAACGTGCCATCCTTCTCCAGGCGCCCAGGCCTGAGGCATCCGCCTGCTGAGTGGAGGCCACCACCTAAACTCACACCCCCCGGCCCGAGCCCCTGGGCCAGCACACACCGCAGACAGGAAAGACAGAGAGAGGTGAGAAAGGCATGGAGAGACAGAGAACACGCAGAGGAGAGCGACAGAGGAAGGGAAGTGGGGGTGACCTGTCTGCAGACAGCAGGCGCGAGTGGAGGTCGGCAGCGGGCGCACGGTAGGGAAGGGCCGCCGGGGCGGGGGTCCAGGGCTCATCGAGGAGGGGCTCACAGCACAGGGGCCAGGCACTCTGGGAGGAGGGACGGACACTTTCTCTGGTAGGAAAACAGACGTTTCCAGAGACTGGGGGCGAAGCCCTCCAGCCCTTGGGTCCCCCGCAGTGAATCCATGAGGGCGCAAGGGAGGACCCAGCAGCCGGCAGGGAGCTCGCTGTCCCGGGAAGGGGGGCAGACCGCGGACCCCTGCGCCCAGAAGCCTGCCTTCCGGGGTTCCAGCCTCGTCACCCTGACGCTGCATGCTGTCACCCCGGGACGAGCCCCTGTGATCTGGGTGTAAGCGTGATGACTGAGGTTTCCGCCCCGGCCCTCCCAGCATTCACCCCCAGAGCCTCATCCACCAGTAAAGTCCCACGGGCAGTCTCCTTTTTATGAAACTGGAAACTTCAGACACCAAAGGCGAGGGTGTGGCTAATTCGTTACAATTTACAAAAGACCTATTTAACGAATTACTTCTCCATCCTCAGCAGAAATACCCATTGGAAGATGAGCTCACAACAAAGCCCTCCAGAAGGAGCACCTTCCATCCCTTAGAAACGCGACCAGGAGACCCAGGCGCCTCCGCTCTGGCCGTCTCTTTGTTCTCGGTCAGCATGGGCAAGACTCTCCCGGGGCGGGCAGGTACGTGGGCGCCAGCCGCAGACCGTCCCCTGTGGTGCCCCCTGCCCGGCCCTGCTAGTCCTGCCCCTGCTGGCAGGGAGACCCCCTCCCCAACGTCCCTGGGAGCGGAACAAAGGAGCTTCCAGGCTGAGCAGCGGCAGCGACTGGTGCCTGGCAGGCACTGCTTAGGATGGGGGACAGGTGGGGAGGGGGCCGGCCAGCCTGCCCACCCAGGGAGGCCCCCTGCGAGCTCGCCGCCGCTGGGCTGGGCTCCCGAGCAGGTCCCGCATCCAGGCCCCGGGAACCCCGCCCTCGCGCACGCTTGCATCCAGCCCACCTGTGCGGGTCTTCAGGAGCAGCCAGAGCGTGGACAGGTCCCGCGTCAGCAGGGAGAGGAGGCTCAGGGTCATGCTGTCACCCGCTGGCCGCGTCAGGAGGCAGCGCCCCACCGCCCGGCACGCCAGCGCTGGGTGCACAAAGGGAGGCGGCTGGGCTCCATGCCGGCACCCACCCACGGGATGAGGACTCGGCTCTGCCCGGAGCCCACGGTCCGCCCGCCTGTTCCGCTCGCAGCCGGCAAACTGCGCTCGGCGGGGTGGTGCTTGGGCTCCCCAGGGCCAGCTCCTCCCCTGCCGCCCATCCCAGCCCTCCCTGCAGGGGCCCCAGGCTCAGCAGCTCCTAAGCCTTCGGGCAAGCGGGGGGTAGGGGGGCCCTGGGACCACCAAGACCTCCCGGGGCGACCCCTCAGGTCCTCAAGAAGACCTCAGAATGAGGCACCCCCGCCCCCAGCCTTCCCGGGAGCGGGCCCGGGGAGCTCGTTAAAGCGCAGGTCGGGTTTGCAGGTGGTGTGATGCTCCCGGGAGGCCCGGGGCTCTCTCCGAGGACCCGGTCTCCAGCAGGAGGAACCCTGGGGGCTGAGCCCAGTCTGCAGGGCCTGGAAAGGACGCGTTCAGGCCAGGCCGGGACCATCTGTGGGCACCGCGGCTGGTCTCCCCATCCCGGACACGCAGCCAACTGCGCCTGCCCAGTCTGGGCCCTGGGCCTCGACCCCAAGAAGAGGCCCAGGAGTCCAGCTGCTCACGCCACATGGGGCAGAGGTCACCGCGTGCCAGGCGCCCCATCCACGCCCCGCCGCCTGTCACGTGGCTCGGGGTCTTCGCTGGATGGGCCCCGTGTCCCCCCTCCTCATAGCTCCTCCATGGCCTCCCTCTTGCGGCCTCCCACTCACACTGGACAGGCCTCCTGCCTCGGGCTCTCACACGGGCACCCGGGGCACCAGGTCCGGGACCTTCCCTCGGAGCAGGGGCAACTCTGAGCTCCCCATGCCTGGTTCAAACGGGCACCCAGGGCACCAGGGCCAGGGACCTTCCCTCGGAGCAGGGGCGACTCTGAGACCCCCATGCCTGGCTCAAACGGGCACCCAGGGCACCAGGCCCAGGAGCAGGGGCAACTCTGCCCCCTCCAGCGCCGGGCTCACACCCTAGGCGGTTCTAGTCTCAGCCCAGCCTCCAGGGTCATGATCCAACTCCTCGGAGACGTGGAGACTGTGATGGCCCAAGCACAGTCTGCTCCAGTCCGAGTTGGTGACCGTGAGCTGGACGGTGGCCGTTCAGAGGCCAAATGTGCTTTGGCGAGGTCACGCTGCTGGGGCTCCATCCCTCTCGCCTGCTCCTGTGGCCCTTCCCGACTCCACAGCAACTGGGGCCTGACCCACGCCCTCCTGACCGACCAAGTCAAGGGGAAGGCCTGATCTCTGGTCAGTCTCAGGAGGGTTGCCGCGCTGCTTGCCCAGCCACTGGGCTCAAACTCTGGGCCCCCGGGCTCCACTGTGGGTGCCCTTCTCCAGCCCACGACACAGTATCTACTTTTCTCCTTTCCCTCCAGGCTGTGCTCGAACGTGAGAGGCACGCCCCGCCTGCTGTCTGAGGTCCGAGGCCCGCCGCCTAGGGAGACTGATGGATGGACTCCTGCGTGCCCTGAGCTCGACCCTGAAGGCACCACGGTGCAGTCTGCACCAAACAAGCACGTGGCCCCTTTAAAACCAGATCCCTTCGGAACTCCAGCATGGAGTTAAGAGGAGTTGGTGGTTTGGAGATTTCCCCTGTAAAGACACGTGATCGGTTCCTCCCATCATCAAACACGCAGCAGCAGCTGGTGAGGCGTGGGGTCCAGCAGGAGCACCCAGGCTCCGGGGTCCCTGGAGCAGGCCAGGGGGGCTTTCCCAACAGCGGCTGCTGCCGGGAAAGTGTGAGAACAGATCCTTTTGGTGTCTCCGGCCCAAGGACCCACAGAGCCGAGGGCCATGGGCACACCTGAGGGTCCCACACCTCAGCCTTCCCCCACGGCCATGGAGCTCTGGTCCCTGTGATTCGAGCCTCAGGCCATCTGCCCCTGCCCCAGGACGCACCCCAGGGCCGAGCTCTACTCCCCAGGCTCAGCTGTGCCCCAGCGTGAGTGCCCAACACGAACAAACAGAACGCTCATGACGGGACGGGAGAGGATGGCGGAGCGGCCGCCCCTATCCTCGCCCCCTCTGCGCCCCCAGAGCCCGTTGGCATGGCTCTCCAAGCCTCAGACCTCTGCATCAGTTCCTGGGTGCCCCCCGTGCCCCGTGCCCACAGCCCCCCACCACCGAGCAGGGCTGCCGCCGCCCCTGGAAGCCTGCCAGGCTTTCCTGCTCACAGTGTGGATGGATCTAAGGCCAGGGGTCCGGTCCCTGCTTTTCACAACGGCCCGATGCTGTGCTTTCGAGAGGGGGCCGAGCTCGGGCGTGGGAGGGCGCGCAGGCCACCTGGGGGCCAAGGGCACACACACTTCCTGCGGTCACTGGGGACGGCACAGTAGCTAGCGCCCTGCAGATCCTAGAGGATGGGCCTGGGCTGGGGGTGACACACCACACCGGGGCACAGCTGAGCGGGAGCCCGGAGCGTCAGCCAGACACCCTGACGCGAGGCTCCAGGCCCTCGAGCTCACCCAGAACCCAGCTCAGGGCGCCAGGGGAGAGTGTGTTTAAGGCTCAAAGGTTCTCCAAGGTGGGAGGGGGCTGGTGATTTTTCAATTACTCACAAATTTCCAACTGACAAAGAGGGGCGGATTTTTACGGCGCTCTGCCCAGCAGGCCATCAGTACAAGAAGGACAAGAACCACCAGCAGGAGAGGCTGCGGAGGGATGGGGACAAGGCCAGACAGTGGGAGAGGAGCTGGAGGCTGACCGCAGGACTAGGGGCTGAGCAGGGGCCAGGGGATGGGGCGGGGGCAGGGCAGAACCTCTGTTCCTGAGAGGAAGGGCGTCCAGCACCCCGACTGCCCTGCTGGAGCTCCCGTAGTTGGAAGGCACTGCGGGCAGGGACCTGACTGGGAAACAGGGTGTCGTTTGAGAAAACGGCATCCGCGTCACGATGCGCATTCAGCACACAGTGGAGACGAGCCACCTCTGAGCAGTGTTCGGGCCCCCATGGTACAGCCACCTCCCACCCTGGCGGTGCGCACGCAGTCACAGACACTCAACGTTAATCCTTCCCTGTCCAGGGGCGCAAGAGGAGCGAAGCAAGGATGGTCTCCCCGTGGGCGAAACGGCCCTCCCGGAACATCCGGAGGTGAGACTTTACAGCCGGATCCAGGCCCTGGAGGGTGCGGGGCCCCGAGCGGCCTCCGGCCACCACCCTCTGCAGCTGCACCCACTGCTGACTCACAGCCTCCCTGTTTGCTCAGGCCTTGCCACCTGGCCCTGGGGCATCGTCATGGTGACCTGCTCGGCAGGTGTCCCCGCTCTGCAGAGCCTCCCAAGGGCTCCTCATCCTCGCCCAGCCCGGCGAGCCCCTCCCCTCCACATCCACGTCCCCTCCTCCCCCCGATCCTCTTCCTGGGTCCTCCCCGTCCCCCTGGGGCTCTGTGGCGTTCACAGCCCCTCTCCCCCACGCCCCCTCCTGGATTCTTCCATCTCTCTGAGCCTCTGTGGTCCTCCCCGTCCCTCTGGGGCTCTGCGGTGCTCACAGCCCCTCTCCCCCCACGCCCCCTCCTTCCCCCCAGGTCCCCCTCCTGGGTCCTCCCGTCCCTCTGAGGCTCTGTGGTCCTCAAGCCCAGGATGCCCCCTCAGCTCTGCCCCGTCCGCTTGGCTCGGAGCCGAATATATGCTCCCAGCACCAAGCTCATCCACGGCTACAGGATGAGAAGCAGGCTTCCTAGTGTGACGGCAGGCCCTGAGGGGCCAGCCCGAGCGGTGGTCCTCTTCGCTGGCCATCACATCCCCTTGCCCCCAGGCTTCCCCTCAAGCTCCCGCCGTGAACTCAGCAGTGAGACCCTGGGCCGGGTGTGCTGGACCCCCTCCTGGGCCACGTGCCACCGCCGCTCAGGGGACCCGAGCTGGGGCGTCAGCAGCAAGGGGTCCCAGTCAAGCTCTCAGCTCACACAGGCGCCGCCGTCCGCGCACGCACTCAGGGAGCCTGGGCCGATACTGTGGGCCGAGGCCAGCACTCTCGGGGACACCCCACCGCCCTCCCCTGGTCTGGGCTCACGGTCTGTCGGGGTCCAGCCCGGCCCCGGCTCCTCGTGGTTCTTCCCCAGGGTTTCCGATGACTCTGGTTTCGTCTGGAGCCTGGACTCCGGTCTGCTGCCCGCCCGCCTCACCCTCCACCCGAGGCGGCTTAGCCCGTGGCCCCGAGTCCACAGGGAGCCCGAGATGACGGCACGTGGTCCGTGGCTGAGTCACAGACGACCACCATGGGGCCGCGCTCCAGGACTTGGGGCCCTTTCGGGGAAGGGGCGTGGGCTCGCTGCTCTCGTGGCCGGAGTCGCCCGGCCAATGGCCACCTCTCCGTGCCCTGGGCCCCCCGCCTGCCTGGCCTGCAGCTAGAACGGCCACACCAGGCCCCTCGACGGCGACGAGCACGCACACCCCAGACGGCGACGAGCTCGCACACCCCAGATACCCCCTCCCGTGATGCGGGGATCACGGCCGGAGGGGATCTGCCTGGGGGTGCGGGCTCGGCATGTCTGGACCCCCGCGGGGGTCAAGTGCGAGGGTGCGGGGAGGCCTGACTGTCTTGTGGGCAGCGAAGACCGGCCGTGAAGTCGGAGTGAAGCACATCCCCCCGGCATCCATGACGAGCCGCGCTCAGAGCCCGCCAGGACGAGCCCCCACGGCCAGGGCAGGCGCTTCTCCCGCTCTCTGGCACCCCTTCCTTCCGACTACAGCCTGATTCTGGTGTCCGGTCACCTGCCCGTCCAGCACACACCCAGCCCCGGCACCCCGGGGCCTGGACCCCGCCAGCCCCGGCGCCACGCTGCCTGTCCTCTGCACCCCGCTGGGTTCCGCAGCTGACTGCCCCCTGCGTCCCGCATCCCCCCTTCTTCCGCAAGGACGGCCTCCCCTTCCTGACCACAGCCAGGTCGGCCAGGCTCGCCCACTGAGGGGCCAGACACGCCGCGGGAACTGCTCGGCCCTCACTTCCGCCCTGGCCTGGTTTCTCGTGTGCGTGGAGTCACACGGGGGGCGCCTGGCTGCTTGGATGGGAGGCAGAACCAGGCAGCTCGCCCTCCCGCGGGCTGCAGGGCAAACGTGCTGCCCGTGGCGCTGTGGGCAGGGCCGGGCGCCCCCACCCGCCTCCCCAAGCTAAGCAGGAAGCCTCTCCCAGCAGATTGGAAAAACAGACAGGGAGCGCAGATAGCATCGCGGCCTCGCGGGCGGGGCGGGACGGTGTTTATCCAGCTCCCACCCTCGTGGCTCAGGAACAACGCTCCGCTTGTTCCGCACAAGCTGCGGCCTGGACAGGCCGCCTCCCGAAGATCAACGCCCTGGTGTCTCACGCGCGGCAATTCCAGGCGGCGCAGGGGCAGACACAGGGCACGGCAAACACGGCTGGGCCTGGCGCCCGTCAAACACCGCCCAGCGAGGATGCCTGTGGGCCCCGGACACCCTGGGGGCTCGGCCTGTGGGCAGCAGGTGTGGGCACTCAGAGGGCCGCCCGAGCCCCGAGGAAAGGCTCCCTGACACACACACACCTGGAGGCACCAAGGGCTTTTGTTGTGGGATCTGGGGTGGTGCCAAGGCAACTGGACCGTGGCGGCCTCGGGAATTCTAGGTGCTAAAGGTGATCACCAAGCTGGCTTGTTCCCTTAAAGCGCAGCAGGACCCCGGGCACTGGCCCGTAGGAAGGCAGCCTGCACCGGGAAGCCAGGGCTGGGTGTGCCTGCGGGGCTGGCACAGTTTCGAGGGGGTGGCGGCTCAGAGGCTCGGCGGGAGGCGCTGAGCTGTGGGGACACACACCCCTGGGCCCCCGGGCAGGGTGCTCCGGAGAACCAGGGGGTGGCACCAGGGCAGGGTGCCCAGGGCCCCTCAGACCCGCACAGGGAGGAGACAACCCGAGAGAAGACCCTGGAGGGCGGCCTGCATGCCATTTGCTTAAAGCTGTCCGGCTTTCCCACCACGGCCTCGGGCAGTCCACAGCTCCCAGCTCCCAGCTGCGGGAGGGGAGGGCTCCGTCCAGGTGGGCAGTCGCAGCCACTTTTTTTCCCTTTTTGGCTGCATGTGAGGCAGGCAGGATCTTAGCTGCTCAACCAGAGGTCAACCCCCTGCCCCGGCCCCTGCAGTGGAAACACAGACTCTTAACCATTGGACCACTGGGGAAGCCTCCTGGGAACAACTCTTACCTTTGTGCTAAAAATGTAACTATGGCTGTAACTAAAAATCACTTAGCAGCTTGGGCCAAACCACTCTGAGCCGACGTCTGATTCTTTGCGGCGGGGGGAGGAGGGGTCGAGGTCCTGGATGTGACGTCTCGGTGGGAGGAGACGGGGTCCGGACTTGAGAGAGGATGAGTGGGATGTGCTGGATGCTGCCTGGGCACTGGGCCTGGGGGCACCTGGGGCCGAGGGGCTTCCTGGTCTACCCGGGCCCGAGGGGGGGACCCCCGCCGTCTGCTGCCCCTGACTCACCGGTCCTGCACGCCCCCACCAGTCCCTGGAGGCCCTCTCTGTCCCCCCAGCTTGGGTGCCCCCGAGCCAGCGGGCAGGACGCGGAGGGCCCCAGCCTGCCTCTGAGCGGAAGCGCCCACGCTGGGCTGGGGGCACGGAGCCTCTTCCCTCCTGGGGCCCTGGGGCAGAGACGTGCGTGAGCAGGCGGTCTCCCCACTGCTTTTCCTCTGCCCTTCTGTGCATTGAGACGCAGGTTTTTAAATCGCAGAACTGCAGGTTCTTAACCTTTTCTGCTCCCGCATCACGCTGTCCGTCTGCAAACACGGCAGGTGATGCCCAGAAGCAGCCGCATCCAGCCAGAGGCAGCCATGTCCACGGCAAGCGGCTGCGTGTGGCCAAGTGCACCCATGCCCCACAGAGCCACAGCAAACACGGCAGCGCCTCCAGGGCAGGCGTCCCACCGACCCACCCCCTGCAGCCCCCCACCCCCCACCCCATGCACATAGACCCTTCACAGCCTGTCCGCCTGCCACCCACGGCCCTCGGGTGTTCGCTGAGCAACACCTGCAGCCAGGATGTGGCCCCAGCCCCTACTCTGGGCTGCCTGCTCTTTGGGGCCGAGGCTGAGCTCAGACCCAGGAGGCAATGCCCGCGGCCCCAGGAGGTTGGGTCTCACTTCCTTGTGGCTGCTCTGACTCAGTTTTAACCCACCAGTCGGGTATTTTTGGCCAAACGTGAGACGGGCACCGGCCCCGCTGACACAGCTGTCACGGGACAGCGGCTCCGGCGGGGCCAGGAGGGGAGCCGGGCGCTAAGCGAAGAGGAAGGGGATGGAGACTCGGAACAGAAACCGCATGGCCCGATTAGCCTCGTGCCCGGCGCCAGGGGGGGGCCGGGCGCTAGCGAAGAGGAAGGGGACGGAGACTCAAACAGAAACCGCATGGTCCAGATTAACCTCGTGCCCGGCGGGCTCGGGGGGCCTGGGCAGTGCCCACCCGCCTGGGGCTGCAGCGTCCGCCCTTCGGTGCCAACAGGACCAGCGTGTCCCCAGGAAGTGCTGGACGAGTGGGTGGAGACTGCATGGCCCCGCGTAAGACCTGGGCCCCTGGCGAGGGCGAGGGGCTGGCGCCCAGAGGGCGTCCGGCAAGAGTGACCCACTGAGGTCGGGTTACTCGGGGACTGGACCTGAGCGTCACGACAAGGACGGTTCTCAGCGCTGGGGCGTCTCGAGCTCAGGACCCAGGGGGCCCGTTGACCCGAGAAGCTGATCCCACTGTCAGTCCTGATGACCGCCCAGGACAAGCGAGGCCGCTTCCAACGACGGGCGCCTGGCCCTCCCCATCTGTAAAATGAGCGAGGTTCCCGCGAGGCAGGGATGCCGCGGGTCACACACGCAGAGCTCTGGACCCGCTGGGAGTCAGAGCCACACCTGCACGAGGCCGCGCAAACACCAGCCTGGGTCTTCACTGCCGACCAGGCCCGGATCACGGCGGCCCCCCAGTCCCTCACAGAGGTGCCGCAGCCCTCACCGCCTCCCGCAGAGGTACACTGTCGGCGCCTGGCCCGGGGGCACTGCCAGCCCCTGGACGGCGGCCACGTGGCAGCTCCAAGGCCTAACCTCACTGAGGCGCGAGGCTGCCACCTTCACGGGCTCGGCGGCTCCGCACGGCCGACGGCTTTGCTGCGCCCTGCACCTGACGTGCACCTTCCCCACCAGGCACCCTCCAGGGGGTCCAGACGCTCTGACGGCGGGTCTCAGACGTCAAGGTGTGGGCTTCTGGCCAAAGGGAAGGTCATCTGAGGACAAGTGGGCAGAGGGCCCGTGTGCCCACAGCCCCGTCCTCGAGCTGCCCTCCCTCGCCACCACGAGCAGCCCGGGCGCGCCGGGGCCCGTCCCAGCGCACGCCTGCACTCACCCTCGGCCACGGAGAGCAGCCAGGAGCACCACTCGCAGAAGAGGTAGTAGCTCTTCATCTCCGCCACGGAGATCCGGGCGGCCGCGCTGCCCCCCATGCCGAGGGCCTGCTGCGCCCGCGACCCCTCCGCCTCCTCCCCGCTGGACCTTGCTCCCGACCGCCTGCCAGGGGCCGGCTGGCTTTTCACTTTCACTTCACCCTGCAACCACAGGGTTACCCAGCAGCGGCTGGCGCCTCCTCACCCCGCCCGCGGACTCACACACAGGGGCCGGCACGGCAGCCCCACCTGGCCGCCTCCCCGCCTCAGCCGGTGCCGACGGTCAGCACAGCCGCGCCAGCCAGAGGACGCCAGCCCGGCCCAGCCGATAACACCCAGGGCAAGCGGGGCCGTGCTTGTCCGAGGAGCGCATCCAAGGCCCCTGGACCCTCCAGACATAGGCCAAGCTGGCTCCTCTGGCCCCGTGTGGGCGAAGGGGCTGCCCCCGGAGGCCCTTCAGATCCCTGAGACACCTGCCCCGCAGCACAAGGCAGACACTGCTGCCCTGCCCAGCATGGGAGCCGGGGACGGCCCCTCACCTGCGGCCCAGGGACCCGGAGGCAGGGCCCCAGACCCAAGCAGCAGGCGCCCAGCAAGGCCTCGGTTACTCACCCGAGCCCAGGCCAGCCCCCCAGACATGGGGCCCGTGGGGGCTGCAAGCTCACCCAGACCCAGACACCTGACCCCCCAAACCAGACCCAGACACCTGACCCCCAAACCAGACCCAGACGCCTTACCCCCCACAGACCCACACGCCTGACCCCACACAGACCCACACACCTGACCCCCACACACAGACCCACACGCCTGACCCCCACACACAGACCCACACGCCTGACCCCACACAGACCCACACGCCTGACCCCACAGACCCACACTCCTGACCCCCCACACAGACCCACATGCCTCACCCCATACAGACCCACATGCCTGACCCTACACACACAGAACCACATGCCTCACCCCATACAGACTCACACGCCTGACCCCATACACATAGACCCACACGCCTACCCCCACACACAGACCCACACGCCTGACCCCACACACACAGACCCACACACCTGACCCCACAAAGACCCACATACCTGACCCCACAAAGACCCACACACCTGATCCCCCACACACAGAACCACACTCCTGACCACTCCAGACCCACACTCCTGGCCCCACACACAGACCCACATGCCTGACTGCATACATACAGACCCACACACCTGACCCCACAAAGACCCACACACCTGACCCCAGACAGACCCGCACACCTGACCCTCCCCCCACAGAACCATACTCCTGACCCCGCACACACAGACCCACACACCTACCCCACACAGACCCACACATCTGACCCCACACACACAGAACTACACTCCTGACCCCCACACACAGACCCACACTCGTGACCCCACAGAGATCCACACACCTGACCCCACACACACAGAACTACACTCCTGACCCCCCACACACAGACCCACACTCGTGACCCCACAGAGACCCACACACCTGACCCCACACACACAGAACTACACTCCTGACCCCGCACACACAGACCCACACACCTGACACCCCAAGTATGTCCGCCTTGAGTCTGGGGAAATCGGTGAGTTTAGCTCAGAGGCCAGAGCAGGAACTTCAACCAAGTTGGCTTGAAATTCAAAATAACAGAAACAGTAAGGATCTCCCAATTTCCTCCAACTGTGGAGCGTCTCCTCACTCACAGGTTTGAGTACAGCCCGTACAGAGACCCCCTCGAGGTGAGGATGGCCTCTGAAAAAGCACTTTGACTAAAACGTGTCCTGCCTGTCTATGGAGCTCCCACCAGCTCCCTGCCTGTTCCCCAAGGGCCAAACCGGCCATGGAGTTTGCCACTGCTGGATGGAAACCAGGCTCACAAGCGACAGACGTGCTGTGGGCAAGACCCGCGTGCTGGCTGCATTCCCGAGACACACGCACGCTGCAGCCGCCATAAGGAAACCGGGCTCTGGCCACCCTCGCGGCCCACTCCAGCCCCCCGCCTCCTAGACCCACGCACGGTGCCCCGCGGCCCTGACTTGGCACCCAGAGCACAGCGACCCTGAGCCTGTCTGGGCCCGGGTCAGACCCCGCGTAACAGGGCTCCCCAACAGGCGGAGGGCCCAGGCCAACGCTAGAACCTCGGCCGCGTCTGGAAGGGCCTTCCCTGCAGCCAGTGCCGTATTCAACAATTCCGGGTGCGTCGATTTCCCAAAAGAAAGGAAACATCCCAAAGACACCTCCTCGAGGATTTCGCGCACCCACCAGTCAACTGCGTTCCTCTGGAACTCCTTCCGGAAGAACCTTTCATATTTTTGTGCCTGTGACCTTGCGTCCAAACATTTCCCCTTTTTGCACAAGCTGCTGGGAAGCTCATAAGGGAAATTCTGCACTCACTCAGCTCACTCACGTGCCTCACGTGCATGTGGGCGTGTGGCCAGTCGTGCCCAGCTCTGTGTGACCCCATGGACTGTAGCCCACCCGGCTCCTCTGTCCATGGGAGTCTCCAGGCGAGAACACTGCCTGGAGGGTTGCCCTTCCCTTCTCCAGGTGATCTTCCCGACCCAGGGATGGAACCCGTGTCCCTGGCAGGCGGGTTCTTTACCACCTGGGAAACCCCAGACGTGTTCATTGCTTTTTCAGCTCCGGTTCTGTGTAGCACAGTCCCTGACAACCTGGAACACCCCTGTGGAGAACTGGCCAATTTGCAGGGCACAGCTGGCTTCCCTGCTTGTTGGGACTCCATCCCACCCAAGTGTCCGAGGTGAGTGGATGCCCCTCCCCACCGCTCAGTGTCCTGCTTCTGAAAGGTGGCGGCTCCTTGGCGGGACAGAGCAGACGCAGCAATCTGCCCCTGACCTCCTCTTCGCGAGCTGCTCACGTCCACTGGCAATCACACACCTTGCCTCTCAGCCTCTGTCTCCTGAGCCCTCACTTGCAGCGGGAAGCTGACTTCAACCATCCCCCAACCCGAGGGGGCTTCTTTCCACCGGACACAGAGGAGAGCCTGCCAGACACGAGCGTGGAGGAGCCTGGGCAGACTCACAGGTGGGAGGAAAGCCGCGAGCAGAGCAGGAAAAGGGAGGTCGTGGGCGTCCAGGCACTATCCCTGCAGGTGGAGGACGCTTATCCCCAAGATGCCAGGCTGAGCAATGCGGGCAGGGGGTAGACGGGGAGCGGGGGGTGCAGTGGGGAGGGGGGTGGCTGACAGTGGGGGGAGGGGTGGGCACTGGGGGAGGGGTGGATAGTGGGGAGGGGGAGGGATGGACAGTGGGGGAGGGGGTGGCAGTGGGTGGGGGTAGACAGTGACAGGGCTGGACAGGGAGGGGGGTGGGCAGTGGTGGAGGGGTGGGCATTGGGGGAGGGGTGGGCAGTGAGGGAGGGCTGGGCAGTGGGGAGGGGTGGCCAGTGGGGGAGGCGAGGCTGCATGGAACCACACCGCCTGAGGCCGCATGTGTCAGAGCCCGAAACTGCCCACCTTCCACCCTGGTCTGAGCATTATGGGAAGGGCCGCCCCGCTCCGCCCCGCCCCGCCCCTGGGCGCAGCTCACAGCCTCCCCTGCTCCGCCCAGACGGGACCCTGGGGACCCCACTTCTGAGAGAGGTGCCTTGGGGCCTCGCTCCTCGGGGGCCCCTGGAGCACTGAGTCGCCCGTCCTGCCCCGCACCTGGGGAGGGCGCAGACTCAGCCGCCAGCCTCCCCTCTGCGCACAAGGCCTCCAAGCATCAGGGCAGGTCAGTCCTTCCAGGACGAGGGGCTCCTGGGCACCCCCAGCAGCCGGGGTGCAGATCCCCAAGGCCAGGGCACATCCGCTCAGGTGGCTTGGGACCCCCCACCGTGTGGCATGCCTGGCGCACAGCAGACTTGGGAGGCGGTTGGGAGAGGCTCGCTGCACACACAGAAGCCAGGGGCCAGGCGGGCACACGGGCCCCTGGTGATGAACCCCAGCCCTGAGTCAGCTCAGGGGTCAGCAGACTCCTGGCGAAAGGCCCTGAGTTGTGCACACGGACAGAGCCAAGCGCAGAACCATGGCCACGAGCCATCAGCGAGGAGCTGAGTCCACGGGTTCAGCCCCGCCCGATGTCCTCCCCAGATGCTCCCCACCCGTGCCAGGTGAGGACAGCCACGCCAGAGCGGGAGAGGACGCAGCCTGGAGGGGCGGCTCTGACCTGCGCTCTGACGTCCTGCATGCGGCACACACACAGGCGTCTGGGCACAGACTCCCCCTGATGCCCGTGGGGCCCCGAGCGCCCCCGCGGTCAGCACCACCCTCTGGCTCCCGGCCCCCGGAGGATGCGGGGCTCCAGGCCGAAGGGCAGGACAGAGGGCTCAGCCCTGGGGGCGCCCTGCCCCTGCCCCGGCCAGTGTGAGCCCCGAGACCTCCCCCACACTGTCCACTGAGCCTTCTTCCCGAGTCCTCCCCAGCGTGCTCCTGGCCAGGGTTCAGGGCCCCGAGACCACAGGGCAACGTAAACCGAGGCGACCACGCTCCAGCCTTGGTTGGGGTGACCGAAACGCGTCTCTAGGCTACCTTTCTTAACAGGCTTCTGAGCTGCACAGTTTTGATAAAAGAAATATCCAGAGAGTTTGCCACCCACCTAGGGGCCCCCATGCCCGTGGATGGGGCCACCTCGGCCCGCCTCACCAGGATGCGGGTGCCCCGAGGCCACCCGGCGACGCCTCCAGCGCTGCAGCAGGGGCAGCAGGCGGAGCCAGGGCCGGGGCCCCCCGGGCCCCGCGGGATGCTCCCCTCTTGCCCATGGTCCCAAAGTCTTCCCGCCGAGGAGGAGGCGGTGGCGGCTCCCGGTCTTCAGCTCCGGATTCCCCGAGGGCCGCCCTGTAGGGCTCCACGGGGGACGCTCGAGAGCTGGGCTGACCCCAGGACGCACTAAGCCGGGTACACGGCACTGGGAGACCTCAGAGCAATGTGCACATCCAGGCTGCGGCCCCCAGAATGCCGGGCGTCCAAGGGGCAGCGGAGGAGCGCGGGGGACACGCCTGCGGTCAGAGAGGGGCTCCAGAGGCGGGCAAGGCTGTCTACGTGCAAGTCCTGGGCGTTTCCTTCCTCCTTCCTCGGGGGTGGGCTTGTGCGCGGAGCTCCCAGCCTCGGGGCCGCGGAGAGAAAACCCTTCCAAGCTCAGGAAGCCTCGTGTCCAAACAGCAGGAGCGGGAGGGCCTCAGGGGACGTGGCCGGGCTCTGGAAATAAACCGGCAGTTCCGCTGCCCGGCACTGCAGCTCGCAGAGAGGAAACCGATTGAGGCTTTGTTTGGCCGGAGACACTTTCCACAGAGAGGTTCCGAGCCTGCCCCTTGATGAGGCCTTGGGGCAGCCGAGGCGCCAGGGCACGTGCAGCATTAGGCACCCTGGGAGCAGCTGGGCCTCCCTTTCTGGGGCTGCGGTTCACCTCTCTCGCACGGCCGTTCCCAACAGGACCGACCCCGAGTTGGAGCAGACGCCATCCACGCTTGCATCTTCTCACTGGCTTCCCGAGAGGCAGGCCTAGCTCACGATCCGAGGAAACAGATGGTGCGTTTGATGTGGCAAGTCCGGGATACAGGCTACCCCGAGACCAGGGTGCGGGGCCTCGGGGCAGCCGTGTGGAAATGGCCCCTGCGGTCCACAGGGGCAGCCCCCACAGGCTCTGGGACCCACAGTGAGCACGACCCTGAGCCATGTCCCTCCCTGTGTGCGTGCTGTTGCCCCAAAGAACCCTGAATCCCGGGGGTCAGGCTGGTGAGTCAGAATGCGCACCCACCCAGACAGCTCATGACCAGACACACGGGCCTCCTGCCAAGCTGCTGGGATTAACTTGCTGTCTCCTAAATGCCTGATTATGTTTTTAAAGTGTTGCTAACCAAACTCCAGGACTTCCCTGGGGGCTCAGATGGTAAAGCGCCTTGCTTACAATGCGGGAGACCTGGGTTCGATCCCTGGGTCGGGAAGATCCTCTGGAGAAGGAAATGGCAACTCACTCCAGTACTCTTGCCTGGAAAATCCCTTGGTCAGAGGAGCATGGTGGGCTACAGTCCACGGGGTCGCAAAGAGTTGGACATGACTGAGCGATTCCCGAAAAGTCAGCTCTGCATGGGACCTCGGTCACAACCAGCGCGTTTCTGTCCTGCACGTTCGCAGCCTCGACTTCCCGAGCATCTGAGATTCTGCAGGACTTTCCTGGCAGTTGGTGGGCGCTTCCTCCCAAGACCCCGTGAAACATCACGGGCACCCGGGAGCCAGGGCTTTGCGCAGGACGCTGGCCAGCCTCCTGTGTGAGCAGCCGGGGATGCTGAAGGCCGCCTGAGAACTGGCCTCGTGTTGCTGGGCCCAGGGGTGTACGTCACACAAGATGGCCTCAAATTAGCAGGAGATGCCTACCAATAAGTGGGAGCAACCTAAGGCTTTTGGCAGTGAAACAGCCAAGCTGCTCCTGCCAGGGGAGCGGAGGGTCACTCGGAACCGGTCTGATGCCAAGTGAGATGCTGGGGGACTGAAGAGTCAGTCCTTCCAGGGTGCACGCGGGCTGGGAGCCTGCGGACCGCCTGCCCCTCGTCTTCTCCAGACACGTGCACACAGCAGGCTCTCCTACAGGGCCTGCGGGTCCCCGGGGGCCCAGAACACAGGGGAGGCGCCCCGGCCCCCAGCCTGGCAGGGCACGGGCAAGCACCCCTCCCGCTTCGTCCCTCCTGGGTCTTCCCTCGGGCGGGCGCCAGCCACACGGGCAGGAGGCCCGCTGTCCTGACCGCCCGGCGGGCACCAAGGTCTCCCCTCCCGAACACCTCAGCTCGTCCCTGGCTCCACTCTCGGCCACAGCCCGGGCCCCACCCGGCGATGGTTCCCAAGGCCGCCGGGCGGCCAGCCTCCGTGTCTAGTAGGCGTCGAGGGGATGCTTCCTGTCGCTCCCGAGGACATGTCTTCGTGCTTACATAGGAAGCCCGGGCCGGGCGATGGGAGCAGCCTCGCTGTGGCTCCGGCACTCGGCGGCTTCTGTAGCCTGGAATAGCGCTGTCTGTGGAGAAACAGGCCTGCAGAGTCTGGAACTGGTTACTCTTAACAACGAGCTTTTTAAATGCTACGCTTACGTTCTTGAATGAAGGCTACGGCACAGTGACATCTGGAGATGATGCCCGGTCACGTGACTGTGTGTGTGAGGCACTCAGTCGTGTCCCACTCTTTGCGACCCCACAGACCGCAGTGAGCAGGTCTCCCCTTTGGTGACGGAGTGCCAGGGCCACGCAGGGCGAGGTCGAGGACGAGGCGCGGCCGTGCTCTGGGGATGGGCTTGCTCCAGTCACACAGTTAATGCGGGAATAAAGCGGAAGCCCGGAGCGCCCGCTGTCTCCATCTAGAGACACAGAAGGCGCCTGCTCTCTGGAGCAGGGAAAGAACGGCTCAGCTCTTTCTCCAGCTTTGCGCTTTCCTGGAGCCTCCTGCCCACAGCTGGACTTCCCGCACGCGGGTACGTCTGTGGGTCTGGGCTGAGCAAGGCTCCAGGCCGCAGGCTCCCTCCCGGGCACGGGGCCCGGACGTGCTGCTGGGCGCCCTCCTCGCACCGGCGCCTCTGCCTGGATCACGGGTGTGGTCCTGGCTCCCTGAGCGCCTCCCCTTACTTCTCACTCACCGGGAGAACCCCCGTCTCGCACCCCTGGGAGGTTAGTCAAACAACAGTTAATAGCGTGTAATGGCGGCGAGGACCGTGACCCGCGCGCCTGCCCCACGAGCTTCTGTGACGTCAACCCTGGAGGCAGGAGCTCTCGTGACCCACTTCACAGATGGGGAGACTGAGGCCCCACTCCTGCTGGAGGGAGGATGCCCACCCTCTCACCTCCCTTCCTGCCTTTAAACGAATCACCTGGACGACTTTGCTTCAGCTGAGCTTTTCACACGCTCAGGGCAACTGCGGTCTTGGTGACAACATGGGAAGACTGTGGGATTCGGGCAGGATGGGAACACCAAGCACCAGCTCTGCAGAGCAGCCTGCCAATGAAAGCCTGAATACAGCCTCCGGAGGACACAGCCGTGGGATGCCCGGGGCCTTAAAAGGAATGCGGCAGACGCGTGATGGCCACGGACCCAGATGCTGCTGGTCGAAGGTCCCAGGACAGCAGCCCAGCCCAAGAGGCCGGCTGAGCAGCTGGGGCGGCAACTGGAATTGGTTTCTTGGATTGTGGTGAAGTTGGTGTAAGAGATGGAAGACGGACGGTGCCAGACTAGAGGGCAAGTGTCCCTGCTGCTCTCGAGCCTGGGGCGTGAGGCGGCCTCGTCACCACGCTCAGTGACTTGTCCCTTCCACACGCAAAGATCCAGGAGCTGCACGCAAGTCCTCACTGGGGGCACGAACAGTTTAAATATGACAGAGCTTGTATTTTCACCTGGAGAAGGAAACGGCAACCCACTCCGGATTCCTGCCTGAGAAACCCCATGGACAGAGGAGTCTACATTCCATGGGGTCGCTAGAGTCAGACATGACTGAGCGACTGTCTCCTCACCCCTCCATGCCTCCATCCACCCTCATCCATCCATCTGGACACTGAGGCATGTATGTTACCACATGTAAAGTGGACGACCAGTGCAAGCTCCACGCACGGAGCACGCATCCACGCACGTCGGGAGCTAGTGCTGACTGCTCACGGGCAACCCCGGGAGGGGACACCAGGGACCCTTCTGCTCAGTGGTTCAAGTCAGGTTCCTGGCCCGGCACCGTGAATGTCACCTGAGGCCTTAAAAACGCAGAGCGCGGGCCCCTGACCTCCTGGGTCAGAGGCTCCAAGGACGCCCGGGCTCCGAGATGAGTCCCTCCAGAAGGTTCTGACGCTCTGGTCTGAACCACTCTTCCCTGTCAGGGAGAGGCGTAACGAGCCCCATCCATTAGCCTTTCTCCCTCAAACGCTCTCTCTCACCACTTCTGCTAGTCTAGGGAGAAAACCACAACAAAGGCAACGCTGCAAAAGCAGCCCGAGTACCCAGAGGGGAGAGAGCTCAGAGCACACAGATTCCCAAGGTCAGCAGCCTCACAGACCACACAGGCAGCAAGCTTCATCCCCCGCTCAGGTGGACTCACCCGAGGACATCCTGAGCGGGGGGCAGTGAACCCAGGCCTGGCTGAGATCAGGGAGCAGAGGGGCCCCGTGGTGGATGGAGAGCAAGTCTCGCCAGCCCAGGGCGGGCCACGCGGTCCAGCTCTCTGCAGCCCCGGGAGGCCCTGGCGCCCAAGCCTCAGCTCCAAGCCTGTCCCCACCCCACCCCTGCCCCGAATCTCGACAGAAGCGTCCAGGTGACCTCTATGACCTCCAGTCAGAGCCGTTCTGCTACACAGGGGGGCTTCCTCAGTTCTGCTACACAGGGGGCTTCCTGCTACACAGGGGGCTCCCTCAGTGCAGGGACGCAGACCTGAGCTGCTGGGGGCCTCACGGCGGCCCCAGGGGGCTCGGCGGGTGGCCCCGTCAACACTGCAGGACACACGAGTCTCAGCCCTAGCCATGGCACCTCCCCCGTTGAGGGAGTGGAAAGTGGATTTGTGCCAAGGGAGGAGGCAGGTCCTCCTCCAGCCAAGTGGATGGGTGCTCACCACACCGTGTTTACCTGGGTTTCAGAATCTTGGCGGAGGGGAGCCGTCAGCGCACCGGTGTGTCCAAGGACACACAGCAGAGAGCCGGGGGCAGTCTGCAGAGTTCAGGGGGCGCCCAGCCCGCTCCTGGATGGCAGTCTCCTCGCCAGTCAGAGTGCACACGCGACTCCCCGGCTCACCAGGAAGCCTCCGGCCCTGAGACCCAGGGATGACATCACCCCTTGGACCAGTTCCCGCTGCTCTGTAATCCCGACTGCAGCCCAGCACAGGGGGCGCGAGGATGCCTCCCTCCAGGGTGAAGGGCACCCGGTCCGTGCCCCTCGCCTCAGCTGCACGCTGCACGCCGCACAGCGGACTCGAGCATCAGACCCGGGAGCCACCCTCCTGAGAACAAGGGGCAGACGGCAGAGGGGCCTCCTGTGCTTTGACCCACTTATCACAAGTCCAGTACTTTTAACACCAAAATCACCATTCAACACGGAACAACCCCCAGGGTCTCAGACCGCCACACACGACGTGTTCACACAGACCTCGCCACCGCCTGCTCTCAAATCTGCTGCGTCTCCTGCTTATGATAGAAGGGTGGGAGAGGCGTGTGCTGGGGGGGCCGCCACACCTACACCAAGCGACTGATCAAACCTAACCTCTTGGGAAAGTGCTCCTCAGATGATGAGGCGATAGTCTGTGACTCAGCACAGCAACATAGGGAAAACCTGGCAGCTCATTTTTAATGGTGCACAAACATCTCCTCCTCGTTTCAGTAAGAGCCAGCCTGGGCTGACGGGCCCTGCACACGCACAGGAGAGCTCAGAAGAACCGACCAAAGGCAGCGCCCGGCCGGGCCAGCGCACGGCCCTCCTGAATCCAAGCAAACCGGTGGAACTCCTCCTCCAGGCTACCTGTGCGTCGGCCTTCACTAGGCGCAGAGAACAGTGCCCATCAGCCATCTCCTCCGCGCACCCAAGCCACGTTCCAGCATCTGCCTCAGGCTCACACCCTATCTGGTGGAGAAAGACCTCCCTGATGGATCGGACCCTCCCTCCTCAAAACGAGCTTCGACACCCCCCACCCCCAGCCCCACAGCAGCTCGGAAAGCCCGGGCTCACGCTTGCGGTCTCCACCGCGACTGCAGCTCGCGCAGCCCAACGCAGGGGAACGAGCAGATTTCCGATCACGGCTCCACGTACAGACCTGCGGTCGCCCAGAAAGCCCATCACCAATCTGCCATCCTGGCCACCTTCCCAGGCAGAATGAAGAAGGGCTGACCGGCCAAGGAGCCTGTCAGCGGCCAGATCAGAGCCATCCTTCCACTGCCCTGTTACCTCTGCTTGGATAAAGAAATGCAGCTTGCCACCCGGAGACCAGGCGCGTCTCCCGAGACTCAGCACATGATGTCAGGCTCAAGAGCGGGCTCGGGGCCGGCGGCTCCTCCTACCAGTGCGCTTGGAAGCCGCGTCCAGTCTCTGCACCATTTCCTCCAGGGCCATCTCGTCACGTCTCAGCCAGAACCTCATTCTCCGCAGCGCAGGACGGTCCTGCAGCCCGGGCTTGCTCTGCACCAGAGGTGCTTCGGGGAGGGGGAGGCGCTGGGGAGGGGGCCGCCGCGCCGCCGGCCCGGGATTGGTCCCGAGCCCAGCCGAGGGGGGCGCGTAGGGGGGCTGCTCGGCGGAAGCGGAAGCGGTGCGCGCCCCGCGTCTCTCCGCAGCCACCTGGGCACCCCGCGCGGCGAGCAAGGCCTTCCACAAGTGCACCCCCGGGGGCAGTCACCCGGGGCCCCCGCGCGCACCCGCGGGTCCTCGACAGTCCCGCGCGCGCTCCCTCCCGCCGACCTGGGCGCTCGACCAGTGCACCTCGCGGCCACCCGGGAGCCCCCGCGGACCGGCGCACCCCCGCCGGGACCTCAGCCCACAGCCCGGCCCGCCCCTCCAGCCCCGGGTCTCTGCGCCCTCCGCGGAGCGGAGCGGGAGCCGCCGGGCCGCGAGTACGGAGCCTGCCCGCCGTTACCTCCGGCGGCTCCCGGGCAGGTGCAGAGGCCGCAGCAGCCGGGCGCGCCCTCCCCGCGCCGCCGCATGCCGCCCGCGCCGGCCCCCGCGAGCGGGTCGGTGGGTTCGCGGTGGTCCGGTGGCCGCCGCCTGCCCAGGGACGCGAGGCGTAGGAGGGAAGCGCGCGCCCAGGCTCCGGCCCCGCGATCTCGCCACGCTTGGCACGAAGCCACCCAGCTCATTCTACACCCCTGCGCCCTGCAGAAGCCAGTCATGCGTGTGCCCGGGCCCAGCGCCATTTCCCGGGGAGGCGCGAACCCTGTGGCGCCGCGGGCCCTGCCGGGTGTCTTCCCACCAAGGGGCTGACCTTACAGATGGAGTTTGAGGAGCAGGTGCCTGGTTCCTTAAGTGGGTTGGGAAATTCAGGTGGGCAGCTCATGTCAACACAGGGTGTGCCCAAATCCCAGGTCGGGGGTGGTTTGGAGAGGAAGGTGGCAAGCCCCCCAAGGGCTTGTTGACCCGCGATGTCCAGGGGCACTGTCAGTCCCCCATCCCCACCCCCGCCGTGCTTCTCGGGCTGACTGCCGTTCCCTTCATCCAAGGTTCGCACTCGCTGGCTCCCAGCCTCCTTCCTCTCTGTGTCCTGCAGCAGCTTGCTCTGGGGCATTTTGGGGACCCAGCAGCCAACACCCCGGCTTCACGGCTGAGTCTGCTGGCCCCCCTGCCCGGGTGTTTGCTCAAACGGCCTGGATGTCATTTGGAGGGTGTTCTGTAGCCGAGGTGAATGTGTAGACCAGCAGGCTACCCTCTGTTGCAGGTGGGCCTTGTTCAATCAGTTGAAGAGGGAAAGACTGATGTCCTTGAGGCAGAGGGAATTCTGCCTCCAGAAGGGCCAGACTCAGCCCTTCCCGGTTCCTACCCTGTGGCTGCGCTGGACGCCTCAGACTTACGGCCCCCACGATCCCCTGACCGTGTCTCCCTCCCTCCTTCCCCATTCACTGAGCCTGTATCAGACTTTTGCTCTCTTTATATTATGGCTCACTCGGCGCTATCTTGCTACAAAAGTCATTCACTGTTGGCTAAGTGTCGCCGTCGCAACAACCCCACCAGGTGCGGTGACGCGGTGACGCGGTGGGGCACTTCTGTGTTCCAGTCCCACCAGACGCGGTGACGCGGTGGGGCACTTCTGTGTTCCAATCCCACCACACTCGGTGACGCGGTGGAGCACTTCTGTGTTCCGGGGCCCTTCTAAGCAGCTCCTTCCTGGTGTGAGCTGATTAGGAGGCACTCTTCAGAAGGATCTAGGAGGCAGGCGCTGTCTCTACCCTGTTCAATAGAACAGGGACGGCACAGAGACATCCAGTAACCTGCCCAGGACACACAGAGGTGCCGGAGGCACGTTTCAAACTCAGGTGCAGAAACGCAAATCTGAGAAGCAGGCTCTGCTTCAGGGAAGCAGTATCATGTGCCAGTTGGAATGTCATCCCCCAAGGCTCTGACAGTTCAATAGAGGACAGTCGGGAACAGCCCAGACCCCGCCCCGCAGAGAGGAGCTTCGCCCGAGGGTCCCAGGGTGCGGCTCATCTGCACCGTGGCTAGGCAGAGAGCAGAGGTGGTGTGGCGCCCAGGTGGCAAGGCAGAATGCAAGATGATCCCTGGCTACCAAACACCTCCTCTTAGTAACCATTCCGGAAAGCCAGCCTGAAAGGGAGGTGAGAAATAGGAGAGCTGAAGGGTGCAGGTCGGGTCCGAGGTGGGGGCTCTGGGGAGGCGGAAACACCCGCCAGGCGGGGTGCAGCTGCGTCCTGCACCAGAGGCTCCTGCGTGGGGCCGGGGCAGCAGGGGAAAGCAGACGCTCTGAAGGGACCGCGGCCGTGGACAGGCAGCTTCCCCTGTGACCACACCTGTGAGCCAGGGCACGGAGCCCGCGTCCGTCTGAGAAGGGCATCCCAGGGATCTCAGGACATACCCGCCTCCCGGGCATCTCCCCCGGGTCCTGCTGAGCAGGCCGCGGTGGGTGGGTGCGGGGGTCCCTGCCCCTCGGGATAAGCCCCTGGCAGCTGCCTTTCCTGTAACTCAGGCCCAGAGATGCAGACAGAACATTCAGAAAATAAAAGGCAGGATTCACCTGGCCTGCTGGGACAGAGAGCAGCTGTGGGATGGCCAGGACAGAGTGTGAGGACCGCTGGGTGCATGTCAGGGGCCAGACCAGACCAGGGCAGGCACCACCTCACAGCTGCCAGAGCCGCCTCATCAGACAAGTGCTGTGCGGAGGCAGAAAAGGGGGCCGCCTGCACTGCTGGTGGGACTAAATCCAGGCAGCCACGATGGAAACAGCAAGGCGAGGCCTCAAAAAACAGGACTGCCATATGATCCAGGAATGCCATTTCCGGGCATTTTCCGAGGAAAAAAAAAAGGCAAGAACATTAATTCAGAAAAACAAAAGTACCCTGTGTTACCTGCTGCACTGTTGACAATAGCCAGGGTACGGGAGGGAATCTAAGTGTCCGGCGAGGGACAGACAGGGCGTGGAGCACACACAGCGGGGCAGGGCTCGGCGTGAGAGTGGAGTGTGGGCGGCAGTCCCGTGCAGGGACCCTGGGGGACGGCGCTGAAGGGCCGGGCTCCTGCCTCGTGAGGCTCCCCGTCGTTAAAAGGCGGGTGGGACAGTGCTCTCCACAGAAGGGAAACAGTGACTTGCTCGCTGCGGTGCCCACTGACACACGTGTGTCATGTCGTCACCTAAACTCACAGGATGCGGAAGCCAGTTAATTCCGTCTTGAACCTCTGTGGGGGTGAGCTTATGAGAGAGGCCAAACGGGCTTCCACACAAAGGGGCAGGGGGTCCCCCGGCTGAGCTGTGGTGCAGAGGCTCAGGGGGGCAGCCACCGTCAAGTCGGCTTCAAGTGGGATCACACTGGTCCCCAAGAGACAGCCCAGCAGGTCACCCACAGGAGCACGTGTGTGCTGCCCTGCCCCTGCCCGCGCCCTGCCCCAGGGAGATGCCGGAGAAGAGCAGCCCGTCCACCCTAAGAGGGCAGGGGCAGGTGCAGGAGGCGGGGTGGAGACGGACATTTCAGATCAGGGCCGAGGCCTGAGACGGGACTGAGGCTGATCTAATGGCGAACACGAACAGGCAAGCACTGGACTCAGGAGAATGTCCCCAGGAGGGCGCCGCTCTGCGGGACCCGGCGCAGCTCCTGCAGACCGCGGCTTGTCTCACAAGGGACCGGCCCAGGTCCTCAGGCCTGCGGGACCCGGCGCAGCTCCTGCAGACCGCGGCTTGTCTCACAAGGGACCGGCCCAGGTCCTCAGGCATGCGGGACCCGGTGCAGCTCCTGCAGACTGTGGCTTGTCTCACGAGGGACCGGCCCTGGTCCCCAGGCCTGTGGGACCCGGTGCAGTTCGGGGAGCCTGCAGACCGAGGCTTGTCTCACGAGGCCCAGGGCAGCCGTCACCTCCGCGGGCTGGGGGCATGCGTCTCCAGCTTAGCCTTTCGGGGGCTGAGACAGGCCCTACATTCCTGAGGGCAGCAAGGGACCCAGCGGGTGTGGGTTCTAACAGGGAACCCAAAACTCAGGGTGCTTCCCCACTGGTGATCTTCCCCTCTGCAATTTACAGGGCCTTCTAAGGGCAGTTTCACAAGAGCCTCTGGTCCGAGCGATGGTCTTGGTCTGGGAGTGGGCAGGTGGGGACACCCCCGCCCAGGAAGGGCTACACCCTAGCTCAGCCCTGCTCTGTGGGGCTGCAGTCGCCCCACGTAGGACAGGACCTGGGGACCCCCAGCGCCTCCCACTCCTGCTCGCAGGGACCCAGAGCACCAGCCTCCTCAGGTTCTGTGTTTATTCTAAGGGTGTCAGCAGACTGGGGTCCAGCCCAGCCCAGGTCAGGAGAGGCTCCGCCTGTTCAGGCGCAAAGCAGTCGGTACGTCTCCCACATGCCCCAGGCAGTTCGGAGGCCACAGAGACTTAGCTCCCGCTGTCCCGGAGGCCAGACGTCCAGGACCGAGGGGCCAGGACAGCAGGGTCTGGAGAGGAGCCCTCAGGACTCCTCACTGCAGCCTCACACGGGAGGCGGGGTCGAGGATGCTCTGGGGCCCTTCTCCAGGGTGCTGATCCCATTCTCGGGGCTCCACCCTCATGACCCCGGAGGCCCCACCTCCTAAACACCACCACCACGATTTCAACACATGAACTTTGCGGGACACAAGCAGTCTGACCCCAGCACACTCCCCCAGGCCCCCAAGTCCTTGTCCTCCTCACACGCGCCCCCTCCCCTGCAGCCCCCCGGCCCCTGCAGGCCTGACTAGTAAACCTCACAAAGTGGGTCTCGAAGCCTTTGTCCCTGGCTATCTGCTTGCGTCACTCAGCGTAACGTTCTCCAAGTCCATCCACGCTGTGACAGAAGACAGGAGTCCGTTTTTAAGGGTGGGCGTCTTAGGCAGGCGTGGCCTGGGGATGTGGGGTGTCCCCTCTGCAAGGCGGCAATGGCCCCAGCCGCCTTCCTGCCCCGGACGCAGGGGGCTGGAGCAGAGGGTGGGACACCCAGGGCCAAAGGCCAGAGGAGCCAGGGGTGGGGGCAGGGGGGCATCTCCTTCTGTCGCTGAGCTATATTTGAGGTCTAGGCACAGGGGCTGAAGCAGAGGGTGGGAGACCCAGGGCCAAAGGCCAGAAGGAGCCGGGGAGGGGAGGCGGGGGCATCTCCTTCTGTGGCTGAGCTGTGTCTGAGGTCGAGGCGGTGAACTCTGAGCCCCCAACCGGTACTCTGGGCACTGACAACCTCACCAGGTGATAAGACAAACCTGGGCAAAGCCCCAGGGTGGAGGCAGCTCCGGACTTCTCGGCCACCGAGCAAGGCCAGGCGGGCGGCCGAAGGAGACTCAAACAGTCCCGTCGGGAGCGCGCTGGGCACAGCCACAGTTCCCTGGGTGGGTGGGTGGCCCCCTCCCCAGCCCTGCCGGTGCCGTCCAGGGCGCAGCCCCACTTCCGCCCCGTCTCTGCCACTGAACCTTGTGTCTCTGCAGAGGTGAGCCCTCGAGACGAGCTCACAGCCCCCAACTTCGGCTCCCACAGCCCCCCGGACTGTCGGTGGCTCCGTGCGCGTCTGCTGGTGTCCACCTCCACCTGCTGGACCCGGAGGAGATGGACACCAAGGCCAGACGCCCTGAGGAGGGGGGTCCAGTGGTCAGCCCTTCACCACAGCACAGAGGTCAGGGCTGGAAGCGTCCCTTCCACCAAGACCACACGGAGGAAGTACAGATGCCAAGACAGGGCCCTGGCTGGGCGCTGCGCCCTCACCCCAGCAGGGAGCAGGGCCCCGAGAGGGGGCACCCCAGCACTGGCCCGCACGCCCAGGGCACCAGCTGCCCAGACGGGGCACCTGCTCCTCAGAGGGCCACGGCAGCCGCCCGCCTCCTGAGCCCCCCGCGCCCTGCGGCGGAGCTGAGATCCCAAGAGGAAGCCGCTCACAATAGGGTCATGGGGGCAGCGATAAGGCAGGCTTCTGGGCCGGGCTGACAATAGGGTCACGGGGGCAGCGATAAGGCAGGCTTCTGGGCCGGGCTGACGCGCGGTGCTGTTTATACCCCTGCCCCGGGGACTCTGGTCCAAAACAGTAGACCCAGGAGAACATGCCAACGTGTGGTCAGGAAGCTGCTTCATTACTCTGCTTACAAGATCAGCAGCGACAGCTTTAACTCTGCATCACACACATTCAGATTCTCCCCGCCCAGCAAGCCACAGAATACCAAAGCCCCGGGCGAGGAGCTGCAGGCCCCAAGGCTCTGCAGGTGCTCAGGGGCCACGACAGGGGCCTCAGTGACCCCAAGGATGTGGTCACACGGTCAGCAGAAAAGACGCAGGGAGTGGGCTCTGCGCTGAGGCTGCAGGGAGCAACCCGGAGGGGCTGAACCACACACACAGGGACACCGCGGTGCCCGCCGGGCAGTGGGAGGGGAGGGGCAGAGGGGAGGGGGGACAGTGGGGGAGGGAGGGGCAGTGGGGTGGGGGACTGGGGGAGGGGAGGGGCAGTAGGGGAGGGTGGGGACAGTGGGGGAGGGAGACAGTGGGGGAGGGGGAGGGGCAGTGGGGGAGGGAGACAGTGGGGGAGGGGGAGGGAGACAGTGGGAGAGGGGAGGGGCAGTGGGGGAGGGTGGGGACAGTGGGGTGGGGGACTGGGGGAGGAGGGGAGGGGCAGTAGGGGAGGGTGGGGACAGTGGGGAGGGAGACAGTGGGGGAGGGGAGGGGCAGTGGGGGAGGGAGACAGTGGGGGAGGGGGAGGGAGACAGTGGGAGAGGGGAGGGGCAGTGGGGGAGGGGGAGGGAGACAGTGGGAGAGGGGGAGGGGCAGTGGGGGAGGGGGAGGGGGACAGTGGGGAGGGGAGGGGCAGTAGGGGAGGGGTGGGGACAGTGGGGGAGGGGAGGGGCAGTGGGGGAGAGGAGGGGGGTACAGTGGGGGAGGGGAGGGGCAGTGGGGGAGGGGAGGGGGTACAGTGGGGGAGGGGAGGGGCAGTGGGGGAGGCTGGGGACAGTGGGGGAGGGGCAGTGGGGGAGGGGCAGTGAGCACTGTGGCGCTCACAAAGCCCATGGGGCTCCCACACGGCAGGAAGTAATCACCTTGGAAATGGGCTGGTGATTTGCCTATGCTGAATATTTAAACACAGCTGATGTAACTTCAGAAATGTCATTTTTTCAAGCCTTAACTTAGAAGCAATATTTTCCAAGGTTCAACAGCAAGGTCACTGAGATTGAGTTAACCTACCTTGACGGATCTGAGCCTATAACTCCATAGCAAATATTCAATTGCAGCCAGTCAAGGTCACAGCCATCTAAAAGGAAATCTCTTCCCCACCCCTGACCCCCTCCCTTCCCAATTCAGGTAAGATTCTACGTCAGGAACAACGTTTGTAGCATGGCACACACACGTGGACTTGCCGGCAGTGAGGGGCTGGGCTGCAGGTTATTACCCTCCTTTCAGAAGCCGACTGCAGATGCACGTGCAGCCATAAGACACACCCTCAAGAGACCGTTCCCCCAGTGGTTACAGCCTGCGGAGCTGCAGCGCAGCGTCACCCAGGGCTCCCATCCCACACCACCCGCCTCATGCCCTCCGGAGCCCTGGCGACCACTGCCCTCCATTTCCAAGTGGACTCAGCCCATAACCCGGCGGGATGAGCTCGTTTCTCTCAGCCCGGCGCTCTGGAGCGTCATCGGGTGGCCCGGTTCCCGTTTGCCCCTGTTCTTGCTGAGTGCTTGGCGCTCCATGGCGTGGAGGGGCCACAGCTTTTCCTAGCTGTTCACCTGTTGAAGGACATTAGTTTGCGGCTACTATGAACAGTAGCGATGGTGTGATCACTCATCTAGAGCCAGACATCCTGGAATGTGAAGTCAAGTGGGCCTTAGAAAGCATCACTACGAACAAAGCTAGTGGAGGTGATGGAATTCCAGTGGAGCTGTTTCAAATCCTGAAAGATGACGCTGTGAAAGTGCTGCACTCAATATGCCAGCACATTTGGAGAACTCAGCAGTAGCCACAGGACTGGAAAAGGTCAGTTTTCATTCCAATCCCAAGAAAGGCAATGCCAAAGAATGCTCAAACTACCACACAATTGCACTCATCTCCAAGCCAGGCTTCAGCAATACATGAACCGTGAACTTCCTGATGTTCAAGCTGGTTTTAGAAAAGGCAGAGGAACCAGAGATCAAATTGCCAACATCCGCTGGATCATGGAAAAAGCAAGAGAGTTCCAGAGAAACATCTATTTCTCCGTTATTGACTATGCCAAAGCCTCTGACTGTGTGGATCACAATAAACTGTGGAAAATTCTTCAAGAGACGGGAACACCAGACCACCTGACCTGCCTCTTGAGAAACCTATGTGCAGGTCAGGAAACAACAGTTAGAACTGGACATGGAACAACAGACTGGTTCCAAACAGGAAAAGGAGTACATCAAGGCTGTATGTTGTCACCCTGCTTATTTAACTTATATGCAGAGTACATCATGAGAAACACTGGACTGGGAGAAACACAAGCTGGAATCAAGATTCCCGGGAGAAATATCAATCACCTCAGATATGCAGATGACACCACCCTTATGGCAGAAAGTGAAGAGGAACTAAAGAGCCTCTTGATGAAAGTGAAAGAGGAAAGTGAAAAAGTTGGCTGAAAGCTCAACATTCAGAAAATGAAGCATGGCATCCGGTCCCATCACTTCATGGGAAATAGATGGGGAAACAGTGGAAACAGTGTCAGACTTTATTTTGAGGGGCTCCAAAATCACTGCAGATGGTGACTGCAGCCATGAAATTAAAAGACGCTTAGTCCTTGGAAGGAAAGTTATGCCCAACCTAGGCAGCATATTCAAATGCAGAGACATTACTTTGCCGACTAAGGTCCATCTAGTCAAGGCTATGGTTTTTCCCGTGGTCATGTATGGATGTGAGAGTTGGACTGTGAAGAAAGCTGAGCGCCGAAGAATTGATGCTTTTGAACTGTGGTGTTGGAGAAGACTCTTGAGAGTCCCTTGGACTGCAAGGAGATCCAACCAGTCCATTCTGAAGGAGATCAGCCCTGGGATTTCTTTGGAAGGAATGATGCTGAGGCTGAAACTCCAGTACTTTGGCCACCTCATGCGAAGAGTTGACTCATTGGAAAAGACTCTGATGCTGGGAGAGATTGGGGGCAGGAGGAGAAGGGGACGACAGAGGATTAGATGGCTGGATGGCATTGCCGACTCGATGGACATGAGTCTGGGTGAACTCCGGGAGTTGGTGATGGACAGGGGAGGCCTGGCCTGTTGCAGTTCATGGTGTCGCAAAGAGTGGGACACGACTGAGCGACTGAAGTGAACTGAACTATGAACAGAGCTAACACAAGCTTGCATGTGCGTGAGCCCGTGTGCACGTGCCCCTTCCTCTGGGATGGATGCCCAGGAGTGCGCTGGGCTGGGCTGGGTGACAGCCGTGTGTGCTGGTTTCCTGGCGGGCAGTTTCTAGATGGCTGTGCCCCGACCATTCGTCGCCACTGACACAGAGACCGACCCCCTGCCCCCAGCTTCCAGAGCCGTCCCTGCTCTCCAGGCAGCCCGCGTGGCGGCATGCGGGGCGCTGCAGAGGGTGTGTTTCCCTGACTCCCCTTCTCCTGCCACCAGCACCTCTTCACTTCTCTTTCCACTTTCTGCCAGGACTGCCGGCTTTTATGCTGGTGCGCTTTGAGACTTTGTTTGTGGTCTGCGAATATTTTCTCCTGTCTGTAGCTCATCTTAGCGGGGGCCTTTGGAGAGCATGGTGCTCAGAGGTTAAAGCGTCTGCCTCCAATGCGGAGACCCAGGTTCGATCCCCCGGGTCGGGAAGATCCCCTGGAGAAGGAAATGGCAATCCACTCCAGTGTTCTTGCCTGGAGAATCCCATGGACGGAGAAGCCTAGTAGGTTACCGTCCATGGGGTCGCAAAGAGTCGGACACGACTGAGCGACTTTACCTTCCTTCACCTTCCTTGGAGAGCATACGTGTTTCATTTTGACAAAGTCTAACTTACCCATTTCTCCTTTTACCCTGCCTTTGGCATTGAGTCTGGGCACTCTGTCTGTTCCTAGGTCCTGAATGTCATCTGCTGTATCTTTTCTGAACTTTTGCAGCTTCGTGCTTTGCGTTGGCGTCTGGGGCCACGCTGACTCAATCTTGGTGTGTGAAACCGAAAGCCACGGCCTTCTGTTTGTTTGGTGCTCCCTCTGATGTCCGATGGCTCCGGGCCACTTGCTGAAGGCTGTCTCTCCTCCACCGAGCTGGCTGCCCACCCCTGTTGGGAAGCACTGGGCTTGCTGTCTGGCTCTCCCTTCTCCACGGTCTTCCGTCCCTCGACCGGCTCCTCCCGTCCTGACGGCTGGGGCAGAATAATCCTTGGTGTCACAACTCCTTTCTTCTTATTCAAGATGTCTTAGGTGCTCTAGCTCGGCTGGCTTCCCACACAAGCTTTATGACAGTCTTGTCTATATCTATAAATTTTTTGTTGAGATTTTGATAGGAATACAGCTCACTGGTTTGGAGAGAACTGACATCTTCACTATATATTAAGATGTCCGACCCTGAAACAAGATGTGTCTCTCCGTTTATTCAGATCTCTGAGTTCCCGTGTCAGCATTTCTAGTTTGCACGCTCTGTCCACGGTGTTTGGTGCCACACCCAAGCTTTTCATTTGGGGGCATGTGAGGGGCACTGTATTCTTAACTCTGCTGTCCGTTGTTCACTGCTATCCAGAGAAATACAATAGATTGTCCAGTGTTTATCTTGCACCCTGCAGGCTTGCTAACCTCACTTATTAGCTCTAGGAGTGTTTCTGTAGAATCCTCGGGATTGTATAGTCAGATATCGCGTCGTCTGTAAATACAGACTGTTTAATTTTTGCTTGCCAATCTCCTTGGCTTTTATTTCCTCTTCCTGACTCGCCGCACCAGCTGAACTTCCAACCCGCTGCTGAGAACACGGCTCCCGACCGTGTGGGGAGGAACCCCGCTCTGACCAGCCAGTGCAGCGCCAGCCGCAGGAGTTCTCGTGAACATTTAGTGACAGCTTAAGGCAGCTCTTCTGTGTTCCGGGCTTTCTGAAAGGGTACTGAATTTTGTCAGATAGTTTTTCTACACTGATTGAAATGACCCTGTGATTTTTTTCAGTTCATTAGAGGGTGGATTACACTGGTTAATTTTCAAATATTGATTCAGCCTTGCATTCCTGGATTAAGCCCAACTTGGCCAGAGTGAGTAATCCTTCCTATTCACCGCTTAGCTCTGTTTGCTAATATTTTGTTATGGATTCTTGTATATTCATGAGGGAGGTTTGTCCACAGTTCTCTCTGGTTTTTGTCTAGCCTAGGCATCAGTATGCCTGCCTCCTAAGATGACCAGGAAGACAGCGTGACGAACTGGCACTCTTTAACGCCTGGTAGAGTTCCTGAGTGAACCGTCTTGATCCGAATATTCTTTTTGAGAGTTTTAAAATTATGAATTCAATGGATGTAATAGCTTCAGACTATTCAAATTAACCTGTTTCCTATAGAGTGACTTGAGGTAGTCTGTGCTTTTTAAGAAATGTTTCTTTGTCTCTAGTTTTCAGACATTTGACTCTACGTCTTGGTGTGGTTTGGGGGAAGTTTATTCTAACTGGGGTTCTATCACCTTCTTAAAAGTTTGGGTCTGTGTCTTTCCTTTATTTGAGTATTTCCAGCCCGCCGCCATTCTCTCCTGCAACTCCAAGGACGAGAAGGCAGATCGCGGAGAGCCCCTCGGCTCCCCGGGCTCCTGGTTCTCCCTGCAGCCTCCTTCCTCCGTGCTGTTCAGGGGGTGGTTTATCTTCAGGCTCACAGATTCTTCCTGCTGCCCTCCCCCCTTCCGCTGTTGAGCCCACTGACTGGGATTTTTTTCTTTCATGACTGTATTTTCATTTCTGAAATTCCCATTTTCTTCCATCTTCTATTTCGTTGCTGAGATTTCTGTTTTCCGTTTTCCAGCGAAGCGTTCTGTGCCGGCGGCTTCGCCTGTCTGTCAGGTGGTCCTGCCGTCTCTCCCATCTGTGTTGACATCTCTCTCCTTTTCTCTTTCAGCTTGAGATTTTCCTGGTTCCTGACATGACAATCGGTTATTGAAGGAAATGTGGGGCTTTGGTGTACATTATAAAACTCCTGAGTTTTAAAAACAATCTCTTGTCGTGGCTGACTTCCTCTGGGTGCTGGCAGCCTCTCGTTACTGCTGCGGGTGGGGGGTCCTGGTCCCTGCTGAGGCGGCCGTCCGGGCTCCCCACTAGGCCTCCTCTGATACCTCCCTGCTGGGGGCTTGGGGCTCCGCTCCTCGCGTCCCACTGTCCTGGTCAGAGGGTGGCCTTGTCCCGGGTGGCGCTCAAGTCCTGGGCCCACTAGGCGTCCTCTGAGGCCCAGGGCGGGGGAGCGTCCAGGCTCCTGTGAGGTCTCCCTGCGTGGTCTGCACCCACCTCGTGGCGGTGCTGGGACAGGACCCGTCACCACTCGCGGGCGCAGGGGGCCTCGTGCAGCCCACCACGGCGCAGGCGGGAGGCTGGGGTCCTCCGCTCCCGGGGCCTGGCGGGCGGAGGGCGGTGTCCCCATGAGGCCTGGCGGGGCGGAGCAGGGCCGTCCAGAGGCTCAGCCTTCCTGCCCCGGTCCTCGGGGGCGACGGCAGGCCTGGCGGGGAGTTTCCAGCTGCAGGTCCCCTGGCGCCAGCCTGGACCACCGTGTCCTTCCCGGCTGACATCCTCCGTCTCAGAGCCTCTCAACTCTCTCACGAGTATGGCTCAGGGGTCTGTCCTTAGGGTGGGACCAGGGAGAGGTCTGCCTGGCCCAACTCCCCCATAGTGGTCTTTCATGGGTTAAGTTTTAAAGTGACCTCAAAGCACAGGCATCTCTTCTGACCCAACAGCCCTGAACACACACCTCCTCCGGCCCTGGGTGAGTTCATTCAGAAAAACTCCAGAGAGCAGAGGGGGCTGCCTCTCAGTTCCCACATGAGAGGGGCCCTGCCCTGAGGGGGCTGACTTTGACCAGGGCCCTGACCTCGCTGGCCTTAAGGGAGCCTCTGGCCCACGTTACAGCAAAGTCCCAGGAGCTGGAACAGACACAGCTCTCTTCCTCTGAGCAGCGGAGTAAGGCTGTGGCCTGCCTTTCTTGTCTGTTTCCGGCCTGTCTTCACAATGCTCCATTTGTCCGGCAGAACTCAGGCACTCACACAGACTTAGAGTCCGCTGACTCGTCTGCTGGCAGGGCCTCCAGCTAGTGATCAGGCTTTATGCGGGCCACAGCTATGACTAGTTTACTTACTTTGCAAGTAAAGCTCCTGTCATTTTTATTGGAAGAAGAAGAAAGATGATTTTAGGGACATCTGTTGGAGGACACTGGCCGGCTTTCATTAGAGACAGTTCACTGCAGAGCAAAATGTGCCTCCTTCCACTCCTGACACTTCAGATGAAAATCCCTTTTCATCTGAAATTGTGGCGTCAGTCACGAGAAGCTCGGGCATCTCAGCAAACACAGATGGGACGGTATTAACATTTCGAGACATCCCCTCAGACCACGATGCCAGGAAGAGAGAGGGTGGCCCCGGTGAGCTCAGGTACTCTGCAGGGAATAACTGCAGGTGCCCACCTGGGGCCGCTGGAGGGGTCCTGGGACCGAAGAGTTAGAAGCATGGCAGGCACCCCCCTGTGCCAGAGAGCCACGGTCCTGCCCATGCACACACCTGGGCCTTGAAGTCTAAGAAGAAGGTTGGTGCCAACCCAGTTACCTCTTAGCCACCTCACGTACTGTGTGTAAACTTGCCAGGTATCTTCCATCGCAGCCCGTGTGCAGGACGAGCCAGCATCACGCCTGCAGCCCATGTACTCCTGCCCACGCAGCGCGGACCCGGTGGAGAGTGCGGGAGGCCAGGCTGTGGCTCCCGCCCGCAGACACGCCACCACAGCTTCCAACACACCTCGAAAGAAGAGCCCCCAAGACAGAGGGCAGAATCCCCGCCTCCCACGAGAAGCACTTAGCCTCGAGAGCAGCGTGAGGTTTACGGGAGAGAGCATCCCCGCTGCCCCCCCGGCGTGGCGTAGGTGGGGATGGACCTATAACATCGCTGCGTCACTGCCAACTAGGTCTCAGTTTTCGCCACAGCGCACTCTCCAGGTCGACAGCTGCTGAGTGTGAACAAACTACGATGTCACGCACCCACCATTACGGGATTGGGGAAGCCGGTTTCACTGGCCTGGAGCCCTGTGTCCCCCAGGCTACTCTGATGCCACACCCCGTGATGCGGCCCCTCCCGGGGGCATGGCGGGAGGCAGTGACCCACCCTCACATCCTGCTTGCTGGCGCTCTGTCCCCCAGTTCCCCGGCCCTAACCCCACACGCACGATGCCCACGGGGCCCCCTGCAGCCTGAAAGGAAACACAGCCTGAGAAACACACCCATCGGAAGGCATAGCTGCCCTCCAGCTTCCCAGAGACAAGTTCTGTTCTGAGATGCTCCCTGGGGGTGTCCTCAGCCCCCGGCACCCAGGGACCGTGCCCACTTGCCCCACAAGCCAGCCCCGGGGCCTCCAGTGTCCTTGGTGGGGTCAGTGACTTAGCGACTAAAAGCAGCAGCAGCAACGCCTCATTTCATTGAGCTTTGCAGATACTGCATTTCTTACAGACTGAAGGTTTGTGGCAACTCTGGAGAGTCAAGAGGATAATTGCCATTTTTTAGCAATTAAGCATTTTTAAAGACTACTTTTTTCATTCAGACATAATGCTTTTACACACTTAACAGACGGCTGTAGAGCATAAACGTAGCTTTCACAGATACCCGGAAACCAAAATATTCACGTGATGCGCCTCACTGAGATATTCGCTTTATTGTGGTCGGTCTGGAGCTGAACCCACAATATCTCTGAGGTCTGGTGGTGGTGGTGAAGTTGCTCAGTCATGTCGGACTCTTTGCAACCCCGTGGACGGTAATAACCTACTAGGCTCCTCCATGCATGGGATTCTCCAGGCAAGAATACTGGAGTGGATTGCCATTTCCTTCTCCAGGGGATCTTCTGGACCCAGGGATCGAACCTGCGTCTCTCTCTCTTTAACCTCTGAGCCACCAGGTCTACGTGCATGCAAACTATGCCTGAATAAGCTGATGTGTGCCAACATTCACACGCACGCCGGCCCCTCCTGGAAGGTGTCCCGCTCGTCACGGGTCACTTCCTCCAGCTTTGCGTGCCACAACCCAGAAGCTGACGGAGACACTCAGAGTGCGGGGCTCCCCCAGGAGCCACCCCTGAGCGGAAGGGCGCTCTGTGTGCAGACTCTCCCGGGTGCGAGGTCGCTCGCGCGTGGACTCACTCGCCCGCGCGTGGACTCATTCGCCCGCGCGTGGACTCACTCGCCCGCGTGACTCTCGGGTCGGTGCACAAGCCCGTGTCTCGAGGCCTCCCGGGATCCTCAGGCCCCTGGAGAAGGAGGCCCGACTCCCTGCTCGTGGAAACTGCGCGCCCAGGCGTCCCGCGCTGGCCGGCGCGTCCTGCGGTCTCAGCCCCGACGGCGGCTCGGCCGCGCCACCTGCTGGCCGGAGGGCGGGCGGCAGAGGAGCCGCGGGCGCCGCGCGGGCCCGTCCCTCCCGCAACCTCGGGACGCGCTTGTCGATGAAACTCGGGTGCGTGGGTCTGCGCCCAGAAACACCGCAGGGTAGACAGTGGGTGGGGGTGGGGAGCGACTGCCCACAGGGGTCAGCGGGCGCCGCAGGGGCGAGGGTGCTGCCCACACCCCAGCAGGCGCTGGGCGGCCCGCGGCGGGGAGGACCCGGCCCCAGCCCTGGCTGCCGAGGCTGCGAAACCCCGGGGCCCGCGGGTCTGTCCCTGCCCCTCCCGCCTGGTTCCCGGTGCGGCAGTCCTCAGAGCGGAAAACAAGCTCTCTTTCTGCCGTTCAGCGAGGTCCACGGGTGCACGTGAAATGCAGATCAAAGGTGACGCTTTTCTTCCGCTTGCACAACGGGCCTGGGGCGGCCTCCCCGGCCCGATGGGGGGCTCCCAGGGATGCCCGCCCCCTCCAGGCAGGCCCCCACAGCCCCCACCCCTCCTTCTGCACTGCTCCCCGGAGCCAGCAGGTCCGTCCGCGGGACATAAGCCACACAAAGGTGGGCGATTCATACTAAGCAGCAGGGACCGTGATGACAGAGCTGAGCCCCCGGAATGCGGTCAAGTCTCAAAGGGGCTGTTTTTGTTTAAACAAAGGCCCTTTCCTCCGAGACACTGGTTTGGGTTCCGGGATCTGTGGTCTCAGCCCCGCAGTGGACACAAAGCTCCTAGACTCAGCACAGTCACAGCCGTCACCTCCCAGAGATTTTCCAAAAGGCAACTGGAAGACACTTCACTCCTCCCAAAGACGAGCCCAGCACGCCCACAGCTTCCCTCCTGCGTTCCCTCCTCTCGACTGCTCTGCTTGCTGCTGCTGCTGCTGCTGCTAAGTCGCTTCAGTCGTGTCCGACTCTGTGCGACACCATAGACGGCAGCCCACAGGATCCCCCCGTCCCTGGGATTCTCCAGGCAAGAACACTGGAGTGGGGTGCATTTCCTCTCCGATGCATGAAACTGAAAAGTGAAAGGGAAGTCGCTCAGTCGTGTCCGACTCTTGGCGACCCCAAGGACTGCAGCCCACCAGGCTCCTCCGTCCGTGGGACTTTCCAGGCCAGAGTGCTGGAGTGGGGGTGCCACTGCCTTCTCCAGTTGACTCCTCTAGAGCCTTTTAAACAGGAGTTTGAAAGAATTAATTTCAGAGAAACAGTGACCTTGAGCAGTAACCGTTGTCCTGCACATGGGCTAAGAATTAAATATTTACAGCCTGCATTTTGCAGAAAAACATCTAAGAAATGACCTCCTAGGGCAGCTGAATCACAAACATTTTCTAGCAAAACATTTCAGATTATTTTCAGATTAGGGGAAACCTTTTTATCAATCTGAGGAAAATGACAAAACGCCCACGAGTTTCCTGCCACCAGGGAATAAACCACATGCCATCCTGTTGCTTCCTTTCCTCTCCCCAAAACACCTTCTTCCAAACAACCAGCATTAAATCACAGACTTTCCCCAGAGCCCAGCTGCACTACGTGAAGACCACAGGGAAACCCCAGGAGTCCTGGGGCCCGCCTAACAGAGTCCCACGGGCCCAGCGGCCTTGACAACAGGGTCTGCTCTCGCGGGAGCCGCCAGCCGGAAATCCGAGATCAAGGAGCCGGCAGGCAGCTCGTCTGAGGCCCCAAGAGGGCTGGCCAGCTCTCGTCCAGCTCTGGGGCAGGGGAGGGGCCTGCTTACGTCACCGTCTTTGTGACCCCAATTCACAAACCCCGGGTCCCCTGGCCCTTGGCTAACGGACGCCCTGCTCCCCCAGTGGCTCGACTGGGCCAGCCCTTCGCCCTCTCGTCGAGCACACGTTTGTAGTAGGTGAGCGTCTGCGTTCTTATGAGGCGCCCGCCCCTCAAGTGTCTTTGTCATCTGCACCCATGGAGGCCCGCAGCTTGTGCTGTGAAGGTCCCTGGGTTTGACAGACATACAGCGTCCCGAGTCCACCGCCACAGCCGTGCAGACCGGCTCCCCTGCCCTGGGGTCCTCTCTGCTGGCTTCCTTTCCGTTCTGAACAGCATCACCACCCGGACAGACCACGGCTGTCTATCCGTCACCTGCCGCAGGCTGGCCCCGAGTCGGGCCGCTCAGGATAAAGCTGCCGTAGGCCCCCGGTGCGGCTTCCGTGCAGCCCTGACTTTCCGGCGCATCCTGGCAAATGTGTAGGCTGTGGGTCGTGTGGGGAGTTTCGTGTTGGAAGAAGCGGCTTTGAAGTGGCCGTAGAGTCTTGCACCCCCAGCTCACTCACCCTGACAGGCTCCCGCAGCTCAGTATCTCGTGGCGGCGTCCAGCGGAGAGGACGTCAGGAAACTGGGCTCCCGAGGAAAGGCAAGCCTGGCAGGAGGAAGCCAGGCGGGCACGGAGACCACGTCCCGGCCCTGCTGTCTGGGGGTGGTGGACATGTCCCCCGCGGATCCCGACCCGTGTGTGGCTGAGGCCCTACCTGCTTCCCGGGCTCCCAGGGGTTGAAGAGTTAAGCCGTGCAGGAGCTCTGGCTCGGCCCCCTGCTGTTTCCTGCAGAGATTTTGCTAATGCGCCCAAGAGCAGGCGCACGGTGACTGACAGACAGGTCCATGTCCCACTTCCCGGCCTCCGGGCAGGCCTGCAGCAGGCTGGCGGCCTGCTGACGCACGTCAGCCAGGAAGGCGAGCGGCCCAAGGTCACGGCCAGCATGGACCCCAGCGGCCCCTGAGTCCAGGAGCCAGGGGCCTCCAGGTGCCGGCAGCGCCGAGTCGCTGCTGCAAGGCCGCTTAGATGGCACCCTGGAGCCGGAGCGGTCGGAGCCTGGCGGAGAGCGGGGAGCCCCCTGCACACACTGGCCGGGGGCCGCTCAGGCCAGCAACCCCCTTCCTGAGGCCAACTCGCGCCCACCCCCGCCGTGTGGAGGGTCACACCCCTGCCAGGCTCTTTCCAACACCCGTCGGCTCTGGTGCCAAGTGCAAGCCCCCGAGGCCTGCGAGTCCTCGTCCCACCCGCGTCAGGAAAGGCAGAGGGCACCACCGTACCTGCCTGCAGCAGCAGCTGAGAGCAGCTGAAACGCACTCGGAGCAGGGTTGCCGCAGCTTTTTCATTAAGAAGGGAAAAAGGATCTACTTGAAAGGGTGAAAACTGTTCCTTTACTTTCGGGTCTGGTAACTGCTGGCCTGGTTGGACGGGAGAACCCTTGTCTCCAAGAGGCCCCAGGGATGTGACTGCACCCGGAGCCTGCCCCGACTGAGCTGACCGATCGCTGATGACGAGGGTCGGGGTCCCCGCCATGCAAGTGACGTTCCGGGGTCTTCCGTTCACAGCAGAGGCTTCAGACACAGGAGCGGCGGAACAGTGCAAGGCCCGCGGCCTCCACACATGTCCCGCCCTGCATCTGTTCCCCGAGAGTGATCTCAGGCGAACCCAGACACCCCGCGTTTGTCTAAACGCAAGCTCGGGACAGCCAGCAGCTCTGGCCACAACGCGGCTCTCCGCTCTGCATTCAGAGGCCAGCTCTGACTCGAGGCCCCGCGGGTTTTCACGCCCGGGTCGGCTGGGTGTCTGGCTACTCCCTGGCCTGCGGGTCCTCCTAAGGACCTCTCTTCTCCGCAGAATCTCCGCGGGTCACGAGCAGCCCCTCGCGGCCTGCAGCGCGGCCCTCTCGCAACCCAGGGCCCCGTCCCGCTGCTCCTCGAGGCTATGCGGGGTCTCGGACCCTCAGGCCCCAGGGCAGCCCCCCGGGCCTGCTTCCCCAAGAGGGCCCTGCTTCCCCGTGAGCCCCTCCGCCCCAGCTCCCAGGTGAATGCCCAGAGACCCCCGCTCCTGTCCACTGACCTGTTGGAGCTCCTGAGCCAGCGCCCAGTGCCACGCCCCCAGCCTGCAAGTGACCCCTCAAAGGCCCAGGGAGCCCGGCCCTGCCCACACCAGCGCGGGGCTGCCCTCGGTTCAGAGCTGCATGTGCTCAGGACGCCCAGTGGACCCCGCCTGCCCAACACCTCCGTCTGTGGACAGCGGGCCCGGCCACCCTCCATGTGGGCTGCAGGGCCCCACTGTCTCGTCAGCCACGCCCCACGGGTCCTGCTCGGCCCTTGAGATGCATGCCCGTGAGTGCCCGTGACCGACCACACATATGTGCGGGTGGCCCCCGACACACTTGCGGCTTGCGCAGCTGGTGGCTGGTCAGGGCTCACCTGTGTTTGCGCCACATGAGACAGGAGAGGCAGCCCCGTTGGCTGACCTCAGACGAGAGTCCTGGAGACCCAGACCCCTGCCCGCCTCCTGGCCACAGAGGCGGGTGAGCCAGGCTCCTGGGCCTGCTGGCCGCAGCCTCTTCCCCTTAACTGCCCAGCTCTCTGGGGGTCCTGACTGCCTTCCTGTTTCCAACCTCAGAAAACAAAAGGTCCCAGCTGCAGGGGGCCGATCGAGAGGGGCGAGAGTCACGACAGAGACTCTGGCCACCGGGAGGCATGGCATTCCCTACAGGGCATGGAGCTACTGGGCCGGTCTGCTTATTTAAGAAGAGAAGGAACACGAATGATGAGAGGCGCGTGGGTCAGCCAAGCCCTGCTCCCCGGAGGAGCGGAAGTCACACAGAGACATCACACGGTTGGTGGGCCCTTCAAGGCGTGGAGAAGAGGGACGCTTCGCCTCAAACCCATGTCACGGTCTACTTAATTTCATAAGCAAACAGCTGCGTCTCAGAGTTGCAGGTGGTGCTGACGAAATGAATGAACGCTATTTCCCAGAGCGTGGCTGAAGACGTCGCCAGGCTAAACGTCCAGATCAGACTTTAAAGCAGGCAGAACGGGACCGCAGCCAGCCCACTGGGAGGCCGGCACAGCCATAGCTGCCGCCGGAGCCCGCAGCTTATGCGCCGCTCTTTCAGAGCAAGACCACAGCTTCTAAGAGTTTTGCCATGAAGATAGTGTTTTAAAATAAACACTGCAAACCCTGACCAGATGGTCACCTTTTGGAATGCATAATTAGGAAGATACATAAAGACCGGAAGTCCTGCTGTGTGATTTCGTACATTTCAGGTAAATCTTATGCAATCAAATGGTCTCTACGCACATGGAAAGAGAACAAGAGAATGAAACTGCAGAGACCCCAAGTCCACGCCGACGCGGGTCAGACAGAGACCCCAGGAAGGCAGCGGTGCCTGAGGGGCGGGAGCTGACGTGAGAGCGGCCCGTGGGGCCCGAAGGCGGAGGTGTGAGGAGGAGCGGAGGGGACTCTGGGTACTCCAGGCAACTCTGGGTGAGGGTGGCACCCAGAGCCAGGGGCGTCCAAGGGCCCTGAGGGGCTGGTGCAGGCGCAGGGTGGCCTTGGGGTGTGTGTGTGGGGGCTCTGGGGCCCCTCTGGACGCGGCTCCTATGAGAATGAAGACCCGGGGCAAGGGGAAGACAGGAGCGCTGGAACCACGCGGGAGGGGGTACAGGGCAAGGGGGCTCGGGTGGGCTCAGGAGGGACACACTTGGAAAGTCAGTACAATCACTTAAAAACTGGCTTATGGAAACAAAATCCACAAAATCGATCTGTGAGCTAATCCAGTGAAGGAAAGAGAAAGTACAAATACTCAAAATAAGAAATGAGAGGGGAAAACAGTCTTGGAACAAGAGAAGTTTAAAAATCGTCTTGCAAGCAATTACTTTGTATAACTATGTGATTCAGTTTGAAAACCTGGTAAAATGGAGCCCTGGGCTCTAAACACAGACGGCTTCCCGAGAGCTCACCAGAGCCCGCCTCAGCCTCACTGCCAGGAAGGCAAATGGACAAGCGTGCGGACTGACACCTCAGCCACGGGCCTGGGCCCAGCTGGCCCACATGTGCAGGCGGCCCCAGGGAGCTGCCGTCCAGACCTGGGACGCTGGTCCCCCGGGAGGACCGAGGCCCCATCCGATCCCAAGGAGGCAGCTGGCCCTACCTGCGGGCGGGGCTGGCCCCTCCGGCGGGTCTGGAACAAGCCTGATGACGTCAGGGACATCCACCCGAGGGTCGCTGTCTTCCTCTTCGGCCTCCTGGGACCCTCGAGCGGAAGAGGCATCATCGCTTCCGGTTTTCTTGCAAAGGATGAGCCTCCAACAGTCGAACATGAGTCTGCAGAGTGAAAAACAGACCTTAGGAGGAGCCCAGGTCACGCTGCAAAGACATCAGCCATGCTTCCCTGAACGAAACCCAAATCACCAGGTACAGCTTCTGGCAGTGTTTATTATGAAATGGATGCAGGATATTTAAAATTCATTCTTCTCCAGATAATTTCTACTGAGTCCACGTTCAGGTAAACAAGTGACCTCCTTTTATAACACTGGAATGGGAAAAAGCATCGCACAAACAAAAATATTATTTACTTCTGCTGCATAAGAGAAATAAAAACCTAGATTTTCCCTTGACATTTGAGCTCTTGTTTCAAGAACAAAAATGTCCCTGGTCCTCCTGGTTTCAATGTCACAGTAAAATTCACTGAACTGGCAAACTTTCAAAACCAGTGCCGCCTGGGCCGGAAACATCTCCAATCCCCAGGTAAAGAATGCTGTCCGAGGGCCAGGACAAGCACTCAGGTCTAATTCCGCCAGTGGAAGTCTGGCAAAGAAACCAGAATCAAGTCTTTGGGAGGCAACCTTGGATTTAAAGAGACAGCGAGCGACTACATCTCGGCAGAAGCCACAGGACGTCATCTGCCAGGGATGCCCGCCTCCGGGAGGCGATCCCCCACAGCCGCCTCGCCACTGTCTCCGGGCATATTCGTGGCTCATTATGGCTGCCCAGGTGGTGCTAGTGGTGGAGAGCTCGCCTGCCAGTGCGGGAGAGGGAAGAGACGCGGGCTCGATCCCTGGGTCAGGAAGATCCCCGGAGGAGGGGCATGGCAGCCCACTCCGGTGTTCCTTTTTAGAAAACCATTGGTTTCAAGTTTATCCTGTGAATGGACACGAAGGATTCCATAATCACGAAAACTGGAGCACGCGACTGATCAGAGGAAAATGAACACATCTAGACAATAAACATACTGAGAAACAATGTCTATTTACCTAGCCCGCCAGGATTTCCCAGGCAAGAATGCACAAGTAGGGGGCCATCCTCTTCTCGACTCCAGTGCTCTTGCCTGGAGAATCCCATGGACAGGGGAGCCTGGTGGGCTACAGGCCACCGGGTTGCAAAGAGTCGGACACGACTGAGGCGACCTAGCGTGCACACACACGGCCATCACTGCCCCTACTGGCTTATGTCTGGCTGGGCTGCTTCCATAAATTCCGCCTGTGGCCCCACAGCAGCGGCTTATCCAGCTTGGTCGTCGGTGGCGCGCACACCCACCACGCTGTCCAGGGCATCAGGGAGGCGGGGCTGTCCGGCTGGATGCCGGGGACCCGGGACCCCCAGGGAGGTCCGGTCTCCACCTCCTCCCCACGCCCGTCCCTCCCCTGCCCCTCAGGCCCAGCCTGTGGGAGGACAGCAGGGCCTTCCCCCAGGAGTTCTGTCGCCAGCCCTAAGCTCTGAGGGAGAAACGGACCAGTGAGGAGGAAGACGGGCGGAGACGGTCGGCTGCGCTCTTCAGCATCCCCACCCGCATCTTCCTGTTTGACTTGTTCCGATGTCTGTGGTTGCTCAGCTCGGTAATTTGAATACAGTTCTCCGCTTTTGCAACAGATTAGACTGAGTGCCCCCAGCAGTGACCTACACCCACACTGGCGTTACCCACTGGGCACAAGCTCTGCAGATGAGCCCTGGGCCGCTCCTGGGTCGCCTCCGGGGGGCTGCGCAGGGGCCGGCTCTCCCGGGCCCCACAGGGACGCTGGGAGGTTCCGGGAGGCGTCTGGTTTCCTGGGGACGACGGCGCTGCCTGAGGCTGGATGAGGTGCTTCGGGAGCGGCCTTTGGCCACAGAGTCGAGGTCCGGCTCTGGGTTTCCAAGCTCCTTGGCAACGGCCACAGGGTGTCCGGGAGACTGTCGTGGGCGTGAAGTCCCGAAGGTTTTACTTGGGAGGCCCAGGGGGAAAGGGCGCGGCATCCCCGAGGGGAAGGGACTGCGAGCAGACTCCACGGGCGGCTGGGCGGCCCGGCCGGCCACCCCACGCTGACCACACAGCGAGCCTTCTCCGGGAGCGGGCTGGGCCGCCACCCGCCTTCTCCAGGGGAGGAGTGGACCGCTCGTCTCTTGAGCAGCTCCAGACACGGCCCCGGGCCCTCGGGCAGGTCCAGGTTGCGGCTGGCGCTCAGCCAGCATCTCCCACCTGTCAGGGAAGAGCATCACCCCGGCTCTCCTGGGCTCAGGTGAGGGTGCAAGGAGTGGGTTTGAGGACAAGAGGCCGAGCTGAGCGTGGAGCAGAGTGCTCTCCTCACTGTTTTCTCACACGTCTAGCTTCTCCCGGGGCCTCTCAGCACCAGGTCAGCTAAGCTGATGGCCAGGTGCCACCACCGGAGCAGCTGATCCCGTTCGCACAAACGCTCCAGTGGCCTCTCTCAACCTCAGGCCTCACGCCATCCTACAGCGGGTGTGTGAGATCCTAACAGCAGGAAGCCCTTCCACCCAAGTGACCTTCATTCCACTTCCAGCACCCAGATGCTGCCTCCCAGGCACATCTCCCGTTCTCACAGCTGAGCCCCCAGAAAGAGCCTGAAGGGTGATCCGGACACCGATTACAGCCACAGCCCGAGGTCCGGGGCTCCTGGCAGCAGCAGGGCTGGAGGGAAGAGGCTCCGACTCAGGAGAAGCCCGGGTGTCGGGCTGCGTCTGGGCAGAGGTGTCCTCGCAGCACTGAGCTCGACACACAGGTGGGCCCTGCGCCCTCTTCCTGATCCGCGGGTCTCCCAGAGAGAAAGGCACCCCAGAGCTGGGGACAGACACGAGGAGAGTGGTGCTCAGGCTTCCGGCACGGAAGGCCCACCACTCTCGCCAGCCTTCCCCGATCGCTGCCAGGGGGGCCGTCACAGGTTGGGAGGGCCCAGGCCACAGAGGCCACAGCTGGGTCCAGGTCCTGGCCAGACGGTGAGCCTGGGACCTGGGGGGCACACCCCGCCCGAGGGACGCAAGTGCTGAAACGCAGCCAAGCCCCTCTTCCTGCCCCTCTGGACTGACTCACTCGGGAGCATGTGCCCGCCTGGCCGCCCACCTGGGCCCGCGGGCAGCATCTGCCTGTCCGTCCCCCGCCGCAGCGGGTCCAGGAGCTGGGAGCAGAGCTCAGAATTCAGGTCCCCAAACCCGCTCTGGGCCGGCCACTGGGTCAGATCTGCAGTTTAAGAGACCCTCCACCGCGAGGTCTCCCTCAGGGCGCCACCCCTCACCTACCTGTCCAGTGGGGTCCCCTGTCCCCCGGGAGGGACGCACACAGTCCAGCGCCAGCACCCCGGACACGCCTATTTTTGTGGCTTGGCTCCTCCCAGTGGCCACACATCCTGGGGCCTCCCACAGCCGCCCCCACACATCCTGCCAGCCTCAGGGTCACCTTAACCCCTTCCCTGTCCAGGGCAGGCTGAAGGTCCCTTAGGGGCAGGGTGGGAAGCTTCCAGTAAAGTTAGGAGGCTGCACCTGCTCCAGAAAAGTCTCCTTCCGGCCAGCTGGAGAGGGCTCCTGTGTAAGCGGCCAGCGCTGCAGAGAAGGGAAGGTGCTTTTAAGAACTAGCAGGAACACCGTTTAGAGTTGAAAGAGCAAAGGGCCTTGTTTTTAAACTGCTGAGTCTTACTTTTCCGCTGCCAGTTTGAAAAGCAAAACAGCCAGACAGGGGCCGGGAAGTCCAGATTCAGCCAGCCGCCCTCAGCGGCCCCACTCTGGCCCGGCACCTGCTGGGGTCTGGGCGCCGGGGTGCGGGCCTGGGAGGGGCCGGGCAGTGACACCTGTCCGCGGGAGGACCCCGGCCCGACAGTGGGGGCCGCCCGCACGTGGAGCCCGCGCTCCCGCTCTGGCGGCGGCCCCGGGACACCGCGCGGCGCGCTCGCTCCGCCCCTGCGGGTCCCGGGGTTCCCTGGGGTCGCACGCGGGCGGGACGCGATTGGAGCGCGCAGACCGGTCTCCGGCCTCCGGGACGCTGAGTCCGCGGCCCCCACCCTCCTCCGTCAGCCTCTCTCCCCGGCCCTCCCCGCCTCCCCCACCCGCGCCCACCGCCCACGCTTCTTGCCCCCACACACCTGCCTTGGGACGTCCTCCCGGCCCGGTCCTCCACCCGCCGGTGCGCGGACGCCCCTCCTCCCCGGCCTGGGGGAGGGGCGGCGAGGGGGGAGGGCTGTGGGGCGGCGGCGAGGACGCGGCGGGAGGGACCGCGCGGAGGCAGAGGGCGGAGCGCGAGGGAGGACGGCTGAGGGTCTGCGCCGCGGGAGGGGCGGGGAGGCGCCCGCCCCCGCCCCCAGCATGTGCCCCCCTCCGCCGTCGCCCCCTCCGCCTGCGCGGGGCAGGCGGTCTGCTGACCCCGGCCCCCAGCATGTGCCCCTCCGCCGTCGCCCCCTCCGCCTGCGCGGGGGCAGGAGGTCTGCTGTCTGGGCTCGGGGTGTGCAGGCCCCAGGGCAGGGCCGTGCAGCTGCGGAGGGGCCCCCTTTTTGCAAGAAAAGGAAGGGACCGGTCTTTTCCCTTGTGGGTCCCCCTTGTTCAGGGAAACTCAAGTTCCCCAGTAGAACTCGGGAAGCTGAGGTGCACAGGCTGAAACGTCCCCAGTGTTGCTCTAGGTGTAAACTTTATTTTAGCTGGCTCTTTCAAATGTCTGCATTCCGTGGGCGACACCGGGAAATCCGAGTTAGACCAGCACAGAGCTCTGTCCGGAGGGCAATAGGCACAAACGCGGAGGCTCCAGGGAGCCCCACCCCAGGAGTCTCCTACCCGCCCTGGGGTGTGGCTCCAGGCCTGGGGGAGGGCGCGCCGACCTCTGCGAGACCCCCTCCTCCAAGTGCGGTCCTCACTGCAGGCGTCGCCTCGCCTTCAGCCCCCACTTAGCCAGCGGCCGGACCCCAGGCGGGGGCGGCCAGGGCCCCGGTGGTGGGCGCGGCTGAGCCAGGGCTGCCGAGTGGACAGGACCCTGCACACGCTCGGAGGCAGGGCTGAGGCGGGGAGGAGGCTGGCCCAGTTGGACAGAAAAGCGAAGGCAGGACCTTCTTCAGCTGGACGGTTCCCTTCCTGGAGCAGGCTGGGACGGAAGGCCCCAGGACCCTGGCAGAGTCAGGGCAGAGGCGGGCCGGGCGGCTGTGCGGGCGTGGGGGCCTGCCTGCTGGGTGGGGCCACGGCCCCGTTTCCCATGACCGCAGGGACCCGGGGTCCTGGGGGTGCTCTCCAGGGGCTGGGCGGAGGTCAGTGTGGCCCTGAGAGCCCGAGGGAGGCGTCCGGGCTGGCTTGCCTGGAGGACAGGCAGCGCTCAGTGACCCCATGAGCCCGGTCAGGTCTGCAGGCCCGGCACTACCCCCAGGCAGGCATCCCGTGGTGAGTCCCAAGCCCCACCTCGGCCACAGGCACCAGGACCGGGGAGCCTCTCCCACCGTGGGGAGGCCTCTGGCCTTGGGATGTGGTCCCTGGCCCAGGAGGACGCGGAGGACCAAGGCCCAAGACCCCTGTGTGCTCAGAGACCATTTGTGCTGATTGAAGTCTCCCGACTCCAAGGCGAATCCCAGAACAAAAGCTCAGGGCGCCCTGCTGGCCAGGGGCCCCGAGGGCCAGGCAAGGTCTTTGTGCAGCTCTCAGAGGCTCGGGGAATTACCATCACAATCAGGGCTCTGGGAGGAGCCGAGAGGAGGAGCCCCTTCTGCTCCCGCTAGGGTCGGCCCCTCCTGCGGGCGTGGGCAGAGGTGGGCAACGGCCTGGAGACCCCGCGGGCGTGGGGCTGCGTCACTGCGCCCTCGGCCCTTCAGGGAGTTGGGCACTTTGCCGTTTGAGGTGAATTCCTCTGTGGAAAGCCTCTCTCCCACAAAGAAGTCTGTGTTACAGGAAGTGATCCCAAGTGGCTCAACGGGTAAAGAATCCGCCTGCAAGGCAGGAGACGTGGGTTCGATCCCTGGGTCAGGAAGATCACCCCCTCCACCCACTGCATTCTTGCCTGGAGAATCCCATGCAGAGAGGAGCTCCGGTGGGCTACAGTCCATGGGGTCGCAGAGAGTCCGATGGGCGGAAGTGGCACTCGAGTGGGGAAGGCCGCCCCGCTCCCCGTAGCCTGGGGTCCCCTGGCCTCTCAGCGTCTGCCCCTGCCCTCTGGGCCCAGGTCAGGAGGGGCACGCAGGAGGCTGGGTGGGGGCCTGGTCCTCTGGAGTTCTGAGGTAACCCTGGGGCATGAAAGGGGGTTCCTCCCGTGTACCTGGCCTCAGAGCCAGCCTGCTGGGGGAGACACGGGCGCCCCAGGCTCCAGCAGCCGTGACCTCCTCGCCCGCCCCCGCCCCCGCCCCCACACTCCCGGCTGCAGCTCCTTGGGGCTGTTTCTTGGCTGCTGGCCGACCCTGCCCCACGGCTTTCCTCTGAGAAGCCAAAGGCAGGGCTACCAGGTGACCCTCCAGTCTCCAAGGAATGCTGCTGGGTGTGCGGGTGGGGCCCTGAGCCTCCAGCCTGGGGTTTATTCAGGTGGCAATGTGGCCCCAGGCCCATGCTGACCGCTGGGCATTTCACTTTGTCTGGGCGGGGCCCCAGGGGCCCCCGGAGCTCACCTCAGTGTGGAGTCAGGCTGTGAACACTGAGGAGGTGGGGGAAGGTGCTCAGCACCCAGCCCAGTGTGGGCAGGACCCAGGATCTGCCAGGCCACGGGGGCCGAGGTGAGTTAGCGCCCAGCGTGGGCAGGACCCCGGATCTGCCGGGCCACGGGGGGCCGAGGTGAGTTAGCGCCCAGCGTGGGCAGGACCCCCGGATCTGCCGGGCCACGGGGGGGCTGAGGTGAGTTAGCGCCCAGCGTGGGCAGGACCCCGGATCTGCCGGGACACGGGGGGCCGAGGTGAGTTGGGGGGCCGAGGTGAGTTAGCGCCCAGCGTGGGCAGGACCCCGGATCTGCCGGGCCACGGGGGGGCCGAGGTGAGTTAGCGCCCAGCGTGGGCAGGACCCCGGATCTGCCGGGCCACGGGGGCCAAGGTGAGTTAGCGCCGTGCAGCCCGGGGTGGGTATGTGGGAGGGGTGGCTGAGCTCTGTCCCCTCCCCCGCCAGCTGCTCCCCTCACATGCAACACGATGGTTTCTGTCCTGCAGCAGGGCCCCAGAGCATCGGTGGAATTGTGTCTCCCCAAAAGATATGTTGAGGTCCTGACCCCGGTACTCTAGAATGTGACCTTTACAGACAATTTATCTGGAATAAGGTCATCAGGGTGGGGCCCTCACCCACGTTGACTGACGACCTTGTGGAGAGGGGAGAGCGGACGCTGAGACAGGCAGAGGGGCTCCGCTTGAGGATGGAGGCAGAGATGTGTCTCCAGGAGCCCCGAGGCGGGAGGCTCGAAGCCCGAGGGGGCCAGGCTGACCTCCGCCTGCAGCCCCGGGACAGAGCGAACAGATGGCAGGAGGCGACTTTGCCCGCAGCGGGAAGCAGCGCTGTGCTGCCTGGCAGTCCTCTCTCCGTCCTGTCCCCGGGCAGCCACCACCTCTTCCCTGTCCTAGACAGCCTGCAGGAGCCATGGCCACAGCGCGTCTCCAGGTTTTCGCAGGGGCAGAATGAAGGGACACAGTCGGTGACTGAATAGTTAACCTCACTGCGGGATGGTGAGCAGGAAAATATGGGCAATCCCTGTAAGCGAACGACCTCTTGATAAAGCTCCACCACAAGCCCACAGCAGAAGCATGAGGCCCAAAGCAGTGACGCCGCGGGGCATGAGCCCCACGTCCTGCCCAGCGAGCCCGCTAAGGTAGTGGTTCCTGGGCCACGCTCTCTGCACACCTGTAAGACGGTGAGTGTGGCCTCTGCACACCTGCAAGACGGTGAGTGTGGCCTCTGCACACCTGCAAGACGGTGAGTGTGGCCCTCGCTTGAGTGTGGAGGGACAAGAAAACGCCCCTTCTCCGTCTGGAGGAGGAGCCGATGGCAGCATGACATCACTCGGGAAAAACAAGGGGGTCCTCCCCTCCTCCCCACTCCTCCTCTGATTACAAACCTGTAGCCCACTAAGTGCTTGGGGCCTGGCACTTCTCACCCGCCCACGTGTAAGCCTCACGAACATCCTGTTCTAGTAAATCACGTGTCGACCACGTTGCTCTCACTGAATTCTCCTTGGCGCTGAGACCTAAAGGCCCGTGGTGCCGGAGCTCTCCGCAGCCCCCTGAAACGACACCGGGCCGTCTCAGCTTGCTACATTCAGTGTGATGTTCTGTGTTTTAGCGCCCCTCTCGTCCCTAGTGAACTGTTTCGGTTCGTGCAAAAGTAATCGCTGCTTTACGTTGTTGACATCTGCTGTTTGATATTGGAATACATTCTTAATAAATGTGACTGTGGTGCATCATTTTAACGCGTATTTCTCGACTTATGCTTTTTGCTATCACCTTATTACTGTTTATTTTATATTTATTTTAGACTATGGAAATGATGTTAGACAAAAAAGCAAATTCCAGTGATTTTCTTGAGTTCAAAACGGGTCGTAAAGCAGCGGAGACAACTCGCGTTTGGACCAGGAGCTGCTAACGTACAGCCCGGTGGTGGGTCAAGGAGTTCTGCAAAGGACGTGAGAGACTTGATGAAAAGGAGCGCAGTGGCCGTGGAAGCCGGCAAGGACAGCTGAGTGAGAGCCGCCCTTGAAGCTGATCCTCCTGCAGCTACACGAGAAGCGGCCCGAGAACTCAGCATCCGCCATTCTGCGGCGTTGGGCCTCTGAAGCAGATTGGAAAGGTGGAAAAGCTCAGAGAGGGGTGCCTCATGAGCTGACTGCAGCTCAGAAAACCACTGCTTTAAAGTGTCATCTTCCCTTAGTCTACACAGCAACAGCGAACTATTTCTCAATCATATTGTGACGTGCAAAGAAAAGTGGATTTTATACAACAACCTGGAAAACCAGCTCAATGGCTGGCCTTAGGAGCTCCAAAGCACTTTCCGTAGCCAAACTCGCACCGGCAAAGCCAGGGGCACTGCTTGGGGGGCGGCTGCTGGTCTGACCCACTAGAGCTTTCTGAATTCCAGCTGAACCATGACCTCTGAAAAGTAAGCTCAGCGAATCGAGAGGATGCAGTGAAAACTGCAGCGCCTGCGGCCGCACTGGGCAACAGTGAGGGCCAGCAGAGGCCACAGAGGCCAGCGAGGGGCGGAGCCTCAAGGGCACCAGCTCCCGAGATCGGCTGAGGCCGGACACTGCCCACTAACTGGGGGTTTGGTCTTCGTATCTGATTAAAGACGGGTTTCACTGGGCCTCTGTCAGGCTTGATTAGGGCTCACACCTGCGTCTGGATGACGAGTTAGACATTTGCCGTCTGACTGAATGCTCCTTAATTACTCCGACTGCACGAGATGAACGTGCGCTGAGATGAGCGTCTTCCCTGCAGGTTGATGCGATGGCGCAGTCCTGGGGTGTCCTTTAGTGCGAGAAGTGAACTGATACACTGTGTGTCATTCCTAAGGCTTTTCCCCGAAAGAGGGAGCTTAGTAACTGCAGCTGTTGGTCACACGGGACACAGCCCACCGGAATGCAGGACTGTGTTCACACGCACACTGGTGGAGCTGACTGTTGACGCCCGCACAGCCTCGGCCAGGGTGCCTCGCTCGCTTGAACGGCGAGCGTGCTTCTCCCGGCCCCCAGGGTCAGTGTGGTCACAGGTCCCCGTGCCCGAGGCCGATGTGGACGCTGGACCCCAGCGGACAGCAGCCCGGACCCGACTCAGCCGCAGCGTCTGTTTCCTGTAGACGGGTGCGCTGGCCGCTGCGCAGTAACTTGGGGTGAGTTACTTGCCTTTGCTGTGTGGTTTGGGGGCCAGGAAAAAGCCCCCAATGTAGAATCGTGCCCGGTGAAGCCAGAGGCCTGAGGGGCCCGTCAGCCTTGGAGGGGCCGCCTCGGCCCCGTCCAGCAAGGCGCTTCCTCAGGGTCCACGCCAGCTGAGTCAGAACCCCAGGGGTGAGACTCTGCGAGGGTCTGTGGCGTGTCTGGGGGTCAGTTTTCAGAGACAGGAAGGGCAGGGTGGCAGTGGCAGCAGAGGAAGAGGGCAGGGCTGGGGGGCAGCGCCGCGCCCCGTGCTGGCCGGCCTCTTGGGGCCTGCAGGACCCCCTGGGGCAGCACGAGGGGGCAGGGCTGGGGGGCAGCGCTGCACCCCGTGCTGGCCGGCCTCTCGGGGCCTGCAGGACCCCCTGGGGCAGCACGAGGCCCTCTCTGCTAACTGCCCAGGAGCCCAAGAGGAGCAGCGGAAGAGACCCCGAGGGACGGGGTCTGGCGGACAATTGGGGAGCAGGTGGAGCGGGAAGGACAGTGGCGCTGTGTCCTGTTCCGGGCCCTCCGCTCTGCCTCTGCAGCTGTGGGCCCGGGGCCACCCTGTCCCACACGATCCTGAGAGGCTGCTCCCACGGCTTCATCCCAAACAGAAACACTCGCTGGGAGACTGTTTACCCGGCAGCTGGTCTTAGCAGAAACTTAATACCAACTTCTATCATCTTTTCAATTTATGAAGAGACTAAACCAGAACTTTTTCTTTATTGCAAGTAGGTTCAGGCCTTCTGCCTAGATATTCTGCAGAAAAGCCCAATCGTAGCTCGCATTATGAAGATACACTTTACTACAGAAATTAAAGTTAGGAACAGTGGCATACAAAATAAATTTTACAGAAATTTAAGGTTTGGTTTAATTCACCATTTAATTTTTCAGAGCAGATTAATAAATTATCAATTAAACATTACTCTTCAGAGGCTGATTTATTATCTTAAACACACCTACTATATTCAATAATTTAAAAATAAATTCCAGGATTTATGATGACAATACCTATAGATACCATTCGTGTTAAATATATTTTTGAAGATTCTCTTTTATCACATTACATAATGAATGAACATTTTAAACAGCAATGCAGACACACATAATTTTAAGTCAGAGACAATATATGCATATTAAAATTCTGTATATTTTGATAAGGTAAAAATAAAGCTATATAAACTGATCTTTAGATTTTTTCTGCAAAAGTAGAATCACACTTTAACAATACTCCGACACAGCTTCATTAAAGCTTTGTTTACAGACATCAAAACGATCCTCACCCCCATTCACCAACCCTCTAACTTACTAAAAAAACGAAACAGAATGGATGCATTTCCCAGCTGACATTTTTCCTGTTTTTAAAGTTAGAAATGGCAAACTTCCAAAAGAAAGTGCATACCAAGCTGTTACACTGAGTTGTTAAATAAATACCATTAATTTTAAGATAAGCAGAAGTGGTTGCATTAGGTTATTCATAATCAGTGCAAAACAGATGAACTTAGTGGTTTTAAAGAAAAAGGCCGGAAACTTCCCTTAGGTTGCCCTGAACTTTCGGTTGATGCCCGTGAATTTAAGAATAGTTACACTGTGTGCGAGGCATTGCTATATAGTCCAAGCTGCAAAGTCTCACAAGGCTACTAGGCGTCTGCGACCTGTCACTGCGGGAGCTCCGCCCCCAGCGAGCCTCGAGGCCCGCGCCCCTGGGGGTCATTTGGTCTGTGTCCGCCCGTGGAGTCAGGGCACAGGGGCACAGGAACGGGCTGACTGGGGTTCTAACAGGAGTGGCTGAGAGCGTCTCTTCTCCCAGCCGGGATGTGGCTGCAGCTGGGAGGGTCCAGCCCCGGTCCCGAGGGCGGGTCCCTCCGGTGGGGACGCTAGCTCTGGGGGATGGCGTGAAGGCCGGGAACCAACGGGAGATGTTAATACGTGGTTATTGTGCATCTGTAAGATTTTCAAAACTAAGGAAGATGCTTGAATTACTTGCTTTAAGGTCAGTTTAAGGCAAGTAAGCACTGCCCACCGCTAGGTGGGAGTCTCACTGTCTTGTCTGAAATGTCCCTTCCCTGGTTCTCGTCCCTCCCTGGCTTCTGGTCTCATGCCCCTGGTCCATCTCACATTGTCAGGCGCAGTCACTTAGAAACTTCCCAAACAATTTTAAGAAGACATACTGGGGCGTGTAACGGTCAGTAGCTGTCCTAGGGAGACTTGAATTATCCGAGGTAAGTGATAACCGTCTGGATACAGGCAGAAAGAGGACAGCGAACCGTCAAGAAGCTTCTATTTTAAGGCTGAAGGACAGAAAAAAAAAAACAAACACTAAACAGAAAGCAGATGAAATTGCAATGAATGGTGAAGAAAGAGCAGAGCAAATGATCAGACTAAATATGCCTTGTCACTACTCGCTACTGCCAGAAACACCAAAAAGAAAACACGCAGAGAATAAAGTCAAATCTGGAAATTCACATTCATCAGATATTGAGACATTCAGGCAAAACGTCCACCAGAATTTAAATGCAAAGTGGCCAAAATGTCTTCAACTTAAAAATAACAGCTTTAAAAACATACTTTAAAAATTAGATATGGTACGTTAACAGATAAACGAATAGAAGAGGTATAAACAGCTATGAAAATACTTCAGTGCAAAGGCAATTTTAAGATCTCTAAAAAATACCTTACGAAGAATTTGTTAACTAAAACATACAGAGACTCTGCCCCCACAGGTATGACATTCATACCCATTTTAGGTTCTTAAAAACGGCTGTAAAAACGCGCACACCGCTGTCTGCAGGGCCTAGTGTGGGCGGGGCGCCCGCGGCCCGCGCGCCCGCTCTTTGGTTTGCTGGCCCCGCCCCCGCCTTCCCCGCAGCCCCGCAGCCCCGGGCGCCGTTCCCGCGGCAGCCCCGCCCCTGGCGCCCACAGGGCCGCGCGGCGAGCGGGCGGCGGCGACCCAGGCGGCCCGCGCGCCTCGGGAGCGGCCACAGGGCCCCGGCGCGGGCCACGTCCAGCCCCCAGTGACCCTCCCCTGGGACGCCGTCGGCGGCTCCTTCTGAAGCGTGAACCCCGAACCGAAACGTCTTCCTCGCGGACCGTTAAGGCGACGCCGAACGGCTGTTCCTCGGGACGGAGACTCGTTACAGGGGCGACAGGCTCCACCGCGCGGCCGCCTGCGGGCGGCACCGGCCGCGGCGCTGCTCCTGGGGCTGCGGGCCGCCTCGGCGGCCCCGCCGTGCGCATCCGGGAGCCCCCGCGCCCGAGGCCGCTCCCCGCGGGCGCCGAGCACCGCAGCAGAGCCGGCGCGGGTGCCCAGGCCCGCACGCGCCCCCGCGGGCCCCGCAACCCCTTCCCCGCAAAGCGCACGGCGCCTGCGCCCTCGGAGCGGGAAGGGGCGCCCCTCGGAACCCGTGCTTTACGCGGCCAGGGCCCCCGAGGCAGCGGGGACGGGGGCACGAGGGGGGACGGGGGCGCTCCGCGGGCACGCGGGCGCACCTCCCGGGAGGGGCGGGGGGGGGGCGGGCAGGCGCCCGCGCCAGCGCCCGCCAGGCGCAGGTCTGGACGGCAGCCGTGGGCAGGGCGGGGGGGCCGGTCCAAAGCAGGGGTGTCGGGCTCGGGAGGACGCAGCAGGCCGGGCCCCAGCCCGCGAGGCTCGGGCCGTGCTCCCCGGAGCGGACCCAGACCCTCGAGCAGAGGTCCTCCCGCCGCCACAGGGCCGGGCAGGGTAGCAGGCTCGTGCGTGTCCTTCCCGGGTCGCCACTCGGGACGCCTGTCCCATCTTCCTCCTCCTCCGGCCGCACGCCGCCCTTTGCGACTGGACCCTTGCGTGTGGCCTCTCCTGGGGCCGCGGGTGGTGGGGAACTGAGCAGGAGGGGCCCCGGTTCCCTGCCTTCCAGGGCGCTGCCCGGGGCTGGAGACTACAGGGAAGCAAGTGGGTGACTCCCCAGAGGCAGTCCTGACATGAAGCGCGAGGTCTGCGGAAACAGAAAGGACAGTCGGTCCCGGGACCCCGCGCGGACCCCCGTCCAGCGCCCATCGGAACCCGGGCGCAGCTATGGCCCTTGCTACCCCGGCCGGGGCACCCCGAGCGTAGCTGGACCAGACACGGGGGCAGTGTGTGGACCGCCGGCCCCTCCTAGCGAGCACCGTCCCGCAGAAAGGTGTGTAAACACGAGGCCCCTCCCCAGGCCCCAGGCTGAGTGCAGCTCCTCCCACAGGGCATCTCGCTGGACCGCTCCGACGGAGGCCCCTGCCCCTGGTCGGAGGCCCAGGTGGTCAGACTGGACGCGGAAGGGAGGGGGCAAGCCGGCCAGGAGGTGCCTGCTCTGGATGCTGAAGGCGCAGCTGGACGCCTGCCCCCGCCTGGCTCAGAGCCCTTTGCTTATTCTGAAAGGCGGTCTTTCCTGGAGGACCTTTCAGGTGGAGCCATGCCCACCACCACGGATGAGAATGAAGGCTGAGTTCTGGACGCCGAAGGGCGCTGTGGGCCTGAGCACTGCACAGATGTGTGTGCACGCACGCTCACACGCATGCCTGGGAGTGCACCGCAGGCAGCCCCAGGTGGCCGGCCTCTCCGCTGGGCCACTTACCGGGATGGACCCCACGTGTGCTCAAGTCTTTGTCACTGTGAACCTAACAGAAACGGCACAGCACGGCAAAGCTCGGGAGGAAGCCCGCGCGATCCGCAGGAGCACAGCACACCGGCTGCCCGCAGGCGGCCGTTACCTATCCTCCGGCTACTCGCGCCTCGGCCGGGGCTCGGGGTCCGTCAGCAGCGGCCGGTCGGGGCTCGGCGCGGCGTCGGCCGGGGCTGGGCGGCTCAGGCTCCTCTGCAAGGCGAGGACAGACACTGAGCCCATGCCGCACGCCCGGCTCCGCGGGACGGCCGAGGGGACTGGTGCGGGAGGCCCTGCTCTGGGTCCAGCAGCGGCCGATGGTCGGGTGTGGGACCTGGGGCTGACGGCCCTGCCGCTCACCCTGCCCTTCCAGAGACCGCGCTGCTCCTGAGGGCGTAAAGGCGCGAGGGAGGGGCTCTGCACTGGCCGCTGTCTGCCTGTCCGTCTGTTCCTGCCTGTCCCTGCGTGTTCTGCCTGTAGGCCTGCCTTCCTGCCCCTCTGTCCCTGTCTGTCCGTCTGTCCCTGTCCACCTGCCTGCCTTCCTGTCTGTCCCTCCATCCCTCTGTGCCTGCTCAGACCTGTCCCTGGCCCCGTCTCTAGTCAAAAGAATCCTGGCCTGAAGCTAGAATCCGGAGGGTGAGGCATGGCAGAGCCGCAGGCCAGCGGGGTCGGGCGTTTCTAGTCCGAACACTGAGGCTTTCCAGTCAAGTGGTGTAAATTTTTCAGTGCCCTGGAAGAAGGGAACTGCAGGAGCTGGAGAAGCACGCGGTTGGAGGTGCAGATGCCCCCTGGCTAGGTGTGAGGGGCAGCAGGCGAGAGGTGAAGGAGACTAGCGCTCAGGTGGCTGCTCTTTGCGGGAGTGGAAACTCTCACAGCCGTGCACGCGCCCATGGATGTGGACAGAAGAAATGCACATGTATATACATGTGCCATACATGTGTTATACATGTGCCATACATGTGTACATAAACACACGTTTATACGTGAGACCTGGTGGCCCCTGCAGTTTTCACTTTAATGGGACGGATGAAAAGAAAAAGCCACCCATCTCAAATGCAGCATGTTCCATGGAAGCACTAGCCATGGGTTTGTTCCAAAGTTTTGCTGGAATTGGCTGGTTTTGCAGCAACACCGCATGGGCGCCGTGTGCACTGGGCACTGGCTGCAGGCACCCGTGAGGGGCTGGCCGGCCTCGCGGTCACAGCTGTGGCCACGGACACCCAGAGCTCAGAGCCCTTCGCCAAGCAGCAGAGCCCGGCTTCTGCAAAGGCTCAGAAGCAAACCAGCTCTCAGTAAACCCCATCAATTGTCAGAGGATTTATTTTTAGTCCAGAGTTGGCGTGATTTAACTAGTTTCACAAGCACCTCCTGTGACTTATTAAAATCTTCCTAATAATTTCATCCTAAATGTCTTCAAGTGTGTAAACAGTGAGATAAGATTATGTAGTTTATTCTAACAAATTCTGATGCCCCAGATTAGAAAAATTTTAATTGCCAATAATTATGTGAACTTAAAAGATGAACAATTATTAAAAGAATAAAAGTCCCCTCTCCTTTTTTTCTTGAGGCATTTTCCTATTAAGCAAGCTGCCTGGTAAAGCAGTAACACCAGGCACAGGCCTTCAACGTGTGCCCACTGTGGGGACACACAGGCAGGGCATTGGGACACAGAGGACTGAGGACAGATAAGTGTGTCTTGAAGCCTTGGCTCCAGGCGAAAAGCCTCCCATCCTGGGCAGCGGCCACAGAAAATGGTGAGACCGCTCCGTGCTCCTGAGAGAGAGCCACAGATGCTGTTTAAGGCACAGGTGGAGTCTTTCTCCAAAAACAACCATATATTTTTAAAAAGATAAAAAGGACTTTGGTGAGACAGCTGACCCCAAACGCCTGTCCCGGCTTGTCCGGAGTCTAGGGGCCGGCCCGAGGCTGCCTCGCCCGAGGCTGCCTCTCCCAAGGCGTGGTCCCGCCAGTTCCGAGGGCTCCACTCAAGGGACAGGGAGGACCTGCCTCTGGGCCCCAGGGCGAGGCCGGGCGCTGACCCAGGAGCTGCCCCTGCCGCGTGGACACCAGGACCCGGCCTCACAGCTGCCAACCGGCCAGAGAGGTGCTGAGTCTCCCAGGGAGGCCCCGCGCAGCTGTGTGGGTGGAGACAGCCCGGCACCTGCAGGCCCCCAGGGCCTGTGTGCAAGGCTCCCGAGCTTAACCGTCGGCCCTCCATGGTCCTCCGATCAACTCCCAAACATGCAGAAAGACAGAAAAGCATCACCTTGTTTCCGTTAGAAAGTCAGACTGCTGGAAGTCTGAGAAAGCATAAAGACGGTGGGCTGCTCGACAGAAAGGCACTGGTTCCTAGTCTGCCGGTCCAGAGGTCAGAGGTCAGAGGTCAGAGGTCAGGAGGCCATGCACATCGTTTGCAAACAAGATTTGGGCAAAGAGGCCGGAAGATGAAAGGAACCAGGAAGGGAAGAGACAAGAAAAGGCAGTGAGTCGGGGGTCGCACCCAGAGCCCCTGCGGCCCGTGGAAACCTCCCGTGCGCTCCTGCCCCGCCCCTGGGATGGCCTGAGATCATGGAGCAGCTCTCGTGAGCTGCTCTCGTGAAGCTGCTGGTCGGGGCCAGCTCTAAGCCCTCTGTGCCCCCTGGCTGGGCACCGCGGGCAGCATCTGAGATCAGCCCCAAGTGTCCGAGAGCTCGCCTGCCTTACTGGTCACCTCGGGGGGGGGGTGGGGGTGGGGGTGGGGGTGGGTGGGAGGGGGTGTCACTGCGGTGACGGAGGCTCCACCCCACAGCCGGCTGCAGCACTTGACAACTAAGAGCAGGGGGCCCTGCGTTCCCCAGAGGGACTGGGGGGACGGACGCCCGCCTGTGGTCACCCGCCCTCCTGTCACTCACACCTGCAGCCCGCCCCTCCTGTCACTCACACCTGCACCCCCCGCCCCCTGTCACTCATACCTGCATGCCCTGCCCCATCACACTTGCTTCCCCCCCCCTCCTGTCACACCTGCACAGGCACCTGGTGGGCCGGGCATCCTGCAGGATGGCCTGCTACAGCCTCTGCTTCTCAGAGCATCCCTTCTCCTCCCTGAGGGTGCACAGCCACGGCAGGACGGGGCGGGGGGGGTGGGGGGTGAAGGGTCACAGTGGGGAGGGGTGCTGGGTCACAGGGGTGTGGGGTCATGGGGGAGGGTATACAGGATCACAGGGGTGAGGGTGTGCAGGGTCACAGGTGAGGAGTTATGGGGGGAGGGGTGTGCACAGGGGAGGGGTGCAGGGGTGTGGGGTCACCACGGTAAAGAGGTGGGGGACGTCTGCTCTCTGAGAGCTCTCTAGAAACTCCGGGTCACATCTCTGTTTGGACTCCGGTCTGGGCATCCTCAGCGTCTCACCCAACTCCTGAATCCAGAGTTCAGCTTGTTGGCGTCCCCTCAGGAGCACGGAAAACAACCCTACCTACTCATGACCAGAATTTCCCAAAATGAATGCTAAAGTTTGAGCCACATTTCCATCCCTAAAAATAAAGCAATTTTACCTTCGAAATAAGGATTAATCAAAAAAACTTGTTTAGGTTCATGCAAAATAATTTGCCTTTGTATTTGCTTAATCTTTTCCTTCCTTCAGGGACTACCTGTCCAAGTCTAAGCACTGGACATTTAGCTCAGGTGTAAAATCGCATGTCACCGTGGGATCCGCTAGTTAACACTGGACAGGCCACCTTTCCTGCAGCCTCCCTGGGCCCCCACGTTGCCCCCAGCTGCACCCGGCCCCGGGGTACCTGTACTCTCTCGGTGGCACTGGGCCATAGCTGTCTGCACAGCACCTTCTTCAGCATGTCGGGCAGCAGGCTGACGGTGACCAGCAGCACGATGGCGAGCCAGGCGGGGCCGCTGGACAACATCTGTATGAACACGTAGTACATCCTCTGATAACTGAGGAAGGGCCTGCAGTGTCCAAGGAAAGAGAACCACCACACGACGGCCGATGAGGAGCCGGCGGAGACCCCCGAGCCCCGCACTGAGGGCCGTCTGCACACAGTCACAGTCCACACGCTGTGCTGGCTCCCCGGGTCACCAGGGGGCCTCTCCCCATAGCGCTGCATGACTGTGCCCTGAAGGCTGGGTATCGAGCATGAGAAGAGGAGGGGGAGTTCTACGAGGTCATTCCAAGCCCCAGAAGCTCAGCTTCAGAACAGCAGGCAAGACGTTTAAACGTGAAACAGGGGGTTTTGCTCAATACCTATTAGTACAGAGAAGACCGTGTTCTCATCAGCAGATTGGCTAAACACAAGGTTATGCCAAAATAATTTTTAAAATTTCTATAAAAATACAGAGAATGAAATGGCTTCCCTGCCAGACGGGCTAGGAACGCCTTTGGAGACGGGCAGTGAAGTCGAAGTGATAGCCCCGTCTGGCTCTGTGTGGCCCGCCAGGCTGCCGTCCACGGCACTCTCCAGGCAAGGACACTGGAGCGGGTTGCCATGCCCTTCTCCAAGGGGTCTCCCGCACTGCAGGCAGGTTCTTTACCATCTGAGCCGCCTGGGATGCCTTAGAAACGGGCAGTGACCACACTACACGTGAGTCTCACGGCTTCATGCGTCCAGGCCCAGGGGCTGGCTGGGGGGTTTCTGGGAGTCTTTCTCACACACAGCCACTTGGAAAGCTCACTAGAGCTGCGGGGATCTCTGGCCAGGAGTCTGGTGGCTGGAAATCCACCAAGAGCAGGTCTGGTTTGGCAGACATGTAATGCACCGACTGGCCACTGGAGGTCAGCAGTGGAGCAGGCCACCGGGCGGCCATCCACACGGCAGCCTCCTCGCGGGGATGGGATGGACCAGGGGCCTCTCCCCAGGCCAGGGGCTGCCTGCCCTTCCCCTCGAGCCCTGCACAGCAGTGGGGAGGCCAGGTGCACAGGACACTGCTTCCAGCCTCACATCTGGGTGGGCCTGGGCCTGGCTCACCGCCTCCAGCCGCAGTCCTGCTCAGGACATGCTGTGCCCGAGGAGGGGGTTGTCACAGGAGCCCCTGCACGTGTGTGAGACGCAGGAACAAGTGCCCGGGGGCCAGGTGGACATGCCCACCTGGGTCGTGACCTGGGGGGAGGACCGAGGAGCACTGTGGGGCCCCGGGTTCTGAGGGGTGAATAGGAGCTCACCAGGCCGGCCACTTAGACAGGACACCCTGCGCAGAAAGACAGTGCGTGCAAAGGCGTGCTCGTGACAAATGCAGCTGCCGCCTGCCCGTCAGGACCGACCGCTGGGTCAGTCTCTGTGTTCAGCAGCAGCACGCTGACCTTCCGAAAAGTGCAACTGGGCTCTGTGGCTCCTCTGTTTAAAACCTTCCATGGCGTCCTAACGGTCTCCGGGGAGCTTTCCTTCCAGGCCTGCCTCGGGGCACTTTACCTGCGGGGCTCCCCTCCTTAGGAATGGCCCTGTCTCAGCCCAGGGCCAGTGGCCCCGAGCACTCAAAGGATGAGGTCAGCGCTTTTCTCCCAAGTTTCTGTTTAAATAACAGCTTTTCTGGGGAAGCTGTTCTCGATCTTGGGTCGGTCCCTTCCTGGAGGGTTTGGCCTGTTCGACCCCCCGTCACACTCATGAGGCAGCATGTCTCCCCTGGGGTAGGGAGCGGAGACCACCCCGACTCGTCCCCGTGGGCCCCGGGTCCTGGCGTGAAGCCCCTCCTGCACACGGCAACCACGCAACCCGCACCCACATGCGGGAACGAGGTGGTGTGGATCTGAGCTTTCAGGCCTCGGTGAAAGACGCCGTGGGACTAGTGATAGGATGGTGACTGAGAAATCACCAAATCCATACCAGATGACTCCTCCCCAGAGGAGGGAAAAGACGACGTAGAACAGCAGCGACCCCCAGATAACAAAGTGGTTTATCCAGGTCCAGTAGTGGGTGTCCAGCGCCAGCTGAAGAGAGACCAGGCGGTTAGCAGTGGGGCCACCCGGGCTTGTTGGCGTGGGCCCAGGGAAGGAAGCTGGGGCGGGTACAGGAAGCAGAAACAAACCCCTAACTTCAGCCAGAGCGTCGACAGGGGCCTGTGTGGGAGAAACACGGCCCAGAGTCCCAAGAAGGGCTCCCCAGGCCCACCCTGCCCGAAAGTGCCCGGACCCCGGGGGTGGGGGGCGGCCCCTGCAGGAGACGCTACTGCCCAGGACACAGCTCTGGGACTTCCTGTCTCACTCTCCAACCCAGGCTGCTAGGATCCTGGACCTTCATGACGATACTCCACGAAGAGTCTGACTTGGCTTTAAAAACGAGCTCAGTTTCCCACAATACATTTGTTTCAGTTAAAGTGTCCTTTGACTGTACTGGGGGCGGGGCTGCTTGCACGTAAAAGCAGTCTAATTCCAGTCCTCTCACACAGAAAAGGCTGTGGAATTTCCCTCCCCACTGCTGTGTAATTCTGAGTTCGCCCCTCAGGGCCGAGGCCACGTCAGTGGCGGGGAGAGGACCCCAGGTCAAGGTCAGGGTCAGGGTCAGGGTCACTGGGCAGCCGACCATGCCTGGAGGAAGCATGTGCGCTCAGGGAAGGTACCTTCAGGGTGACTGTGAACACCATCACCGTGAATACCAGGGTCCCAAACGTCCAGTTTCCAAACACCTGCAGAGAGAAAGTCCAGTCACCTCTTATTAATCCCGACTGCGTATTTCACACTCAACACAAGCGTCTGAGCATCCCACCCACCCACCGCCTGCTCGTCCAACCCCAGAGACGCAGAGTGTCACCGTGATGGGGGTAGGCCGCACCCAGGCCCCCGGCCCCTGGCCCCAGCAGCATCTGTGGGCGCCCAGTTCTTCCTAAAGGCCGCCCGAGTCTCCCCTCAGCGCCCCATGAGCTGGACGGGACGCCCGAGAGCTGGAGTCTCGGTGTGCACAGCACCCACCCTGCTCCTCCAGCTGTGCTTTAAGCAGACGAGACCTTCAGCCCGTCGCCCCACTTGACTTGCTCTGCGTGGGCCGAGGCGAGCCTTAGTGGGATGCATCTGTCCTCTTTTCAACTCAAAACCCTGAGGGCTTGGACGACAAACCACGGAGGCATCGTCCTGGGGCAGTGGGGGGGCGGGCGTGGAACCACAGAAAGGGAGCGGGGAGACAGGACGGAGCTGCACAGAGGCCAGGGCAGGTCCGAGGCCAGAGCCCTGGACACACGGCGCGGCCCTGAGAGGCGCGGCCCCGGAGAGACGCGGCCCCGGCCAGTGCCAGCGGGAAGGAGGCAGCACGCTCTCTCGCAGAGACGCAGACACAAGAAGGAAACGCCGGGCACGCGAGAGTCTCTATCCCGGGGACAAAGCAGCGTCTCGGACACGCTGCCTCTCGAGAGCTGGCGGGCCCAGTTCCCGCCTGTCAGGTCTATGAGCTGTGCCTCTCAGAAGAGCTCCCGCTCTCCTTTCGGAGGACACACAGCTGCACGCCACAAGCGCGAGAAGCTGGAACCGCGGCCCGTTCTCGGCCGAGGAAACATCTGTACTGCAGGTGAGCGTGTGGGTGTGCTAAGGTTAGTGAAGCAGAACCCACTTACAGAATATTCTAGAAGAAAAACCAAAGCATTCGGACTTTTGTAGGAAACGGACCTAAGAACCCTCACCGCTTCATTCTTCATCATCATGACCAAAACTGGGCTCAGTGGCTCTGGCCAGAGGGGTGTCTATCCCGAGCTGGGGACACCTGCCATGCCCGGGGACCTGGTGGACGGGGGGCACTGGCCTCCAGCAGGCAGGGGCCGGGGTCTGCACAGCCCCCACGGTGACGTGCCCAGGCCGGAAACCCCCAAACCTGCACTCTGCCTTCAAGGCTTACCGCTGAGGGGAGGAAGTGAGGTGGGGTGGGCCGCGCTGGGCACGCCCAGAAGGTGCAGGAGGACGAGGCGCCCTTGTCCTCTCCCCGGAAGCTGCCGTTTTCAGCCGCAAGCAGAGAGTGGCGGTGCAGGAGGTGGCAGCTCTGAGCCCCCCGGGACCCTCAGCTGGGCGGCAGGAGCCCTGGGTCCGGCCCTCCGCCTCCTTACACCCCAGGCCCCTGTGTCTGTCACCCCTGCTGGGTGGGAACCCCGAGATCCCTTAAAACATCAGAGAATGGGCATATGGGCCCAGGGACAACGCGGGGACAAGGCCACGTAACGCTCCAGGGGCTCGTCCAGGCTCCCTCACCTAGGGGAGAGCTCGGGCCGAGACGCTGAAACCATCTGCCCTCATCTCTACGCTCCTTAGCGGGGCTTCACTGGGGTCCAACCCCCTCTCTCAACGGGTCGTCCAAAGGAGGGGACTTTTCCCAAGTGAGGTCAGTTCCCCAGTCTCCAGTGAAGCCCTACGTCTGGTCTGATTTCCTAAAGTAACACTGTGTCCCCTGGGGAGGTCAGACGGGTGACGCTGCCATCCACGGGGCGTCCACTCATCCCCGTGGAGGCTCCAGGGCCGTCGGGCCGTGTGGGAGGAAGAGGAGGTGCAGCTCTGGCCCCGCCCGCCGGCCCACACCCAGGTCCCGGTTTAATCCCTCCTCTTCACGCTTTTTTTTCCTCTGAGACAAGTACTCTACAGGGAATGTTCCCGCTCACAGGCGTTCTAAAGCCCAGACTGATTCAGTTTTTATGTGTAAGATGATTCCAAGACAACACGTCCCATGTTTCCTGAAGGTCGCAGTTGCAGGACTGTCTATCACACTCGCAGGACGTCTATCACGCTCGCAGGACCATCCATCATGCTCGCAGGACCATCTATCACACTCGCAGGACCGTCCATCACCCTCACAGGACCATCCATCAGGCTCGCAGGACCGTCCATCACGCCGCAGGACCGTCCATCACGCTCGCAGGACCGTCCATCACGCTCACAGGGACGTCCATCACGCTCACAGGATGTCTATCACACTCGCAGGACCGTCTATCACACTCGCAGGAACGTCTATCATGCTTGCTCCACGTGCCAACTTGGACCCTGTGGAGCCTTGGGGCGGCTCTGTGCTCAGCCCACCACACAGGGCTCCTAGGCCGGCTCTCGAACTCCCTGGCTTCTATTACTACACAGCCTAAACTTTCAAGCGTCCACCTGGAAATGTCCTGCTGCTCAACTATAGTAAAGTCACTGTCTTCTATTCTCATCTGCGAAACAGCGTGGCTCTTGTCTGTGAGGAAAATACTCCAAACTTGAATTTCTCTGTTTCAAAGGTCGTCAGTGATTCTATCGTCCTTTCGATAGATCCACGAACATTCCTGAGTCGAAAGAGGTCTCAGCGGTCGCCTCCTGACCGTCACTAGGGCAGGGCGGCTGCACCATCCCACCAGCAAGACGCAGCCTTCTTGGAAGGGCAGCTGCCGTCACCAAGCACCGGACTCACAGCTCTGTTTGCATCTTAGTTTGAATGACACAGAACCAGCTGATAACATGTTCTCAGATCTGTGAACGATCCAACCCTCCCACCCGCTGGACACACAGGAGTCATCTAAGAATCAGCAGTCTGGAACAAGAAGCCACCTCTGGGTCCAGAGTCCGACCCGGGCCTCCGCGCTCCTGGCCTCTTCACTCCTGGGGACAAAGGTCCGTCCTGGGTCCCGCGGGCCCTGTGCCACTTAGCACTGGTCTCGCTCTCATGCCTCTGAGTCTCTTGGTTGCTCACGGTCCCCTGAGCACCAGGGACCCAAGGCCCAGCGGTGGACAAAGGCCCACGTCCAGCACCTCCTTTGCAGGACTGTCCTGCCGCTGCTTGCTGACGTCACTGGGCATCTCAGGGGCGTCTCAGGAGCGTCTCCTGTGACAGGCGGTGTGTGACTCACGTGTGTTCTATCCCCTGGGGCTTAAGTGCTCAGAGTCTCCACCGACTGGGGGCTTCTCTACCTCCGTCTCCCTTCCTGTCATCGTTCCAGGTTCTAACCAACACTTTTGTGGACGATCAGCCGAGCAAAGGCACTCAGCTGCGGGGTGGAGGGAAAGGTGCTTGAGAATCTCAGGAGAGAGCCTCTGGACACTGAGATCCAGGTCCTGGAGTGGCTCAGTGCACCCTCGTGAGCGAGGGGCAGAGAGGCAGGGACCAGTAGGAGGCCTGGCTCACAGGGGAGGCCCTCCAAGCCATCCAGGCCAGCACCTCTGCCCACAGAGGAGCCAGACGGCTCGCGGCCCCCGCCCAGACCTGCGCCCAAGGCTGCCCGCGACCCGCGTCCAGGCCCTCCAAGCTATCCGGGCCAGCACCTCTGCCCACAGAGGAGCCGGCTCATGGCCCCCGCCCAGACCTGTGCCCAAGGCTGCCCGGCGACCTGTGTCCGGGTCCAGGGTGTGTGCCCTGCCATCTGTGGGCTTGCGGGGCAGGGCTAACCACGTCACATCCTGATGTGAGAGCCGCGCTCTTCGGCAGCCTCATGGACTAAACATGCACCCAGGCTTGCTCTACCTCCCGCCCGCGTCTGCCTGAACATCTGTCTGCTTGACCATAACTCCAGACACCGTACAGCGGGAGAGGCGACGGCAGGGGGCGAGGGTGACGCCCGGAACCGGAACCTCGGTTCTCAGGACACGGAGCCTGAGCTCTGCAAGATGACATGGGTGCGCACTCAGCGCTAGCCTGGGGAGAGCTCTGTGAAGACGCCAAGAACAGGAGACAGCCCGAGCCAGCCCCACCATCGCTGGCAGCACCTGAGAACCACGCAGCTAAAACCAGGAGGACACAGGCTCTAACAACAGGAAGACTGCAGAAAAGTGCCCTAAGGCTCTGAAAAACCCTCGTTTTAGTAAATGCTGGCCTAAGTTACAATGAGAGACAACAGCCCTTTGCAGCCACGAGAAAAAAGGAACAGAGAAATTGACGGGCAAACAAGTTGCCCAGGACATACAGGCAAGACTCAGAACTTCAGGCCAAACACACAGAGGGGAGAGATGGGCAGAGAGAGGTGCCCCGTCCAGCAGAACGAGCAGGGGATCCCTGCTCAAAGCCCCCTTCTGTTTCGTCGCCTCCGGGACCCTGGACTGGAAGCAGGAGCCTGGGGCCGCGGGCTCCTGACTCTCCAGGCAGCAAGGGGTCGGCCACGTTCAGAGCACCCCCACCCCATCCCGCCCCGGCCTCGCACCCGCCTGTGTGTCTTCCTACCTATTTAGGGCAAGAGAAGACCACACAGATCCAGAAAACATGGCTGACACAGCGGGCGATCCGGCAGGGAAATACAGGGAGAAGTGGCCCAGGGGGACACGCACGGTCTCCGGGCCGACCTTGCTCCTACAGACGTGGGGGGCTAGCTAAAGGCATCGCTACTGACAAAGCACACAGGGGGTCACGATGGAAAATATTTTCGAGAAATATTTTATTCACACTCCAGAAACAGAGAGGACACACCCACAGATGTCTTACCATGTGTGTGTTGCTGGTCATTATCTGAGAGTGGGAAGGAGCCGCGGCAGAAAAAAAAAGCGAGATACAAATAAAACAACCCCCAGAGATTATGCAAAAACCCCGAGAGCTGCGTGTCTATAAGAAACGACACCGTAAAGTACCCATTGCTAAGGAAACAGAACTTAAGCTAAGGACGTGAACAAACGCTAAAGTGGGTTAAATACCAAATTATTTCCCAAATAAGCCACGTCTTAATGACTGAGTTGAACCCCTAGATAAATAACTGAAGGTGAAAGATAGGTCAAATAAGCCACGTCTTAATGACTGAGTTGGACCTCCTAGATAAATAACTGATGGTGAAATACAAGCTATAAAGGCTGGACCCAGCCCACCCTGAGAGGGTGTCCCTACAGTTGGCCGGGCCAAACCATAGGGTCTGCCCCATCTGCAGCAGACACCCAGATGCCGACCCCGCGGGCCGTGCCGAGCTTCACCCCCCAGAACCTGCAGCCCCGTTGCCACGGCCCAGCCCCACACGAACCTGCCCGTTGCTGGTCACAGTTGTGTTTTCAAACATGAAGTAAGCACCGAAGAAAAACACCAGCGCATCGAACAAGCCTAAAAGCGTCCAGTAGATGAATGCGCGCCAGCGGAGGAGTGCATTCTTGGCGATGTCCCTGAGGGAGGAAAAGGCGGGGACGCGTGAGGCGCCCACATGGAGGGGGCCTGCACAGGGGGCCTCGCCACGTCCCAGGGGCCCTGACCCACTGAGGGCCTTGGGAAGGCAGAGCCAGGGGCCGGGGGCGGCAGGAGGATGCGGCCCAACCAACAACCACTCGGCTGAGCTCCAGCATGGGGCCTATGAGCCCACGGGCCTCCCGGTCCACACCCGTCTGTCCTGCTCTCGGCAGACCCCGTCTCTGCCTGCCTGCTGACCGGCACACGCTGTGAGCCTGCGGAGCCGAGGGGTGCAGGCAGGCCTGAGGTCTGCACACCCCTGGGCCACATGTCACACTCTGAGGCTGCTGGACACACCGCCTGCCACTGCTCTCAGGCCCACACCTGGCCCCGGAAGAGCCTAGGGCAGCTCACAGCACGCAGCTGTCCCGGCTGAAACCACCGTGGTCAGAGCGACTGTGAGGGGTGACAAGAATGTCCTGGCTGACACAGGGGAGTGGCCAGCATGAGCACGGAGCCACCACGCGGGGTGACGGGAACGTCCAGCTGACATGGGGGAGCAGCCAGCAGACACTCGCTTGAGTGCCCTGGCAGCAGAGGCAAACTGCTTTTCAGATGTACCGCTGCACTACCCAGGGGCCTCCCCTGGCCAATTCCTGCTTGAAGCTGTGCTACCCAGGGGCCTTCCTGGACAATTCCTATTTGAATGTTTTATCCCTCAAAGTGGACTGGAGGCCACCACAGGCAGAAAGAGGGCAGGGCCCACACGCCTGCTTCTGGAAGTAAGGACACAGGGCGCGAGGCACCCTGGTACCCACTGGTGACGAAGCACAACGGGCCTCCCTGCACCTGTCAGCTCAGCTTGGGAGGAGGCTTGCAGGAACCCCCCCACACCTCCCGCCCAGCAGTGCGTCTGAAACGGGCTGGGTTCTCCTATTCCCTAGACTTCCTCCCGCATCACCAGACGCACAAGACGACCCAGGCCCGCTCTTCTGTCGCCCGCAGGGATGACCTAGGACAGCAAGACTCCCAGATCTCACTTAATGGCTGACCTCTCTGGAGAAGGCCTTGGGGCTGGCAAGGGCTCCTGACTGTGTGGGTGGAGGACCACACACGTGAAAAGCTTGCACAGAATTAAGTGCACACTCATGGGGGCGCACACGTGCCCGGGAACAGGACCAGTGTCAGCGGGGGCAATGCCACTGTGCGGGGCGGGGGTGCTGGGACCCTGTCCTGTGCTCCGTGGGTGGGCACTCGGATGTCCCCACGGGGAACTCCAGATAAGACCTCCAGGGAGCCTCTCTACTCTTTTTACGACCATGTGCTGAGTCGCTCAGTCGGGTCCAACTCTGTGCGACCCTCTGGGCTGCAGCTCATCAAGCTCCTCTATCCATGGGTTTCTCCAGGCCAGAATACTGAGTGGGTTGCCATGCCCTCCTCCAGGGGATCTTCCCGACTCAGGGGTGGAACTCCTGGTCTCCTGCTTTGCAGGCAGATTCTTTACCAACTGAGCCACCTGAGAAGCCCCTTACAACCACATGTGCGTCTAAAATGTTCTGCAAATAACATGTCTAATGTAAAAAGCCACAATACCAGCAGCACACTGACGCAGCCAGTTTCTGGGGTGCAGTTCAAAAACAGCTGAAGAATCTTTTCCTTGTTGTAAGAAATACTTCTCAGCAGAAAAGAGCACCCTGAGATCAGCCCTGTTAACTTTCTTTCTCCCTGAATGGAATCTACTTGACCCTGCCAGGATCCACCAGGGTCAAGGGGGTAGACATTGTCATCCCAAGTTCTTTTATAAGGATCACAAGGAAACATAAACTGGCTTAATGTATACATTTCAAATGGAGCATGAATCATCTCTAAGTTTGGAGACTATTCACTTAAGCCACACTGCTTCCCGCGTGGCGTGAAGAACCTGCTGGGGAGGCATGGGTCAGCTAGCTCTGGACGGTCTGGGGAGGCGTGGGTCAGCTAGCTCTGGACGGTCTGGGAGGCGTGGGTCAGCTAGCTCTGGACGGTCTGGGGAGGCGTGGGTCAGCTAGCTCTGGACGGTCTGGGGAGGCGGGGTCAGCTAGCTCTGGACGGTCTGGGAGGCGTGGGTCAGCTAGCTCTGGACGGTCTGGGGAGGCGTGGGTCAGCTAGCTCTGGACGGTCTGGGAGGCGTGGGTCAGCTAGCTCTGGACGGTCTGGGGAGGCGTGGGTCAGCTAGCTCTGGACGGTCTGGGAGGCGTGTGGGTCAGCTAGCTCTGGACGGTCTGGGGAGGCGTGGGTCAGCTAGCTCTGGACGGTCTGGGGAGGCGTGTGGGTCAGCTAGCTCTGGACGGTCTGGGGAGGCGTGTGGGTCAGCTAGCTCTGGATGGTCTGGGGAGGCGTGTGGGTCAGCTAGCTCTGGACGGTCTGGGGAGGCATGGGTCAGCTAACTCTGGATGGTCTGGGGTTTTGTATTTTTGTTTCTGGTCTTTAAGGACTTCAGCCAGGCTCTGCAGGCTGCCCGGTCCTTCTGGGATCTAAGGCGTGGAGCTCGCGGTACCTGTAGAGGGCAGGGTCCCTCTTGAGTGTGTCCATGGCAACGTGCTGCTCCATCAGGCTGTAGAGCAGGATGGGGAGGGAGGTGAAGCTGATATTGTAGAGCGTCAGGTAGGCAGTGTCGTACAGGGTCTGCGGGGCCGAGAAGCGTGTGAAAACAGCGCCCGGCACCTTGGCAAGGTCTTTGGGGAATTTGTTTAAATGCGCACATGTATTTTTCCTCTGGAGAGGACTACAAACTCGAGAATTCTCAAATGCACACAGAGCCACTCTTACAGAGACTGAGGGGCCAGATGCTTTGATGTTTTTCAAAGCATCATGATGTCGACTGGCCAGGATCGCCGGCCGACCCCACCCAGTCCTGCCACGGCAAACTTGCAGCAACAAAAGATGCATGCAAGTCGCAAGTCTGGATTTGATCTGCACCTTCAAGCTTCCGTTTTCTCCGGTCTGGCTGCTTCAGGTGAAAGCAGGCCAGTGGTGGGATGGGGGGTCACCTGGCCTGCATGCCCCGCCGTCCACCCTCTCCCCACCATAGCCACACTCGGGAGAGTGGGTGAGGCTCAGGGGAGCTCGACCTCAGGCCTGACAACTCACCTGCTGTGAAAACCCACAGAAGAACTGGTATAAAAACTGAGGGAAAATGAAGCACACGTTCTGAAAGACAAGCCACGTGCCTGTTAGTTCAAGGGTGCAGCGTAAGGAGCATCACTGGGCTCCTAAGAGGCTGGCCTGTGACACGCTCCACCCCAGGCAAAGTGCCCCTCATCCTCCAAGACAGGCAACAACTCTGAAACTCCTCTCTCACTTCAGGGGCCCCATCGTGCAGCCGGGACCAAGCCAGTCTCCCGAGATCAGAGCAAAGGGGAACTCCTAACAGAGAAATGAGGAGGCACCCTGGGCGTCAGTGTGGACAGTGAAGAATCAAACTGCACAATGAAGGAAGAACTCGATCAAGGAATGGTGAAAGAATGGCCCTTCCTCAGCCTATTACAGTGCGGCTCTCGGTGGTTCTACATTCAGTTCTGAGAGAAGAGGGCTGGGCGCTCCTCCTGGGAGTCCTCCCATGGAGCCCTTCCTTCTACTCAGGGACAAGTCATCCCTGTAGCCTCGGGGCATCACAGCTGGCCAGCCTTTCACCCAACCCATTACATGCCCCGAGATGGTGAGAGGAGCAGCGGTGGGAGAGCCTAAATGGTGGGAGAGCCTCCCTACCTTATAAAAGAAGTATTGCACAAGCTCGGATATTCGAATATAGTAAAAATGCCCGTGAACAAGCAGCATCTTCTTCAAATGCTTAAACTTGGGTATCGCGTAGTCGCTGTTCCTTGCAGCCTGACGACCTTCCTTCCCAATGACGCCTGCAAGAAGGGAACGCAGGCACTGCATCAACCTTCCTCTGCCCCTCGCAGGTGGACACGGGACAGGCAAAGCAGGGCTAGACTGAGCCGCTGCTGTGGGCTTCCAGCCCCGAACGCTCTGCGTCACAGGCGTGCCTTAAGTGTGTGTCTGAATCCTATGGTCCTGCCTTGTCTGCGTCCCTGCTGGTCCAGCTGAGGGACAAACCCCGGTCACTGCGAGAGGCAGGGGGCAGAGTCGAGGGCTTACCAATGCCCACATGGGCCTCCAGGATCATGCTGACGTCATTCGCGCCGTCGCCGATCGCCAAGGTGATTGGGTGCTCTTTGAAAACTTAATCAACTTAACAATCTGGAAAAGAAGTGAACGCAGACTTTCTCATCTCTGTTTTATTTTTGCAAAGGTCATCCACTAACTAGGCAGAAATGACAAAGACGCCAAAGTTAGTCAGGAAGATGAAACAATTAAGTGCTTAAAGTGAATCATTATATTCAGGACATTTTATCCATACAGGATAAAGTCTTTTTCATGTCAAAAGTGAAACATACTTAAGCAGAAGCAGCTAAGAAATGAACGCAGGGAGATGAGAGGAGCAGGCTGAGGGAGAGGCTGAGGATAGAGACAAGAAACCCACGGAGCCATTTTCAGGGGCTGCCTGAAAATGTGGGGGAGGCAGATTTAAATTTGGGCAGGGGCAGTGTGTGAACGCTGCACTCCATTAGAAGATGGTGCTATGCCAAGTTGCCTTGTATCAAGCATCTATTTTTGAAAATAAGCTGTTCTTTCAATTTTCAAATTTGTCATGTGTACAAAACCAAATCTGATAGCTCAATGCAATGAATAATTTCCAAATTTTTAGTCTGTTTCTTTATAGTCTTTTTTTCCTATTTATGTGCATAAGTATAATGTTCCATGATGCAAGAAAAAAAAGATGAGGGAAAAAACTATGGCTTGTCTTCTTGATTCGAGACTGAAACACTAATTGGTATAAAAGTTTGAGAAGTCATTTAATCCAAAAGGTAACATGTGAAGACAAAACACCACTCTGTTTCATTCCAGACATCCCTACACAAGGTTGATGCAGCCCGCAGACACCTGAGCCTCCTGTAGCCCCCGCCCCGCGCGCCTAAGCCTCCTCAGCCCCGCCCCACGCCTGGGCCTCCGGCACCCGCCCCCCTTCAGCCCTGCCCCCAGCACACCTGGGCCTTCTGCAGCCCCTCGCCCCCCTCCACCCCGCCCCCAGCACACCTGGGCCTTCTGCAGCGGGGCCATGCGGCAGCAGAGCACAGCGCTGCAGTTCCGGCAGATGTCCAGGAACAGTTCGCGGTAGTTGCTGGTGCTCCCGTCCTCCCGAGGCTTCATGATCAAGGACAGCGCGGCTCCGTCGATGATCAAACCGTAGTCCTGCATGTCGGCCGAGAGTCTGTCAGGTCACAGAAGCCAGAGACATCTCTCAGGAGCCAATCCAGAGACTGGAGGAGACTGGCTGCTCTAGGGGATGCCTGTCAGTGCCACAAGCTCAGGAACAAGGGTTAAGCAAGGGGGTTCCTCTCTGTCAGTGATGAGACAGTCTAGACTTGTGGCTGCAAGACCTTTGACTACATTTTGAAATCATGTGTGAACTTAATGTTCTCATTTCACTAGGGCAAAGCAAACGACAGTTACAACTGTGGATTCTTGGGCAGGTCGCAGTACAACAGCAGGAGAGCATCCATCCTGCCATCCGGAGAGATCGGCCTCTTCTCCCGACCCCCCAGCCACCTCCGCCCCACAGTCCTGATGGCCACAGCTGGTAACTCCTTGCTACTCTGCCTGTCTTGGGAAGAACGCGGTCATGATACTTCTCTTTGCTGGGTTTCAAAATTACAAGGAACATCTCTAAGCCCCAAAATGAATTCTGCAGACCAGGTAAAGGGAAATAGCTTTATACTATTTATGAATGAATAATTTTAAATTCGTATATGATTAGAGAGCCCCATTTGCTTTTACTAAGTTAATGAAAATTTAAGTTCAAATAGAGTTGAATCCTAGATCATGCACCTAAGACCAGCAAGGAGAATGTTGATAAAATGTGAATAAATTGGTGAACATTCTTGGAAAAAACAACTCTTCTGTATTGACTGTTTTGTCTTACTTGACAAGCAACCATGTGTCACTGTCCCTCCACTCCAACTCTGGCAGAGGCCCCGAGGAATCCACAGTGCGGCCCCCGGGTCGCCTCACACACAACAGTGCATAAAGCAATTAATCAAGCCTCTCTGTATCCTCTATCAGCAGTCTGCAAGTGAGCATGGGCGCGCGCACGCACACACCCTCTACACAGAAGACACATCACAGTTGCTAAAAAGACAAGGCTCTGGTCAGGATCCCGACCATGGGACGCTGCCCGGGACCAGACGACAGGACTGTGTCTGCACAAGGGAGTGCAGGCCACCATCCTGGCCGTGGAGGCCGCCCGCCTACCCTGAGAAGCTGTCCCGGGTGAGGCTGGCGCTGCAGCGCAGCACCGTCTTGCTCAGCTCGAAGAGCACGTCGTGCAGGCTCTGCTCCTCCAGCCGCTTGGTGGTGACCTCGAGCAGCTGCGTGTTCCTGCGGAAGAGCTTGCAGGCGTAGCAGGTGGCGGCCGCCGTCTCCATCTTGTCGCCCGTGAGCACCCACACCTTGATGCCCGCCTTCTGCAGCGCCTCGATGGTGTCGGCCGCCTTCTCCTGCAGCCTGGGGGCGGGGGGGCACAACACACCGTCATCTGCACGGACCAGCGAACCAAGCTGGAGAAGCCCAAGGACGTGGGGTCTGCTGCCCTGTCTTGATTTTCACCCCCAAGTTAAAAAGCACCCTGGTGCTGACCTGTGATTTACTGTAAAGGACCTGGAGCTATTCCCAGGCAGCTCAGATGGTAAAGAATCTAACTGCAACACCCCAGGTTCAACCCCTGGGTCAGGAAGATCCCCTGGAGAAGGAAATGGCTACCCACTCAGGTATTCTTGCCTGGAGAATCCCACAGACAGAGTAGCCTGGCGGGCTACAGTCCATGGGGTTGCAAAGAACTGGACATGACTGAGCAACTAACACTTTGACTTTCACTTTTCGCATTAGCTTTTTACAGCAAAGCGCTTCCTGACCCCAGATAATCCACGGGGACAAATACTAAGGAGCAAAATGGCATTTGCTGAGCACATGCTTTTCTGTCTGGCAGGACTTGCTGCTCAGAAGATTTGGGGCAATTACAAGGAGGCCCCTCACAAACACCAACCGGGAACAGTCAGAACCAGGGAAAACGGGGCCTGGCAAAGAGGTGACATGGACCCCCTTTTCTCTGTGCATAAAATGTCCTAATTTTGCTTCCAGTCCAACTGGAGCCCAGGTTCGCCTAAAGAATGTGAAACAGGAGGGTGCCAGCCGTGCCCTGGGACTGGCTGACTGGCATCACAGGCTCCCTCAGCGTCAGACGCTGCAGGAAGCACTTGCCTGAGACGCCTTGCCTTTGCCGAAACCCCTCGGGAGGAGGACCGCGTTGATGACCCTGTTCTACACGTGGAGAATGCAAAGCTTGCAGAGTTCACACGACATGTATGAGGATAAACGGCCCTCTTGACCTTGGTCAGGCTGTCCTGCCATCCATGGCAGTTTGGCATCACAGCCATGCCCGCCTCGTGGCGGGGGCTGGGGGTGGGGAGGGGAGGGCTGCCCTGTCTTCTAGGTCTGAGAGGCCTGGCTGCTGACAGGCGTGTATCAGGGGTGTGTCGTCTCTGTCCAGCGCCGAGAGGAGGAAAGGAAAGGAAAGGATTCTAACTGCGATGATCTGGGTAGAACCTGGCAGAAACTTCCTACTATTCTAGACACAGAAAAGACGTCTGTGATTTCATCATTGTTTTAGGAAAAAGTAAATGAAGTCCAAGGGATCTGTAAAGGTGCTGGCTAGAAATTTTAAAGAAATAACTTGTGGTCAAATAGAACCACTTCAAAGCCACCCCCTCCCACGTCCCGGAGGGTCTGCTCTCAATGTCCTGAGCTCCCAGCTCCCCACAGAGGCCAACAGCTCCCACAGCCCTTGAGAGGCCCTTGGCTGGCAAAGGCCCCTCCGCCCAGGAGAGCCTCGTCCTCCCCTGCTTCCTCCAAAGACCAGTCCCCCTCCCCAGACAAGCAGCCCCTCCCGAACACCCTCATCCTCACACGACCCACCACCAAGCTGTCCGTGGCCACAGCTGCTCTGTGCAGAGACGTGCTGCCAGGAGCAGAGGGGTCAGGACTTAAGGACAAACCAGCCTGTGGGAATGCCGACCCCCAGGAAAAACGGAGGTTTTGAGACCAGGATCTAAATCCTGGACCAATATAGACCTCCAAGACTTTTAAACTGAGGTTTTTCCCTGGTGGTCCAGTGGCTAAGAATCCGCCTTGCAATGCAAGGGGACACCAGCTGAATCCCTAGTCTGGGAAGATTCCACGGGCCGTGCAGCTACTGAAGCCGTGCGCCACGGCTAAGGCTGTGCTCCGTAGCCCAGGAGCCGCGCCCACTGGAGGCCCTGCACCTAGAGCCCGTGCTCTGCAACGAGAGAAGCCCCCGGAGGAAGAACCACACACCTGTGGTGGATTCATGTCTATGTAGGGCAAAACCAATACAGTATTGTAAAGTTAAAAAAAAAAAAAAGAACCACACACCGCAAAGAGAGAGCAGCCCCCACTCACTGCAACTAGAGGAGGCCCTCGCGCGCAGCCACGAGGACCCGGCGCAACAAAAATAAATAAGTGTTAGACACTTTCAACCTTGATGGGAAAGAGAAGCTCAGTAACCTCCTGAAGTTCCTGTCCCATGCCTTTAAGTTGTGGTGTTTTTTTTTTCTTTCTTCAAAATAAACTATAATCTGTTCCTTTCACTGTGCTCTTCAGACAACAGTGGGCAGGGGGCTCTTTCCTGCCCCTCATGCAGAGCTGGGATGAGTCAGTCCTCCCTGTGCAGAATCTTGAAAATCTGTAGCTGGTAATCTGAGCAGCTATTATGGTTAGTTGTTGCAATCTTCTACTTAATTATTTTAAATTTCCTCAGTGAGTCATGACAAAAACTGTTAAGGTCTAAAATGTTTACACTTGTATTTGGAAAGAGCTACGTACTCATTTAGGAAGAGAATTAGTTATTGATTCCATTCTAAAGAAGAACTGAAAAACAGTCCTGTATCTTGACTGTTCATAACTAGGTGTGGAAATGCTGGCATTCCTGGTTCCTTCTGGCAAAATGTGACTTACAGGCCTCTTGACGGTGGAAAGTCAGGTATCATCCAGGCCTGACCCCTGACCCCTGCGCGCTGTCTCCCAGGGCAACTGGAGAGCCTGCCCAGCCTGACGATGGCCCCCTGACCCTGGGCGGCCCCGCTCCCCCTTCACACCATCACGGATTCTAAGAGCAAGCACGGCGCGCCGTTACCGATCCTCCACCGCGGTGGCGCCGAGCAGGATCAGGTCCGTCTCTATTAGCTCGTAGGCTTCTGCCAGCTTCTTCTCTCGGTCCTGAAGTGCCACCTTGGCGGCCTGAAGCAGCTTGCAGATGCCTTCGTACTCTTCTGGGACGAGCTTCTTGTAGGCCACACACAAGGTCCGGAGCCCTTCCTGCCAGACACACAGCAACACTGACCGGGAGCCTGAGGGTCACTCCCGGAAGCTTCCCAACGTCCACTCTCCAGCGGAGGCGACAAACCGGGGAGCCAGAGAGCCCGCCCACAGCGCTAGTCATCTGCGGCTGAACTGCCCACGCGCACACTGAATACAGAGTCAGGGTCGACTATCGACTGTGAGGCGTCCGATCACACTAGGACGCATGGGTGCACAAAATGCAAACCAGGGCCACCACAAGGTCAGGCTTCAGCCACGAGAGATGAGAGGGTGACAACCCGGAGTCGTCCCAGAAGGCAGAACTGGAGTGGCGGTCAGCAGAAGCTTTAGAAATAAATGGAACCTTGTTTGTCTAAGCAGATATGGGACTTCCCCACACGGAAACATGGGGTAGAAATGCTCTTCTCTATTCCTCCTCCTCAGTACTGATACTACTAAAACCCTACACACTGTTTATAAAACAACACTGAGACACAAAGTCAGACAACCATTTTACAAGGAAAGAGAATTAGTCACCATCTCTTACAAACAAAGACGCAAAGGTCTTCAACAGAATTTCAGTAAACTGAATCCAGCAGGGTATCCAAATGATCATTTACACGACCAAGCGGGATTTATCCTGGGAATGCAAGGCTGACTCAACATATGAGAATCAGTGTAACATATGACACAGACAAAATAAAGGAGGAAGAACTCACATGGTGAACTCCACAGATTCCAAAAAAAAAAAAAATCCCAGCATCTGACAAAACCCAGCCCCTCTGCCTGATTTTTGTTATTTTTCAGTCACTCAGTTATGTCCAACTCTTTGTGACCCCATGGACTGCAGCATGCCAGGCTTCCCTGTCCTTCACTACCTCCGGAGTTTGCCCAAACTCATGTCCATTGATGGTTGGTGATGCCATCCAACCATCTCATCCTCTGTCATCCCCTCCTCCTGATTAAGCCACTCAATAAACTAGGAGGGAAGGAGCTCCCCTCAGCCTGATGAAAGTCACACACAGAAACTCAGCCAGCACCACACTCGCTTGGGAAAGAGTGAGAGTCATTCCCCTAAGGTCAGGGACAAGGCAAGGATGCCTGCTTTCCCACTTCTGTTCAACATGGCCCTGGCAGTCTTAGCTAGAGCAAACAGGCAAGGAAAAAAAGGCATTCAAGTTGGAAAGGAGGAATAAAGTCACCTCTGTTCTCAGGTGATAGGATTTTATGCGTAGAAAACTCAAAGGATTTCACACACAAAAACGCTGGAACTAGTAACAGACAAATTCAGTCAAGGTGCAGAATACAAAGTCAGCTTACAAAAACAGCTGCATATTCCACACACTAACGATCCAAAGAGAAAACAACCTAGGAAACTGAGAAAACAATGCCGTTTACAACAGCATCGAAAAGCATAAAATACCTAAAAATGAGAAGCCATGGAGGTGGGTAAAGGACGCGTAGAGCTAAAACTACAATACGTCGCGGAGAGAAGTCATGGAGACCTAAGCCAGTGGAAGGGGTCCTGAGTTTAGAATCCCAAGTCAATATTCCCAAGATGGCAAGACTGTCCAGGACTACAGACTCTGCGCAACCCTGATCAGAAGCCCAGTGGTATTTTTGTGGGAATGGGAAAACCCACCCCTAAAGTCTCAAGGGACTCAGAATAACCAACAATCTTGTAAAAGAAGAACAAGGCTGAAAGATGGACTCACGTTTCCTGGCTTCAAAAGTCACGGGAAAGAGATAAGTAACCAAAACAGTGTGGCTTAGCATAAGCATAGACAGAGACCAACAGAGCAGACCAGGGAGCCCAAAAGGGAACGCCTGCCTATGTGGCCACGTGACTTTCCACAAGAACGCCAAGGCTGCCCAACAGGGAGAGAACAGTCTTGTTCAACCAACGGTCCTGAGACAAACCTCTGATGTCCTAAGAACAGACTGCACTCGCTTCAGGTGAAATGTGGAAGAAAACCGGACAGGTGAAGACGCAACAGAAAGTGCCAGTCCCTAGAAATCCTCGGGAGGAAGATCTCCTCTCTCCAGCAGCATCACACTGTGCTTGCCATTCTGGACACAATACACCCGCCTCCAGCCACCAAATGCCAATGGAAGGCCGCAGGGGCAGTGCCCCACTGGAGGGGGGCGTGGCTGGGCCCCCCACAGTGCACCCTCCTGCCGCCCAGCACGGCCCCACACCCCAGCCACGGGAGAAGAGGCACGAAGACCCCCCAAATCCCCGGCGTCTCACCACTGCGTTGCGCTCCACTCTGGATCGGATCTGGTCCACTTTGCCTTCTATAACTCGGGGAAATATGGAAGAATCTGCTCCTTTGCAAAACAGGTAAATTTCTCCTAGAAAACGAGGTGAGAAGACTTTCATTGACTCACATTATGGGGAAGATGGAGATATCTTTCAAACGATGCTTTTATTAAAAACAAAACCGGGACACCCGTGCCGAGGCTGTCGCAGAAATGCTGATGGACCAGTTGACCCGTCAAGTCGGGAGAACGTCAAAGCCATGGACTCCCGCCCTCACAAAGCCTCATCTTATTCCAGCAGCCCCAGTGTCTCAGGGAAGTCCGGAACAAGGACACTGGCTCCGGGCAGCCTTCCTCCCGTCACTTCCACCAGCTCCCTGGCAAGGATGCGAGTGAGGGATGGACCACCACGGGCCGGGCTGGGGGGCTGGGCGTAAAGACACAGGGTGTTCAGTTCAGCTCAGTCGCTCAGTCGTGTCCAACTCTCTGCGACCCCATGAATCGCAGCACACCAGGCCTCCCTGTCCATCACCATCTCCCAGAGTTCACTCAGACTCGCGTCCATTGAGTCAGTGATGCCATCCAGCCATCTCATCCTCGGTCGTCCCCTTCTCCTCCTGCCCCCAATCCCTCCCAGCATCAGAGTCTTTTCCAATGAGTCAGCTCTTCCCATGAGGTGGACAAAGTACTGGAGTTTCAGCTTCACCATCAGTCCTTCCAATGAACATCCAGGACTGATTTCCTTTAGGATGGACTGGTTGGATCTCCTTGCAGTCCAAGGGACTCTCAAGCGTCTTCTCCAACACCACAGTTCAAAAGAATTAATTCTTCGGCGCTCAGCCTTCTTCACAGTCCAACACTCACATCCATAGCCTTGACAAGACGGACCTTTGTTGGCAAAGTAATGTCTCTGCTTTTGAATATGCTATCTAGGTTTGTTATAACTTTCCTTCCAAGGAGTAAGCATCTTTTAATTTCATGGCTGCAGTCACCATCTGCAGTGATTTTGGAGCCCCCAAAATAAAGTCTGACACTGTTTCCACTGTTTCCCCATCTATTTCCCATGAAGTGATGGGACCGGATGCCATGATCTTTGTTTTCTGAATGTTGAGCTTTAAGCCAACTTTTTCACTTTTCTCTTTCACTTTCATCAAGAGGCTTTTGAGTTCCTTTTCACTTTTTGCCATAAGGGTGGTGTCATCTGCATATCTGAGGTTATTGATATTTCTCCCGGCAATCTTGATTCCAGCTTGTGTTTCCTCCAGTCCAGCATTTCTCATGATGTACTCTGCATAGAAGTTAAATAAACAGGGTGACAATATACAGCCTTGATGTACTCCTTTTCCTATTTGGAACCAGTCTGTTGTTCCATGTCCAGTTCTAACTGTTGCTTCCTGACCTGCATACAGATTTCTCAAGAGGCAGGTCAGGTGGTCTGGTATTCCCATCTCAGCATTTTCCACAGTTGATTGTGATCCACACAGTCAAAGGCTTTGGCATAGTCAATAAAGCAGAAATGGATGTTTTTCTGGAACTCTCTTGCTTTTTCCATGATCCAGCGGATGTTGGCAATTTGATCTCTGGTTCCTCTGCCTTTTCTAAACCAGCTTGAACATCAGGGAGTTCACAAGGGTGTGGCCGACCCCACATGGGCTGTGAGCAGCTGGGGCACCGGGCGTGACCATTGGACCAGCCTCTGTGTGCACGAGTTACGAGGAGCATCTATGATATTATCCCCACCCACCTGCCGCCCCAGCCATTTCACACGTCCGTGCTGGGGGGCAGGCTCCTCCCACCTCGAGGTGGAAGGCTCTCCCTCAGTCAGGTCCGGATGAAGGGGACACGGCATCCACGCCCACCCACAGGCTGCTGGCACTGGGGCTCCTCTTTCACGAGGAATCTCTTGGTCTGCAAAGCACACGGCTCTGCTCATGTAAACACCGAGGGGCTTGTCTCTGAGACCTGGGTCTCTTCCGAATTTGTCTTCAGACAGAAATCTCGAATGCCGAGGAGAAGCCTGCACACTCTTGTCCCTTTACCCAGGACTCCTGGCTGTGCACCCGCCAGCCTGGCACAGAGTCCATGCGGGCGCCAGCTGTGGTTTCCACGCAATGCCCACACGACACACGACACAGAGCAAGCTCTGGGCTGCAGCAACCCTGCATAGCGGTGCAGCCTTGAACGGTGATTCTTTGTCCTAAAAATCCCAGAGGACTCACGGTGATGGCTTGTGAACGACTGAGATTTCCCCGCCGTCCTGGCCTGTCTTCCCTCTGTACCCGCTGGAGTGTGAGATGTGTTTAGCCTAAAGCTGTGGTCAAGCAGACAGAGTGCATCCAGAGTGCAAGGCAACGCGTAAGGACCAGAGAGTCAGCACTGGGCAGCAGCTTCAGCCCCTGCTGCTCCGGTCTTGTAAACGACTGGGACGTGACGCCTCCGGAGCAGTGCACATACATGACTGTGACTGACCGGGCGGGCACCTGGGGTCGGACAGCGCCCAGGTCTGCAGCGGCTTCCGGGGCGGGTCGCAGGGGCTCTGGTCTCCGTCCTGCCCAGGAGGCCGTCAGTCTGTGCGGGCGGTGTCAACGCCAGGCAGGAATCCCTGCTTAGAGAACAACTTCCTTAATTAACAGAGAAGGGAATGGCAGCCCACTCTAGTACTCTTGCCTGGAGAACTCCATGGACAGAGGAGCTTGGCGGGCTACAGTCCATGGCGGGGGTCACAAAGAGTCAGACACAACCTAGTGACTAACAGTCTTACTCTCACACTTTCTTTGATTAAACAGTCAGAGTCTCTGTGGATCAACTGCAGCCGTGGCGGGCTCCAACAGCCTGGCCTCTCCCATGAAGCCCGGAGAGGTGTCCCAGGAAACCTCCTTGAGGAAATTTCGACAGCTCTGGGTTTCCGCATCCCAGCGCCTGCTCCAGGCTTGGCCACGCTGTTCATGGCCGAAGTGGAGCTGGTTTGTGCAAATGCTGTGGTCCAGCCCCAGGTGCGAGCACGGTGCTCCGGGCAGCCCAGGAGGGTGTGTGGACAGGGGTGTGAGTAGGAGGGCATCGCTTCCCGCCGCAGTGACCGTGACGGCCGGCTCACAGACTGCCCCCAAGACGGTTCACCTCCTAGACCTCACATCTGTACAGGGGAGTCACAGGACAAGGAGCCTGACGGTGTGAACTTCGGCAGCCCAACACCTTCACCCTGGATAAGCCGAGTGCTCCCAGAGGCAGCGGAGGTAGCACAGGCGACCGGGGACGTGTCTCCAAACACGACGGGCAGTGCGGCCACGTGTCCCAGGGCCTCCGGCGTGCAGCGCTTGAGCTTTCGCGGTGCTCACTGGCGCGAGTCTCCTGGGCGGAGCTGTCGTGTCTGACTGCCGGTTGGAGAGAGCCCGCCCGGCTCGCCCGTGTTCCCCAGGGCGTGGAGCGTGGTTCCCGGGTGCAGCTGAAAGACGGGCTTCCGCAGCCGCCCGACATCTCCGCCAGCTCGGGAGACAGAGCAGGCACTTCTGGTCAACAGAGGACCCCGGTGACGTGGTACCCTCCCATGGGCCCTCGGACCGCCTTCAGGCTGGCTCCATCTGCCTGCTCGCCGGGCAGGTTTCCAAAGAGAAAAACATAGCCTGGTATAGTCAAGTTTCAAGAAACAAAAGCGAGTAGGACCCCGCATCTCTTGGTAAGATGCAACGGGAAATGGAGTTAGCGAGCCGAGTCCAGCAGCGTTCACTGGGTGCGCTGCACTCCGGGCGGGCACACTGCTGACCACGTGTGGCTCCCCGTTCAGGATGCCTGCAGCCCAGACAGGGCGGGAGAGCCGACAGCTCACCAGGCCGAGGAAGCCACAGAGGCCTCCGACAGGTGGCCACAGAGATGTCCAGGGGGAGGGCCTGACGGGGGGAGAGTCCAGACCAGGGGAGGGTGTGAGGTGAGGGTCTGAGGAGCGGGGTCCAGACCAGGGGAGGGCCTGAGTGGGGAGGGTCCAGACCAGGGGAGGGTCTGCAGGTGCAGATGGGGTGGGGGACCCAGAAAGCCGGCTGCCTTGTGTGTAAACTGAGGGGTGGGTGAGGAGCTGCCCTCAGGATGGGTCACCAGACTTCCCCTCGAGGGAAAATCCAAGGATGACTAAGCCAGCCTGAGATGCTGGGGCCCAAACAGGGCTGGAAGTGGACAGCTAATGCAGACTCATCTGTGTTTAAAAGGGAGAACAAACAGCAAAGCCCTTCGAGCCTCACAGACTTCAGGCATCAGAATGGAGCGCCAGCACGATGGGCCGTGTGACAAGTAAAGGAAAAGGAAGGTCTACCTGCAGCAGACTTGACGATCACGCTCATCCGCCTTCTCACCGAGTCGAAACTCAGAACTTCCAGCAACTCAAACCTGAAAGAGATTGGAAACTCGTTTTGACGCTCATCTGGCTCCGAAGTCACAGCTTCTGGGTGACGGCCAGCCTCCCCCTGCGGGCGACATGGCCCCTAAAGGAGCAGGGGTGTCAGCCGGGCCCGGCTGTGAGGCTGCCCAGGAACCCCTGGCCACACCAAGTGGTTGCGATGGCCTGAGAACTGCTCTCACTCGCCTGCCCCGCTGGAGACCAGGAGCCGGACGGCAGGGTCACCGCCCTCCCAGGGGTCACACCACGGCGCCTGGAGGCCCCCACGTGCTCTGGGGAAGAGCCATGGCTGACCTTGGCTGGAAAACCCAGAAGCCCCTTCTGGAGCCAAGGGTTCACCACCTCCCCCACACCCTGGGAGTCTACCTTTCCAGAACAGAAATTTAAAATCCCGTTCTTTGAGATCATTGTCACCAAAGGTTATATTACTTACCAACTGCGCCCTCTCCATGACAGCCCACTAATGCTTATTTACCAAGGAGAGACGGACAACCCCATCGTCCAAGCCAAAATCGAGATACACCACGTGTCCCCGGGACCAGCACTTTCAGGCTGGACAGTCCCTGAAGGTCGATATGGAAAGTGAAACACCCCCCGTCCATCCTGCTCAGTGTTTCTACAGGATCCTGGCTGCACAGCCTGGAACAGGCTCTGAGGACGCAGGGTCCCAGGGCCACTCTGGGGGAAACCTGACGTCTTCCCTCCTGTGGGGGTCAGAGCATGGCCTCAGGGTGTCAGAACGGACTAGATGCTTCCCGAACTCCTGCAGTAAAATGGACGCTGTGTGGCTTCACCCAAGCCTGTTGGACGCTGCACCACCACCTAACCTTGCCTCTAAGTGTCTGACTCAGACTGTGCGGGTGTTCTGGCGAGGTTCTTGGGGTCGTCACCGAGAAGAGGGAGGAAGAGTCACGGGGTGTACGGAGAATTTGGTATTTTCTCCAGCAAGGAAACGCTGGAAGACCATGCTGTGCTCCCTCCCGTCTAGAGGTGTCCTCACCTCTCGACGTCGTTGTCCCTGTTCAGTAGCTCCATGAAGTTATCCTTCAGCCTCAGGTATGTGAAGCCAAATCTGCGGGGCAGACAAACCTGGGGGTTAGTGTGGCCCTCTTTCCTCCTCACAGGTATTTCTGTTTCATACTTTGGGAAAGCTTTCCTTTGGGAGAAGAAATGCTTCAGGTAAAACAGAGACTGTAAGCTGCGTGGCGAAGTCAGTGCTGAACTCACTCACTGTCTGAGAAGTTTCTCCACGCGCCCAGGGAGCTGGACGTGGGAACGGCCGCTTGGCGCTTGCACGCAATGAGCTGCTTCCTACTGGTGATGCTGAAGGGCAGCAGGTCTGGGGACTGGGCCCTGTCTCTACTATCAGGGGGCCCTTCAGAGGTCAGTTACGACGTCAGAATTAGGGATCTGGGAGCCTGTCAATCTCCAGGTGGACGCTCGGTCTACTGACAAGGAAACCACAGCCCAGCTCAACACGGGGCCGCAGGGCACTCGACTCGTGGCGTCCGTCCCACACCGGCAGGTGCGGAACTCTGCCCACACCGGCCCAGCAACGGGCTAGAGGAAACGGGCCTGGCTCCCGATGCAAGGAGCTTATGGGAGGTGGACACACACTCGAGCACCGCGGCCGCCTCGACAGTCCGAAGCCGCTGGCGCCTGGGTCAGGGGCCCGCTGGCCTGGCGCGAGCTGGCTGCTGAGGGAGGGGCGGCTCGGGGTGGTCCCTGTGACTGAACGTGCCTGAGTGCCTGAGTGCTCGCTTTCCAAGAAGAGATAAATCTCACTCGCCTTGAGAAATCTCCCCTCACATGAACACCGATGTTGGATACACGACATCCACGCCTGGCATCACTTTCAAATTGCAGAGAGAAGATGCAGCGTTTAGACCACGACAGAAGCATGGCTCCAGTTAGACCAGGGGGTCCGATGCCCGTGCTCCGAGGGCAGTGAGGGGGGAAGGTGAGTGCCCTTACTGGCTTTTTAGCTGAAGGGCAGTTGGCTCACACTATGGTGTGAGCTTCAGGTGCACAGCGGTGTGACTTGGTTCTTTACACCGCTCATATTCTGCTACAAGTTATTATGAGGTTCTGGCTTAGTTCCTAGTGCTGTGCAGTGAATCCCACACCTTCAGAGTTAAATCAGGGTCAACAGGAAGACGTGAAATTACGCATCTAGAGAGAAGTGTTTTCCCCAAGTGTGTGCATGGAGCCCCATGTCATGAGGCAGCAACAGCTCCCAGTAAAGAGGCCTGAAGGAGCTGGTGGGACAGGACTCACAGGAGCGAGCAAGGAGAGCCCCAGCATCCAGCCCAGCCCTTCTCACGCCCGGGTGACTCTGCGGAAGTTGCTTGACGTCTCTGGACGTCAATTCTTTAAGATGGACGAGGAAGACTTGTCATAAAGGATTCTAAGACTGCATCTTAAAAATGTCTTCGAGTGTTGGCAATGGTCTCTAGTTTATTGCAGAAGTTGGGAGAGAAGACCACTGTCTAAGACAGCAGGAGGAACCCACATCCGCTGCCGCGGGGTCAGAGGAAGGCCTGAGCCCAGAGGCAGGGATCACCTACCCCCACCCCAGCAGAGGGCCAGGCCCAGGGGCCTGGTCAGGGCGCTCCCAGGACACGTCCACGGTGACAGTAGACGGCGCCCGAACACCCCACCTCCAGGACCAGAGTCGCCTGCCACGCACCTCTGGATGCCCTCGACCAGGGCCACCTCGTCAGGCGAGGATGAGATGTACGCTGAGCGCTTCCCCGAGTCTGGTGACTTCTGAGGCCCATCCACCTCGTCATCGTCCTTCACCTGGATGGTGTGGCAGAGACAGAGGGCCCGGAAAAACAGCTCCTCCTGCTCCTGAAACCGGCACAACCCACAGCTCTAAGCACGCCCGCTTAAGACAGAAGGGCCCCAAGAGAAGACGCCAACCAACCCAGCAGGGCTTGCAGCCGGGCGGGGGGGGGGGCGCTAGCTCTGCCTCTGGAGGTGGCAGCGGAGTCCAGGCCAGACACGATGGACGCGGCCTCAGGGAGGCGACAGCTCCAGCTTCTGGAAGGGCCTGCTAGGTGACCGCTGACGAGGGCAACGGCCCCCCGGAGGGGGTGAGACCTATAGCCGCAGCGGCAGGCTGTATGTGTACGTGTCCACGTGCGTGCATGTGCACAGCTGTACAGCTTGCGTGAGCATGCATGTGTGCCTGGCATGCAGGCGTGTCCGTGTCTGTGACTGGGTCCCTGTGAGTGTGTCCGTGCCTGAGCACGCACGGTCTGCAGGGACCCTACTCTCAGCCCACAGTGACCCAGCTTAAGTGTGATGGGAGCTGTCTCCAGCCCTGACGTGACGGCCGGATTGACCGGGGACGCCTGCACCCACGTCTTTTCTTCCTGCGAATCATGGGGAGTTGGTTCTGTCCCAGACCCCAGGACAGGAGATACCCTCGCTGTGTCCCAAGACATGCCCGTGGGAAGGGAGGGGGCAGGACGAGGGCAGGAAGCACGGCTACCTACCCGCCCACTGGCGCCCGGGGAGGCGTCGATCATGTCGATGGCGGCAGCATCGGGAGTGCCTGCCCATTGCAGACAGCGTGCGGCACGCACACGTGCCCCTCCACGCAGCACTCCTTGAACTCCATGTTGTTCTCGGTGAGCGTGCCCGTCTTGTCCGTGAACACGTACTCCACCTGCGCACGCGGCCCTGCTGCCAGTGCTGCCCCCGAGGGGCTCGGGCCCCCACCCTCCGCCTCCTCCATGGGGCTCCTGCTCGGGGCTCCCACCCACATGCCCTCTGCAGGACAGGTCCTGGCTATCATGCCCACTCAGCAGGTCAAGGGAGTGCAGAGCTCGGGCCCCAAGCGGGCCGCCCGGAGCAGCTCAGCGGAGGGGTTCTGAACTCTCTGAAGCTCAGCCTCACTCTGCCCATGCTGACAGTGATGACCTCGGGCCCTGAGGCCCGAGAGGACGCCTGGGGGACCTGAGGGCTCACTGCCCATCCACCCCGATTCAGGCCCTCGAAACGCGGCATCAGCACCGCTTAGAAAGGCCACGGGTGAGCCGGTGTCGTGAGTGGGCGCCCGAGTCTGCCTAACTCGTCGACACAGAAGCTCCACCACCGTCACACAGGGAGGGAGCCGCGCTGCTGCCGTCCTTCGGGTGTAAGTCGGACCTGCTCGGGGATGGCGGCGTCCCCCTCCGAACGCCCAGGGCATCTGCTGCAGGCTGGGAGGCACGTGGCCTCTGGAAACCCGAGGACGCAGGTGCGGGGGCTCCCCCGCCAGCCAGCGAGAGGAGACAGCTCCGGGAGACACTGACCTGCCCCAGCTCCTCGTTCAGATCCGAGGTGTTGACCAGTGGCCCTTCTCCCATCTCCTCGTCAAACATCTCGTCGTCCCAGGTGAGGAAGTAGGAGCCCAGGAACTTCTGCATCTCCACGGTGACATACATGGACACGGGGATGATGTAGTTGAAGAGGACCATGAAGGCCAGGAAGTCCGTGAAGGTCCTGAGGAACTGAGACGGCGCGCGCGGTCACAGCCAGCGCCACGCTCGGCACAGCGGGCCCGTCTCAATACAGGCGCTTCAGGCCCCAAGGCGAAGGCCAGCTGGGGTGTCGGGGGCCGCCTACTCTCCCCCTGCCCACCCAGGCCGGCCGAGGCTGGCCCAGGCCGGGAGCGGCCGCACAATGAGCTGCTGGTGGGCGGGGTGGGGCCGGGTCACCGTGAGTCACAGCTGGGGCAGTGGGGGCCTCCCGCCTCCCGCCCGGAGGGCACCGGACAGTGGGACTGCTCTGTCTCCTCTGAGATGGACAGGCGGCTATTCCGTCCAGCTTTGTCCGCATTTTCTGAGCCACTCAGTCTCCTGGGAGGCTGAGCACAGGACGGAGGCAGGGGCCCAGGCTGGCTGGTGGCTGCAGATGGCTCGGGGAGGTGGGGCAGGCCCAGCCAGGAAACTGTACCATTTTAGGCAGAAGTGGAAGTGGAAGGGAAGCCGTGTCCGACTATGCAACACCATGGACTGTAACCTATCAGGCTCCTACAACCATGGGATTTTCCAGGCAAGGATGCTGGCGTGGGTTGCCATTTCCTACTCCAAGGGATTGTCTCGACCCAGGGACTGAACCCAGGTATCCTGCATTGCAGGCAGACGCTTTACCACTGAGCCACCAGGGAGGGAGGCCCCTGAGTGGAGGAGAGTTAATCACATTAACACACTGGGGACTTGCCTGGTGGCCCAGTGATGAAGGCTCCACACTCCCAACGTTTAAGGTTTGTCCTTATGAATTTAGGATGGAAGCTGATACTTTTCCAGACCTGAATATTCAAATACCCAAAGAAAGCAGAGCAACCGGTGCCTATGGGGGCGGGGGCGGACGCAGCTGCCTCTGCCACTGTCTGCGGTGTGTCTGCCACCAACTGCTGGTCACCCCGTGCCCCCCAGGCGTCCACCGTGCCCACCCGCAGGGCGCCTCGCTGTACCAGGTTCCTCTGTCTCTCAGCCTCCGTCTTCCGGTTGTACCACGGCTCGTCCTGGAACGGCTTGCTCTGCCACACGTACTTCAGGACGGTGTTGATCAGTGCCTTGCTGATGAGGATGCACAGGTACACGATGAGGAACGTGTTCATCGACCTGAAACGCAAGACGGTCGTGGAGACTGAGTGCCCGCTCGCCCAGCAACCCCGAGCTGGGCGTCGAGCGTCAGAGTGAGCACGCTGCGAGCAGACGGGAGCCCCACAGCAGAGGGTTTCACAGGGACCCCGCCCCCGACTGACTGTCAAAGCGGAAACAGCGAGCTCGTCTGCATCGGAGGCCACTCTGGGCACTGGCCTGTGTTTGGGGCCACAGGGACAGGGCTGGGGGCAGGGAACTCTGGCGGACAGGGGCGCAGGGCATGGCCACCCTGCTCAGAGGGCCTCTGCAAGGTCTAGGGCTCTTAATTCACGGAACCCCCAGAAATCAACGTCTTCTACCACGAAGCATCAGCCAGTGCGTCCCCAACCTGGAGGAAGGCAGGAGGGAGCGAGCAAACGCCTCGAGCAGGAAAACCACTGAGTCCTTAGCCAGTCCTTAGGAGCCTATGAAGGGGGTCTGATTTTCCAGCATCTGAGACTGATTTCTCAGTGCAGACATCTGGAAACTAAGCATCCTTCCTCAATAAGAACCGATGGCCCAACTTCACAGCTGAAGCAGCCACAGGTGGGCAGAGACCCAGGATCCCGCTCGAGGTCGACTTCCCAGCAGCAGACAATGGTGCCCTGACCGTCACCCCCAAATCACTAAGGAGCCAGTATCTCTTTAGTTCACAGCGTGTGGTCACTCAGCCATCCGCCTCAGGTTAGGGACGCACTGTACTTTGTGAGGCAAAGACGATGCTACCTGGGCCACATTTTCTTACAAACCCAACTCTGCCCTGACTTATTATCAAAGGATTTTACCGTTTAATGAAAGCTGTTGGCTCTGCTCACACTTTCCTCAATGAAACCACGTCAGAAAAGCGACCTAATTTCAGCTTTCTCATAGGAGGGCCTGATGGGCATCCGCAGCTGGCCTGGACCCAGGTGTCTGCACGCAGGTGAGGGTCTACAGGTGGCTGGGGTGCAAGGCATCTACAGCCCCACGAAATAAGGCAGTCAGTCTAAGATCTAAATCACCAGCCCAACCGTCTGTCAGACCTCACGAAGGAGTTGCTGATCAGACCAAGAGGAAGCTGATTTCACAGCTGCTGGGGCTTGCGACAGTGGAAGGCATGGATTTTTACGTGATTCCGATCAGGTCGGGTGCATTAGGGTGGTACGGCTGCAGGCTTTTACGCGATTCAATCCATGATACACGAGCTTACTTCTCAACAGCAGAGCGCTTCTGGGACTTTGATTGGTAGTTCAGCGCCATCTTGGTTTCCATGCCCGTGTAAATAGCAACACCTGTGAAGCAGAGAGTGGATGGGGAGCAACGGCACAGCTGCGTGCCTCCCTCTGCGCAGCAAGGCGCGTGCAGAGAGGCGCAGACAGAGTTCCGGACAAAGCAGAGGCTACTTCGCACTTTTCTAGGCCAGCTAGCTGTTCAAAAAAGTCATACAGAAAGATTCTTTAGACCAAAGACTTTTTCTGCTGCATACATAGAGAGCAATCTGTACTTAAAAAAAAGTTCAGATTTTAGTAATTTGGGTTTCCCAACAATAAGACACACTTGTGTATTAGTTGTGTATCAGTTAAAACATAAAAATTAACCCGGTGGAAATGGAAGCTGCAACAAAGAAACGGCCATTAACATAACTTCCTGCAGAGCCGCAGGGTGTAAGCTCTCTCACAGGCATGGCTCCACGGCTGAGCCACAAGCTGCAGGCTCTCCGCATGCAGGCAGCGCCCTGACATGCCCCTGTTGTGAACTGTGGTCGTGCGTGGAGACTGGTTTTCTCAGTGAGGACAATGTTCGCCACCGTAAATCCACAGCACCTCAAAGCGCAAAGAGACGCTTTCAGGGCACCTCCACGGACTTTAACTGCTTACGGGGCCCTTAGTTTCAGCAGCTATTGTTACTAATTCACTAATTAAAACATTTACCAAAGATTTTCTCTGTGTTCTTGAGCGTGGCTCCTCTGAGCAGCAGGTTCTCCGATCCTAATGGCCTGCAAAGAGACAGACGATCAGAAACAGGACAATGGACGAGCAGCTCATGGGCTTGACACTGCATTTCACGAGGAGACCATCTCAGTGTAGATCCGCCTGTATCTGGACCATGACCTCTAGCCGAGCCCCCAGGAAAGGCAGGCACTCTTTCCTGGGGACAGTAAGAACCGTCTGCTGGGGAGTCCCACAGTCAGCTCCATCAAGGCCCCAGCCCCACTGGGCGGCCCCCCGAGGCTTTGACGCCATGCCATTAGAGACAGCGAGGGTCTCACCACCAGCAGCACCAGGGCCCCTCCCAGAAGTGCCACCCCACGGACCAGCCTGGAAACCCGCCCAGCAAGCTTCACAGCTGAGGCCGGCTGCGTGGGGGATGCCGAGTGGTGCCCGCGACTCACTGAGCTGCTCCTAGCACACCCTGGGGGAGTGTCACACACATTAACACAGTCTGGCTTTCAGAGGGCGCTGGGGGCTCAGCGAGGCACCCACAAGCAGGCAGCCAGGCCCCAGGCCCTGGACGCAGCTGGCCTGTGAGCCTGCAGTGGCCTGCGGACTACTGTGCCGAGGCAGCCGAGGAAGTTAAAAACCACTCGTGTGAAAACAAGCACTTGGGACTCAGCAGTGAGCTGAGTCAACTGAACAGCCGACAAACCCTCTGCCTTAGGGGTTTGGGGGCCAGTGCTCCCCTCTGTTGACCAAGGAATCATTTTTTCTCATTTCCCAAGAGTGGAAGGGGACTAAGAAGCAGATTCAGATTCACTAACTTTGCCACATACAATATTCTCCTGATTTTCTTTGGAGAGTAAAGGGATTTGGGATAAAGGGGAAAATCTGCTGAAGTTTGCTTTTCATTCAACCAACATTTGATTTCCTTTTACCAAGGGAGGCTGAGGACTTACTGAACATTATAAACTTAAATGCGTCCCGTGTACTCAGCCGACCCAGCTCAGGACCACATCAGGGTGAAGACAAGAAAGAGGACTGCCCAGCAGGGCGCGCTGGCTGGGGCACCCTGACCCGAGCGGTCTGCCCAGGGCCGTCCGTGGCCTCGGGGCATGGCCCCCAGCCCGACAGCCACATGGGACGGGGCGCCCTGGGCACACACGCTGTCCATTTCTGTTAGAAGCACTGTCAGCCTCTGTCGGCAAACACGACAGCTCACGTCCAAGGTGTTTATGGAAACAAATGACCCTTTATGCAGTGTCTCTGTGGAGTCTAAAAATAACTTACTTTAAAAAGTACTTTGCTCCTGGTTTGGACAGGAGGATGAAGAAACATCACTCAGAAAGGATCCAGAGCTTGGATATACATTTCATATCTGCCCACACCAGAGATTTATAAACATCTTTAAACATCCAAATATTAAAAGTCCTCTGACTTTAGTATAAATACTGAAAAAGTGAACCTGGAAAAAGCATCAAAATACAGTACCAGCAATTCTCTCTCAAGAGACTCAGCCGTCAACTTGTACAAATATCAAACAAGGAAAACCGGCAGTGCTGACTGCTCCGGGTTCACCCACTGCTGCTATGGAGCCAGCTAAATCTATCCACCCTCCTTCAAATACAAATTAATCCTCACGAGGCACAGGAATACAGGCTGTTTCTCCTCACTAGCCAGTCACTCACTTTTAGGACAATGTGTATTTAACAAAGACCAAGGTGAGGCCTCCACAGATTCTGGAAAGCACTTGCTACCCTGCTGATGAGGAATGGCGATGAAAACATGCTAAGAGGGTGCGAACTGCTTCCTTAAAACAAGTAATTCCTGGAGCCTCTCAAGAAGAGAAACCCCACAGCTACTCATTTGACATAGATTTCCATTTTCTTTTCTACTCCGGGCCAATGTTTTCTTTAATACATGTGGTAATACCAGAACACTGGCAATCTGGAGGCGTTTGAATTGGAAGAAAAATAATCTCTGACCAGCGGGGTTTGTGGAAAAGGAGCAACTTCAAAGGCAGTCCCCTTAGTGTAGACCCCGAGACCTCGTGCAGGTAAAATGTCCCCAGGCCTGGGAAACAGAGGCCGCAGAACCCAGGCCCGGGTGGAGTGGGGTTCGAGGCCTCGGGGCCGAGTCCCCTCCCAGCCGCCTGCGGTCTGGCTGTGGACGCTCGCCCGGGACCTATGCTGGTCACCGTGCATCCCCTGCAGCAGGCTCCCCATCCCTGGTGGGCATGAACCCGGAACGGGCCCTTGGGAGGCACATCCCGGATGTCCAGGGCAAGAAGGTGCCTGGAGATGATCACGAGCTGATTCATTCAGCTGATCTGACAGCCTCCCGAATCAGAAGCCATTCAGCTTCATGGTCTGTTCAGCTACGGAAGCTGTTTCTAACGGGGAACCGCACCCTCCTCATTGCCTACTTGAGGAGGGGAGCTCCTGCCCTGCCCGGCTGTGACGGGGCCCTCAGTAGACTCTCGGGAGAACATTCTCCATGGTGTCGTTAGTGTGTTAACACATCCAGACACATGCACGAGAGAAACCACCCACGGGACAGAGCCCAGACTGGTCAGAAAGGAGCCCCTCAAACCAGCCAAAGGACAGAGCCCAGATTGTGGTCAGGCAGGACCCCCTCAAACCAGCCACAGGACGGAACACAGACTCTACTCAGAAAGGGGCCCCTCAAACCAGCCACAGGACGGAATCCAGACTCTACTCAGAAAGGGGCCCCTCAAACCAGCCACAGGACGGAATCCAGACTCTGGTCAGAAAGGGGCCCCTCAAACCCCTTAAAGGACAGAGCCCAGACTCTGGTCAGAAAGGAGCCCCTCAAACCAGCCACGGGACAAAACACAGACTCTACTCAGAAAGGAGCCCTCAAACCAGCCACGGGACAGAATCCAGGCTCTAGTCAGAAAGGACCCCCTCAAACCCACTGGACAGCGACCACGAACAGCTCCCATCAGAAAAAGAACCATGTTTAATTGAACAATAGACATGAAACCCCCAAGCGTTCATAAGAAGCAGCGGACTCACCTCACCACAGGGTCATTCTGATCGTTGTAAACATTTATGCGGCCGACGAACCTGTGGGTGGGAGGGCCAGGTCACTGCCGTGGCAGTAGGCAGGCAGGGAGGTGGAACAGGACCTGAGACCCTGGCTCCTGGACCGCCCCACCCCGTACCTCCCTCTCTAAGAAGGGCTGAGGTCCTCCCGGGAACACAGGGCTGGGGGGCTCAACCACACTTCTTCCCCGCCCTGCTTTTACTTGCTCTAATTAGCCCACGACTGAAATGACTTAAATGACCTTCCTTAAAATCACTTCCTCAAAGCACAGAAAATTCACTTTTCTTCAACACATCTATTCCATGAAGTCTTTTCAAGAATCTGTACCGAGAGAGAGCTACAGATTGGAGGGACTGGACTTCTGCAGTGATGCACACAGACACCCACCCCCAACCAGCCAGGAGCTGGGCCTGGGGGCAGGCGGCCCCGGGCGAGGCTGGCTTACTTGTAGAGGTCGGGCTGGGGCTGCTCGCACTCGACGGTTGCGTGGAGACTGTCGATGTCTTCCTCCGAATGGAACCCCTTTGTGTCCTGAACCGCATAATGGGTCTGCAGACAGACAGGACATGGGGGTCACAGCCCAAACGAGCAACACAATCTCCCCACAGTGGGAGCCCCGTCCTGGGGCAGCCCCGTCCCCCCGTGCTGGGCCAGCCCCGGTGTTTAAGTGCTTATGCACATAAATAAGCCTGAGTACAAAGCCTGGTTACCAAATTGGACAGTCTGCAGACATAAAACGGTTACAAGACTGTAGGTACCACCGTGCGTGATTCCTGAATGCGAGAGGCGCCAGCAAAGTGTCCTTAGCCAAAGTCCTCAACTAACCCAATTCTCCTCCAAAAGCAGACATTGGGGTTCACCTGTCCAGACTAGAGGCCACAGCCCCAGCCGTGCCCCCAGAGTCTCCGAGGCCGACGGTCTGGGTGGCGCCTGAGAACCACGTTTCTAAGCGGATCCCAGGGCCACTGGTGCTGCTGGTCTGGGACCCCATGTTGCGAAGATGGGCCCTGAGGGCACCAGGAATGGACAGGTGGGCTGGCTTGGGAGGATGCCATCCCCTCTGCAACCCTGACGAGTAAGCACGGCAAGCATGTGAGGATTCAGAATGACGGGCACGATCACGCATCCGGCTAGCGTGAGGGCCCTGGTGCGTCCCGCACTGGGGAGCTTCTAAACTGTCCTCACGAGAGCTCTGTCCACATCGGATGGACAGGAGAGCTCCGCAGGTGTGAGCAGTGCAGGGCCTCCTCTGCTCGAGGAGGCGGCTCTGGCACATCGAGCCCAGGAGCCCAAACACAGGCGTCTGCCACGGGCCACGTGCGGACGGGTGTGGCTTCGCCCTGACCGCAGTGATGCACGGACGCTCGCAGCATCCGCTCCTGGGAAGGGTGGCCGCGTCTGGGCAGGGACGTCCTGCTGTGGGTGGGGGTGTGGACAGCTCGCCTGGGCTGAGAAGGAGTGGACACGGCCCCTCAAGCTCCGAAGGCCACTGAACACCGAGCACCTCCACCCAAAACTGCTCTCTGTACAGACGACTGTGCCGCAAGGCTCCCTTCCCTGGGATTCAGGACGTAGAAAATGTGAGAGTGAGTGTGGAAACTCCACGGGCTTCATGTGATGAGACTGTGGTCATTCACAGGGGAGGAGCAGGGTGCCCTTCAGGGCTTGCCCCTCGGGAAGCTCGTGTCCACGGGAGCCAGAGCCTCAGAAATGCTGGACCCACGGGCCAGGCTCACTTTCATAAACTCCTTGCAAGCGTCCGTGTTTTCAAAACAGTGAAATCCTTAAAATTAATAGCAATGTGCTTTTCGTTTGTGATCATTAATTAAGATTGTTCAGTGCCAGCTGCCAGTGCAGAAGTCCACACCGAGTGTGAGAGATGAGCCACGGTTTCCAAAAATCCTTACTAAGAACTTTAACAAGAAGACGCTCACTGAAGTCATAAGCGGGCAAAATCGAGACTCACTTTTCATACAGTTCTAGTCTGGGGAAGTCACTGATTTTGACAGGTGAAATGAAAACCTCCAAACTCTAACAATCTCTTCCTTACATCCTTAACTGGGTGCCCTCGCTAAGCAGCAGCTAAAAAGGAACATGGACTTGCTTCTGTTACCTGGAGAGGCTGAGGGTTAGGGCACTGGGGTGGGAAGAAGAAAGTGGGGATCGAGGAGATGCAAACGAGAGGAAACAGTCCCTGGTCTCCTGAACACGGCAGGCAGGGCGGGGGGGCAGCGGGGGGGGTGTCCCTGAACGCAGAGCCTCACTCCCCCACCCCGTGCAGCTTCCAGCCATAGGAGCACAGCTCCCGGGGGAGGGGGGGGGGGGGGGGGGGAGGGGGGTGTCCCTGAACGCAGAGCCTCACTCCCCCACCCCGTGCAGCTTCCCGGCCATAGGAGCACAGCTCCCGGGGGGAGGGGGGTGGGGGGTGGGGGGCGGCGGGGGGGGTCCCTGAACGCAGAGCCTCACTCCCCCACCCCGTGCAGCTCGGCCACAGGAGCACAGCTCCCGGGGAAAGGAGAGGGTCTCACGGTCAGAGAACAGGCACGTTACTTTGTGGCTGGACTCCCCATCCAGGCTGGCGGTAGTCACGTGGCAGGTCCCGTCCGCACGGCTGCTGGACAGGAAGATCAGGTCACAGGGGAAGGTCTCGTCCTCCTTGACCATGACGATGTCTCCGACCTGCAGGACAGACAACAGACAGGGCTCTGAACCGGAACCGGCCTCTGGGCGGGGCTCCCTCAGATGCCGTCACAGCACCACTGGCAGGAAAGCGTGTGGAGGATGCAGCTGAGAGGGTTGCTTCCGGAGCACGGGGGCCCAAACCCCAGGGAGGCCAGGGAGGCCGACGCACCACTGGACGCTTAGACCCTGGACCCGCCACAGGGCACGATGACAGAATGTTCTGCAATATTCTATTTTGCTATGATAGGAACATTTTGCAATTTTTGAACTCCATCCAGGAGGATGAGGTGAGCGGTCAGCCCGTGGGCTTGAAGCCTGGGACGTGGCTGCAGTGAAGAGGACTGTGGTTCCAGCAGAGGACAGGCACAGGCCACCACGACAGAATGGGCTTAACGGGCTTTGGGCAGAGGTAGAGAAGCCACTCGATGGAGGAGGGACAGCCTTCCCCACAGACAGGGCTGGAGCGCTCGGGCAGTCCTGGGCGGGAAAGGACCTTCACGTAAAAAGTAACACAAAATCAGCAAAGAACGTAAAACTATAAAACCTTTAAGGGAAAAAAAAATAGGAGAAAGTGTTTGGCCACCAGGCCTTGGAAAAGAGTCCTTAACTCGACACTAAAAACACCACCTGTATAAGGAAAAGCCAGTGAGCTGAAGTCAGCTCTTCATCAAAAGGAAGACTTTCGGCTCAGTGAAATGCCCCGCTAAGGTATTTCTGGCAGAGGACTAGCGTTTGGAATATGTGAACTCTCAACATTCCACAGTAAAAACCCTCAGTGAACCAAGCAGGAGGCGGGCAAGGGGCACAAATCCTAAACCAGCCCACCCTAAAGGAAATCAGCCCTGAATGTTCACTGGAAGGACTGGTGCTGAAGCTGACTCACTGGAAAAGACCCTGCTGCTAGGAAAAATTGGGGGCAGGAGGAGAAGGGGGACGACAGAGGGTGAGATGGCTGGATGGCATCACCAACTGGATGGACATGGGTTTGGGTGAACTCTGGGAGTTGGTGATGGACAGGGGAGGCCCTGCCGTGCTGCAGTCCACGGGGTCGCAAAGAGGTGGACACGACTGGGCGACTGAGCTGAAGTGACTGACACACCAGAGAAAAATAAGTTCTGGGCAGGAGGGACGCCTGCTGAGATAGTGAAGGACGGGGGAGCTTGGTGCACTGCAGTCCACAGGGTCATGAAGAGCTGGGCGTGGCTGAGGGACTGAACAGAGGCATCAGCAGCAGGAGCAGGCGTCTCAGGAAGAAGATGCCCTGAAGGCAGACAGGCAGCCACCAGGGAGGCGCACACGGAGAGTCAGGGCCGCGGAGGCGAGAAGCAGTGCCAACACCAAGCGCGGCTGGGAGTGCTGAGACAGAGCTGGCGGGGACGCACAGGCGGGGCGTCCCGGGGGTGGCTGGGGATGCTGAGCCACCGAGCCGGCGGGGGCTGGGGGCGGGCTCCCGGGGGGCGGCTCCTGCTCGACTAAGGCAGGGCTTCCCACGCCGACCCGGCAACCGAACTCCTGACCTCATACCAGAGAAATGGAAACTATATTCACATAAAAACCTCTACATAGATGCTCACAGCAGCTTTATTCGTCACAGCCCCGCCCCACGGACTCTCCAGGTCCATCCCCACGGACTCTCCAGGGAAAGAAAGGCGTCCAGATGCCCACCCTTGGCGAGCCCCGAGGGAATCGACTGTGAGAGGAAAGCCAGCCCGGCAGGTACAGGCTGTGTGACTCTATCTACGTAAAGACACGTCCTGGAGGTGGACCCACCTACCGCCCAGGTCGCTGAGACCCTAAACCTGCTCTATAGTCGACTACAGCTTTAAAGATTGACGCACAGAAGAAAGAGGTTGAAAACACGGGCACTCACCCGGAGCTTCCGGCTCTGCTTCCGCACCAGCCGGCCGTGCTGCACGAAGTGCACGGGGCACTGGTTCATGGCGTTGTCCGCCTTGTGGCGCAGCCAGTCCTCGTAGCCCTGCCAGGACCCAGGAGAGACGCCCGTGAGCCCTCGCCTGCTCCGGCCCGGGCGGCCATGCTCAAGGCCTGCTCCGCGCCCGGGGAGGCTGAGCGGCAGTCCCGGGGAAGGGGGCTCTCCACGCGGAGCGGGGCCAGGACACCCAGCAGGGCTGACGGGGACCTGGGCGGGCGGTAGGCAGCCCTGGAGCTGGGACTTGGCCCGGAGGACCACAGGGCAACATGCAGGCGGGGGGGGATGGTAGGTCGCTGAGGGCCAGGTGGTCCCGGAAGAGCACAGCACCGAATCCTCTACCTCCTCAAGCCCTTCGGGGCTGCCGACCCGTCGCCGCGGGTGGAGCCAGGGCAGACCTGGGCTGCAGAGGGCAGCAACCCCACCCGCCTGGCACCACGTCCTGGCTGAGGTGTTGGGAAGCTCTCACCCCTGGGAGCCGCAGCCACCGCCCTCTGCTGGGCACCTGCACGCCCCCGACCCCCTGGAGCCATGGTCACAGGGAAGGACGCTCCAGGGCACCCCCCTTAGGGACGGGGACGCCCCCTGCGCCGCGGTCAGGGTGTTCTCAGGAGGGCTCCGTGCTCTTTTGGATTCGATGGCACCACGCCTCAGGGCAGAGCCCGCTCAGCTCAGGACTGGGGTCTCAGCCCCCAGCCTGTCCCTCAGGGGCTCACACAGGGTGTGTTGAGTGCACAGACCAGGCTCCACCCGTGACACGGGTCCTTGTATGCTCAGGCTCATCAGATCCCCACACGGTCCCCGAGATGGCCCGACACGCCCCATCAGCGTGTGTGGACGCCTGCACAGCCACATCCTCATTCTATCCGCTCTTCAGATATCCAGTTCAAAGACAATTTCATGGGCAACAGGTCAAATCACGTCGCCGTTCAAATGTGTCCATGCCGATCAGTGGCGAGTGGAAGACAAAACCCAGACGATCACAAGGGAAGCCTTCGATGCCGCTCCCGTTCTGGATCAAACACTGGCCAGTGCAGACGCGCTCACCGTGGAGACCGGCAGGGCACTGGCCTCACACTCACGAAGGTGGCCCTGAGACTCGGCTCTTCACGTTCTCTTGGTCGGGGGAGCCGCTCTGCCGTGAATGCCTGCCGCTCGGGGGCCAGCGCGTGCACCACGCCTCCTGTGACACGCCTTCAGTGCTTCTTCAGAGACTAAGGCAGAAAGCACGGCTTTGTCAGCAGCCATGTGACCACCAAGAATTCAGACGCTGCCTTTCAGAAATTATTTCAGCCCAAACATCATCGTGTTCAAAAGTATGCACGAAATAAGGGAACTGTATTTGGAATACACAAATTGTCTCAGGGATAAGACACAATCCAATTTAAAAATGGGCCAGTGACCTGAAGGTGTTTCTCGAAAGAAAATTTACAGAAGGCCAATAAGCTTATGAAAAGATGCCCAGCATCGTTATTTAAGAAGAAAATGCAAAACCACAGTGGGCACCACCTCACATCCCCTAAAATGAGTGTACACAAGGAGGATGGGCAACAAGCCTCAGCAGGAACGTGGAGAAGCTGGAAACTCAGGCACAGCTGGTGGGAACGTCAAATGCCGCAGCCACTTTGGAAAATACTTTCAACATTAGAGTAACTCTCTTCCTCTGTATGCACGCAGGGGAACCGAAAAGCTATGTCCACGCAAAGCTTCCACGTGACTGCTCATGACAGTGTTCTCCAGAAGAGCCGGAATAGCAGAAGCACCCAGATATCCATCAGCAGATGCTGGACAAATAAAACGTGGTCCATCGGCATGGTGGAGTATTATTCCTCTGTGAGCAAATCACTGACACACATCACAAGTGGATGAACCTTGAGAACATGCTCAGTGAAATGAGCCAGGCACAGAAGGTCACCAAGGCAAGAGTCTGTTAGGATAAACGCCCAGGGTAGGCCGAGAGTGGCCTGGCGGTTGCCAGGAGCCGGGGCTGGAGGAGGGGGCTGGACAGAGAGGCTCGCGGCTTTCTTCCAAACGGTGGGAACCAAGCGAGCCGATGGTCACGCACTGACCACCAGTGAGCAGATCGCGGGAATAGCAGGCGACCTGCTCTCCCGTCAGCCACCGGCTCGTCAGGGCTGCAGAGGACGGCAGGGTCCACACGGAGCCAGGAGCCACGTAGCTGTGCGGCGTGTGGGGCCGCGTTCAGGCCCTCTGCAGGAGCCACTCCTCGGGGTCCGGGCAGCGGGGGACACAGCGGGCAGGCAACTCAGGGGCCACCTGCAGGCGGTTCAACGTGAGAACGGCAGGTTTCTCCTAGAACTCTCAGGGCAGCAAATGAGCGCTAAATTATACAACCTGCCTTAACTCAAGAATCCATCTAAACCAGCTACAAACGTGAACTCTCAGAGGTGAGCCAAACGCCCCGTGAACTGGCTGAAACGAACCGGCAGACTCTGCTCTGGATGACACGCGGCCCCCGTAACAGAGCCTCTGTGGGACCCTCCTCCTCTCTGCCTGCACCTGCAAAGCTCACCTGCTTGATGGCCGTGACCGTGATGACGAAGAACAGCGGGAGGCCACTCGTCACCGGACTTGTGGGCGTATCGATGATCAGCTGCGGGGAACAGAGGGTGGGTGGAGTCTGCTTCGGGAAACCCTTCTGAGGGGCTTGAGATGGACTGCTTGGCCCTGGACACCTCCTAGCATCCACTCTGACTCTTGGCTGTTACCCCATTCTATCCCACCACTGGAGATAAACGATACGAGGTAAACCATCCTACTTTACTAGAAAACTGAGGGAAGTTCTCCTTATTACAGGGTATGTGAGCAGCAGCAAAGACAGTGGCTAATTCCCGCGCACGTGTCATTTCAATTCACCCTCTGCTTCTGGAGCCACACTGTAACTACATTATTTGCACAAATTACCGTGGGGAAATTTTAAAAGTCCTTCCACTGTGTTTTGTCTGACTGAGACAACTCAGGCTGCCGATCTGAAAGCACACCGGGCCTGTTTCCTTATCCACATCTCACTGCGGTTTCCACTTTCTTTAACTCACTTCCTTTTAATGTTTCTTTTTAGGAGCGTCCACATGGTTAGGGAGGTAGATAGTGAAGGATAGGGAAGCCTCACGTGCTACAGTTTACAGGGTCACAAAGAGTCGGACACGACCTGGTGATGGAACGACAAGAACAAGGTTGTGCTATGCGGAGTGGATAAGTGGGATAACGTGGAGCTTAGCGAGTAAGTCCCCCTAAAGGGTAGGAAGCTCCTGGCCTCCCATCAGGACTGGAGGATGAGGGCAGAAGGCAGCCGGACTGGCTCACACACACGGTGCTCACACCCATGTTCTGGTGAACAGGTCTCTCTGAACCAACACGTTTGTTCTTGAAGAAAGTAGGTGACGGGTCTGTAGATAAAGGGCACCAAGTCCATGCTCCTCTTTATCAGCAAACCAGTCAATCATCCAAGAATAAATGTCACTCATTTATATTTACATTTGGGGCAACAGGAAGGGGTAACCAGCCTTACCTGTACCAGAAATATGATAAGAAAATAAAAGTTGGCTATTCTTCTGAATTGTTCAAATAAGTTCTTGGGTATGAAGTTCCAAAATGTGTACTGCAGAAAGAAGAACAGAACGGGGTCACTCGGAGCACACCTTACTCTGTGCAGTGTTATTCTGCCCCATGACAAGCCGCCCTGGATTTCAAAGTGAAAAATGACTAGTTTTTGATACAAAACAAAGCTGAGAGTGTTTGTAGACATTTTATCAACTTGTTGAACGTACAAAGAAACTGCCAACACAGAGCACGGACTCCGAAGCAGCGTATTTGAATTACCCAGTCCCAGATAATTCAAGGTAATGCAAGGTAGCTCAAGAAGCGTTCCACTGCTAAAATGCCTGAGTTCTACGCCTCCTGTCTATAAAATGATTAAAAGAGCAGTGTGTGTCAAGGGCTTCTCTGATGGTCCAGTGGTTAGGACTTGGAGCTTTCACTCCAGGGAGCGTGGGTTCAATCCTGGCTGAAGATCAAAGATCCCACATGCCAGACAGCGAGACCGAAAGAAAAATAAAAGACTAGCGTGCGCCTTAAAGGAATGTGGTGAGGACTGAAGTTCTCCCTCAAACTGGTCTCAGAAATGACAGAGTCACTGAGATTCCATAACTTGAGAAAAAGCACAGACAAATCAGTCTGTGACAGTGTTTGCGAGGCGCGTTTTGTCTTAAGTGGGCCTAAGGAGGGCTTCCCCGGGGGCTCAGCTGGTAGAGAATCTGCCTGCAATGCAGGGAGACCCTGGTTTGATTCCTGGGTCAGGAAGATCCCTGGAGAAGCAAAAGGCTACCCAGTCCAGTGTTCTTGGGCATAAGGAAATTACATTTCACTAATTTTAAAAAGGAGCTATTAAAAGAAATACAAGATATGTCATACCACAGCATTTGTGTCTCACTTTTGTGATTCCGTGACCAACCTAGAATGACCTTTTAGTCTTTATATGCTCCCTTCCAAGAGATCCCGATCCCAAAGTGGGATTGCCCTCAAGGCTCCATCCGGTGAAGCTGACCCTGTCTCCAGGACCCAGACCAGCACACTCACCGCCCAGGAAGTCAGAACACGTCCCCACCTCTAACAAACTACTGAGTGCAAAGTCACATTAGTGGGAAGAGTTCCTACGCAAAACCCCATCTTTTATCTGCTGAAATATTTATAGACGGAAGCTGTACATCATTTAGGATTTGCTTCAGAATGGTCTCAAGGTAGAAAAGAGACCCACAGACGAGGCACACTGGGCCACCTGCTGCTGCGTGCAGACAGCGGGTGGCCGGGTGCAGACGTTAGCTCCCCTACTTCCCCGCTTCTCCTGCGAGTTTGCAAGTCTCCACATTAGCGAGCACCACGCTTATTAGAGGCCCATCTTCTACCATCCTCCCAAACGGGCAGATCACTGTCAATCTATGTCAGTGTTACTACTTCAGGGTGCCCTTTCCGTTTCCTAAATCCCAGTCTACCGGGAACTACACAGATCCGGAATTTAAAACCACCTAAATGATCACTTCATTCCTACTGGGTGTAGGAGGCCTGTCCTGCAGCTTAGACGCTATGTTGTGCGATCCACATACTTTACTGAATAAATGACCATCATAAGTTATTACTGCTGATTATCAGTAATATGGCGGGAAAAGGGTCGTTAACCTCTGACAATGTACAGCATGAAAACTGAAAATCCAGTGAGACAGTTTAAACAGTTCGGACTGCACGGATTATCAGTACTGTATGGGTAAAATCAAAGAGGTCTTTTTGCACACAAGAGCTGGTAAATAGATAACAGTGGGCCATCGTACATTTCTTATCTCTGCTAAGTTGTAACGGTCTAAATACTTGCTCAGAAGCTTGGGCCACAATATAAGGTAATACTTTGCATAAAAGTTACAGTGATGCACTCTGACCCACACCCGTCTGTCAGGTGCTGCCTTCCGCTGATACCATCGCAGGACAGAACCTAACACCAGAGCCCTCGGTACTGAACCCCGAGCGGGACAGCGCGGAACAAAGTGGGTGCTTTCTCGCTGCGCTGGAGCTGAGACGTCTGAGGCGGGCGGAGCATAGACAACTCGGGGCGCTGAGTCCAGACCACAGTGCCCGCCTCCTGTCCGGCTCACACCGCAGCCCGGGGGGCGCCTGCTCGGGCGTGTGTCGTCCGCCGCGAGCTGGCCCTGGCCGCTCCTGTCCCTCTTCCGCCCTCACCGGGGCCTCCCACCCCGCGCCCCCGGGTTCCGCCCTCGCCGGGGCCCCTCCCCCGGGTTCCGCCCTCACCGGGGCCTCCCACCCCGCCCCCCGGGTTCCGCCCTCGCCGGGGCCCCCCCCCCCCCCCGGGTTCCGCCCTCGCCGGGGCCCCTCCCCGGGTTCCGCCCTCGCCGGGGGCTCCCCTCCCGGCTCCGCCCTCGCCGGGGCCCCCTCCCCCGGGTTCCGCCCTCGCCGGGGGCCCCTCCCCCAGGTTCCGCCCTCGCCGGGGGCTCCCCTCCCCAGGTTCCGCCCTCGCCGGGGCCCCTCCCCCTTGGTTCCGCCCTCGCCGGGGGCTGGAGGGCCCCGGCGCGGAGAAGCAGCCCCGCCTGGCTGCCCCCTGCTCACGTGGCGCCGGGGAGACGGGGGGGGGGGGCGGCCGGTGCGACTCTGCTTTGCCGGCTGCGGAGACGACCCCGGAGACCGGCGCGGCTGTGGGCACTTGCGCCTCCCAGGGCTCCGGCGCGGGCGAGCTCGGGGCCCTCGGAGCGCTCGACCTCCCGGAAGCAAGCCCGGAGGCCTCGGGAGCCAGTCTTCGGTCGGGGGAGAGCCCACAGCCCGAGCCGCGGGCCTGACGCTGCGGCGCCCGAGGGCAGAGCTGGAGCCGCGCGCCCCGTGCCCAGGCTCCGGGCTGTGAGCTGGCGTGTGGTGCTCCGAGGCTGCGGCAGGGGCTGCGCGGCTGAGGCTCCTGAAGGCCCTGGCTGGGGGCTCGGTGCGAGGTCAGAATCAAAGGGAGGGAATCACGCATTTGGGGTCGTTTCTTGCTTTTCCTTCTTCTACCGTGTTCTGCTCCAAAGGGAATAGAACGTGGATCAAACACTGATCACCGGTAACAGATCAGGCTGGAAATTTAACTGAGCTCCGGCATTTGTGCACTTAGGAATCACTGTTGACACTCAAGGTAGAAACGAACATTTTCTTTCCAAGAAGACATAGATGCACCAACATTTTCTCCAAACCCGTTTGTAAATTTATTTCTTACAAGCTAAGCTGTATTTTCCGCAGCCTGCTGCTGCTGCTGCTGCTAAGTTGCTTCAGTCGTGTCCGACTCTCTGCGACCCCACGGACGGCAGCCCACGAGGCTCCTCCGTCCCTGGGATTCTCGCAACCTGAGCTGTTTTTAAATGAAAATGATCGTGTGTCTAGCCTTCAGTATCATGCGGTCTGAATCCACAGACGTCCAGCGCTAGGGACTCAGGTCCCAGGTCCCCGACCGAGGGCCTCCTCTGGGCCACGACCAGTCAGCACTGGGGATCACGGGCCGGTGGCGCTGGCGACCCTGGTGCCGCCTGCCCCGCAGAGGAGGGCACTCCAGCCTGGCGTGTGCCCGGCAGGTGGCCAGACAGCTGTGAGTGTCCCCGGGAGGATCTGAACCCTAGACTTTAAATCTGACCCTTAAACACGACACAGTCAGAAGCAAAGTGAGGAGGACGTGCGGTGACGCCCTAACAGTGTTTGGGGGTGACCAGCGGGTGGGGCGATGAGCATGCAGCCTGGCCAAGGGGCGGATGGTCCCAGCTTCAGGGAGTTCTGAGTGCCCGAGGAGCCGCGTGGCGGGAGGGGGTTCCTGGGCGGAGCGGGGGTGGGGGGTGTCCCAGGCGGACACTTACCTTGGAGGAGACGATCCTGTTGTCTGGGTACCTCTGGGGGATGTAGGCCTCGGCGCCCGGCGGGGCTCCCGGTGGCCCACGTGGACCCGGTCCGGCTGTCCACCCAGTCCTCCTCCCCGGCACACTGCGGGTGGGAAACAGAGCCGTCAGCATGGGCAGGGCCCGGGGGCAGGGTCTTCCCAGGGTTGGCTTTCATGCTGGTCTGTGTGGGGGCCGGAGGGGGCGGCTGGACCCACTTGCAAGGTCGATCCCTACTCCCCACCTCCACCCCTGCCCCACCCAGTCAGGAACCTGTGCTTCCCCCTCACCCCTCAGCTCTTCAAGGAAGAGCCACCTGCACCCCACTGGGTGCAGACTGTCAGTGGAAATGACACAGTGGGCCCATTTAAACATAAAAAGTGATGGCAAAGCCCTAAGGCTTCCAAACAGAAAAGACAGCGAGTGGTCCTAGGATTTGGGGAAAGGTCTCTAAAGAGAAGAATGTAAAACTGTGAGCTCGGACCAGAGGGTCTCTCGGACCCCACACAATCGCATGAAAAAGACTTCCTGGAATGCAGACGACCTGCATCTGACCCATCTCTGCATTATTCTGAGTGCTGTGCCCCCGGACGACCTGCGTGTGACCCATCTCGGCATTACTCTGAATGCTGGGCCCCGGACGTTCAGGGAACGCTGCTGCCCAGGAGAGCCTTCTAGAACACTCAGCTGGACTAAGTGCTGTCAGCCCTGAGAGTCCGGGACACTGCAGCCACGGACCAGAGATTACGGCGCAGCCTGGGGTGGCAGGGCGGGCCTGGGCCCCCAGACAGGCAGCCCCGGCTCAGGGCGGAGCCTGGATCCCCCAGACAGGGAACCCTGGCTCAGGGCGGGGGCCTGGGCCCCCCAAACAGGCAGCCCTGGCTCAGGGGCGGGGCCTGGGCCCCCAGACAGGCAGCCCTGGCTCAGGGCGGGGCCTGGACCCCCAGACAGGCAGCCCCGGCTCAGGGTGGAGCCTGGGCCCCCAAACAGGCAGCCCCAGCTCAGGGCGGGGCCTGGGCCCCCAAACAGGCAGCCCCGGCTCAGGAGGAGGCCGCAGGTAGCAAGTTAGCTGGAGGTTTCTCAAGGCCGGTTCCCTCCCTGGGCACAGGCCCATTTTAATGTGATCACTGGACGCCTCGAATACAGCTCCTTGGTGCTGCCCTAACCTACAGGCCGGGGCACAATTCCTGCTCCTGGAACGAGGTCAGGAAGCAAGCCCAGTCCCTCCAGCAGGACTCACCCCCTGCAACACAAGCTCCTCTGGGAGGAGCCTCGTAACGACTGACTCAACCCTGCAGGAGAGAGCGAGCCTGGGTGCTGGCCCCTGAAGAGAGAAACAGGAGCGCCAGCCCCCAGGGGCCCTGGCGGCTCCCTGAGTCCCAGAACAGGTCACAGAGCAAGGGACGGACCGACGTCAGGGGCCTCGTGCTCGCCGATCAGGCTGCAGTGGCGCCCATGGAGGGTGCCCCCTGAGGTCACAGCGGCCAAAGAGCCTCCCAGGCAAGACAGGCAGTTTCAGATCAGCCACCGGGGAGCCCCATGGCAGGCAGAGGCACAGACGTGCAAACCCTAAGCGGGTTAAACTCAGCTCAGAAGGCAGAGAGAAGACAGCAGACGGGCGCTGGGAGCACCTGTCTGCTGCGGTTCTGCACGCCGCCCGCTGTCGTGCGCGTCCGATGCGGACAGCTGCACGCCTGACAGGCCACGCAGCGTCTGCATGTCCAGCCCGCCGGGAGGTAATACTGAAGGGATTCTGGGTCTCTGCAGGCTCAGCAATGAAAATAGACTAGGCTTCTTAAGCAATTTCTTAATCGCGCCTGTTGTAAACCAAACAGCAACCGCAGCGTCCGGGTGACGCACACCAGAGGAAGTCAGGCCACACGAAGCTCTAGGATGAGTCACGGCTGGCCACGGAGTCTCCTGGGGCAGGGCGACAGAGAGGTCTGTGGCAGGAGGGGAGCAGGCCCGATTCTAAGATGCCCACCATCTAGTTTCACACAGGCAGCGTAAGAACAGGCGGCTGTCGGCAGTGTTTGAAAGTAAACTCCTAGGACTCGACCTAGGCGAAATTAGCTTCCGCAGAAGCTGTGTTCACACGTGGGTCACAGCAGGACCGCTTGGCCCACGCTCTGGGCCCCGCAGCCCTGGCCTGTCAGCTGGCCGAGAACATACACCCTTTCCCTCTGGAGGAGGTTGTGAGGCGCGTTCATAGATTCCCACGTTCCCGGGGGAATCACAAGACGTCCTGCCAAGAGGCCAAGGCTTCTCCTGCACGGCCCCGGGGATGTCCCACAAGATACCTGCGGGTCATGTCTGCCAAGGGATTGTTACCGGGCATAGACCGGCCACCACAGCAATAATAAAAAGGCAAGTAAGGCGGGGGGTTCTGACTGGACATTTCGCCAAGACAGGCAATGGCCAACAGGCACATGGAAAGACATTCAAAGTCAACAGCCCTCAGGGAGGCGGAGGGGCTAGACACGGAGGACCAAACACTGGACGGTTCGTGTACACGGGATGTGTGCAACAGGCAGATCTGTGGAGACAGAAACAGCACCGTGGCTGCCTGGGGCCAGGGAGGCTGCTGCTCGCGTACTGGGTTTATTCCGTGAAACGAAGATGTTTTAATATTTGATCATGGTGCTGCTCCATGAGTTGGTAAACGCACTAAGAACCACTTCTCGAACAGGAAGATTTTAGGGTCTCGCAATCTTGTTTCAGTAAAGCAGTCCCTCATGGCCCCCACGGGTTCGCCTGTCGCATATCCGAGTCGGTGCGGAGACCCCGTCCAGGGTCAGTGCAGGGAACCTCACGTCTCTGAAGCCGCTTCCACCCCATCTTCTCACTGCTGTGTCACCAGAATGCAAGACGCTTCCCATTTTAGGGAAAGCAAGGAACATCTTTAAGGCTGGTTTTCCAATAGGCAGCAGTTCCTAGTGAATAAAACTGAGCTTGACAGACTTCCCAAGGAGAACAGCTAAGAGTGGAGAAACTCGCATGCGATCACGGCAAAGCAGGATGGGATGAACACAGCCGCAGAGCACCCCAGCTCTCTGCGCCCGGGCGGAGAAAACATCCACTTCCAGGGCCCTCGTGGGCGTCAGCACCTTGGGTGCGGTAGCGGGGCTCCGGCGGGGACCGTGGGGCCCAGCAGTGAGGTGCGAGGATTCGCAGAGATGGCCCCGTGCAGATGCTGCCCACCGTCTCTGCAAACACGCTGCTTCTGGACTCGGAACCCACCCCCTCCCCGGCCCCCAAAGTGGCTAAAGAACCAGAGGGCCAAGTGTGGGCAGCGGTCTCGCCCTCGGCAACCTCGCCATCAGCTGTGTCGGGATCTGGTCAGGGCATCCTGAGCGCTCAAGTCAGAAAGCTTACGAGGACGGAAGAGTCTGAAATACGCCGAAAATCAATCTCAGCCAGCGGCAGTCACTAATGGAAGTTTCGAATTTCAGCTGAAACAAACACAACCTATGAGCCGAATTACATGGCCAGCACAGAAGGAAAACATGTAACCTAGCCCCAGTTCACCAGATCAGCCTTTGCAGAGGTGGTTCCCCCAACAGCCATTTTCAGGACAAAGCAATTGCTTGTTCCGTGGTCTGTTTTCAGCTTTAAAAGCCAACACTTCTTGTTTGATGGGTAAGGAGGCGTTTCTGAACACTGGCATCTCCCACTCACGTCCCCGGCGCTCCGGCTTCTCATGGCGAGTGTGTTGTGGCTCTGTCTCCAGCGTCCACAACCCCCACCACAGGGCGTCCGTCCACCCTGGGAGCTTTCAAGCTTTCACTGTCCTCTGCGAACCTCCTCGGGTGCAGTGATTAAGACCACGCTCCATGAGCTGATCAGATCAGAGTCCTCGGTGTGAATCACCAGCCTTCCCGGGGCCTGCGAGCAGAGTCGAAACTCCTGTGGGGAGGCAGGGACCCAGGTGCCCCCATCACTGAACCTGCCTGCGCCCTTGGCCCCTGCAGGAGTGGGAAAGATAGGCCCTTCCTCCCCAGGAAAACGGCAGCTCGCTCCAGTAATTCTGGCCCGGGGAACCTCACGGACAGAGGAGCCTGGCGGGCTACGTCTTATGGGGTTGCCGAGAGTTGGACACAACTGACCATGGAGTCTTTTCCTCAGGAAATTCTCGGCCTCTGCAGGCTGCTCACAGCATTTTTCTGCCGTGAACATATCATTAAACACAGAATCATCTGGTCACAGAAGCACCAGTGACGGCCGCCACGCTCGGCAACACCGGCCATCTGGAAAACTGTGAACGCTGCCACCCTAAACTGTAGTTTACTGGGTACAGAACCAAAGTTAAAATAAAACTTCTAGCTACACGTGACGGGGCTGCCCTAGGCTCGCCCAGTTTCAGTTACCGGGCGGCAGAGCCCCGTGCTGGGGCGGGAGGCGGGGAGGGGCGGGTGGACGGAGCAGGGGCCGCGCTGCCGGGCGCTGGTGAGACGCGCGGCAGCAGACAGCAGGGAAGCCCGTGACGACGGTGCTCCCGGCGAGGCTGCGTGGGGAGGCTGATGTCACGTCGCTCCCTGGGCGCCGGCGAGAGTCGGCAGGGGTGACCCCGGGGCCTCCGTCCGGCCTCCTGCAGCGATGCCTTGCAACGCGCGTCCTCAGTACCGGGGAGAGATGGAGCTGGTCCGGGGGTCAGCCCTCCCCACGGGGACGCAGCTTCTAGCTGAACTCACGCACCCGAGGGTCACCCGTTGCCACCTCTCCCGTGGGGGCCACACAGGCCTGGCTCCCTGGAAAGCAGGCCGAGGCGGGTCCCCTGGATACTGGCTGGGGAGGCGGGTCACCCCTGCCTGTGGGGGCGGCCTCTGTGCCGGGTGCAGGGGCCATATCCCCACGTCAAAGTCCAGTCCAAGCTGGGGGCGGGTGGGGCCAAGATGGGCCAAGTGACCAGGCAGTGAAACAGAGTTCTGAGACAGGGACGAGGCTCACGCCCGCTGGAGGAAGACCCTCAGCCTTCCGTCTCAGCGGAGAGCCCGCTCCCCCGCCTGGCAGTCTGAGGGACCCAGCTTGGCACAGGCCCATGGGGAGACTGTGATGGCCGGCTCCAGCTCCCTCGCCTGGCCGTCAGCCACTGCTGCCCAAGCCCTCAGCTCCTACCCGGAGAGAAAGGACAGGGAGTCCTGAGTCACCCACCGGATAACTGCTGCCCTGAGCCGGACGCCGGGGCCCCACAACCGGGAACACAGCACAGTGAGCCCGGGTCCCCTCGAGCTTGCGGGGTGTGGGGGACAGCTCAGAGGCTGGCCAGCCCCACGCTGGAGGGCGATGCTGGTGCTGGCGAGGAGCGTTTATGAAGAAGGGGCTGAAAAGGGCACCAGGTCCCCAGGAAGCGAGGGGCAGCCTGGAGGAGTCCTGTTGGGTTCCCACCCTTGCCCCTGCCCAGCGAGGCTCAGCGGGAGCTGTGGGCTCCTCTCCAGATGCGCCCCCGGAAACTGCCCCTCTTCGTAATGGAAACCCATCCTGGTGGGTTGCCAGCTGGTCACGAGACGACGCACCGTCAGCAGCCTCTGCAGCATAAACGTGGCTGAAGAAGCCAGAACAATCACGGAGAGGAACCGGCAGAGCGCTCGGGCAGCAGGAGCCAGGGCTCGAGGCGGGTGGGAGCCGGCCCCCAGGAGAGACGCTGAGACAGCACGCAAGCAACCCCTGGGCCTCAAACAGCGCCCAGACCCTCGCCTGGAGGCCGGCAGGAGCACCGCGGTCTCTGCACACTTCTCTCCAGACTGTCTCCGTGCAGAGACGGGCGACGAGCAGGAAGCCAGCAGCCCCCCAGTCCCCACGCAGAACGTGCTGGGGCCACGGAGGCTTTCTGCCCCTGGACCCACACACCTTCCACTGCACGGGAGGCTTACTTTCCACACCCTGAATGTAAACCAAGCGAAGGCCCCGCACCGCAGGCTGACCGGGAGTTGCAGCAGTGGTGTGGTGCAGACACCACCTGACGGGATCACGGCATCTGCAGAAAGCGCCCCGCAGCTGCCGGGGACCCGCACAAGCCCTGGAACCCTGAGGCAAAGGCTCTGTCTTGGGGGAGAGGCCTGCCTCGGAGCCTGGGGCTGAGGCCACCCCACGCGGTCTGGGTGTCAGTACAGTGACCGCCAGGGGGCCAATAACACGTCCTGAGACCCAGGCCCAGCGGCAGGGGCAGGAGCCAGAGGGGAGAGTGGGGGCGCTCGGTGGTCTGTGCGCACAGCCTCCCCGAGACCGTGAGTGGGGTCCCCGGCTCCCAGAGCCGCGCTCCTAACCCCCTGCTGGCCCCCACACCACCCCCTCCCCAGGGCAGCCCGCCTGATGCGCCTCCCTGGGGATCAGGAGGCCCGTCCCCCGATGGAGGGTCAGGCCTGCGTGACCCGCCTCACCCTGCCTCCATCCGGCCCCGCTTCCCAACAAGCGTACAGGGCGAGTGGCCCTCAGCGTCTGTGACTCACCCCCAAACCTGAAAACAGCCCTAAGTGTGTCTTCCTGTGCGGGAAGCCCACTTGAGAAACGGCGGTGCTTTCTGTCGACTCTCAAGGCCGTTTCTCAATCTCCGCTGTGTCACCGAGCACTCTCAGAGGAGAGGACGTGTAGATGGAGGACGGCCTTCCGGGGCCAGGCCTGCCGAGGGGGCTGGAGGCTGGAGAGAAGCTTCCAGGACAGGATGCTCGCCCACAGGCCTGAAGGGTGCCTGGAGACCCCCGGGGAGGGCGGCTGACACGGCCAGCTGCAGCCGCAGGGTGCTGGGATCACCCTGGGTAAAGGGCAACCGCTCCAGACCCCAGCCAGTCCTCACCTGACAAGCACTCCCCTTCCTGCAGCCCCGATCCTGGTTCTCGACAAAGGACCTCCCTAACTCGGTGGGTCTTCCTTTATAAGCCTTGGATCCTTGACTCAGAATCTCCTGTGCTGTAATCATCAGTGCGGCTCCAACAGAGCTTTTCTGTTCCTATTACAGATTGTTCGCTGACTATCTCCACTGACACGACGGAAGTACAGACAGCCCCCGCTGAGCCAAGTGACGATGGCAGGTTACAGGGCCAGGGCAGGGAGGGCTGCCACACAGCTCCGGGGGTCAACGCCTCTCTGTGAGCTGGACTCCCTCCAGCATCCCCGTCAACAAGAGATGGAGACCCCGTCTGGGTCAGTCAGCTGGCGGGAGCGGGGACAGCCAGCCCAGTGGGGCCAGAGCCTCCCTGCCTCCTGCTGCCCATCCCTGGAGGGCTTGCCCCGTCAGAGCGGGGCCCCTCCTGTCAAACACCCCCCAAGTCCCCTCACTGGGAAACGCCAGCAGCACGCGAGCGGATTCCCTCCGACCCGCTGGGTCACGGCCCCAGGGTCACGGGGACAGCGACCGAGCCGAGGCTCATCCACGGGGGTGAGCACAGACGGGGCCAGCCCCTGAGCCCCACGAGGCCCGGGGCCGCAGGTAGGGGGGACCCACGCAGCCGAGACGCTGTCCCCGGGCTTTCACGTGGGCGTCAGCCTCTCTGGGGTCACCCTGGAGAGGAGGCGGGGCCACGGGCCGGCATGTTTGGGGGAGCTGGCATGTTCCAAAGCCCACCCGAGGGCGCAGTCCTCCGGCAGGCTGCCCGGGGCCCCACCTCCTGCCGGCGGTTGTGGGCGTGCTGACCCGCGGCCGAGCGGGCGTCAGGGGACACAGCCTCCGGCCTCACTGGCTGCTGCAGCGTGACCCTCGGGGGGTGAGCGCCATGCTATGCTAAGTCACTTCATTCGTGTCCGACTCTGTGCAACCCCCAGGGAGGGCAGCCCACCAGGCTCCCTGTCCCTGGGATTCTCCAAGCAAGAACACTGGAGTGGGTTGCCACTGCCTTCTCCAATGCATGAAAGTGAAAAGTCAAAGTGAAGTCGCTCAGTCGGGTCCGATTCCTAGCGACCCCGTGTACTGCAGCCCACCAGGCTCCTCCGTCCATGGGATTTTCCAGGCAAGAGTACTGGAGTGGGGTGCCACTGCCTTCTCCATAGCCCTCGTCTACGTTTCTCCACGGGGCTTCTTTCTCTCACGGGTTCACAGAAGCTGGTTACAGGCGAGGGCACGATGATTCAGGCGCACACATGCACACACACCTGCACACACACCCCCCGCCAGGCACTTCTCTCTCGTCTCACCGCATGACGCCGGCAGATTTGCCCGTCTGCAGATTTTGCCCACAGCTGAAATGCTGTGCACTTTGATATTTTAAAAGATGCCAACTGACTTCCGTTCCTAGGTGATACAAGCTTGCTGGCTGATTGACTGACTGATCTGAAGACCCCCCACATAACTGGACAGAGGAAGGAACAATTAAGCTCCAGCAGGAGGAAGGCATTTGCCCAAAGCAGCAGGTCCAGGGCAAAACCCAGGGGGTCTGGTCCCCATGAGGGTCCCCAGCCGGGGCTGTCAGGCCAAGGAGCTGAAATAAGATTCCAAGTGGTCAGACTTGGACGGATAAATAATGGTGTTGTGGTCAGTCACTCAGCTGTGTCTGACTCTTCGTGACCCGTGGACTATACAGCCCATCAGGCCCCTCTGTCCCTGGGATTTCCCAAGCAAGAACACTGTGGTGGGTTGTCCTTTCCTCCTCCAGGAGGTCTTCCTGACTCAGGGATAGGACTGGCATCGCCTTCACTGGCAGGCAGACCCTTCCCCGCTGAGCCGCCTGGGGAGCCACGGACAGTCAGGGGAGAAGAAGAGAATTCCCGAGTGTTAGCTTTCACGGTCTTGGGCTATATCACAGCTCTTTCACAACAAGAGTCATATTCACTGCTGGTTTCTACCTTCCGTCAGGGTCAGAAACTCAGGGTCGGGGCAAGTAGCTGAGGGACGCAGGTGGGCATGTCCTGGAGAAGGGCGGTCCCTCCCGCGGCGGCAGGAGGCAGCCACACCTCGGGGCCACCAGCCCAGCCAAGCGGTTTCAAGTCTTTGCGATGGCAGAGCCAGAGCAAGCCACGCCATCTGGCCCGGGGGCCGCCCTGCTGGTGTCTGCCCAGCGTGGTGGAGGAAGGCATCATCCCAGCTCCAGCACCCACTAAAGGCCTGTGGGGGATTGCCTGGTGGCCCGGGAACAGCCACGGCCAGGGAACGTGGCACGGCCAAAAGATAATAAAATAAAAATAAATGGAAAGGGCTGTGGGTTCGACATACACAACACTCAGCACACAGTAACCAGCGTTCACCCTCTCTCAGCCACAGCACTTTAGGTCTCAGCCCGATTCCGTCCAGTTCCTATCAAAGCGGCAAACACCAGGCGCAGCACTGGGGCCCCGGTGGCCGTCTACACAGACGCAGTTCGGGGCCTGGCGTCCGGGTCTGAGAGGCAGAGTCCGCCCAGCTGTGAACGTGTCCTCAGCGTCTGCATGAACTTGGGGGACAGGAGGTGGACTAGGCAAGAACGTTTAAGTTGAGCTAGAATCTCCAAAAATTATCGAAACGATGGTGGAAAACAGCACTGACACCAGCTGCTTGGGTTTCTCTCTGAAAATCCTTTTCTAGTTCATCCACCAAGAGCTGCAGCAGCACTGAGCCAGCCAACAGGGCAGCGAGTGGCTCCTGGCCCACTGGCGGTCCCGGCACCGGGAGCCTGACCGCAGGAAGCCGGGGCGTGCACAGACCTGATGGCATTCTCGCGAGCTCCAGATGACGAGAGAAAAGTAGAACAGATGACTTCTGTCCCCACCTCTGGACCGAGCGTGAGCAGAGGCTGCAGACGGAAGGCTGGGCCCCCTGCTGGCAACACCAGAATCCACCCTGTTTCTCTTCCCTCGCACACACTGGCCCCCTGCGGCCCCCTGACCCGAGCGGGGCCTGCCCCGAGGTATGCGGGCCGACCCTCCCGCCAGCTGACAAGGACCGGTCAGCAAGGCTGTGCCTCCCACGGCCTGCAATTACTCTTTAAAGGGAAAAGCAACTCACAAAAAAAAATGCATAGCTTCTTCAGCTCAGATCTGTCACTCAGTCTCATCCGACTCTGTGACCCCGTGAACTGCAGCACGCCAGGCCTCCCCTGTCCATCACCAACGCCCAGAGTTCACTCAAACTCATGACCATCGAGTCAGTCATGCCGTCCAACCATCTCCTCCTCTGTTGCCCCCTTCTCCTCCTGCCTTCAATCTTTCCCAGCATCGGGGTCTTTTCAAATGAGTCAGCGCTTCGCATCAGGTGGCCAAAGTGTTGGAGTTTCAGCTTCAGCATCAGTCCTTCCAATGAACACCCAGGACTGATCTCCTTTTGGATGGACTGGTTGGATCTCCTTGCAGCCAAGGGACTCTTGAGAGTCTTCTCCAACACCACAGTTCAAAAGCATCAATTCTTCGGCACTCAGCTTTCTTCACAGTCTAACTCGCATATCCATACATGACCACAGGAAAATCCATAGCTTTGACTAGATGGACTTTTGTGAACAAAGTAATGTCTCTGCTTTTTAATATGCTGTCTAGGTTGGTCAGAGCTTTTCTTCCAAGAAGCAAGTGTCTTTTAATTTCATGGCTGCAATCACCATCTGCAGTGATTTTGGAGCCCAAGAAAATAAAGAGACTTCTCACTGTTTCCATTGTTTCCTCATCTATTTGCCATGAAGTGATAGGGACAGATGCCATGATCTTGGTTTTTGAATGTTGAGTTTTAAGCCAGCTGACTTCTTACCAAGTCAGTCACTACGGTTTTCAAAGAGAATTATTACACAAGCCGCACCCCCAACCTTTTTCTTCCCCAATTGACATGTTGTTATTTGAGTAAAAATAGGCTATTTCAGCAATGATGCCATTCTTCCTTTTAGGCAAAATTGGAACAAAATGAAGTCTGAAGAAAACATGTTTTGCTTTCTTTTGTTTAAACCTTCTAAGACAGGCTCCAAAGCCCTCTGGATAATCTTGGAAGCACCTTTTACAAGGCAAACACAAGATAAAGATCGCCCATCTCTGTCTTTCCCATCAAAATGAAAGTACATCTGCTGAGCCAAGTTTGATGTCGGGAAATTTTATTGATGGGTGAGTTCAATGAACTGTTAACATAACCGAGGGGTCAGAGTCAAGGCTAGCCTGAGTCAAAGGAATCAGGCGTCCTGGGGCTCTCAGTGGAGGGGCTCCAGGGTCCGGATGGCCCCCAGCAGCCCTGGCTCGGATGAGCACACCCTGCCCAGCACGCGGGTGGCAGGTGGGCCTCAGGGAGGGGTCGGGGGGTCTGGACAGCCCCCAGCAGCCCTGGCCTGGATGAGTACACCCTGCCCAGCACTCGGGTGGCAGGTGAGCCTCAGGGAGGGGTTGGGGTTCCGGATGGCCCCCTGGGAGCCCCGGCCAGGAAGAGCATGCCCTGCCCAGCACACGGGCAGCAGGTGGGCCTCAGGAAGGGGTCGGGGGTCTGGACAGCCCCCTGGCCAGGATGAGCATGCCCCGCCTAGCCCATGGGCAGCAGGTGGGCCTCAGGGAGGGGACGGGGGGTCTGGACGGCCCCCAGCAGTCCTGGCCCGGATGAGCACACCCCGCCCAGCATGCGGGTGGCAGGTGGTCCTCAGGGAGGGGACGGGGGTCCGGATGGCACCCAGCAGCCCTGGCCTGGATGAGTACACCCCGCCCAGCACGCGGGTGGCAGGTGGGCCTCAGGGAGGGGGACGGAGATCCTGCTCACTCCACCGGTGGCCTTAGGCCACTCTCTGTCAACCGATATCCTGTGAGGCTCTGAAAACGAGCTGATGTTTGGAAATACCAAATCCACATGTGAAAGGACAGAAGTTGGCCTCGATCTGGAACAGCACCCGGTTCTCACAGCCCCTGGGCAGGAAGCTGGGGAAGTGACAGCAGCTCTGAAGGCCAGGTGGGAGGAACACCCTTCCCTCCAGAAGGGCCGCCGGAGCGGCCAGGCGCGTCTCACCTTGCTGACTCTGAAATGCAGGGGCTTTCTGTGTTTGCTCCCAGGACAAACGCTGCCTCGTGTATGACGGCCAGACTCAGATGTCCACCCCCTCCAGGCTCTGCGGGGTCCTGGGTGCCCGAGCCCCTCAGCACGTCTGCAACACACAGCCCAGAGCCACGGCCCCAGCAGACCCCAGAGCTCACTCACCGCTGCCCCTGGGGACCACCTCTCACCTTCGGGAGTGCAGTGACGCTGGCCTGACCCAACTCGCCCCGTGCCCAGCCGCACAGCCGCACAGACCCTGCCAGCAGCCTTGCACGGAGCTTGGGCAGTGTGCCTGCTGATCCACAGCGCTGGAGGCTCAGGCTGAGGCCACAGCAGAACTGGGTCGGCCCCGGCTCCTGCTTCATGGGTTCGGTTGTACTGAGCCTATATTTTGGGTTTGGCTCTGTGGCCTAAGTATGACGTGATGTCAAGACGGAATTAGGTATTATCGTAATAAAAGGCATCAGGATGAGGGTTCTTGGACAAGTTCCTCCGCTCTAACCACGCTTCGCTGTTGGGAAACCACCCGGGGGTGCAGGTGCTGATGACAGCTTCTGCAACGCACAGTATCGCCCCGGGAGGGGCAGGAGCGCGCTTTCTCTGGGTCTGCACATCGCCCCGGGGGAGGGCAGGAGCGCGCTTTCTCTGGGTCTGCACATCGCCCCCGGGAGGGCAGGAGCGCGCTTTCTCTGGGTCTGCACATCGCCCCGGGAGGACAGGAGCGCGCTTTCTCTGGGTCTGCACGTTTTTAATCCCTTGCACTTAAAAAGAAGGCGCAGAGGCCAGAGGAGCTGGGAGGAGGGGCGCCCGGCAGGAACGTGCCGACGGAGCAGACACAAGCGCCTTCCCTCCACACGGCCGGGCTAGCGCTTTGGCGCCGCCGGACGACCACCCGAGGGGGGGACGGGGACTCTGGGAGGGTCTTGGGGTCTCACGAGCGACAGGAGGGACACGCACAGGTGTGAATCACGAGGATCACACCGACGCGGCCCTCTCAGCCACGCGCACTGTCACACCCGAGCCTTATGACAACGAGAAAGACGCCGTCCCCTCGCTGACAAGGACCCCGAGGAACAGCCCAGGAAGATGGCCAGCGCCTCGTGGACTAACCAGCAGTGAGGGCGCCCGGGCCTGCCCAGCCCGCAAAGGGCCACGCCTGCTGCGGGGCCGGCAGCCCACAGCCCAAACCCTAGAGCACAGACCGCTGCCGCCAGAAGCTATGCCCAGCCTCGCAACAGGCCCGAGGGCTGGTGCCTCGTTCTAGAGCAGGCGGGAGCTCTGAGGGCTGGCACCTCATTCTAAAGCAGAAGGGAGCTCCTGAGGGCAGGCACCTCGTGCTAGAGCAGATAGGAGCTCCGAGGGCAGGTGCCTCGTTCTCCTACAGCAGACGGGAGCTCCTGAGGGCAGGCGCCTCGTGCTAGGGCAGGCGGGAGGCTCTGAGGGCAGGCACCTTGTGCTAGAGCAGATGGGAGCTCTGAGGGCAGGCGCCTCGTGCTAGAGCAGACAGGAGCTCCGAGGGCAGGCACCTTGTGCTAGAGCAGACGGGGGCTCCTGAGGGCAGGCACCTCGTTCTCCTAGAGCAGACCCGAGCTCCTGAGGGCAGGCGCCTCGTTCTCCTACAGCAGACAGGAGCTCCGAGGGCAGGCGCCTCGTGCTAGAGCAGACCCAAGCTCCGAGGGGAGGTACCTCGTTCTCGTACGGCAGACAGGAGCCTGAGGCCAGAGGCACGGGGAAGCTCCCCACAGGCCACTCGGGAGCTGCCCACCCGTCAGGGCCAGTGGGACCTGCAGGACATGGAGGAAGGGAGGAAACCGGCCCCTTGTGGTGAAGGTGAGCCTGGCCCAAGCTGGGGGCCCAGTGTGAAAGGTCTGAAGCCAGGCCGGGCAGAGGAAGCCGAAATCCAGCACCCTTGGACCCGGAAAGCAGGGGCTGGCGGCCCACGGCCCACAGTTTTGGTCCAGGTTTTGCATCTTCAAACAGCTCAGAAAACCCAAAGGAAGCTAACCACTCCTGACATGTGACGATTACAGAAAAGCGGAGCATGACCGTCTACAGTGAGGTCTTCCTCTTGTCTGCCGTGGGCTGTCACGGCTGCGCCCACATGGCAGGACAGATCGGAGTGGACAGGCCACGTGGCCTTGGAGCCGGAAACGTTTACCGTCACAGCCATCACGGAGGGCTGGCAGCCGGCCGAGAGGACAGACGTGACTAGGAAGCCTGGGGCTTGATCGGGGCTCCTCGAAGCCAAATGGTTAGGCCCGGTCCATCCGGGTCCCCCAGGCCCAACCGTCTGGGTGAGCCTGGTGCCGCCCTGGCCCCACACAGAGCTGGGACCCACGAGAGGTCCTGGCGGAGACCAGCATTGCACAGGTGAGGTGGGTGGGAACCAGCACCGTCATGACCCCAGCGGAAGGTGCAGAGCAGGGAACAGCAGGGGCAATTCACCCCCCTCAGGGGCCCCGCCTCTAGAAGGCCAGCCGCTGATTTCCCAGGCTGGTGACTGTGGCTGTAACTGCTGGGATCGCAGAAGACTAGAGACCGATGTCCACAGTCGAGGGAGTGCTGTCCAGCTGCGTCCACACAGCGTGCTGACCCAGAGTGACCCCCAGATGCACTGAGAGAAGGAAGATATGACAGTCTCCCCCACCGAGAACCGCTACGTGGGAACGGACCAGATTCCAAGAACGCTGAGCCGACCCGCACTGTCCACAAGTTCACACAACCATATAATCCTGGGCCTCCCCTTCCTTCCCAAAATGTTCAGCCACACTAATAAATCAGCCATTTCCTCACACCTCTTTGCCTCTGAATCCACACAGGACTCGTGGACAGTTCCGTTCGCCAGTCATGGGTCCCTCTGTCTCGACACTGGTAATCTAGCTTCCGAGTGTCCACGCTGATAACCTAGTCTCCTGAGTGTCGTTTGCTCCTGACGGTCGATACTATTCAGGCGCTTCTGACGGCGAGAGTCTGCCCTGCAGGCACGGTCCTGACTTCCAGACCAGCTCACCCTCACTTTCTTTCTCCAAACAACTGTCTGAAGATAAAATATGGATGGTGTCCACGCACCGGTTTTGGTAGACCCTTATTCTCAGATGACTGAGGCCCAGCACAGATTCCCCACGACTGCCGTCTGAAGTCACCTGGCCCCATTCTGGTCCTTCGGTCGGGAGACTCTGAGTGGGTCTCCTGGGTCTCGTGAGTGTGCGAGCCAGGCACGTGGACCACCTGCTGCGGTGTCTCGTCACAGCGCGCGTGTGCTCCACCACTTCCGCCATGTCCCACTCTGAGGCCCTTTGGAGGGCTGACCCTATGACCCTACTGTAGCCAGCCAGGCTCCTCCGTCCACGGGACTCTCCAGGCAAGAATACCTGGGTGGGTTGCCATGCCCTCCTCCCGGGGATCTTTCCCACCCGGGGGACTGAACCGTGTCTCTCATGCCTCCTGCATTTACAGGCGGGTTCTTGACCCCTGAGCCAGCTGCGAAGCCACAGCAGAGGTAAATAACTCTGTTTCTCCATCTCCCATTCACTCCGGAGGGCTTGCCCACAGAGCCCCTCACCAGCAGCCGCTAGAGCCAGGAGGAGCCCCCCACCCCCGCCCGGCGCTCCTGGGAAACCCTGGCGTGGGCTGGCGGACCCACGCCTCCTCTGCGGCATTGTCAGGACGGTTGGCTGTCTGCAACGCAAAGTAAACTGTTGGCATCCACACTCTTCAGCTGTCAGACTACATCCCGTGTTCTGTCTGGTAGAAAAGTAGGGTGTGTGCCTGCCGCTTAGAAGGCAACTAAGGGTATGATCCAAGCATCTCTGAGCAAACATCTTCGTGAATTTCCTCACGTAGAAACACAGGCGGTCAGCAGGGACCGTCCACGCTCTGGGCAGCAGCTCTGCCCCCAACACAGGGGGCTGCACCCCAGTCCCCCACGCCCAGCTCTGCACGTAGCACGAGGTGCCCACCAGGCCCTGGGCCGCTGACCCAGCCTGGGATGTTGCTGCAGCTGTAGTGACCCAGGGCTGAGCTCAAAGGTGCCCTCCGCCTGCCAGCCCCATGTCATTATGGGGCCCCCATCTTCCCGCCTCGCCCGTCTGTGGCCCTCGCCCCGCAACCGACAAAGCGGCTGCTGCTTTCACATATCAACTGCCTGATTCTCACCAGAACAGGAGCGGAAGGGGACCCTGACCCCACTGACCAGCACGCGCAGGGCAGGGCAGGCACTCAAGCAACACCGGGGAATGGGTGAAACTGGAAGGGAAACCAGGACTCGCCCGAGGAACAACCACCCCCTGCACAACTGGGCTCTGGCTCACAGGAGCCCTCTCCAGACCCTCCCCGGCCACGCCCTGAGGCAGGGGTGCAGGACCTGGCTCTTTCTCAGGATCGGGAGGGACCCCCGCGAGCGGTGCAGCTACTGGTGACAATCAATTCAGCTCTGTACACATTACACATGCTCTCTGGCAGGCCTGATACATTTCATTAAAAAAACTGCTTATCATCCCATCTTTCCAAAATGCTAAAAAAATTGAAGTGTCCATTTTTTAGGAGAATGTGGCCAAAAATAGAAGGCTGGGGCCAGGCTGACAGATTCCAGCTGGCTCTCAAGTCTGATCCTGCTGGGATGAAGGTCAAGGTTGAGAGCGGGGCCAGCAGCACACGAGCTCCCCCGGGCTGGGGCGCGTGGGTCACCTGGCTGCATCCGCCCACCCAGAGCCTCAGGCCAGCGTTGCCACTCTGCGTGCTCTGTGCTCTGGAAAAGGAGGGGCAAGGCACGCAGAAGGGGCAGAGAGGCGGCCGAATTAACAAATCTGAGCTGTTACAAAGACTCCAGCGTGATCTTACAGCCCTTGTGGCAATGAGAGCTGACCACACACTGAAATTTTATTGCTGCAAATATTGAAGATACGGCCCCACGGGCAGCATTTTCTGCCTGACACAGTCAGGGTTTCAAAATACCAAGGGCGTTACATTTTACTGTACACAGCTGGCTAAGCTCATTCAGATTAACAGAAAAATTAACACAAATCCCCATAATTTCAGAGGGGCATTCGTGGTTAGAATTACTTCAGAATAAAAACATCCACTACGTAACCATCAAGATTAAAAGGTAACAGAGGCCTGCGCGGGCCTGTGTGATGGCTTCCAGCTTCTGCCCATAAGCGTTTTATGGAGTCACTCCTTCCCTTCGGTTCCCTCTCAGCCTTTCTTTCTGCACACAGTCCTACAAAGACTCTGTGAGACGCGGGCACAATGCACTCTCTAAGAAAAGCGCCATTTCTTTGGAACACTGCCAAAATAACTATTTTGCTTTTGCAGTATCTTGGCACCTTCACCCGCTTGCTGAGCACAGTGAATGCTCACCAGTCAGAGCTCCGTGATCCAGCAGGCGGCCTGGGCGTCAGTCAGGGCCCATCACCCCACCGTCCACTCTCTCCCATCCCCCATCAGGATGGGGGTCAGGACCCATCACCCCACTATCCACTCTCTCCCATCCCCCATCAGGGGACCAGGGTCCATCACCCCACTGTCCACTCTCTCCCATCCCCTATCAGGGGTCAGGGCCCATCACCCCACTGTCCACTCTCTCCCGGCCCCATCAGGATGGGGGTCAGGGCCCATCACCCCACCTTCCACTTTCTCCCATCCCCTATCAGGGGTCAGGGCCCATCACCCCACTGTCCACTCTCTCCCATCCCCCATCAGGGGACCAGGGTCCATCACCCCACTGTCCACTCTCCCCACCCCTACGGGGGTCAGGGCCCATCACCCCACTGTCCACTCCCCCCCGGCCCCATCGGTGGGGGTCAGGGCCCATCACCCCACCTTCCACTTTCTCCCACCCCGTCGGTGGCCCAGCCCCCACTGCCACTCTCCCGGCCCCATCGGGGGGGGTCAGGGTTCTCAGACGGGCTCCCTCAAGAATCCTCTTACGCTGAGGCTTTAAAGAGCCCCCCGAGGTGGACGCCCCCATCCACACCCTTGTCCTTGGTCGCCTCCCACCCCCCGTCAACACCCGGCGGGGCCTGGCTCCTTCTGTCGGCTCTCCAGAGAGCTTCCCGAGCCTCCCCTCCCTTCCAGGACACACAGCGGTCTCACGACAAAGAACCAGAACCCCCAACCTGTTACTTACGGACTGGATTTACATCTGATCACTGGACTGAACCACAAAGTGCATGCTTAGTTCAGGGGGCAGGACTGGACCTGGATTTGGGGGCTGCAAGCTTCAATGTGGGTTCATAGGGCCGTCTCACACGGTAAAGAAAGGGTAACAGAGGTGAGCCAAGGCCAGCGCTTTTGGTTTTATTTCTTTAGCTAAGGAGGGAGACAGGAACCGGCAGAGGGCAGGGAGCCTGTCCACCGTGTCCAGAGGCAGGGTGCCCCACCCCGAGGGGCAGCGCCCAGGCCAGGTGGGCGGGTGGGGCACTGGAGGGCCGCACGTGGCAGGGGACTCAGTGCCACCCGCACCACCGCAGCCCGGGGATGCCCCCTCGGACGGACAGCTCCTGGACATCAGACAGGAGGCCCGCCAGCAAGGTCGGACTAGGCAGTGGTGGCCCCCACCTCTGCCCAGCGCTGCCTGGGCCTCACCTCCCAGCAACGATCAAGCTTGATTCCCATCACCGCGGTAACCCATGGATGGAAGGGAGAACTAGGGGGCCGGGACAGACCCTCCGTCACCCCCCACACCCTGCCTCCAGGTTCCCTCTGCTTCTTTCTGACCTGGTCAGCCACCAGAGATATAGTTCATCACGCTCCACCTACTTGGTTTGAAATACTGCAATTTAGGATGACTTTTTCAGACACAATTTCCTCATTTTTAAGAGTTTTCAGTTGGGCTCCATCTGGGGCCACAGCTGACTGCTCTGAAAATCATTCTAAAGTGACTCAGTTTCCTTTAAAGCTAGAAGCACATTTGGAAAGGACAGGGTGGCCCCTGTGTGTCCTGCAGTCAGTTTGCAGGATTTATATTAGACTGGTTCCTGCGCTCACACCTGGAATGACAGCCAAGCACACGAGGGCCCCTGCAGCACTGCACCCTGCATGCCAGGAAGACCACAGGACGGGCAGGGCAGGCGCCTGGAAACACGTTCCTGGCAGAAGCCAGCAGAGGCGGCTGAGGCTCAGTGAGCGTCGGAGCAGAGGTCACTGGACAGGGCAGGGGTGTGAGGGTGCTCAGAGGATCCAACTATAACTTATTAACCACAGTAAAGTTCTATCACTTTCACACCATGTGTCTCGGGGTCACCAAATGGGGAGAGTCAGAGGGACCAACCAGCAAACACAGAAACCATCCCTGAAGTCACTTAAGAAAAGCGTGATCAGCCAACACAGAAAAAACACTCAAATCACACCTGCTAGACCACCCAGGCCAGGTTAAAAACAGCAACATTTCTGGTTCTTTTACCAACTTTCCTGCCAAACAGGAAGGCATTTCTCACTTGAAAGAGGCAGGCGGCAAAATTCCACCCACCCCCTCATGGGAGGCTGGGTTCAGTCTGACTCATTAGGAGTAGTATCAGTATCATGACTAAAACGGCCACTTTTCACACCAGCACAAAATGGGTTTTAAAGGTGAAGACTGGCTTTCCCTACAACCTGCACCGCTGGCTCAGTCATAAGTGACTCCAGCAGGTGTCCCCACGTCTGACTGCAAGCTTCCTGGTCATCAAAGCCTCGCTGTCGAAACCCTTAAAAACGATGACTGCGGGTTCTAATTTGAGCCTTATGCAAAAGGGTCACAAAGACTGCCGGTCACACCGAGGGAACCAGACCTGTGCGACTCTCAGTGGGATCAACTGTTACTCAGAGAGCAGCTCAACCTGAGCATTTCGGGAGCATCAGCAAAATCGCAACTGAAGCTGATCCATCTCCCCCGGGTCCTTTCATTGTTCATTCTCCCCAGAATGAAGAGCTTGCTCTGCCCGATAAACATGCACAGCGTCTCACCGGACCCAGATGGACACTTCCACTCTTTAGTTTAATTGCAAGAAAACAGAGCTAATGCTGGCGGCCGTCCGCTGACATTTTCCTTCTCAAGTGTCCTGCTTTCCGTTGCATGCAATGGCATTCGCTGCTCTGGAACCTTCCTGAAGGAGGAGGGCCAATCGTGTCAGCACGTCTCCCTCCTTGGGCAGCACTCAACTACACCCTGGGGCCTGAGGGATGCCGCGGCCCGGTGACCGACCCCAGGGCGACGCTCTCACAGCCCCGGGGCAGCGGGTGCCAGTGCCCCCAGACAGGGGAGTTTTTGTTGTGTCAAGAAAAACAAAGCACCACGACAAAGAGACGGGCTGCTGTCGCCCTCCACTCTGACGTCTGCACAGTCAGGGAAGGGGCCAGCCCTGGAGGGGGTGCTGAACTTCTCCTGCGTCACGCTGGCGGCCAGTGCCGGCGCTTAGCAAGTTTGCTTTCAGGGCAACACAGCCTCTGTCCAGCTGTCCCAGTGGCCTGAGGGTGGAGCCACCACTGATGGCTGAGACTCCCAACCCGAAAATCTGATTTCTGCCCAGGTTTTTGTCTGCAGGTTAAAAACAAAGACAAGAAATTTTACTTTCATCTTCAACTTTCAGTTACTACAAATTCCTTGAAGACAAACCTATTTCAGTCCAATCTGGACGTACATGACATCGTGCTCAGATCTTGTGAAGTCTGCTCTGTATGCACAGAAGAACACATTTTAATTTGTTACTTTTTTTGGCTGCACCACACAGCATTTGGGATCGTAGTTCCCTGACCAGAGACCAAACTTGCGCCGCTGCAGTGAAAGCGAGGAGTCCCGCCACTGGGCTGCACAGGAAGTCCTCAAACTTAGCGCAGTTCAGGGAGAAACAGGGAAACCTGTGCAGCAGCCCTGGCCTGACTGGTAACTGGCACTCCCGTGTCGACCACTTCAGCATCTGCTCCAGAATCAAACAGAAACGCTAATCAGGCTAAGGCAGATAAGCCCAGAAAACCAACGTGCAACCGACCTGCAAGTGCTGGCTTTCTCTCCTTTAAACCGCCGAGGGCAGAAGAAGAGACACAGACTAACAAGAGGAGGGGCAGGGCCGAGAGAGACTCGCCTTTAGGACCCGGCTGGCCCAGCACCCCCCGCCCGACTCCAGCTCCAAGGTCTGGTGTGGAGGCCGCAGCTACCTTCTCCCTGGGAGCCCGCCTCTGTGACCCCCTCTGCAGCCTCCACCCCACACTGGCACAGGGCGCCTCCGTCTTCTCTGCGTCCACCCGCCACATCCCCGCCCACCACTTTATCGCAGAGACACAGTGCCTGCCGTGTGAGGGACCGACGCCCACCTCCCTCGAGGGTGAGCGTGTGGATGTCTCCCTTCAGTCGCTGGCCCGGCGTGGAGACTGCTGAGGCTGGGTGTCGTGTAGCCCTGCTACAAGGATGCTGTCCGACATCAGGAGACACCCGCCACCCCGGACACCCCCAGCAACGCCTCTCCCCCAAACCTGGGGCTTCGGGGGCGGCGTGGGCTCTGCACACAAAGACCACAGCACTCCCTGACGTGCTGCCCTGGGCGGGGGGCCAGGCCGGACCTGCGGCCCCCGTCCACGGCCAGGCTGCCGAGGTGGGCGGCCTTCCCTCCCGTGGAGACGACCTCATCTGGGCAGGGCTGGGGGCACGGAGCCCGGAAACAGAGCAGGAGGCAGGCGGCCCTGCACGCCTCCCGCTGGAGACGCCCGTTGTAACTGGGCGTCAGGCAGGGCCGCCTGTAACTGGGCGTCAGGCAGGGCCGCCTGTAACTGGGCGTCAGGCAGGGCCGCCTGTAACTGGGCGTCAGGCAGGGCCGTCTGTAACTGGGCGTCAGGCAGGGCCGTCTGTAACTGGGCGTCAGGCAGGGCTGTCGTAAGTGTGAGCTGACCAGGGGCGGAGCGTGGGCTGCCGTTCTGCCTAGAAGGTTCGAAAGCTCACACTTGAGAGCCACTGACAGGTGACTGTTTCCCAACGTGTGACGATTCAGATTCATCGTTGACAGCTGGCGGGAGCTGCCACCCTCTTGGCTCGCGGCTCCTCCACTGGCCCTCGAGGGGGCTGGGAGGCAGCCGCGCCGTCTCCTGATCCCCCGTGAGGCCGGGGGCCGGCCGGCAGCAGCTAAAGATAGCCGGAGACTAAGACGAGCAGGCGCCCGAGGAGGCCCTCCGCGCTGTCACTGCAGACCAAGGCCACCGTGGGGCAGGAAACGTGGCCGGTGGACCCCCCGCGAGCAGCGCCCCCCCCTGATAGTGGCGTGGGTCAAGTGTGAACTGGGTGACCCATGAGCCGTACAGAGTAGTTTCCGATTTGTGATGCCACAGCGGCCCCGGAAGGGATGCTCAGACAGAGACTGAGGTCCCCAATGCCCAAGCCCCTGGGCGACATGGCCAAGGCTGGTGCCCACCCTCAGCCTCCGTCCCCGGGTTCTTGGGCTGCTGGGCCCTGTCCGGGGGCGTCAGGAGGGACAAGCCCTGGCTGGGAATCCAGGAAGACAGGCAGCGCCCAACGCTGCCGGCACGGAGGCCTGCTCTGCCCACCCTTGTGTGTGCTCGCCGGCCCTGAGCGGCCAGAGCGGGGACCGGCCAGGCAGACAGGTTTTCACCCCATGACCTTTTTTCCCGTCTGCACCTTGAGTCACGTGTCTCTGTTCATCCAGGAAATGCAACCCGTCAGCAAAGCCACCGGGATGAAAAGGTGGAGAGCACGCACCGGAGACAAGCGATGAGCAGTGCTTTTAGTTAAAGCTGTGTGGAGACCAACAGCGGGACAGACGCGAAGCGGGCGTGGGGGCGGGGAGTCGCCAGGTTCACGGGCCGGCACGACGCAGGGTCCTGTGTGGCCCCCGCAGCCTCGCCACGCACAGCCAGTCCCCACCACGCGCCGCCCCTGGCCACCCTCTCGCCGCCCGGCAGAGCGGTCGCCGCCTCTGAGCAAGGAGCCCCGCGAGCCCAGGGCAGTTACTACACTGCAAACACTGGGGGGCCCTCAGCGCAAAAGATCTGCCCTTTTCCAAAAACGCCTGCTAACCCTGGTCCAGGGAGAAGGTGGGGGAAAGGGACGTTTCTCCTTTGCTCATCAGAGAGGGGCCGTCGCCGGAACCCTAAGTGGAACCACTACTCATTCCAGCTGAGTCAGGAGACAAGTCACTTGTGCAAAGTACATGAGAAGTGTGGGTTCAAGCCTGACCGATGCCTCCAGCCCTGCGGCTGGCCCGGGAGGCTGCTTGGCCCGGAGCTCCCTTCTGGGAGCATGAGCTGGGGGAGAAGAAGGCCCCCCCACAGACGCCCTGGAGGAAACGGACCCTGCGGGCTGGGCAGGACCCCCAGAGAGACCCCCACACCCCGACCCCACAAGAGTCCTTCCTGTGAGCGAACAGGACGGTGCCCCGCGCCAGAGTTCAATCCCTACAGGAAGAGACCAGTACTTTCTGTCGCCTGGTTTTTCTTCCCAGCAGCTAGCACGACACTCGGTCCAGTGGGTGCTCCTTAATTATTGGTTGAATAAAGTAAAAACGCAGCTGAACTTGCTGAAAACAGAGCAGCAAGTTATCACCAGAAACAGCCACCACCCTCATGCAGGTAAAGACTGAAGGCGGGAGGAGAAGGCTACAGAGGATGAGAGGGCTGGGTGGCGTCACTGACTCGCTGGACATGAGTTTGAGCAAGCGCCGGGAGATGGTGAAGGACAGGGAGGCCTGGCGCGCTGCAGTCCATGGGGTCGCAAAGAGGTGGACACGAGCGAGTAACCACGACAACGACGACACCTACAGCGCTGAGTTATTTTAGAGAATTCACAGCATGCGAGAGCTTCAAAGACGTCAACTGAATGAGACTTTACAGCATCTCCAAAGTTTTCCATAAGATTTCCCAACCTCCGGCCTCCACAGAAACCCCAAAGGCGGGGGCTTGGAGAACCTGCCGGCTGCTGTCGAGGGAGCAGGCGGAGGTGGGGGCACCTGTGGTGTGGACCCCACTCCCGCCCCCTCCCGCTGCTCGCCACGCCCCTTCCCGCTGCTCACCACGCCCTTTCCTGCTGCTCGCCACGCCCTTTCCCACTGCTCGCCACGCCCTTTCCCTGCTGCTCGCCACGCCTTCTCGCTGCTCGCCACGCCCTTTCCCACTGCTCGCCACGCCCCTCTCGCTGCTCACCACGCCCTTCCCGCTGCTCGCCACGCCCTTCCCACTCATCACCCCGCACGCTGCTCGCCCCGCCCCGCACGCTCCTCCCGCTCCTCGCCCCGCCCGCCTCTCCATGCGGCTCTTCCATCCGCTCCTCCTCCTGATGCAACCTTGTTCTCTTACTGAGCTTACGGATCACCTCTCCCTCCGGAACCTTCTTCCATCTCATGCCCTCTGACCTCAGTTCTCCGCTCGCGAATACTAATCCACAGGGTCGGGTGACTGAGACCGCTGCCGTGGATAACACTGCTAATGGACTAAAGCCGCCATCACAGACCATCCCCTGAAAACTCAGACTCTCTCTCCAGGGGCGGGATGAGTGAACAGACCCCCAGGACCACTTGGCCCGAGAATCATAAACCAGGGGCATCTTGACCCCCAGAACTGAGACTAAGCAATGTTTCTAGATGATGGCGTATCCCAGTCTCTCTGTTCTTCCCCTAAAGAACCCCACCTCCGTGCCCAGAGGAAGTGGATCTGAGGCTTGTCCCCCAGCCTGGCGCCCGCAGAAAACCCGGACTTCGCTGCAAACACCTGCTGAGTCTGGGTGACCGAACGGCACAGGCTCACAGCCCTTGCTCGGTCACACTGAGCTGTATACTTTTATAACTAGTGATTTAGTTGGTAACGGGTTCTGAGCTCTGTGCGCGCTCCAGCAATTGAAGTGAACCCGAGGAGGGGGCGTGGGGGGCCTCTGGCTATAGCGGAGCATCAGGAGGCCGGGTGACGCCTGGACTTGGGCTCGCGGGCGGGAGCAGAGGGCGCTCCCAGGACTTGGCGACGTGGGCAGAGTCAGGACGGGGCTGCATTCTGGAACGCGCTGCGGGCCGGAGAACAGGCTAGCAGAGTGCGGGAGCCCACCTCCACCCCCACGAACTAGGCCCAGACCTAATTCCCGTGTCTGAGCTCCTTCGCCAGTGCTGCCCTGCGTCCGAACCTCACGCAGAGGAGAAAACTGCCCGCACCTCGTCTTTGAGGTCCTTGAACAGGCTGAGCGCGGACTCCTGAGGGTGGAAGCTGGGTGGAGGCCAAGCTCTCCACCAGGAGCGGTGTGGCCGGCTGGCAGGGAAGGGCCCTGACCGACCACAGGGCGCTGACGAGACGCCCGCCTGGATGCCGGGCTGGGGCAGGAGCGGCAGGTGTGGCTGGAGAAGGACAGACGGCCGCGGCCGGAAGCCTGGGGGTGGGGTGGGGCGGGGGCAGGGAAAGGAGGGCAGAGGCTTCTGGAAACAAACCCACGGAGGCGGATTCCCTCGGGCTCCTCAGTCCAGGCTGGCGCTTCAGGAGCCCCTGGAATTTCCTGGGCAGGGAGTGTCCTCTCACTCAGCCTCACCTGCTGAGGGGACTCAGGTGGGCCTGTGAGGGCGGGGCTGGCCACACCCAGGACTAACCTCTGCGGAGGCCTGGGCGGGTGCTGGGCTCACTGAGACCCAGGGGGCAGGCACCTCAGGGCGGGGAGGGACCCCTGGGGACAGGGCAGAAAGCCTGAGCCCCAGCCCCCCAGACGCGGCCTGGGGCAGAGCTGTCTTTCATAAAAACTGGAACTGTGCGGGCTGCACTTTCACAGCGAGTTTGGGAGTCGCTCGGGGCTTCCCTGGTGGCTCAGCTGGTAAGGAATCCGCCTGCAATGAGGGGCACCTGGGTTCGATCCCTGGGTTGGGAAGATCCCCTGGAGGAGGGCATGGCTCCCCACTCCAGTATCCTGGCCTGGAGAATTCCACGGACTGTATAGCCCATGGGGTCGCAAAGAGTCGGACAGGACTGAGTGACTTCCTAACGCACAGGTAAACGCTGGAACCTGAGGGTGGTGAGGATGGCACCCACAGCAGGTCCCTGGGCCTGGCGCCGCGTCGACCCTGAGCCCTGACCCGCAGAGGCCTGCCCTGACCCCGGGTCGGGACCCCGCTGGGGACGGGAACCGGCTCAGAACTTGCTTCCCAGGCGTGGCACCAGATGTGTGACCAGGCGTGAAGCCAGTCTCTGCCCCTCCTCCTCGTTTGAAAACTGGGGTCACACCTTGGCCATGACACACTTTTCGTCATCATAACTGGCACCTGTAAGCCTGGTATCCTGGGCATCAGAGGCCCGGGGTCCTGCGGGCTCAGGATGCTGCAGTCTGGGGCGAGGGGCAGGTCACATCTGTCTGCTGCCATCACTCCAGACTGCAGGTCACACCGCCCAAGACTACTGAACCCAAATGAGTCAGACCTGCCCTGGAAGGCCAGCCCACAGCTCCTCTCGGGGAGGGGCTGCCTCTCCAGGGGTCCTCGGACAGACTCCTTCCTCTGCTCACAGGAGCCTAACTCTGGGCAACAGCCTCTGGGGATGGTCTGGAGACAGGGGACCCGCAGAGTGTGCCCAACCACAGCTAACCGGCCTCCTTGCGGCACCAGCCCCCATGCCTCGCTCTCAGCTCACGCTGCCTTCTGTCTGTGACTTCAGCTCAGAATGGATTTACATTCTGCAGCAGCCGTGGGGGCCCTGTCCTGTGCAGGGCAGGGGGTAGGGGGCGGTGGGGGCTCTCACTCATGGCCTGCACCTGCCTCTCTGCTGGTCCCCCAGGGACGGTAAACGCATTGCAGGATGCTGGAGGGGGGGGCGGGGGGAGGGTCTTTATCAGACCACAAAGCAGCCGCAGCTTGGGCAGGAAGATCGTCTCCTTGTCACACTAGGACCTCTCACCTCCCACCAAGTGTCTCCTCTCAGTAGTAGCGGGAAATGTCCTGAGTTCTGCTGCTTGTTTTACCTTGCCGTAATGGCAAAAGCATTATGCTTTTCTTCAGATTACAAAAGCAATACATGATCAGTATGAAACTTTTAGCACAAGACAAACAGATGAAAATAACAATAACCCACAACCTTGACATCCAGAGGTAATCACTAGTTACCATTTCTTTGAATATTTTTCCACATTTTTTTCTATGCATATATGAATCCATACAAAGGCATATATACTAAAAACAGGATCATGTCATATGCAGTTTGTAATATGCTTTTTTCACCTAATACAGTATCAACTTCTTTCCACATCAATAAGCCTGAATCCACATCCTCTCTAAAGGTCTGCACTGTATTCCTTTGCACAAACTGTCAGTAATGTGCCGGTTCGGGGTGAAGTTGCTTTCTTTACTACAGCCAACAAAGCTGCAGGGAACGTTGTATTTTTGCTTTATTTTGAAGTATTGCTATACAGTATTATATGAGCTATAGGTGCATAACACAGTGATTCACGATTTTTAAGGCTGTCCTCCACTTGTAGTTACTGTAAACCAGGGAACACTTTCGTCTGGTCGTCTTTGTGCACGTGGACCATCAGTTCCTGGGGCGAATCCCTATAGGTGGAATGGAAATGTTTATTCTGCACCAAGATAAATAAGATTATTCCCACAGCCTGCATGTTAATTAATCTTTGACATTTTAATAGTGTTTCAAGACAAAGTAATAAATGGGATAATTTTATACTTAAAAAAAAAAAGGACGGACTTTTATATTATTTGCGTTTTCAAATTGCCTCTCTGCAAGTTTAAACACCTGGAGCAGAGGATCTGGAGCATCAGGAGGACAGACCTTGGCCACACAGGCTCTGGGCCCTGCCAACCACGTGACAAGATGTGACCCACAATGTTCAATTACCACACACGTGTAGTCAGATCAGACTTGGGCTGTCAACACAAGTCTTTTCTGTTAAAACCAACAGCAATGTTTTAAGCCTCCCTCATCCCTTAATATCTATTCTGTTCTAAAACACTAGCCTTTGAGCCACCTGTGCTCGAGGGCTAAGTGCTAACTCAAAGCCCACTGGACGGTTCCCAGACAACCTCCTTGGAGAAGCTTCCAAGAATCTAGTCGGGGGCTCCCCTTTCCCCCAACTCCCCGCTCCCCAAAGTCCGGCACACACAGTTTGAAGGTGGGACCCCACTGAAGGCTGCTGTCACCCCTGAGATTTCACAGGACACTTGCAGCTGTATTTTTGGTTAGTTGTGTAGCCCGTGTGTAAAGTTATAAAACTGTTAACTGGAAAAGTTGAGTTCTCGTTGGCTAACAAAATTTTATCAGCAAAAATAAAAAACAGAACGAACATCATTAGTGGAAAATTAATTTAACATTCTTAAAGCTGCAAAAAAAAATCCACTTTATTTCCATTGATTTTATGCCTTTTTCCAACAGCACAGCAATGAGTGCCTCTTACAGAAAAGGTGGAAATAGAGACAGGCAAGGAGGGCCTTACGCAGGGAGTGGGATGCAGGCAGCTCTGTTCTAATGCACACACAGCGCTCAACTTTTAAGGGCTGTTTATAACATGTCCTGTTTTCTCATCACCATTAGTTAGTGAATTCAATGCCATCAGATATTTGAGGAAATACGTTTGCCATTACAAGCAGTACAGAGAAGCTGAAAACGAATCAACACAACAAACCCCCAAACCTGTAACACTTCAGCAGCACAGTGGCACTCGCAATGCACACGCCGTCTGGCTCTCACCGCAGCATCTGTGCCACACACAGCACCTGCACTGCCCAGCAGCCTGGAGGCTGCAATCTGGGGACGGCGAATCTCAACCCGAGGCCCTGTGGTCGTTAAAATGTTTTCTAAAACTGTGTTTTCCAAAGAAACCCGCGACTCCTCCTGGGCCACGACCCACCTAAACCGTGTCATGGGGCAGCCCTGTCTGCTTTGAGCCCAATCATGTATTCGAAAATAAAATCAGATATGACTCATGAGGAAAAATGATTCTTCGAGCTGTGAAATGTCACGGACCTATTTCACCAGCTTTCAGGTGAGGCCATAATGTGCACCTGGCATTCTGTCCTGCTCATTCCGCTCTCTAAGACTTGAAAAAAATCTCTCCGCGAGCAGGAGGATCTCTGCTCTCTGCTCTTGGTCCCGTTCCTGTGGAAGCCGCAGCAGAGAGCTCTCACTTCCTCGCTCTCAGAACAGCCTAAGCCCCCAAGTCTCCCCAGGCCCACCATCAGGGTGCCAAGCCCAGGCTTGTGTGCCCATGGGCCTGAGTCCAGCAGGCGTGGGGCTCAGGCCGGCGCCCGGCCGCCTTCCTCGAAACTACGGTGACTGCTCTTTTGTGCATGCCCCGTGTGGCCCCTTCTGAAGCAGAAAGAGGAGGGGCGGTCTGGAAGGGGAGCCAGGCCAGCCTCAGCTCTGCTCCTTCCTCCCATCAACCCCGCCCCACAGGGACTTATAGATGGGGCTGGAGGTCCTCCAGAGAGGCCAAAAAACTGCCCCTGGCATTTCCTCCAGCTGAGATGGGCATGTCTCTGGCGGAACCCAGAAGGTGGTCCCTGAGGCTCCAGGATGAGGGCAGAGGCGGGAGAGAGAAGACACAGCCTGTCACGCAGGAAGAAGGGTGAGTGGGGGACAGCGAGCGGCAGGAAGAGGAGAAGCCCCTGGGGACAGAGGGGATGGAAGCCCTGCTCCGCGACCCGTCTGGTCCCGGTGGCCAGCCTGGGCATCGGCTGGCAGCTGCATTCCTGGCCTTCCTGTCCTCAATCGGGGCCACCTAAGCTGGTATCTGGTTTCCTTTCATCCTTATCAACAGTTAGCTGTCAGCAGAAGATTAAATGGCCAGAACATGATCTTACCACAAACAAAATGGGAATAAAATTTCCATTCTGCCTGGAACAACAGCGGCCTTGCTTGAGAAGCCACAGCTTAAACAAGAATCAGAAACCCACGAGATCACGTAAGACTCAATACCACCATTCACATGGCACATGACTCCTTTCTATCTGAATGTGCTCAATAACAAGAATTCTTACATCCATAAGAACCAGGAAGAAAAAAATAAATCATTCCACAAAGACCCAGAGAGCTTTGTGTACTCTATTATGTAATGCCATGTGGATGAATTTACGACTATCCCAGGTCCGCAGAAATCCAACTGAACTTGTTTTAAACATTCACACCTCTGTTCACAGCAACCAAAGGCATCTTGCTTGGATATGCAAACACATGGCAACGGTAGGTCTATCTGGGCTCTGGGCTCTGGGTTCCGGGAGCGGCTGCCAGAAAACCACCCACTTCCAGATAACCACAGTGGTGTGATCACTCACCTAGAGCCAGACATCCTGGAATGTGAAGTCAAGTGGGCCTTAGGAAGCACCACTCTGAACAAAGCTAGTGGAGGTGATGGAATTACAGTTGAGCTCTTTCAAATCCTGAAAGATGACGCTATGAAAGTGCTGTACTCAATATGCCAGCAAATTTGGAAAACTCAGCAGTGGCCACAGGACTGGAAAAGGTCAGTTTTCATTCCAATCCCTAAGAAAGGCAATGCTAAAGAATGCTCAGACTACCTCACAATTGAACTCATCTCACATGCTAGTAAAGTAATGCACAAAATTCTCTAAGACAGGCTTCAGCAATACATGAATGGTGAAATTCCTGATGTTCAAGCTGGTTTTAGAAAAGGCAGAGGAACCAGAGCTCAAATTGCCAACATCTGCTGGATCATGGAAAAAGCAAGAGTTCCAGAAAAATATCTATTTCTGCTTTATTGACTATGCCTAAGCCTTTGACTGGGTGAATCACAATAAACTGTGGAAAATTCTGAAAGAGATGGGAATACAAGACCACCTGACTTGCCTCCTGAGAAATCTGTATGCAGGTCAGGATGCAATAGTTAGAACTGAACTTGGAACAACAGACTGGTTCCAAATAGGAAAAGGAGTATGTCAAGGCTGTATATTGTCACCCTGCTTATTTAACTTATATGCAGAGTACATCATGAGAAACACTGGGCTGGATGAAGCACAAGCTAGAATCAAGATTGCTGGGAGAAATATCAATAACCTCAGATATGCAGATGACACCACCCTTATGGCAGAAAGTGAAGAACTAAAAAGCCTCTTGATGAAAGTAAAAGAGGAGAGTGAAAAAGTTGGCTTAAAGCTCAACATTCAGAAAACTAAGATCATAGCATCCAGTCCCATCACTTCATGGGAAATAGATGGGGAAACAGTGGAAACAGTGGCTGACTTTATTTTTGGGGGCTCCAAAATCACTGCAGATGGTGATTGCAGCCATGAAATTAAAAGACGCTTACTCCTTGGAAGGAAAGTTATGACCAACCTAGATAGCATGTTGAAAAGCAGAGACATTACTTTGCCGACTAAGGTCCGTCTAGTCAAGGCTATGTTTTTTCCTGTGGTCATGTATGGTTGTGAGAGTTGGACTGTGAAGAAAGCTGAGCGCCAAAGAATTGATGCTTCTGAACTGTGGTGTTGGAGAAGACTCTTGAGAATCCCTTGGACTGCAAGGAGATCCAACCAGTCCATCCTAAAGGAGATCAGTCCTGAGTGTTCACCGAGAGGACTGATACTGAAGCTGAAGCTCAAATCCTTTGGCCACCTGATGCAAAAAGCTGACTCATTTGAAGAGACCCTGATGCTGGGAAAGACTGAAGGCGGGAGGAGAAGGGGAAGACAGAGAATGAAACGGTTGGATGGAATCACCAACTCCATGGACATGAGTTTGAGTAAGCTCTAGGAGTTGGTGGATGGACAGGGAGGCCTGGCATGCTGTGATCCGAGGGGTCGCGAAGAGTCAGATACCACTGAGCGACTGAACTGCTGAACTGAGCCCTTTCTGGGTGTGGGTTCGGCCCGGGGCCTCGGAGGGCCTCCACGTGGTTCTGTTTAGTGGGTATAAGGGCAGGTGGGCCCTCCGACGGCCCGCTGAGCCCTGTCGCTTGCCAGCACCGCTCACTCAGCACTGCCCGGGGGTGTGGGGGAGGGGGGCCAGGGCACCTGAGACCCCCAGGAGCGGCAGCGGCGGCAGCGGAGCAGACTCTGGGCCTTGTTCGGCCCTGGCCTGACCGCTGACCGTCACCACCAGTCTTCCCCCGTGGGCCGTGCTGGCCGCCCGAGAACCAGCCCCTCCGTCGCCCCTCTCACTGAAGACCTAACACCGGTGCCCCACCCGCACAGAGAAAGCCAGCCGCAGAGCCCAGGGGCCAGAACCGCCCTGAGACAGCAGAGGCCGCCGCCACGGGCCGGGGGCCCGCGCCACCCCCAGAGCGGGGCTGGGCCCCTCGCTCCCAGAGCTCCGTCTATCCCCATCACGCCCCGTCCTCTGGGGGGCGCTGCGCCTGCCCGCCCCTGTTTACTCCACCGGCTGGAGTGCCGTGCCTGTGTGTGTACACGTGTCAAACATGCTCATGAGCAACAACATGGGCTCCAGCAGCGTGTGGACAGCGTCCCCGGCCGCAGAGTGGCGTGTGGATTTTACACGCTGGAGGCTTCGTCCCGGCCTTGAAGCCAGGATCTACTGAGAAGGAGGCTTTGCAGAAGGGTCCCGGGGCCAGCGCCTGGACCGTCACTTCCGGTCCTGCATGTCTGCGCATAAAGCCTTCTCAACACCTTGCTGGCTACAGGCCTAGAGGGGGGGTCAACCCGTGGCCCGGATGAACACGCTTGACGCTGGGCGGGTGGTAGGCCGGGGTCTAGGTCCCGACCCCGGGTCCTCCCACGGCCCCGTCCCCCGCAGGGCCAGCGAGCCCAGGGAGATGGCAGTGGGCAGCTCGGGCCAGCACAGGGCCTGCCGTGGGTCCACGCGGGCTGCAGCCTTCACCAGGTCAAGACGAGAACCAAACTGCCCTTTCCTGGGCACTGGTGGCAAGTCAGTCATCAGCCGACAAAGTGCCCGAAGGAGCCCGACCCGTCTGCAGCGAGGCTGGGCCAAAAAAGAGAAAGACCAGTGCCGGCCCGTGACTGCGTCCCGGCGAGGCGCAGGCCTCTGTGCGGACGAGCCTCCACCGTCTCCCAGCCCTGACGCCCAGGAGATGTGCGGTAAGGGCTGAGGGAGGCCACGCCCCCAGCCCTGACGCCCCGGCCACGTGCACGGTAAGGCTGAGGGAGGCCACGCCCCCAGCCCTGTGGGCCCCGCCCCGGGTTGGGTAGCCGGCTGAAAGAGGCCACGCCCCCAGCCCTGACGCCCCGGCCACGGCTGAGGGAGGCCACGCCCCCAGCCCTGTGGGCCCCGCCCCGGGTCGGGTAGCCGGCTGAGGGAGGCCACGGGGCTGTCTTCAGCAAGCCGATGCCTGAGCTCGCCGAGGATGCGCACCGACCGCACTCTCTCATCTTTACTCTTCAGTCAGTTCTTCCAACGCCCAGCTGGGGCACCTCGCCGGCTCCTGACAACCGCGGCTACAACAAAGTTTCTTGTTAATAAATTAAGTAGTTAATAAGAACGGGAATTCGTGCTTTTGAAACCACGCTGCTCTCTAAAAAGTGACACAGCAATTTATAAAACCAAACAATTATTTCAGTTTAAGAGCAACCCCAAAAATCTCATATCACCTTTGGAGCAGAAATAACAGGAAACTGCTTGTCACAGACCCAAAAATTTTAAAGAAAAATTTTCCTCAAATTTAAGTTTCTTCTATTTCTTAATCCTTTTTTTTAGCTAGTAAAAGAATAAACATTCTAGATTAACTCAAAACAGAAACTTTAGCTGATCCAAACAATCAACAGACCGGAGTTTCTGGAAGAAAATTTCTCATAAAGTGCTATAATTCCTATTTTTTATCAATGCACTTAGGAGAAAGGCATGTGGCTTTCTAACACCATTAAACAAACATCATTATGAGCTATATTATTTGAGTGTACTGCCAACTAGATATAACTCTTAGTGATGAGATCTTCTGTCTCATTACAGAATTACCTGTTTAATGACAAGTAGCAGGCTTTCTTTTCTGGAGCAATAGTCACTACTCATGCTGTTCTCAACAAATAACATATTAAGCAAAACATAAAGCCCAAGTGAATCCTCACATTCAAGTATTTAAATTTTAATAAAGCTTACCGTCACCAATTATTTAAAAGAAAAAAAGAAAAAAAAACCCTCCAGCCAAGGATACATTTTCCATTAAAATTTAATCACTGCTTAGGTTTCAATAAGTCTTCCCATGATCCTGATAAGGTCTTTTTCATTGATTAAAAAAAAAGCTTCCAAAAAGCAAGATAAACAATATCAAATGTAGGATAAACTACTTAAAACTGCCCATAAATCAATTTGTATTTAGGAAGATGAAAAAGTTTTAGAAATGGATGGTGATGATAACTATGCAAATGTAACTTAAAGCCAATGGCTTATATTATGCGCCTATTTGGGAATGGTTGAAATGGTCAATCTTATGTATATTTTACCAAACACACACACAAAAAAACTGCCCTTAAACCAGCCTATGGTACATTCATTCAGTAGGTCAATGCATCTTTGTAATGTTACAACCATCCTAATTTATTATGTCACATCTTCATTTTGCCCTGTAATTCCTTTTTTAAAATTTTATTGGAATGTCCAGTTGATTTACAATATTGTGTTAGTTTCAATACAGCTGAGTCTGTTATACACACATACAGCCACTCTTTTTGCATTCTTCCCCGCACAGGTCCTAACAGAGTACTGCGTCTAGTTCCTTGTGCTTTACAGCGGGTCCTTATAATTTTAAACCAAATTTAAACCTTTATCAAAGGTAACATACATACTCCATGTTTTAAGCAATGAAATTTTGGGGGTGGCCACGTGGCCCTACTGTATAACATGACAGTCACACATTTCTGCAACACCATCCCACTGCCCACCGAGGCCTGCTGTGCTGGGCTGGCCCCTGGCCTCCGAGGACCCCCAGCCCTGTGTTCCCGGGCCCGGGGCCACCCCGTCCCCCAGCCCTGGACCCCCAGCCCTGTGATTCCAGGCCCAGAGCCACCCCGTGCCCCCAGACCTGGACCCCCAGCCCTGTGATTCCAGGCCCAGAGCCACCCCGTGCCCTCAGACCTGGACCCCCAGCCCTGTGATTCCAGGCCCAGAGCCACCCCGTGCCCCCAGACCTGGATCCCCAGTCCTGTGATTCCAGGCCCAGAGCCACCTCGTACCCCCAGACCTGGATCCCCAGCCCTGTGATTCTCAGGCCCAGAGCCACCCTGTGCCCCCAGACCTGGACCCCCAGCCCTGTGTTCCTGGGCCCGGGACCACCCTGTCCCCTCAGACCTGGATCCCCAGCCCTGTGATTCTCAGGCCCAGAGCCACCCCGTGCCCCCAGACCTGGATCCCCAGCCCTGTGATTCCAGGCCCAGAGCCACCCCGTCCCCCCAGACCTGGACCCCCAGCCCTGTGATTCTCAGGCCCAGAGCCACCCCGTGCCCCCAGACCTGGACCCCCAGCCCTGTGTTCCTGGGCCCGGGGCCACCCTGTCCCCTCAGACCTGGATCCCCAGCCCTGTGATTCCAGGCCCAGAGCCACCCCGTCCCCCAGACCTGGACCCCCAGCCCTATGATTCTCAGGCCCAGAGCCACCCCGTCCCTCCAGACCTGGACCCCCAGCCCTGTGTTCCAGGGCCTGAGGCCACCCTGTCCCCCAGACCTGGCTCCTGCCACCTCCCCTTCCCTCCCCCTGCCTGTCTCCTTTCCATCCACGGCCCTTCCTGACACGCAGCCAGCCTACTGTGCGCCTATTTGCCGTCCGTGCCCCTACGGCATGCCCTGTGCAATAAGCATCTGGGGAGCAGCGACGCTGAGCACCCAGTGTGCACTGAGCTCGTTGCACGCCTCCCCTGCTAGAATCCGCAGGCTCGCCCCCCACCTGAGCTTTAAAGCCAGAAAAGGAGCGAGAAGAGCTAGACAGTATGAGATGTGAGGACAGAGGCAGCCTCCAGGTTCGGGCGGCCACCCCGGCTTTCTAACACACAGGCCGCCTTCAGATGCACCCCAAGCCAGAGAGTACATGCACGGACCTCACGGTTACCTACGACTCTAGTGGCTTATCTATACGATCCAAAGCAGAATGACTATTTCCAAACACTTCCTAAAGAGAAAAGGGAAGTTAAATTACTCCACGTGCATGTAAACTGTCCGTCCCCTTCGGATCCTTTACCTGAAGAGGACGGACAAATCCAGGCCTGCCTTACCTTCAGCTCACTTATCTCCTGCACCAATAATCACCCAATGACTTTGTTCCAGGGAACAGTAACTTTAATTCCATGATTTAGGAACTCATGTTTTCTGGGCAGGACACCGAGGCCCTCGTGAAAAATCGCACAGAAATCCAGAGGACGCTCCCATGGCGGAACTTCACCGTCCCTAATCCTTTGCTGAAAATAGGCTGGAGGAAATCCTCTTTTCTCTGAAGGAGGGAGATTACATAATGGATGGCCAGGCTGGCCACCTCCTTTCATGACAGCGGGGTCTGTCCGGAGCCGGGAGGGAGCAGGTAGGAGGAACAAGGCCGGCAACCCAGGGCAGGGGCAGGCACATTTGGCCCGGAAATAAACTTGATCTTGAGGGGCAGATTCCATCAACTGCATAGACAGTTCAGAGAAGACAGAGGGGGCACTCCCCTGAACCCAGGCCCTTCAGCTTTGACTAGAGGCCCGGCATCAGACAGACGGGGCCAGCCCCCAGCACCGCAGAGGCCCGGCCAGCTCGCTGCCGCATCAAGGTGTCTTCCGCAGGGCTAACAGCCTGAGCAGGTTTTTAATGAGAACCAGGCTGCCTCGGAAGGGAAGCTCCGCAGCACTGGCTTGCGGACTCTCAGGTCACGGCGGAGCCCAGCATGCGTGGGTGGCAGGGTGACCCCACGCCCTGGGCCCACAGAGAAGTCGCACCCCTGTCACCCTAGCGACAGCTCGGGGTCACCTTCCAGCCACCCCGCTGCAGTTCTGCTGGGGGTGAAGAGGCTGTCCTGCACAGAGCTGGCCGACAGCACGGCCCTTAAACCTGTCCCATTGACTCGGGGGCCGCCCGCTCCCAGCCCCCTCCACCCAACCCAGTTACCTGAGGGACATCTGTCCCGACAATGAGGCAGACGCTGCAGATTTACTTGACACCAACCACCACCCTGCTACCAAGCCTCCTAGCTACTGCTACAGTGCGCTCGGCCACTCAGTCACACCCGACTCTGTGTGACCCCACGGACTACCAGCCAGGCTCCTCCGTCCACAGGATTCCCCAGGCAAGAATACCGGAGAGGGTTGTCGTTTCCGCCTCCAGGGATGGGAACATAAACCCAGGTGCAAGAATTTCACAGTCTAAAGGTGCTGAAATCATACAGAGTCTGTTCTCTTATCGCTGTGGAATTACGTGAGAAATCAATAGCTAAAGATATTTTAAAATAACCCACGTATTTTCAAGTGCAGTGTGACATTTACCAAGAGAGATCTCTGACTTAGCCTTTGAAAGCCTCAATAAAGTGAGAAGCCTGAAAAGCCCAAGCCTCCCACAGGGAAAAAGAAAAGAGAAAGACAGGAACACACAGGACCTGGACGGATCAGGGCTCGGATTGTGGGCACCGCGGTCCATCTGCGCTGACAACGGCCGAAGCCTGCCCCACAGCCCGGAAGCGTGGCCGTTCCTGCTGCACCTACTCCGCCAGTCCCGCAGATCCTGGGGGACACTACTTCTGGTTTGATAAAACAGTCAACAGACAGTGCACTTCCCAAACTGCCTCCTTTGGGGTTCTCTACCCGTGTGGGTACTGACACTCTGAATCGCACCGAGTTGAACAGTATTAAGCCACAAACAGAACCACGCCCCCTGAACCCCTAACCCCCACTGTGATTGTGGCTGGAGACGGGACCGGGGGAAGCAGTGGGGATGAGACGCGGGCGTAAGGGTGGCGTCGTCCCTGATGGGACCGTGTCCTCGCAGGACGAGGGACAGAGACCACTCACTCTGGCCCCCACCCCAGGAGCGGCCGCCTGAGGGCAGGAGAAGGCGGCCATCTGGCCTCACCGGACCCGCCTGCCAGCCCTGGGCCGCACCTGCAGCCCCGAGCCTGAGAAACCGAGCTCCGCGGCGGCCCCAGCCCCGCACCAGGACAGGCAGGGACCTGTCGCGGCCAGATCTTAGATGCTGGCGCTTAAACACACTACCACCGAGGTTCACGGATCCACCACGAGTGTCTCAGAACCACCACGAGCATCTCAGAACCACCCAGAATCGATGCCAGCTTTGCATCCTTTACCACGAGGATGCCGCCTTCCTCAGCCACATTCTCGGCCTTCACGTCCTCAACGACCAGACGTGTGTTGACACGACGTGGGTCTCAGGCAGGCCTCCAACCTCAGACCAGGACAGAAGCATGGAGGAGAAAGGACACTGGGTGGGCAAAGTAAAGGCCTGGCGTCCACGTGGCAGGGAGCCCCTCAGCCACGCGGACGGCGGGGTGGCGGGCTACCCATGGGGCACAGCTGGCCACACCCAGGCCGGCTTGGGAGGGGCTCCTGGAAGAGACGCAGGCCTTCCCCCGGCAGGTTAAGAGGGGAGGGAAACAAGCCGGCTTCGTGAGCCCCAACAAGGCGCCAGGGACCCTGGCCTCGCCCGGTCACAGAGCCCGCGAGCTAGAAGTCACCAGCGTCTTGCCCACGGCCACCCACCTTGGTTAACGTGTTTTACCCGCAAAACACACACAGCAGACGGCACAGACTCCCCCAACAGCTGCGGCCAGCTGGTGCGCCGTGCGGGGGCAGACTGCGGCCGGATGATCCGGACACACGGCTGTCCCCCAGGAAAACCGGCTCCTTCCACCGCCTACGTCCAAGCCTTGCCAGACACTCCCGGGGCCGCGTGGACTCTGAAACCCACCAAAGGCAAAACAAAAACCACAGCGAAACGGGAAACATCTTGCCCACAGAAACTCAGGAGGGTGGGAGGTGGTTAAACATTTGCAGAGTGAGAACTTGGAAATGGATCCATCTGGACGAGCTCTATCCTGAGAGGGTGACTGACAGACACCCAGACAGCAGGACAGCGGGGCACGTACGTGTGAACGTTACCAGCACAGTCCTCTCGACGAGGGGGCTCAGAGGCAGTGTTTCCTCCGACCCCACTTAAAAAGGTGGGGAAAGTATGTACTGGAGGGGCAGCTAACGACTAACTCGTCCACAACGCGCCCCTGCTCTGGCCTGGCCCACGCCCAGTGACAATGGGACAGGCATCAGCAGCAGCCCAGAGCCCTCTCCCGACTCGCCTGGGGCGGGCCTTCTCCTGGTCCACACGCAGCATGAGTGAGCCCCCCAGGGACACTGCTGGACCAGCTCCCGCACCCAGCGTCAGCACACACACCCGGGGACGCGGGGCCCAGGCTCTGCTCCCAACGGCCAGTCATCGGGCACTTCTAACCCACCGACCAATGGACGGAGCTTGCTTTGGGCTCAGGGGTCCACCCCAACTGGAGGATCCTGCAGCCTTGGTGGACAGGGGTCGGGGGCAGGGCAGCCGTGGGGCAGGGCACTGAGCCCTCTGTAAAGGTCACACCTTTGTTGAAACAGCGGGGAAATCTGGAGACTTGTGGACAATCACGATCAGTTGCTCAGGTGTGTCCAGCTCTTTGTGGCCCCGAGCACTGGAGCTGCTGGCCCTCTGTCCACGAGATTTCCCAGGCAAGGATATTGGAGTGGGCTGCCGTTTCCTTCTCCAGGGAATCTTCTTGCGTTTCCTATGTTATCGGGCGGAATCTTTACTCCCTGGGACACAATCACCCGAGTTTAAATGATGGGCATAAACTCAGGCAGTTCTGAAGCCACAGTGACTGATGCAACCCTATCAGAGGGTCGTTCCCCTCCTGTTTTCAGACAAAGTTCTCAGCGTTCAGGAGCCTAGGGGCACTGGGGAACACCACCCCCCAACCCTACCCAGAAAACAGAAAGCGTCTGAGCCAAAGGCTCTGCACTCTGTGCTCCAGGACCCCCAGGAGGCCAGCTAAGAACGCCCGTTCACAACCAGACCCCAGGAGAGGGTCCTTTCTGGGCAGGGGTCCGAGGGGTGGATGTGAGGAAAGAGGGAGCAAGCCCTGGGGTCCCTGTGGGTGGAGGATCAGTCGTGAGGACAGAAAGAACCACAGAGCGTGGAGGAAGCCCCCGGGGTCAGTAGCCCCTCCAGAGGTGAGGGGCTCGGGCTGTGGCCCTGGGGAGGTCACTACTTCCCAGAGGGTTTATCAGGAGAGAGGCAGGACCACGCACCTCCCTGGCCTCCTCCTCACTGTTCTGAGAAACTACCAGGGAAGGAGAGGGCAAAGGTGTGAAGTGGCCTCAACAAGACTTTCAAGGCCTGTCCTTAACCCATTCAGGTCCTGGGAAGCACCCAAGCGTGTGTCTTCAAGGGTCTTAGCAACAGCCGTGGTGAGAGGCAGAACTGACCGCTGGACAGAGATTTACGAGCTGTCCCGGCCCCAGGGGGTCTGTGGCCGCGGCCGCGGGGCACCCAGGCCTCCCAGCAGGGAGCTGACGGGGAAGACAGGGCGCCAGCCTCGGGCCCCGGCTGACCCAAGCAAAGGGCCTGCCGACCGACTCAGCCTCCTCTCTGCCTGGACCCACCTGCCAGACATCACAGCTCAGAGGCCTGGGTGCCCCGGCCCTCCCTGCCTCCCACCCGATCACAGGCCACACCTGTGTGTGCATCAGGCCACACAAAACGCAGGAACTTCTGGGGCCCTGGGGCTACAAATCCTTTCCAAATCCCTTTCTGCTTCTTATTTGCCAGTTCAGCCCCATGACCTTCCCTGAAGTACCAAAGAGCAGATTCAAGAGCCAGGTCAGGGCAGGGAGGGGTGCAGAGATCAGGGCGGGGCAGTCAGGAAAGAGCCTGGGGCTGGACTGGCACCCCTGGAGGCTTAGCACGGCAAGTTCTGTCCCTCTGCAACTAAGACCCCACCCGGATGGAGGAAGGTGCTGGGCTGAGCAGACTCCAGAGCACCGCCCTGTCACGAGTCCCTAGGCCTTAGGAAGAAAGCACACGCCCTGCAGCCCCCACCCCCACCTTCCGCCTGTACAGTCTCCTGAGCACCATCAAGGAGGTCAGGTTTTCCCGGCACGAGCCGCCCCTCCCTGCTTGGCTCCACCATCAACCTTTCTCGGCTTGTCTGGCCTCCCACGACCTCACCTGGTGTCACGCAGAGACCCTGTGTGTGGCTGAGGTCGGGGGTGAGGGCAGAAGGGGGACCCCCGGTGGGTCAGGCTGAGTGCCAACAGGCTGACACACGGGTGCTGCGGGAGGAAGGAGGCAGGCCTGGGAGTCCCTGGAGGACACAGACGTGGGGACACAGGCAGGGGCCATGGGGTCAGGAGGTCTGCTTTAAAAAGGGGGCAACTGAACGGCACGACGGAGTGATGATGATGGTGATGATGGCTGGTGATGCCGCTGCGGGAGGGGGGCGTGCTGGCTCAGGGCGAAGACGGGGACGGGCGGGGGCCCCAGAACACAAGCTGCAGCTTTCCAGACCCAGTCACCGCCCCAAACCAGGAGGGGGCCGACAGCACCTGCAGGGTGGGCATCCTCCCTGGGGACCGCCGTTTACCACCGAGTCGGGAGGCCACCGCCCTCCACACCTTCCACTCAGGGAGGCCGAAGGGGACGCAGTCCCGCGGAAGAGCTGGGGCTGCCAGCAGCGTCAGACCTTGACAGAGCGCCTCCCTGGGCCGCAGGGCACCGCAGTCACCCCCACCCTGGTCCTGGCGGTGAGCCCCCACCCCTGCAAGGAAGCCACACCGAGGGGGTCCCTTTCAAGCGGGAAGATGTCCATGGTCTCAGTCAAAGGCCTGAGCTAGGTCTCCACCTGCACCCGTGAGCCTCTGATGCTGAACTTTGACCTCTACAAACAACTGTTTTGTTTTTTCATATACAGAATCCAAGCAAAAGCAATTCAAGCTTGTTGAATTGATATGGCTGTAAAAAATGGCTTTTATTGATTTTCCTTGCAAATAAATAGCATTTCTGCTTGCATTTAACTTGGTTAAAAAAGCATTTGTGAGTCTAGGACCTGGGCATCTGCTCTCTGACTGCCCCGCGCCCAGCACAGCCATAAACAGAGGCCTCCCCATGGAGCCAGCGGCAGCTCAGGGGCTTCCAAGCCGTTTCAGGCAACTGCAGGCTGAGGTTGGTGTGCTCACCCCTAGAAATTCTGCAGCAAAGCCCAGTCAGCTAAACTCCCTCCCCTCCCCCAGGTTACTAAACCTGCCCTCAGGCAGGAAAGAAAGCATGTCAAGATGACTTGTCCCAAACAGGCAGACAATGGGAGGAATCTAACTTAATAGCCCGGATACAGGGGTTAAATTATACATCAGGCAGATTGCTTTGAAAGGCATGTTAGAACACTGAAAGTTAGCTCTGCAGGCGGGGCTGGCCTGCCTCAGGGGTCACCAGCTTCAAGCACCTGAAGGCCTCGGGCGGTGCAGGTGGCCCACCTCAGTATCCTGGGGTGTGGACTCCCGAGCTGAGCCACAGAAGGCCCCAGGGTGTCAGGAGAAGAGGCCTTAGGAAGGCAGCTGGCATTTAAAGCTTTAAAGCCAAGACTCATCAGATGGATGTCAGCCCTTTCGGCAGCAGCAGCCAGCACTGCTGGCCGCGGCACAAGCCATTTGGTGATCAAAAAAAAAAAAAAAAGCCAAGAGCAGACCCACACGCGTGCAGATAAGTGGTGAATTTCTCAGAAGGTTCAAAGCATTCTAACACAGCCATGCTTGAGGTTCTCCAGGGGCCAGTGTTTATTTTTTCCTTATAAAAAAAAATCTTAATGTAACCGTTTGTTTCAAAAACAGATCTACTCTCATTAAGGACATTTTGCCCATCTTAAAATTAAAAGGTAAGAAATACCCCAGAAAGCAAAACTTGTGAGACAGAAATAAGCAGAAACATGGACAAGCAGGCATCCAGGCTGAAGCACTGAAAACAACGTCCAGGGACACAATGACGCGAGCGTCACAGTCAGACCTCCTGACTGTGAGGTGTGGAGAGGAAGGGGAGCGGCATCGTGCCAAGTGGTCATTGTGCAAGTAGACGCCACGGCAGACTTGTCACTGGCCTGCCATCTTCGGCACCCCTGTGTCCAGATGTCCCGAGTCCCCTCTGAGCCCAGGCGCTGCTCCAGAGCAGGATGCCCACACTGACCGGCAGGTGACCCAGGGAGGTACTTGCCTTCTCCCGGCCAGTCACCAGGGACAGAGCTTTGCTAACAGCTATCAGCGACATGGGAGCTGAGCCCCTTCAGAGCGCCGGGCACCGCCTGTGTTAGTGCATTTCACCCTCATGCCAATCCTCTGGAACGGGGACTGCTATTCATTCTTGGTCGAAGAAACTGAGGCAGAGAAAGGCAAACCACCAGGCCAGGGAGACCTGGCCTCAACGTGGGCAGGCCAGGTCCAACCCAGGTGGGCGCCTGGACACTCGGAAACTGGGCGCCTCCCCTCACATCTCTTCTAAGGAGGTCATGCTAGTTCTCCATCCACTTTGTTAGCAATTTTTTTCTAAGCTCACAGCAGGAGCACTTTGCCATTTCTGAGTTCAGCACATCTCTCGTGGCCTGTATGCATCCAGGCTCACAGCCAGTGATGCCAGCTTTGGAAATACCTGGCCTAACCTGGAACAGAATTATCTCCTTCACTCGCCTACTCCACCTCTCTGGAAGTAACCCAGAATAAAATAACCTAGCAACGGTTTCCAAGGACTCCTTTATCTTTGGCAACCCTCAGGCATCATCATGAAAAGGTTTCTCTGTCCTAGAAATTCTGACTCTGTGACCACAAGACTGGAACAGGATATGACTTTATTTGCACTTATAGAATAAGTCACATACGGAAATCACAAAGAAATATGAATACTCAGTCCCAGAGTCTTTTTTCCCCTCCAGTATAAGGAAATATAATTAATTCCTACATATTGAAACATAATCCAATCATAAGCAAACAGACTGACTGTTTCTGGAAAAAGCCAAGTTAGTTTAATAACACAGACATGAGCTTAATATCATAAAAATGAATGGCTTTCTATGTGAATATGGTGAAGTAGTCAAATGATCAGATGTTTAAAAAAGATGTGGAATGAGAAACAAAATAATAATAGTATCCCATAACTGGATTCCAGAGACATCACCATGTAATGCGCGTGCCGGGCAAGTTCACTGGAGAATTTTTACCAGTCAGGCTTGAGGGAAAATTTGATTTCTTAAGTCTAACATCACAGCAAGGGGCTTTCCTGGTGGCTCAGTGGAAAGAATCCGCCTGCAACGCAGGAGACGCAGGTTCGATCCCTGGGTGGGGAAGATCCCCTGGAGGAGGGCATAGCAACCCACTTCAGTATTCTTGCCTGGAGAATCCCAGGGACAGAGGAGCCTGGCAGGCTGCAGTCCACGGGGTCCCAAAGGGTCGGACACGACCGAGTGACTAACACAAACAGGCACACATATCACAGCAAGGGGGAAATGAGCATGTAAAAGACACCAACATTTATACAGGTTGATGTGACGCGAGGCAGCTGAAGGCCTGGAGGAGATGAACGCACAAACATTGGAACTGTGGCCCGCCTGATGGGGAGGGTGCAGGGGTCCGCAACCTCGGGGAGGGCAGATCTGCCAGGCAGAGGGCCCTGACGGGAGGAGGGAAGAGGATGGGGAGGCCCTCCCGCCCTCCCTCTCTCCTGGTAGATTGCTTCAGCGCTCCCGGGTCAGCTCTCCTCGCCATCAAAAGTCTTAGATTCCGAGAACAGAAACTGACTGGGAGGTCAGCAGCACACCCCGGGTCAGCAGGGCCTCCACCCTCCCTGCGGTTGCACGGATTCGTGTCCGCGTCCACGGAGGGTTTCTCTAACAGTTCTGCTGACCTACTGTCACGGGCAGCAGCTTCTCCAGAACCTGCTGCTGTAGACAGGACGGTGCCCGGGGTGCGCACTCACGTTGTCACCCGGACTCACGAATCCCCTAAGGGAACAGGGGCCTTTCCCACGGGAAGCCCTCCGGGCCTCTTACCAGCACCTCAGAGAAGTTCACCCCGCTTAACTGGAGGCTCACTGCCCTCCCCGGGGAGCTCCTCGGCCCCAGAGGCCTCTTTGGTGAGTGGACTCCGGGGAAGCACTCTTTCAACATTCCCCTTGGGTGAACCAGAAGCTCGTAAACGTGAATACTGACTAAGGGAACCCCTAGGCCAGAAGAGTTCCCAGGGCCGTGCCCCTGGTAGCGGAAACCTCGGTGCGCGCCACTTGGGCAACCTGTGTGCGCGCGGGGCGGGGGCGGGGCTGTCCGAGGCCAGCTTCCTTCTGCGGGGCGCTCCCCGGCCGCCCCGGGCTCCCCTCGGCTGACGCGAAACCAAACCAGCCTCCCCCTGCCACCGCCGCCTGGTGGCGGCCACAGCCCGCGAGGGCTCCGGGAAGCCCCACGGCCGGCCTCGGATCCGATTGGCTACTCTCGGAGAAAAGCTCCCGAACTTCACTTCCGAAGCCCCGCGTGCTGTTAAGAAACTAAGGGGCAAAGCCGCTGTCTTTTTCCGTGGGGCGCCCTCTTCCTCTGTCCGACTCCCGACTCCCGGGGCGGACCCGGCTCGTGAGGCCGGGCGCGAGCATCCCCCTTGAGCCCGGCCCGCCGCCCATCGACGCTGCCGCGGCCCCAGCGGCCGCCGGGCCCCCGGGAGGCGCGCTGGCGGGTGGGCGCCCGCGCCGTCGGGCCCCCTCCCCCGCCTCCTGCCGTCCCCCGGGGCGCGGTCTGCCAGCCGGACCTTCAGCGCCCCCCGGCCAGCGGCCGCGGCCCCGTCCTGCCCAGCCCGTGTCCCGGCCCCGGCTCCGCGCGGGTCGCACTCACGTATCTGTGCACGAGCGTCCGCACCAGGCTGCAGCACTCCATGGCTTCTCCGGCCGCGCCCGCCCGATCAGCGCCCCCAAGTCCGGCTACGCGCGCCCATGGGCCCGGGCCCGAGTGCGGCAGCACGCCCCCGCCCGGGTCACGGCCTGGGAGCGCCGGGCGATGCGGGGGGCGGCCGCGGCCCCTCCGCGCTCATGCCCGGCCCGGCCCGCGGCGGCCGGCGCGGGGGTGGCGGCTCAGCAAGGTGGCCGCCTGGCGGCTGGAGCCCGCGCGCCGGGGCTGGGGCTGTGGGGAGGCCGGCTGGGAGCGCCGATCGCGCCGCCGCTCTGCTGCTCGCGCGCCTCCTCTCCGCCGCCGCGCTCGCTCTGCTCTGCTCTGCCCTCCTCCCGGCCTCGGCCCGCCGCCCCTCTCAGCCCGGCCTCCGGCGGCCCAGTCCCGGCGCGCACGTCACTGGCGCGTGTGAGCATGCGCCCCGCGGCCCGCGCCCCCGCCCCGCTCCCGCGCCCTCTCCCCGGCCCTCCCCCTTCCCGGCCCGCCCCCGGAGCCGGTCCGCCGAGAGGACCCCGGGGCGGAGGGCGGGGACCCGCGGGCGGGGGCCGGCTCCTGTTGCTTCCGCCTCCCGGGCGGGGTGCGCTCCCCGCAGCGGGGCCTGGGTGGTGGGGGACTGTGCGCCCGGAGCTGAGTCTGGCTGGAAGAGTCAATCTCCCCCAAGGCCAGATGGCGGGTGTGAGACCGGGGTGGGGGTGGGGGGAGTCGAGGAAGGGGCTTGGGGTGGGAATGAGGGGTCAGGTCGGGCAGAAGACTAGCTAAACCGGGTGCTCGCTGTTTCCCTGCGTGGCCCCTCCTGCCTGGCAGGTGAGGCGAGGCCGGCCCATGGGGCTCCCTAGACTGTCGCAGCTCCTCAGCATTGGAGTGAAGGTGATCGCAGGTTCTCCCACCTGAATTCTTTCTGAAACCCCACAGGCTCCGTGACCCAGGGCCCCTGACCCCAGGATTTCAGCGTTGAGACAGTCATGGGCTCCTGCAATCCCGCAGGGGTTGAGGGGTTGGGATCTCCCTTGAACCTGTCTCACCAGCCTGGCCTGTCTCGCCTCCAGTCCATCTGGTCCACCTCCTGCCTCGGCCAGCGGCTGCACCGGGTGGTCACCAGGAGGCCCAGCCCAGACCTGGGGGCGTCCAGGCGCCGCAGGCATGCACTCCCAGGCTGTCCCTGTAGCAGAGGAGAACCTTTCTGTGGCTCAGACACCCCAATTTCAATCCCAGGGCACGTTTCTGTTTTCCCAACGTTTTCTCTTCTCAGCCACAGTCAGCCAGCCTTGGATTAGTGAGTACAGTTCTGTTCTTGCTGCCATGGGCCACCACTTGTGAAACCGAGAGGCCTGACTACGCCTTTGGTGGCTGGTCAGGAGTGGGGCTCCCACCTCTGGAGGAAGGCAACTGAGTGTCCACCTGGCTGGTGTGGAAGAGAAGCTGCCGGACACATGGGATTAGACAGAGAAGCCTACACAGGCAAGAGAGACTAGTGGTCATGGCTAAACAACCTGGATTCTGAACTGCTTTTCTTCAGTTGAAATTCTCCACTTTCTGGTCAACTGGCTCATTGGTTCTCCACTTTCCAACCAAATGCACTCTCTCCTGCTCTGTGTCCAGGAGGCCCGTGGCCACCATCCTCGGCGGACCTTCACCAGCCGGGCACCAGCTGCGGGCTGAGTCCAAGCAGAGAGGCTGGGGCCTTTTCCCCGCCTTTGCCCACGGGGCCCGCCCTGGCCTGGCAGTGTCCATGTCCCTTGGTGACCACAGTGTTGTCCAGCTTCCTTTTCTGTTGGATCAGCTCACATCGGGCTCCAGGAACCGTGCCTCCGCCAGCCAGGCGGCGGCGTCAGCAAGGCCCTGGGAACAGCGCCCCGGTGGGTCCCGGAACTGACTACGCTGCAGCTGGGGGTCCTGTCGGCACGCTCTTCCCAGAGCTCCTCCTGCCTCCTGCCTCCTGCCAGGACCCTGGCTGCTGGAGCCAGATTTTGGCTGGCCTACCACCTTGCAAACAGTGGCATCTGTGGGGGCAGGGGGAGTAGAAAGACAGGTAGAGATCATACACGGCGCCAGATAAAGGCCAGGTGTCCCTCAGGAATGCCTGTTTCATTCCGTGGTCAGTGCTAACTTCGTATGGGAGTAGACACTGTGGTAGTCGCAGGCTTGCCTTCCTTGTCACTGCTGGCAGAAACCCCCCATGGTCCAGGCAGCCACCTCCCTCTGTATGGCTGGGGCAAGCTGCTCTGTGTAAGCCAATGTCAGTAACTCCATGCCTCTTCCTTCAGTTGGTTTAAAACAAGTTTAAGCCAATGGATCCTGCTGTTGGGAAGTCTCACATAAAGGAGGCTCATAAAGAGGACACGCTCTTCGTTTCTTGCTGGGGCTGTGGGTCTGGATGTGATGTCCAGCGCCTTGCAGCCTTCCCACATCCGTGAGGTGGCAGGACCTCATGGCAGCGTGGACCGACAGGAGGAGCATGGGTGCTTGGTGGCACCACGGGCCGCCGTGCTAACATGGATTTCATGTTCTGAGAGATGGATAATCAATATCCTTATTGAACTGGATTTTCTGTTGCAGGTGGCTGATAGAATGCTAAGTCTAAACCTATGAAGCAGACCAGTTAAGACTATACTAAAGTAACAGTAAGTTCAGTGTATGCTGTGGATCGGTCATTGAATGGCAACCCACTCCAGTATCCTTGCCTGGAGAATTCCATGGACAGAGGAGCCTAGCATACCACAGTCCATGGGGTCGCAGAGTCGGACGCAACTGAGCGACGAACTCACAACGAACCACACAAAGGTGGGAGCACAACAGGGAGCTGTTATTCCTCAGGCCTGTGGCTTGGTGGAGATTTCTCTCTTTCATCGGTTCTTGGTTGAGATCTTCCGGAGCCGACTTTCCTTTTAGCTCGCCTGGGGGCAAGGAGGTTCAAATGGTTTCAGTCACATCTCTCTTGTCTTAGGGTGAGTGGAGAGCTGAGAGCAAGTCGGGCTCTCTCTCAGTACTGGTGGTCAGCCTGAGCTTGCGTGCAGCTGGATCCCAAGACGTTCAGAATGGACACTGCCTGGCCCCTTAAAGTCTGGGCTTGGAAATCCTGGACCATCGCCTCTGCCTTGTTCTATGGGGAGAAGTTAAGTCCAAGGCCAGCCTGGATTCAAGGGAAGTGGGCAGAGCCATGTACGTAAAGAATAACTTGTGAGGGTCATCTTTGGAAACAGCCTACCTCAGAAGTCAAACGATAACGGAGTATGTGGCCATTACCACGTGGGAGGTCGCAGCGAAAAGGCTGCCGGAAATTCAAGGACCTGCTCAGCTCTCCCTTCGCGGCCAAGGGGAAGGGAAGCTCCACTCTGATTGGGCCGGCTCTGCCCAGTCCTGGCCAATCAGGCGCTAGGGTGCTGACGTACCCTCTGATGATTGGCCTGGGCCTGGGCTAAGCGCACCGCGGGCTAACCGGTGTCCAGCGGGCTCGGCTCTCGGTCGGCAGGGGCTTGCCCTGACCCACGCGCGGTGTGGCTTCCTCGCGGTGGCGGGTGGTGTGATGTCGGAGGAGGCGGCAGAACGTCGGGGAAGGTGGATCCCTGCCCACCTGTTCCCCACGCCTCCTCCAGCCTTCCAGGCGCCGGCCGAGCTGGAGCCCGGATCCCGGACTCACGTGAAGAAGACGTGGGAGACCGGCGCGGGGGGGCAAGAAAGTGGGCCTCCCCGTAGGGACGTTTGGAAGCAGTGATGGTACCGGGGCCTCGGGCGACAAACCTGAGGCCAGCACCGATCGGTGCAAACACGGAACAGAGGAGTGAGCTCTCCACGCTGCGTTCTCGGGCGGGGGCGGGAGCCGTCGTGCACGTGGGGCGTGGCGCGTGGTGAGCAGCCTTGCCCACCAGGCGCTGGGTCCCTGTCCCCCTCGCCTGCAATTATTTCGGTGTCCTCCCGCCGATCGGCCCGAGAATTCTGTGGTGGAGAAACCCTTTCTTTTACCTCCCACAGGCTCCCACGCACCCCCTCCCCAGTCCTTTTGTCTGGAATCTTCTACCCCCTCCCCCGTCTGTCCCACCAAGTCCTACTCACCCTTGCAGCCCACTGGGCTGTCTCCTCTGTACACCTTCCTAGCAGCGACTGCGAGTCCCTCCCTTGACTTCTTACCAGCACCCCTTACTTAACTTACTAACTTGCTCAAAGGGACATTTCTAAGCTCTAGCCAGGGCCTAACCCAGGGAGCTTCTATGTATTTATTTATGGCCATGCCACACCACTTGTGAGATCTTAGTTCCCTAACTGAGGATCGAGCCCCAGGCCCATGGCAGTGAGAGTTCCGGGTCCTAACCACTGGACCGCCAGGGAATTCCCACGCAGGGAGTTCATAAACATATGTGCCCCTCAGGACCCCTCCTCCAGCCCAGGTAGCGTGGGATCCACCCATGGAGCAGGGGAGCCAGGCAGGTGTTTCTCAAAAGCTCTCAGGAGCAGCAGGTGTGAGGCCTGCTGGGCTGGACGTCTGTCCCTGCCGGAGCGGAAGGATGTGTGGGACTCCACCCTGCACAGCACAGTCCCGCGTAACAGAAGATGCTCGTAAATGGTGACCGAGCCAAACACAGCTACACTGCAGATTCAGCCTCTGGGCCTTCATACAGCACAATAAAGGGCAGGCTTTCCAGTCTGTCTGAGCACATGTGGAGAAAAGCAGGCCAGTCACTCTGGACAGATGCTCCTAACCCTGAGAGGTGAGCTGGAGGTCACCCCACCCACGAGGCTCTGGGCCGTTTCTCATGGGAGGTCCCCCCACGTGGGCAGAGCCGTGTCTAGTTTAGTGATTCATCACACAGGTATCCAGAAGTGGAAAGTTAAATTTCATTATCACTCTTAACCCAAAATACATGACTGGTGTGAGAACTAGTCTCAAAGAGCAGCACAGATCTGTGCACCCAGCCCTGGCGTGGGCACTCCGTGAGAGCCCACCAGCTCCCCGGATTCCAGGTCCCACGCTGGTCTGACGGCCCATCCTGGGAGACCAGGCTGCTCTGCATCCTTGAGGCTTTTGTCTCTTCTGTGGCTCTGAGTGCTTTCCTCCCTTGGGGAGTCAGATGCAGGTCGGGACAGTCCCAGACTGACCACGGTCTCAGCCCCTTCCCGTCTGTAGTAAAGTATTCGCTGCCCAAACCCAGAGGGGCCTTGTGTCATGCCTTGAGGTGGCTACTCAGGCAAAGGGGCGCTTGTCCCAGAATGAGCCTGGTCAGGATTAATTTTGCTTCTCAGCTACTCATTTTCCCTTAGTTAATTTTCAGCAAGAATACATGAAAAATGGCTAAGAATCCTTTTCTCTCCTTATTTATTCTTTCCGACCTTCCCTCTGCAAAGAGATTGATGACGTTAATCCGGCTTCCTTTCAGGGAAAAAAGCCTAAGTTCTGTGATGCTGAAAATTACCAATAAAGTCTATGAAAGCAATTTCTTGTTCTCAACAGAAACTAAATTTTTGCTTCTCTCCAACAAGATGAACAGAATAAGGAGGTATCTGAAGTAGGAGCTGGACAATAATTAGAAGTCAGCATTAACCTGGACCAGTGCGTCTTCGCCACAGCATATCCTGTGGACATCGCAAGACACCACTTCACAGCGTCTTCTTTTCAGGGACGCGTTTCAGAAGATGAGGAAGCCGCTTCTCTCGTCCACCTCCCGCCTGTTTTGCGGACAGGCCTCGTGTGGCTTGGCCCCAGGCTTCACGCCAGTATCACCATCCCTTGTTTTCTGGACCCCTCTTCCTGATTTATTTCTTTTATTTGGATGGTATATATTCTCCAGTAGCTTCCTGAGGAAGGGTACATGGAACGTAAATGTTACAAGTGTTTTCTCTGATGTTACAGATAACTTGGTATATTGTTATAGGTGGAAATTAGTCTTAAAGGTGTTACAGGGAAAGGAGGGGGTGACATGATCTTGAATCTTTAGAATGGCGACTGCCGGGGTCCAGCCCGGTGGATCCAGGGTGATTAAAAGGTGGGGGGCGGAGTAGGCGTCCTGGGAAAAACTTATTGAATTACAGATAGAGAGGGACTAGGAATTTAGCAGAGAAAAAGAGGCCAAATAACTTGGTTAACACAGGGTACCAATCACCACCTACGTAGGCCGAAGGCGTCTTCCCGTTCTCCCGAAGGAGAGGAGGCACTGAGGCCCTCTCCCCTGGTCCGATCTTAGAAGCCCAGGCAAAGTTAGTAGGCTTGGTGGGTCCTATGCACCAGGTGGGAATTCGGCCAGAAAATAGTTAAGAGAGAGAGAGAAAGGGGCTGAATAACTTGGCTTACGTGGGGCACCAATAAAATTCCAGACAAGGAATTTGCACCATCTGAATGGCGGGCACCCACGCTCCAGGTGGGAATTCAGCCAGAAAATTGGGGAGCAAAGAAGAACGACACGAGGGAATCAGTCTTTCCGGAACTGATACGATTTCTTTATTTTTGGGTTTGCTTATATACCTTTTGTTACATATAGGGATGAATACAGAGTCACTCGGGGTCAACAGTCCTGACCTTATCAAAATCAGGTGCTTTACATAAAAAAATTCTTAGGGGTTTTACATCATCTTCAAGCCATTTCTGCCTGCTGACATTTACAACCCTTTCTTTCTGATAGCCAGGAAACTTATTTTTCCAAGGGTGTTTTTCCTTAAACCAAGCACCACCCTCCAAATAAAGTCGCATTCCTATAGGGTGAGGGTGTAATGAGTTACAATCAAGAAAGGAAATATTTAACCCAAGGTTAACATGATTAATCATAAAGGTTAATACTTATTTCTCCCTATATGCTTAAAGGTTAAGACTTATTTCTCCTATAGGTTAATACTTATTTCTCCTATATGCTGGTTATATTCATTATAAGGGCAGGGAATATGGAGATTTTAGCAGCAAACATCAGTCCAACAAATGAAAATCCTTTCACCAATGTTCCTCTTAAGATCTACTTAGTCTTAAGATAGTGATAAAGTTACATTTTTACATAGCAAGGACACAGTGATTTATAACAAAGTACAGTGATCTATTACAAGAGAGAAAATTCATTAACTCAAAAAGTCTAATATTGCTAACATCAAAAACTACTATATTTCCTTTTCTATATTCCAAATACATTGATTAATATATTCCCAGGTACCTAAAGGATATGGAGGCCTGGCGGCAATCATTGACTCAACAACAAGAAAAAGCCCTATGTTAATTAAGATTCTCAGAATACTCCAAAACTCTCTGTGCTGTTTATGGTTGAGAGGTAGTAAACCATCATGTGTCCACAGAGAGGCTTAACCTGAGGCACCCTTGTCCCACCTAGGGCAAGGAATTAGCAGCAATTATTGACACAACAAATGAAAAACCCTTTATCAATATAATTCCCAACCAACCCACTATACTAATAATTTCTAACTTCCCACAAGAATTTGCCTTTAGTAAGTCAAAACATCTCGTGCCTCTGAAGGTTGGAGGGCTGTTGTGGCCGGAGGAGCCTATACAGGCAGACTGGATAACCTTCAGAGGAGTCCCGTAAGTTGAAACACTCTAGTCACGGCCAGGAATTTTTACTGCCTTGGAGCTGCACGTTTACTCCTTCTCGGAGAGAAACGGTTATGGGGGAGAGGCCCCCATAGGTGAGAGTACAAGACACACTCTGGTTTTGGGGGTAGGTGCTCGGGAGCAGGGGAATTTCCTGAGGCTTCATCACGCCTTTGCGCATACCGAAGCCCCCTTCCTCATGACCTTTGCCAAGGGCGCAGTTCCTCACCCTGGCCCCCAACAGGCAACATTCTATCCAAACAACTCCAGAGTCAAACTGAGGCCCATGAACCACGTTCACAACAAAGTAGGTGCCGTGGCTTTTTCCAGAACCCCGAATACAGGAGGGTGTGTGCAGAGGTGCTGCTCAGAGACGTTCTCACAGTCCCCCAGAGGTGCTGGAATTGTGCAGACTTGTTGCTAAATAAACAGCTAAAAACTGAGCAAACAGCATGTGAAAATTTCTTGAAATGAGTTCTTACTCGGGAAGCTCCTTCGAACTTTTGTTTATTTTCGTTTTTTGGCCCCGCTGTGCAGCTGACAGGATCTTGGTTCCCTGACCGGGGACTGACTGCCGGCTCTTGGCAGTGAAGGCAGAATCCGAACCACTGGACCACCAGGGAATCCCTGTCTCCTTTCCTCTTTTCTTCTTCTTCTTTTTAAATTCTAATTTAAAAAACTTACTGGAGATAGCAAGTATATTTAGTTTAAACCAGTAAGTTTTCTAAAAATTGTTTCTTATTTTTAAATCTAAGCTGTATACGGAAGGAGGATTACCAATTTTGGATAAAAATAATCATTTTTTAAAATCAGACTTTTACTATGGAGGCTTTTTTAAAATTGCAATCTAACCCTTGTACAATATAATACAAGCTGCAAGCACGAGGTTATGATGGCTATGGTGGTCCGCAGTTCTTGACGGTTTTGCTCCGTTTACAGGGACTGAGATGCTGCATGTGCTCCACGCTGCACAGTATCCTTGCGCCTTTGTCTATGCTTATAGCTTGCACCTCTTAGCCCCTCCCCCTCCCCTCCCCACTGGTGACCTCTGGCTCTTTGCATCTGTGAACCTGTTGTGTTTTTGTTGTTTTTGTGGTTGTTATAGCCATTATTTTGTTGTATTTTTTTAGATTGCAGAAATGACCCATTTCTGGGCCAACAGAGCAGGAGGTGGAAAGATGGCAGAGCTTCTGCTGGGTGACAGCTCCCGGAAAGGGGAGAACCCTGGGCTCTGAGAGGTGCTGGGACGGTGGTGTTTTTTCTGCCTACTTGCGGAAGATTAAGAAAGTGAGCCTGTGTGCAGAGCTCATCAGCCAGAACTCAAGCACCCTGAGCACACCCTGCTGCAGCCTGGGAACCAGACGTGACTTCAGGCTTCGGAGATAAAAATAACTTCTCTTTGCCCCCTACCTGGTAAAATTAGAAACTTAATTAAAACGTCATCAAGTGCAGCCACCAATTCCATGCGCCCAGTTTGAAATGTTATTAATAATATTGCTAGCACTTGCATTACTTTCCACCTTCAGAGCCTTTCGTAAACACCAGCCTTTTCCAGCTCTTGGGAGAGCACTTGCTGAGCAGGAGAGGCAGGTAACCTGGTAGCAAATGGCCTGCAGGGGCGCTGGTTCTGGCAAGAACGTTAAGTTATCTATCTGGTGGCTGGCATGCGAGCCTTGACTTTCCCGAAGAGGGCCTGACAGGAGGCTTCGGGTCTGCTCTGCAGCCTGTGGGGGTGCTGGGCGCGTTTCCTGGTCACCTGTTTGGGCTCTGATTTTCCATTGTTGGAAATTCCACACAGAGGAAGAACAGAAAAAGAAAAAATTTAACTCCTTGTTGTTCGCATCCTAAGGATTTGGAAACTGCGAGGGCAGACAAGAGCCAGATGGAGCTTTCGAACTGGACCTGCAGATAAGACGCTCGGGACCCTCAGAGCCACTGCCTTCCTGCTCCCGTTTTCTCTCTCTAACGCCCCCCAACGTGCACGCCTCTCCCTGGGCCCCCTAGCAAGCTGGGGGGGGTGGACCTTGCTCAGTGTCATCAGCCGGGTGTTTGGGGCTTGTGCTCTTCCTGAAATCCGCTGTGTGAGAATCAGTCGCCAGTTCTGACGACGGATGTGCAGAGCGCCTGCTCTCAGGTCCAGTGGAGCACTGAGTGGCTGCTTAAGGCTTATGTTAAGCCCTATTGTTTGTGGCAATACAATTACGGAATAATTTTATTTTGTGAATTTTACTATAAGGAATTTGATCCTGTTACCCAATCATTATATGAACAATTAAATATTAGCACAGGAGCAATAAATTAGGACTTTGGGATAAACAGATACCCGCTACCACGTCTACACCAGATGAACGCCATGGACCTGCTGTTAAACACATACGTATATCTGTGCGTGTGTAATGTATATGCATCTGAACACTTTGCTATACACTGAGACTCACACGAGATTATAAATCAACTTTGCTTCAATAAATTATTTTCAGTTTAAAGAAACCAATTTAACAGTGATTAGATCTGACTGCATTTTATTGCTGAAGCCTCAGCACATCCTTGTGGTTTTCATGGCCTCTCAGTCTGGTCCATCTACACATGTCCAACAGGATTTCTTCTTTTTGCTCACGTGGCCGTTCACCCCTGGACCGCTCATCTTCCTCCTGTGTGCTGGGCAAACGTCAGTGCCTTCTGAGACCAGGGCTAGGGAGCCCCCTCCACTAGGCACCGGCTCCTTCCTCCAGGAAAGAATTGTAGGACTGCTAATTCACCACGACGTTTAGGGGCAGCATTTGCCGTCTGGTCAGAGCTATGGCTTTTCCAGGAGTCATGTGTGGATGTGAGAGTTGGACCATAAAGAAGGCTGAGCACCAAAGAACCGATGCTTTTGAACTGTGGTGTTGGAGAAGATTCTTGAGAGTCCCTTGGACTGCAAGGGGATCAAATTAGTTAATCCTAAAGGAAATCAGTCCTGAATATTCATTGGAAGGACTGATGCTGAAGCTGAAGCTCCAGTACTTTGGCCGCCTGATGTGAAGATCTGACTCATTGGAAAAGACCCTAATGCTGGGAAAGATTGACGGTGGGAGGAGAAGGGGACAACAGGGGATGAGATGGTTGGATGGCATCACCGAGCGATAGATATGCGTTTGAACGAGTTCTGGGAGATGGTGAAGGATAGGGAAGCCTGGCATGCTGCAGTCCATAGGGTCACAAAGAGCAGACACGACTGAGTTACTGAACAACAACAAGAGTTGGAGAGAAATTCAAAATATTTGATGAGCTGGACGGGGTCAGTCGGGGCACCAGCTGTAAAGCCTGGTGGCGAGGACCAGGGTGTGCTGACTAGAGGCCCCAAATGCGGAGCTTGCAGAACAGAAGGAGAAAGCTAGAGAGCCGTGAGTGATTGGACATGATCTCAGAAGATGAATGGGCGTGCTGGGGAAACAGGAGCTTTAAAAAGAGAAGATTGGCTAAGGTGGCCAAAGACTGGGATGGGCTGGAGTTGGGGAGAAAGGGGGGTCACCCTCGTCTGACGTGCAGCGTAGACGACATGAATGGGTTACAACTCTGTCGTCTTTTTCTGTCATACAACTTATTGGGAATACAAACACGAATGCATTATTAACAAACCGTCAGACCCCAGAAAGCACAGATGGCTGGGCATGTTAAGAGCCACATGCATTAATCATGAAGGCTTTGTAATCTCCTGGCGCTCAGTCACATCATGACAGCAAACTTACTGGTGTGCTGTAAACAAAGCGATAACTTCCGTGAGGACTGGAGACAGAACTCTTACATTCAAACCAATTTAACAAAATAAACACCACAAACGATGTTTTCACTTTAAGGATCTGTTAAACGTCTCAGTAAACTTCTTTTAGGCTTCCCTGGCGGCTCAGCTGGTAAAGAATCTGCCTGCAGTGCAGGAGGCCTGGTTCGATCCCTGGGTCGGGAAGATTCCCTGGAGAAGGGAAAGGCTACCCACTCCCGTGTTCTGGCCTGGAGAGTTCCATGGAGTCCATGGGGTTGCAAAGAGCCCAACACGACTGAGCAACTTTCACTTAACTTCTTTTTGTGAGAGACCAGTTAGGGGCATAAATAAATACAAAACTCAAACAGTGATGAGAGAAAAGAATAATGATGATTCTGGCTGAACGGAATTCTACTTTACTGACATGATCAAAAGAAGCCTGAAGAGTGTACTGAATAAAGGTGAAAAGCAGATGGGTCATAAACAAAGCAGTAAATTTAAGTGTCTAAATCTGATGTACTTTATAAGGACCTCGAGAAACTATTGAAAAGTGTAAAGTTTCCACTTTTTTCTGTAGTGACATGAGGTAGTGATTGACCACGCATGCCTGCTCAGTCGCTCAGCCATGTCTGACGCTTTGCAAGCCTGGGGCCTGTAGCCCACCAGGCTCCTCTGTCCATGGGATTTTCCAGGCAAGAATAGGCACCTACATGTAGCTGGCTGTCCTGGGCCTGTGGGCGGCCTCAGGTGGAGACAGATACAGACCTGTGCTTAGCGAGTTTGTGATCAAGTCAGCAATCCCCTGGTGAGACAGAATTCATGTTTTAAGGCAGGACAAGAAAAGTTACGCCTGAGGTCGGCCCTGTGCCCGTGCAGGCCGCCCCCTGCGCGCATGTTGTGCGGCGGGCGCCAGCCTCAGGCACCAGCCTCAGGCACCAGCCAGAGCCCCTCAGCAGCGGGCGCGCCTGCTCCGCTGGACCAGCTTCTGTCTTTCTGCTGGCACTCGGGGTGCAGATCCGTAGAGGGACAGCGTGCTTTCCCAGCCTCGCAGGCGGTGATGGCAACTCGCTGTGCTGGCCTGGACTATGTGGCTGTGGTGAGCTTCATGTGAAACATCAATGGCATGCGGCGCACGGTCCTCTGTCTCTGTGCTGTGTGTGGCCGTGCCTTTGACTTCTAAGGCTGCAGTCCACGGGGTTGCTAAGAGTCGGACGCGACTGAGCAACTTCACTTTCTTTTTCACTTTCATGCATTGGAGAAGGCAATTCTCCAGCACTCTTGCCTGGAGAATCCCAGGGACGGCAGAGCCTGGTGGGCTGCCGTCTCTGGATTCACAGAGTTGGACACGACTGAAGCGACTACGATGTTGAGTATTCATGATAGAAACGGCACCTGTTCCAGTCTGGGGCTTCCCTGGTGGCTCAGCGGGTAAAGTGCCTGCCTGCCGTGCGGGAGACCTGCGTTCGATCCCCCGGGTTGGGAAGATCCTCTGGCGAAGGGAATGGCAACCCACTCCAGTGTTCTGGCCTGGAGAATCCCATGGACAGAGGACCTGATGGGCTACAGTCTGTGGGGTCACAAAGGGTCAGACACGACTGAGCGACTTCACTTCTCGTCTGTGAGCTCAGAGGGGAAGCAGTCCTTGGAGCTTCTGCTTCCGGGTTTATAATTCTTAGTTTTGCACAGATGTAATTTCCTTTGTTCTTCTTAACCGGTCATTCACTGAACTTTAACCAACACGCCTGATCTTCAGGACAAATGCACGGCAAGACCCTGGGTTAAAGGTTCTGAGGGAAAGGGATAGGGTGAAGATCATTGTCTTATTGTCAACCCAGCCTGGAAGGGGGCCCCTGAGGACTGTGCTGTGAGCTGGGGTCCTGAAGGGTTAATTCTGCTCATTATAAGCTCATTAGGGAAAGGAGAGGGCAGGAGTTTGCGAATCACTCTTGAGGTAGAAGGAGAAGGCAATGGCACCCACCCCAGTGTTCTTGCCTGGAGAATCCCAGGGACGGGGGAGCCTGGTGGGCTGCCGTCTATGGGGTTGCACAGAGTCGGACACGACTGAAGCGACTTAGCAGCAGCAGCAGCAGCATGAGGTAGAAAGAGTTGGAGAAAAGCAGAAATAACCTAAGTGCTAAGTCACTTCAGTCAACTCTCTTTGTGACCTCATGGACCGTAGCCCACCAGGGTCCTCTGTTCATGGGATTCTCCAGGCAACAATACTGAGCTGGATTGCCATGCCCTACTCCAAGGGATTTTCCTGACCCGAGGATCAAACCTGCAGCTCCTGAATCACAGGTGAGTTCTTTACTGACAAGCCACCAGGGAAGCCCAGAAATAAGAAGGGTCTTTACAAAGGCGTTTGCTGCCAGCAGTTAATACCGAGTTTTCTCTAAACAAGATCAGTAAATAGGTCCACAAGACACCCTCAGACAGACGTGGGGCAGATAGAGAGCGGTGGGTTTTGACTGGTATACGGTCCCCCACCAGCCTTAGACCCTAATAATTAGACTCTCGCTTTAGGGCAGCTCAGAAAGCACGAGGCAATGGGGTTCCTTCCAAACGTCCTCTTTCCACTTTATATATCTAAGTATCTGAAGTTTCTAGGAATATTTATCACTGCTTAAAAAAAAAACCTCTTCCAATATTACAATTAATATTTTTAAAAATATTATGCAAAATTTTGTAATATACATAAAATTAGAGGAGAATGTATCCATCCATCAATTTCAACAGCTATCAACTCGCAGTCTTTTTCCTTTTTGCGCCTGCACTCAGCCCATCCCCATATAGATTCAGACACAGAGATAATTTTGTGTCTCCCTCCAATAAGCATAATGTTTATCCTTTAATTCCTTTTTTCTCCTTCCACACCCCAGCCCCAATCGCCTTGTGAAATTGGACAGCCTTGTCTCGTTCTTGGTCTCAGAAGGCAAGTTCTCAAACTCTGACAACTGAGGATGACGTTAACTCTGAGGTTTTTGTTGGTGGCCTTTATCAGATTGAAGAAGTTCCCTTCCATTCCCAATTTGGTGAGTTTGGGTTTTTTTTTTTAATTGTGAAAGAGTGTTGCTTTTTCTGTGTCAGCTGAGATGAAGTGAAGTGAAAGTCACTCAGTCGTGTCCGACTCCCCGGGATCCCGTGGACTATACAGTCCATGCGATTCTCCAGGCCAGGATACTGGAGTGGGCGGCCTTTCCCTTCTCCAGGAATCTTCCCAACCCAGGGATAGCACCCAGGTCTCCCGCATGGCGGGCGGATTCTTTACCAGCTGAGCCACCAGGGAAGCCCCGGCTGAGATGACCGTTGGGTTTTTTATTCTGCCGAAGTGACCTGTGATGCGGTTGATTTTTGCATGAGGAACAGCGTTTGCATCCTTGAGAGAAATACCGCTTGGTCGCGGTGTTCGGTATTTTTGTATGCTGCCAGGCTTGCTCTGCTGGTGTTTCGCGGAGGATTTTTGTGTTTATATTCACGGAGGATGTGGGTCCGTAGTTTCTTTTTCCTGTGATCAGTCTTAGTGGTTTTGGCTTCAGGTTCGCACTGGCCTCGAGGAGAGAATTAGGAAGAGTCTCCTCTTCCTTAGGAAGAGTCTCCTCTTCCTTAGGAAGAGTCTGTGAAGGACTGGTACTGACCCTTTCTTCAGGTTTGGGAGAATTCACAGTGAGTCCTTCTGAGTTGGGACCTTTGTGGAAAAGGTTTAATTACTAATTCAATCTCTTTGCTTAAAGTCTATTCAGACTTTCTATAACTTCATGAATTATTTCCAATGGTTTCTGTTTTTCTAGGAATTTGTCCATTTCAGCTAAGTTATCCAATTTTTTGTCAGAAAAGTGCATTTTTTATTCATTTCTACTGTTTTCTCCACAGAAGTGCACACAGTGGGAAGCTGCCTCCTGCTTCCCGAGGCCCCGGGCTGGCTCTCTGCTCCCGGGACCCCCCAGCCCCCGCTCTGGGACCCCTCAGGCCCCGCTCTGCCTCGGTGGCCCCACTGCCGCCCCAGGGCCTCCAGCTCTGCTCTGGGCGGGCCGGCTCCTCCAGGCGTGGCTGTCTCACGGGGCACCGCCTGGACTCTGGAACCTGCAGACCCCGAGCGGGGCCATGCCTTTGCTGGGGCTCACAGGCTCTGCAGGCCTGTTGACAAGGCCGCCTGCCTTCCCCCGGGGTCTGAACCTCAGACAGGGACACCCCTTTGGGCTTCCTCGCCCCTGTTGGTTCATCCTCACCTGCTCATGTTCAGGGCTGTGGGACGCCCTTGTCGCTTGGTTTTGCTGTGGACGTCGCTGTGGGTTGGGGAGGCCCTCAGCTTCCTTCCTGTAAAATGGCGTGAACACACCCGAAAAAGGCCGTGCAATGTGCCCCAGCAACGGCATTCCACAAGCTCCCCACTTAATGTGGAAATCCTAGAGCTGAACTGTGGCGTGGTTATGTTGCCTGTTTATTTATTTTTAAAAATGAAACAAAGATGAATGTTTTTAATGATAAAGGTACAATTCACAAAGAAGACAGACATCCTAAACCATTCAATACCCAGCAACACAGGCACGTAAAGCAAAAATCAGGGGAAACAGGGAAAGAGAAGAATGTATGACCATAGTGAGACGCATGAACACTTCTCCGAGAATGTTTACCAAGTGCCTGTCCACTCATGAGTAAAGCCAGTGGAGAAGGAACCTTTGAGTACCCCCAAACCTGCATAGGCACAAATGAAGTTTACAATTTAAAAACAGTGATAAAATCATGAAACTCAAAACACTAGGCAGCAGGTATTTTGCTGGCTCATGGGCTGTTTCTGTGTCATCTGAGAGAACAGTAGCTATATGTTTCTGCTTAGGTTCAGAATCTGTAAAGGAGATCTTGAATTTTAAAATTGGAACCATAAATATTTAACTCTGACAAATTGTCCACTCATTTTCTTAATCATCAAAGTAAATCAATTAAATTTGTATTGCGTGAGCTAGGGATGACCTTTCTCCAGTAAGTTTTGTTTATGCTGACTACCTGACTGGTTATGATAGATCGTTCCCCTAGTTTCCTAAGGAACTGAAGTCACGTTTCAATCTTCATTATGATGGTATTGATCAAGCCTGAAACTGAGCATCAACTTCAAAAGGGCTCATGTACACCTCAGTGCTGTTGAGAAGGTGTTCCCATGGGTTGAAAAAATCCTAAAAGGTAGCCAAACCCACAGCCTGTAGGTCAAGCAATGTTAGCTAAATTCATACACAAAACAACCAGCGATCTTTTTCTGTTTGTTTTTGAAACAGCTTATATTTTATTTTTAACGCCAAAAACATTTTTGTACTGGGGTATAGCTGATTAACAGTGCTGTGGTGGTTTCAGGTGAACGGTGAGGAGCCTCAGTCGTACATAGACTTGTGTCCTTTCTCCCATATACGCAAACGCCCTCCCATTCCGGCCAGCACATAGCACTGAGCAGAGCTCCCTGTGCTCCGCAATAAGCTGGTGATCCATTTTAGATGCAGTAGGGTGCACATGACCTTCCCAAAGCCCCTAACTACCCCTTCCCCCTTGACTGGAATAATGGAAGAAATGTAAGCAGTCTTCCTGGGCCAATGTTCTTGAAGTAATGAGAACATCTCCATGGTTTGATGTGGTAATATCCGAGCCTGCTCTGAGCAGGCGAGTTAAGCTCTGTGGAGTACACACGCTTTTACAAAGAAACTCAGTAAGTGCACAGACAGAGACCACAGGAGGCGGTTATAGCAGGAGCCTGGCCCACTCCACCCTCCAGGGGCTCCTAATGAGACCTGCAGGCAGGCTGGCCCCTCGCAGCTGGTGGGGCACGTGCTTCCCTGTCAATCGCGGTGGGGGGCACGGGCTGAACGCACCCCAGCCCACATGCAGCCCGCAGCGAGCAGCCGCTGGGTCTGGAGTGACAGCGCTCCCGCCCTACCCTCGGCTCACGCTGGCCTGTGTGGGCAGCAGCTCAGCGCCCTGAGGATTTCCTCTCCTTAACCCATTTCTAGGCTGATGGCAGCCTCGAAGGTCAGAGTGGCCTTGTGGACCCTGATAGCCCCTACCACTTGGGGTCTTGTCAAGTTCAAGTCTGGAATTACTGTGGTTGTCCGGTCGCTCAGTCGTGTCCAACTCTGTGACCCCGTGGACTGCACCACGCCAGGCCTCCCTGTCCATCACCAGCTCCCGGAGCTCGCCCACACTCATGCCCACAAGTTGGTGATGCCCTCCAGCCATCTCACCCTCTGTCGTCCCCTTCTTCTCCTGCCTCGCCTCTTGAATTACCTGGAGCCAACTGTAAGAAAACCAACAGGATTTAATCTTTTTAAAAGAGATGGCTCACATCAGTTCATCTGACTGTTCCCCCCACCCCCCCACCCCCCGCTGAAGCGGTGGCCCCTCCCAGGCTCTCCCAGGTGTGCCCTGGACTCTGCGGGCGGCCTTGGCGGTCATATTGACTGATGTCCTGGAGGCACCTTCGGGGTCCCTGTGCACACCCTCGTTACCCGGGAGCCCAAGTTGTTCAGGTGCGGCTTTGACAGGGGGACTACGCGCTTGCTGTTTGAATGCTCAAGGCCGCCTGTGCTGCTGCTTTGCCGCGCTCTACTTTCTGAAGCGTGTCACTTTTCACCTTCCAAACCTCAAGACTAATACATGAGAGCAAGTGAGGCTCTGGTTTCTCTACGTGAGCGCTTTATGTTTCATCCTGGGGTCACCCCTGAGAATTTCCATGCTCAGACCTGCGTTATTTTCTCGTAACCCTCTGGCTTCTCCTGTATATGTCCTTTAGTAGGAATTTGGGTGCCCAGAGACTCTTCTAGACTGTGAGGTGTGAGGTGTGAGCGCTGTGTGTGAATCCACTGCGTCTCAGGATGACGCAGGTGCTGGTCTGTGGGCCCACTGTCACCTCGGTGTGCTGCCTGGAAGGCGGCCTCTGGGGGGTGCTGCAGGCTGGGGCAGGGGGCAAAAGCGGAGAGACAGATGTCAGCACAGCTCTCCACCGTTTGCTTCTGTCCCTCTCGCACGCGTGCAGTCACTGTTAGACAGAACATCAGGTGAGCAAGATGTTGTGTTCTCTATCACGTCCAAGCGTGAAGTCCATTATCTTCCACTGGGGAGTCTTGTCCCGCGTAGGGTCTCCGCATTTCTGCCCTGTGCTTGGGGTATCTGCACACACACACACAGGACGTGTTATATTATGAGGGCTGCACCAGGCACCCCCACCTTTCTTGGCTGTGTCGGCTGTAGGTATCAAATTTCCACTTTATTTCCTGTAACTGACTCTAAGCACCTTCCATCAAGCTACCTGAAGAAGAACCGCTAATCGAGGGGAAAGAAAGCCTGGCAGCTGATCCCTTTACTCTGTCCTCTCAAAAGCCAGCGTTAAAAAGACAGACCTAAACACACTGGCATTTGCAGGTGTGGCTCTGAAGTTGCTCGTCATAGCCCTAAATTATTTAAGACGTGAAACTGAAGCTTCAGCCCAGAGCCCGGAGTCCTGATGCACTAACAGGGGCGCTTTGCGGTGCTTGAGCCCACTAGCACCTCTTCCAAGGAGCCCTTGGGCTCAAAGAGCCCCGAGACAGCCCAGGCAGCTGAGGGCCCTCCACGGCAGGCTCCTGCTGGGGCACCTGGGGACACATGCTCCCTGCCTCGTCACAGCCACCGAGGGCTGCAGGAGTCAGGCCAGGCTCCGGGCGGCTTGAGGGTCACAGGGTGGGAACCCCGGCGTGCCTGGGCTGGAAGGGGGTCCATCTCAGGGAGCCCCCTCGGTGCAGGGCCTGTGGAGACGGTGCCCCCAGGGCCCCACATCAGCAGCAGCCCTACTGCCAAGCTCGAGGCCACCCCTCCATCTGCTGCAAGCGGCAACATGGAGCCTCCCTCCCTGCCCTCCCCGGCGCTGGGGCCTCGCCTCCCCCAGGATGAGGGCCTGGGGCCTCAGTCTCTCCCCCAGGATGAGGGCCTGGGGCCTCAGTCTCTCCCCCCAGGATGAGGGCCTGGGGCCTCAGTCTCTCCCCCAGGATGAGGGCCTGGGGCCTCAGTCTCTCCCCCAGGATGAGGGCCTGGGGCCTCAGTCTCTCCCCCAGGATGAGGGCCTGGGGCCTCAGTCTCTCCCCCAGGATGAGGGCCTGGGGCCTCAGTCCCTCCCCCAGGATGAGGGCCTGGGGCCTCAGTCCCTGCCCCCAGGATGAGGGTCTGGGGCCTCAGTCTCTGCCCCCAGGATGAGGGCCTGGGGTCTCAGTTTCCTAGCCCTCCACCCCTGAGGATGAGGGCCTGGGGCCTCAGTCTCCCCCACCAGGATGAGGGTCTGGGGCCTCAGTCCCTCCCCTCCCAGGATCAAGGCCTGGGGTCTCAGTTCCCTAGCCCTCCACTCCTGAGGATGAGGGCCTGGGGCCTCAGTCTCAGACAAGACTTTGAAGGAGAACGTGCCCAGGCTGCATCCCCAGGCCCCCCCCTCTGTGATGCAGAGGCTGTGGTTCCCCAGCGCCCAGTGACTCTGCCGCGGTTACAGGAAATAGTCCAGGACAGGAGGTGTGCTGCCCCCAACCTCACAGATGAGCCAGGAGGCCTCAGGCCCGCGCCCCATCGGCAGTGCGGACGCATTTGCTGACCTTGAACTAAGCCGGCAGAGGGAAGAGAGCGTTCTCTGGTGCGGGCGGGGGTGTCCACGGCTCCAGGGAGCGGCCCCTCTGCCTGTCCAGAGCCTGGAGAGCATCCGGGTTCACCGTGTCCTCCAGCCACGGCCCGAACAGCAGCCCACCCCCAGGCACCAGCTGTGGTCCCTCCTCACGCTGAGCTGAGGCCTGAGTCTCTGCATCATTTCAGCTCCAACAAGTGAAAGCGGACCACTGTTCTCTAATGAATCAACAGACACAGGATTCATGGAGGACGCGCTCTGTAGGGAAACAAAGATGTTATCTGGCTGACCACCCCACCCCCGCGCCAGCCCAGACACTGACTCTTGGTCCTTCAGAGGATACTTTACTACTACGTGCTATTAGTACTGTAGAAAAACCTGCTTTCAGGAGCGGCATGAAGTCAGTCTATGACTTTTTCCCCAGGAGTCGAGGATACAGTGTGGGATACTACCCCGTATCTCCAAGGTCAAACCTTGAGAGCAGTGAGGCCGGCCTTGGGTTTGCACTGAGTTCTGATGGTTCAGTTCCTCGTCCGAATGATCTCAGACACCCTGTGAGGCATTCTCTCTCGGTGCTGGGAGAATCAAGGCTCGGGGGTCAGGGGCCCCAGGACCCACCCAGCCAGGTGGGAGCCTGGTCGAGATTCGCTGGGTCCCCTCCGTCCCCACCACGTGGCCCAGAGGGCAGTTCCGGGCGGGCACTGGACAAGCGACCTGGAAGGGTCTTCTCTCCGTGGGGGAGACGGCGGCTGCCAGTGGATCGGCAGCTCTGGAAGTGTGGCATCGAGTGACTAAGCACCGGGTGGCTGAACCGACTCTGACGAAGCTACTTACACGCTCGAGTTTTCCACATCCATGTAAGGGGACTGAGTTTTGCGAGAGATGTCTAAGGAGATAGATTAGAAAATCGTGCGTGACACCTGACATGCACGATAGAGCTTAATCCTGGGGTCTGGGGATGGAATTCTGTTTGGTGCTCAGAGGACGGCGACACGTCTCTGCAAGCTGCTCTTGTCACCTGCGTCCAGGGGTCACTCCAGGTCTAGGCCATAGCAACCCACACATAGACCTTCAAAAACGGAGGGGATAAATACGCGTCAGACAGTCCCGTTCTGTTATCACTGACTGCTGTCCAAGTTTAGCATTTTTCCTCACAGTTCAGGCTGGAAAGCTTTCAGCTGCATTCGGTCTCACTTATGCAACACTTCACTCACTCTGGCTCCGTTCTTCTGTATATTAATGAAAAGATCCTTTTTGTCCTGGTAAGCTTGGAAGTGAAACTCTTCCATGGCGCGCATGCTTGGGCTGACTTGTGCAATGCACACCCCTGGGCACTTGCCGTGGCAGACAGTCTGACCTGGCGAGTCCCTGCAGGGGGCTCGGGTCTGCCCTCCTGCTTTAGCAGAGGTAGGTTTATTTTCAGGCCTTTAGAGCTCTTCTCTCCCCTTCCTCTTAGGGAAATTGCATACATTTCCCCGAGATTGCAAAGGTCATTAAAGAGCAGGAAGGTGGGGACCAGTAACACAGCGTACCCTGTCAGGGGAGAAGCGGAGGTGCCACCAAGCGGCCTCGTCGGCGCCTGAGAGGCGGGGGCTGGCAGAGGCGGAGCGGCGCCTTCCATCCCGGGGCCTGGAGCAGACGCGGGCCCAGAGGGGGCCCCGCCGTCCCCGGGCTGCGAAGGGACTCCAGCTGCTGCCCTTCTCCGCACCACTGTCCTCTCGCTGGGCTGGGGGTGGGACGGCCTGAGGGGCACGAGGGCCCCGCCAGTCCCCAGGGACGCTGGGTCCTCGGGGAGACTCACTGCAGGGCGATCTTCGGGTCCTCCCCTGGGGGTCCTGAGGCCGTACTGTGTTTGAGAGCTGTCCCAGGGAGCTGCAGGGTGGAGGCTCCCCTTCCACTCCACCTGCGTTACCCGCCAGGGGCCGGGTACCGATCCCGGGTCCCCCTGAGACGACCCCCATGGACTCACCCTCAGCATCTCAAGGTGTGGGTTGAGGCCGAGATAGAGGGAGGGAGGCCTTGGGAATAAACCAGGTGGGAACCTTTCAGAAAGTCAACCAACAGACAGTCTCCTGGCTGCCCGGTGCTCTCCTGCCCGAGGCTGTGGAGCCATAAATAGACAGCCCAGCCTCCTCATTTTGATCCCGGGCGGCCTCGGCCTGCAGCAGCGTGGAGTGGGCTTGGGTTCCCAGCCAGAGACCGAGGCTGGGTCCCGACGGTGGAAGCACCAGATCCCAGCCACGAGGCCTGGGGTCAGTGACAAGGCCCTGCCTTCAGTTTTGCAGAAAAGAATTCCCACAAAACGGAAAGCACTTAAGTAAGTAAAATGTTTGTTAAGAGGAAAAAGAGTCCAGTACGCGTGGAAAGCGCTAGTGGAGGTGATGGAATTCCAGTGGAGCTGTTTCAAATCCTGAAAGATTATGCTGTGAAAGTGCTGCACTCAATATGTCAGCACATTTGGAAAACTCAGCAGTGGCCACAGGACTGGAAAAGGTCAGTTTTCATTCCAATCCCAAAGAAAGGCAATGCCAAAGAATGCTCAAACTACCACACAGTTGCACTCATCTCACACGCTAGTAAAGTAATGCTCAAAATTCTCCAAGCCAGGCTTCAGCAATACGTGAACCGTGAACTCCCTGATGTTCAAGCTGGATTTAGAAAAGGCAGTGGAACGAGAGATCAAATTGCCAACATCTGCTGGATCATGGAAAAAGCAAGAGAGTTCCAGAAAAACATCTGTTTCTGCCTTATTGACTATTCCAAAGCCTTTGACTGTGTGGACCACAATAAACTGTGGAATATTCTGAAAGAGATGGGAATACCAGACCACCTGACTTGCCTGTTGAGAAATCTGTATGCAGGTCAGGAAGCAACAGTTAGATCTGGACATGGAACAACAGACTGGTTCCAAATAGGAAAAGGAGGACATCAAGGCTGTATATTGTCACCCTGCTTATTTAATTTCTATGCAGAGTACATCATGAGAAACACTGGACTGGGAGAAACACAAGCTGGAATCAAGATTCCTGGGAGAAATATCAATAACCTCAGATATGCAGATGACACCACCCTTATGGCAGAAAGTGAAGAGGAACTCAAAAGCCTCTTGGTGAAAGTGAAAGAGGAAAGTGAAAAAGTTGGCTTAAAGCTAAAATTCAGAAAATGAAGATCATGGCATCCGGTCCCATCACTTCATGGGAAATAGATGGGGAAACAGTGGAAACAGTGTCAGATTTTATTTTGGGGGCTCCAAAATCATTGCAGATGGTGATTGCAGCCATGAAATTAAAAGACCCTTACTCCTTGGAAGGAAAGTTATGACCAACCTAGATAGCATGTTGAAAAGCAGAGACATTACTTTGCTGACTAAGGTCCGTCTAGTCAAGGCTTTGGTTTTTCCTGTGGTCATGTATGGATGTGAGAGTTGGACTGTGAAGAAGGCTGAGCGCCGAAGAATTGATGCTTTTGAACTGTGGTGTCGGGGAAGACTCTTGAGAGTCCCTTGGACTGCAAGGAGATCCAACCAGTCCATTCTGAAGGAGATCAGCCCTGGGATTTCTTTGGAAGGAATGATGCTAAAGCTGAAACTCCAGTACTTTGGCCACCTCATGCGAAGAGTTGACTCATTGGAAAAGACTCTGATGCTGGGAGGGATTGGGGGCAGGAGGAGAAGAGGATGACAGGATGAGATGGCTGGATGGCATCATGAACTCGATGGACGTGAGTTTGGGTGAACTCCAGGGAGATGGTGATGAACAGGGAGGCCTGGTGTGCTGCGATTCATGGGGTTGCAAAGAGTCGGACACGACTGAGCAACTGAGCTGAATTGAACGCATGGACTGACACGTGGAGGACTCAGGGAGGCACTCAGAGGCACTGGGTCAGGCCCTCATCGTGATCAGAATTACTTTTACAGGACATTTCTTCCGAGTTTCCTGTGGCCAGTCATTTTGGTTTGCCTGGTTCACAGTCCACACTTGGTCTGTCTCAGGATCCTCCTGTGTGCGCACACATCTCTTAGACAAGGTGGTTTTACCGCAGAGGCATCTGGGTAGAACATCCCTTGACATGACCCCCCGTTTGGTCTCCAGGGAGTCTTTCTGCGCACATGTGGTCGGGGAGGTCTCTTGACTTCAGGAATCAGAGACAGGACCCAGCCTCCTCCCTTAATAGTCCTGCTGTTCTTGGAGTTTGGTCAACAGGAAATGAACCTGCAATTGCTTTGCCCCAGGGGCTGGGCCTCAGTTTTGCAAAGGTTCCCAGCCCTGCCCTGGGGTGGCTGATGGTGGAGACAGCAGGCCCAGCCCTTTCTGCCAGAGCCCGGGGCGGGCTGTGCCTCTTCCCTTCTGAGGGGCCCAGAGAAGAGGACTCACAGGGCTGAAAGCACTGGAACCCCGACTCGGGGTCTGAGGTGGAGAAGGTGGGCCGTTCTCTCGCCCTGATCAGAGGCCCTCAGGCAGGCCCGCTGATGCCTGCTCTGAAGCCTCATTAGGGCTCCCGCTCCCGGGGGGTCTGTGGCCCTCCCTCCCTCCACACGCCTCTGGGTGGCCTGGGTCCCTCCTCGGCTTCACGTGTCCCCCCATCGGGAGGGTCAGGCCCCAGGACAGCCATCCAGCCCTCCTCTGTCCTGACAGCCTCTGTGGGGACAGGGTCAGCCTCAGATTCTGCCCCAAGTGGCCCCCCCCTCGCCCTGGGCCCCCCACCAAGTCCCCATCTGGGCAAATGGGGCCAGGAGGGGCGGTGTTGGTATCACGGGAGAGGCTGGAAAATATCTATTGACCACTTTTCGTTGTATGCTTGTGTTTTAAAACCAAATAATAATATGGACAGGCATCAGGTGAACATAGAAAACTCATCTCCCAAAGCCCTGGACCCCGCTCCCAGGGGAGGTGCGTGTATGCACACGTGTAGACGCATGTGCGTGTGTTCAGCGTGCACACGTGGAGATGTATGTGTTCACTGTGCACACACATGCAGATGTGTGTGTGCGTGTGTGCACACGTGTAGACGTGTGTGTTCGGTGTGCACACGCATGTGCACATGTGTAGACGTATGTTCAGTGTGCACGTGCGCAGATGTGTGTACGTGTGTGTTTGGTGTGCACACACACACACACACACACACACACGTATGTGTCCTGTTGTCTCCATAGTATCTTGACTTGTTTCCTCACGTAAGGAAAAAGACAGCTTTCTGCCGACATGTGTGACTGTTCCCCATTTCTCCTAAATCGCTGAGTTCAGTTTTACTCACTGGCTGGATCACGTTTTTCTCCAACTGCTTGGCGATAAAGACCTTGCAGGACACCTGTCCTGAAGAAGGGATGCATGGGGCCTGGACTCCATCTTAGGCCTGTTCGTGCTGATCATGCTCGGCCACCTTTCCAATGGACTCTGAACTCTGGGTTTAGTGCCTATGAAAACAACCACAGAAGGATAAGACCCCCTCCAGACCGGGGAAACTTGAAGATCGTATCCAGGTTACTCATCGCCTAAGAGAAAACATACACTATCACCCCTTCCTCCAGACAGGCCATAAATTTTTCTGTATCAATCGGAGTGTAACCTCAGTTTATTGATTATTGGCTAATTGTCTGACTGAGCACATGAGCGGATAGCACGTGAATGATGGGTTATTGGGATTGTGTTTTCCTTGGTTTATGTAAGTCTCAAGGAATTTGGGGTGGTGGGTTCAGACACGTACAATGGGGTATAAAGATTTTCACAAATGCTGGTCGGGGTCCTTGGCTGAGAGGAGACCCTGCCTCGGGCCCCGCGGTGTAATGAACCGCACTCCACTCTCTGCACTGGCCTTCTGGGGGAGTTTGTTTCGCGGAGCACGTGGCTACAACTAAACAGGCAGGTCGAGCAGGGTGCTTTGCAGCTCCTTTGTACTCAGCTTTGGGAGCTTCCCTGGTGGCTCCAGAGGTTAAAGCGTCTGCCTGCAACGCGGAGACCTGGGTTCGATCCCTGGGTCGGGAAGTTCCCCTGGAGGAAGGAAATGGCAACCCACTCCAGTATTCTTGCCTGGAGAATACCAAGGACGGAGGAGCCTGGTGGGCTGCAGTCCACGGGGTCGCTGAGAGTCGGACACGACTGAGGCGGCTTCACTCACTCACTTGGTTTTCTGGCTCTCTCTTCACAGTAGCTGTGCTTGTGCTAAGCTCCGTGCAGGGCCCAAGATCTCAGGAGGGTGGGAAGCTTTGATCAAAGAGGCTGCATGATAACAAACTTCAAAGGCTGGTGTCTGAAAATCGGAGGTCATTTGAGGTTTTAAACGGCAAAATGCCAGTCTTTGTTCTAAACACTCTCCAGGCCTCATCTGCATGTTGAAAGTTAAAAGCAAGATTGGCCAAAGCTCCGTGGAAAGTTCAGGAACATGTGGGGACCCAGGTGTCTCGAGGCCTCACAGTGGACAGAGCACGTGTTTCTAACAGGCCTGGAGGCGGCCCAACCCTCCCCTCCCAGATCTCAGAGGCAGGCGCCCCAGCGAACAGCCCTCCACCCCGCTGGGCCCTCCTTCTCTGCTGTGAGATGGGAAGCGGGCTCACCGCCCTCCTTCAGGGGAGACGTGTCTCTTCCCCGTGCTTGTAGGGTCTGTGCAGTCCCTCCGAGCGGTCGCGCCGATCTGTTCCGCGCTCTCAAAGGCACCATCGTTACTGTTATTGTCTCCGACTCCTATGTCCGACTGCACTTCGAATTCCAGAGCTTTCCAATAAACACCTTCTGGCGGCTTGAGGCTCTGCGCAGCCCAGAGGCGGTCCTCCTGGGCGGCTGGGTCAAGCATGAGCGGGGTGCGGGGGCTTCAGACAAGGCTTGGGGCGGGGCTGAGCCGGGGAGAGAGGAGCCTGGGACAGTGCCCCATCAACCGCGCGAGATGCTCTGTGAGAGATCTGCTCCGTCCTGAGAAATGCGCATCCTCACCAGAAGCTGTGTGTGAGGGCTGCTTCCCTGGAAGGGAAGCTTCCCTGCTTCCCTCAAATCTTCTGTAGCAATGTTTCTCCTTAATCAGCTGATACTGAGCCTGTTCATGGTGGGGGGAGGGGGTGCAGGGCGGGGCGGGGCCCCAGGATGAACGCAGGACAGGAGCTGGGAGCTCTGTCCCTCCTTGAGGAGTGGGGTGCCTAACCACTCCTGGGGGGCTCAGGAGGGCCTGGAGGAGCAGAGGGGATGGTCCGCGGTGGCCAGGATGCCCCATCCAGGCGGAGGCGAGGGCTTCTGGACCCCGATGGGCCCAAGGGAGGCATTTGCCAGAGACGCGGCAGTGCCCGCGTCCTCAGAGACCCCCTCAAGCTGGCAGTAAAATGTGCGACTCCCGAGGCTTCCTGACGTTCCTCCAACTTTAGAGCAGACAAGGCTGACAGTGAGCGCCCTGCCATTCTCACCGACAAACAGTGGATGCCCCCCGCCCCCGCCCCGTGCTCCCAAACTGGGGTCCAGCGTGTCTGCAAGGAGCGCGACTGGCTGCGTCCAGACGGCAAGGCAGCTCCTGCCTCAGTGAGACGTGTCTGTGGACAGAAGAATGAGCGAGTGAGGGTGCGGATGAAGGAATCCACTGAAGGGATGAAGGAAGAAACAGACAGCACAGGCTGGGTCTCGAGAGCAGGACCCGTCTGGGGCCGGACCCTGGACGGTGAGCTTCGAGCCCGGTATCCATGGAAACGACAGACCAACTGGAAATCCAGCCCCCTGCCCCGCCTGGAAGAGCCACAGGGCTGGTGCCTGAGACTCTGTTTCCTGAAAGAATTCCCTGACCATCCGTGTAACTGAATAGAGTCAAACATTCTAGCAGGCCTATTGGGGCATGGCCACAGGCCTGTTGAGAACCGATCCACTGCCAACTCCCTAGGCTTAAGGCATAGAATCACGGGTGAACGTTGATTGCATCTTTCTTTTCCTTTGTTCAGACTAGTTTCAGGGAATTTGGGAAGGTGGGTTTGAGCACGTACACTTAGGGTATATAAGGTTTTCACAAAGAAATCGGGTGGGACTCCTTGGCTGAGAGGAGACTCCGCCTCCGCCTGCCGGTGTGATAAACTGCCCTGTACTATCTGCATTGTCCTTCTGAGGGAGTTTGTTTCCCGGAGCCCGTGGCTACAACGGTGTGATGAGCAAATGAAGGTGTGAAAGGTGCTTTCTGGGCCTCCAGGCCCCGCGTTTACTCTCTTCTGGGCTCTACTTGCTTAAACCCTGAGGTCCCCGACAAAACACAGTGAAGTCAGAACTGAAACAGTCACGCTTCTCAGGTCCTGAAACCGGCACGTTTAGAGAATCAGATCCGGACCCGGGGCAGAGGGCCTGGCGTTCTTGACCGGGCCCTGGTCGGCACCCACGTGCCTGGCCTCCCGCTCCTCTGAGGCCCTGAGGGTCACGTCCACTCACCATCTCCCCTCACCCCATGAGTGCGGTCCATTGCCCTTTCCCACGCGAGGGACTGTCGGAATCATCTGGGTAAGCTTGGAGGCCAGCTGTCTGCTCCCGGGGCCCAGAGCCTTTGCTGGAAGCCCCAAATCCCCGTGGGATCTGGGCTGGGTGCCGGGCCCTCTCCCCCTCCAGGGGGTGGCTGGCCCTGGGGAGGGAGGTGGTGTCCACCCTGAGACCCGGCACTCGTATTTCTCCTGGAATGAGGAAGTCCACCATCTTACGTACTTGTTGGGAAAAACAAAACTTGAAAACACCGCCAGGTGATCCAGGGCGCTTCCGCTGGCAAATCCTTGGAGCAAGATTATTTTCACCTATTTAGCTGTTAAATTCATGTAACGCGATCAGGCCTTTGAGTTAGGTGAGATTCCTGGAACCAGAGCCTCCCCGGGCCCGCTCAGTGGCTCAGGGCTGAGGGCCAGCAGCCAGGGGTCCGTGTGCTGCGTTTGATCCTAATCTCAGGGCACATGATGAGATGCTTGATGCTCTGTGTGGCTGCGAGACACGAGACACGGTTCTCCTGCAGAGGCTGGGATGAGACCGGTATTTCTGGTTCTTAGCTCCCCTGGGGCCATGTAAACAAGCCTTGGGGACCCAGCTTTGAGACAGAAATGGCCTCAGAGCTGAGCTCACATACTTCTAACCATGTTCAAAACACTCATCAGGTTGAAGCAAGGCCATAAAGTCCACATCACCAGAACTCCACTGGGGGCCCCTCGGGGCTCATCCAGAGCTCCTCCCGGGCCCCTCTGAGGCATGAGCTAGAGGGTCCCGCTGCAGAGCCCCTGGCCGGGCAGGCGGGATGCAGCCCTCTGCCTCCCACACTGCTCAGGACTGGAGACATGGGGGTGGGGGTGGGGGTGGCCTCTGAGCTGCAGCCCCTCACCAGGTATCTGTCTGTGATGCTGACGGACAAACAGAAAGACATTCAAAGCCCGAGGTGAGTGAATTTATTATTAAGCAGCTTAGCACAATCGATACGATATTGTTGCTGTGTTTCCTTGTAGGTATTTTGGAGTTTGCTTCAATATTTAATTCAACCCCAAACCTTAAGTCATTAGGAAATGTAGACTCCAAGCTCTCAGGGTACAGCTTGTGTTATGCGGTCAGCCCGCAGGAGGACGAGAACCGGGGTGCAGATCTCTGGTTTTAAAGAGCTTCCTCCGCAACCTCCCCACATCCACTGTTTAAAGGAAAGGTCAGGAGACACGTCTCACAGGCTCTTCTCTTGTCTGCCTTTTTTAATACATAATTTTTAAAGATTTAAGGATAGTTGATTTACAATGATGTGTTAGTTTCAGCTGTACAACAAGATGAATCAGTTGTACAGACGCTCTTGCAGGCTCTTCTCCCACTGAGGTTGTTACAGAGTGCTGGGTGGAGTTCCCTGTGGGGCACAGCAACCCAAGGTTACCGTAAGTTACTCCAGGTCTATAAGTCCGTTTCTGTTTTGTATCTAAGTTCATTAGAAGCCTTTTTTTTTTTTTTTAGATTCCACATATAAGCGATGTTACATGATACTTGTCTGCCTTTTTGACAACACAGGCGGGGTTGCGTCATTTGCCCGTCCTTGAGTCGACATGTTGCCAGGGAGTCGGCTGTGCTGGGTCCCTGCTGAGGACTGTGAGAGGCGGGGAGGCCATACCCAGGCGCTGCCGCACCTGCTTCTCCTTGTCAGTGAGTGAGCAGCGGGGCCACAGAGGGAGGCCTTCCGTGTTCCCGTGTTTGCTGTCGTGGAGGTGGAGGTGGCATTTTCTACTTGACCCAGAGAAGCAGCCCGCAGCCCTCCCGTCACCCAGGGACTTTTCAGTGACTGAGCGGCTTCCCTGGAGGCCGGGTGAGCGGCCGCCCCCCCCACCCCACGCAGAGCATCTTCTCAGCACGGGGACTGGGCAGGCACGTCTGTCTGCTTTTGGGGAGAGAACGTGTGAGTCCTCGTGTGATACGATCGTTTAGAAGAACCATGGGAAGCAGCTCCGTCGCGGAGCAGCCGGGGCCCTGGAAGGCCGCCCTTGCTTCCCTGTCTCCCGCCACTGCCGTGAGGCTGATGCTTCCTCTCGCCGTGTGTGACTCCGCTCCTGGGCACAGCCGTGGCCTGTCCACGGACAAGGCAGCCTTTCCCAGCCATGACCGCCTCCCGCGGCGGCCGCCGAGCCCGCCAGCTGAGCACCGCGGCCACGCGGCCCGCTCGACAGCCAGTCTGGGGCATGGTGCCCGCAGGCCTGGCTCCCCCAGAGCCCAGTGGGGGTGCCGGTGGAGGCGGCGGGGTCCTCGGCCCCGTAGGAGCATCTCTGCCCCCATCTCCACGTGGCTTCTCTGCATCTGGGTCCAAGGTTCCCGCTTCCTGCGAGGAGGCCGGCCGTGTGGGCATGACTCTGAGGCGCACTCTGCACGCCTGAGCTCCTCCTGGTCCTCCAGTCCCCGCTGGGGACCATGACAGGCTCCTGAGGCAGGGCGTGAGCTCAGGGCCTGGACGCTCCCAGGGAGGAACAGTTAGCACTGCTGAGATCCTCGGGTCAGGGGTTGGTGGTCCAGGGTTGGGGGTCTGGGGGACGATGGCAAGGAGAGACCACTCACTTCACTCCCGTCTCAGGTGACGCTTTCAATGGCCTCCACGCCCCGCGCCTCACCCCTGACGGCCTGGGGAGGGGGCGAGGACGTGACCCCCAACCCCCAACCCCATCCCACCCCCACCCCCCCACCCCGGTCAGGAGGCGGGCCAGAGCTGCTCTCCAGGGGCACAGCCTCACCAGGGCCAGTTTGTACCAAGTTTAACCGGGATTTCTTCCCTTTAGGTGAAGAACACCTTTGTATTTGAGGCTCATGTAAGACTTGGATGCATTGCTGAAAGGGCAAACTCCAGAACTTTCCACAAAGTACACAGGAACATTAAAAAAAACCGGCCCAAGACTTTCTGTATCTGGCTCTTAAACAGGATGCGATACAAAGGAATTACGATTCTTTGATAAAATCCAAGGAAATTTCAAGAGTTTGTTGTTTTTGGCAGTGACCAAGACCCCTGGAGAAGGCCCGGCTGACGACTCAGTTCTTGTGAATTGTTGCTCCCGTTCTAGATGTTCTGAGCATCCAGAAATTGAAAGTAACAAGAAAGTAGGCTCTTCATTGTAACAGCAGTTACTAATGAAGGCAGCGATGCGTCTCTTAGAGAAGGTGGGTGTGTCTGAGGGACTTTCTTTCCTGTGTGAGAGTAAACTGGCTCTGAGATCATGAGCGGTATGAAGGGGTGAGGGTCTGTGTGCTTCCCGATGAAGAGAAATGAGCTTTTGTGGGAGAATATCCTAAAGGAGACCAGTCCTGGGTGTTTGTTGGAAGGACTGATGCTGAAGCTGAAACTCCAATACTCTGGCCACCTGATGCAAAGAGCTGACTCATTGGGAAAGCCCCTGACGCTGGGAAAGACTGAAGGCAGGAGGAGAAGGGGACGACAGAGGATGAGATGGCTGGATGGCATCACCGGCTCAATGGACATGAGTTTGAGCAAGCTCCGGGAGTTGGTGATGGACGGCGGCCTGGCCTGCTGCAGTCCACGGGGTCACAAACAGTCGGGCACGACTGAGTGACTGAGCTGAAAAGGAGAGAATGTTTGGGAAGACAAAACAGACATAGGAACAAATACTGAATTGACAAAAAAGAAAAAATATCACGGAAAGACCCGACGAACTTTTGCCCAATCGGACTGGACGCAAGGCCCACGTCCCGGCCAGTTCTGTGGTTGGAGGCGTCGGCCGGGCCGCCCGGGACGGCAAGGGTCCCGTGACAGGAGTGTGAGTGGGTGGCGGCACCCACCGAGCGAGGTTCTTGGGGGTGAAGGGCCACCACGTCTACATGAAACGGATCCGCAGGAGAAAGGAGGCGGACAGTCCAGCGCAATGGGTTATTTTTCCAGCGTTCTCTATGTTTGAAACTATTCATGAGGAGAAACTCTGACAGCACAGATCAGCAGACACCTGAATTGTGGGCCAGCCTGTCTCCTTGGTCCAGAGTCTCGGCAGGCGCTGGGCCCCCGCGTTCACCTGTGGGCAGGTGCGCGGGGGCCGTGGGCCGCCCTGTGTGTCCAGCGCCGTGGCCGCGGGCCCTTTTGTCAGCTCTCCCCTCCGTCTTCTGTCTGCTTGTGAATGACGTCGTGCAGTCCCGGCCTTCCAGGAAAGCTGCTTTGGAGACGGCCGCGTCGGGAACAAGGAGGCAAGTCCCTCAGGGTCTCCATCTGCCCACGGTCCGGCGACTGGGGTGCGCTAACACAGCCGTGCAGCGTTGTCCTGACGGGTCTGTGTGTGGGCACGTCTTACAGACAAGGCACCAGCAGGGGCTGGCCACCCGAGATTACACGGCCAGGATGTGGCAGAGCCGGGCTGAGGAGGGGCTCGTGTCCTATTGGTGATGTAATCTGAAACATAAATAGCAAGAAGGCTTCGGAGCAGAGGCCTGGGCAGAAGGCTCAAATGGCATTTGTGCAGCATTGGACGGTGGGCATACAGCTGTTTGCAGATGGGAAGCTTAAAATGCTTCACAACGAAGTGTTGGGAAAGCAGTGAAAAGCGGCGGCACTCTGGCTCAGAGCAGGGCAGCCGCGCTCAGGGGGCGAGGCTCTGGCCTCCACAGGCCCCCACCTCCGGGCAGGAGGAGAGGGACCCCGGCCCCTTCAGGGGTTCGACCAGATCCTTGCTGCGAGCGCCACGGGACAGGCTGGCAGCTGAGAGGCTTCTGGTTGTCCCTCCCCCCAGGGGGTGAGGCTCGGGTCCAGGGAACGGTGGGGCCCGTGTCCCCGACCCCTCGGGTGCCTGGCCGTGCAACCCCTGGGAGCAGTGAGCTGCAGGGCGTGGGCTACTGTGAGCGTCCAAGTGCCGCCTGGACAGGCCTCCTGGGGACGCTGGTGTCTGCCCGCCCCGCCCGGCTGCTCCCCCCGTGGTCGCCCTCCACTCCCTGGCCTCCCAGCTCTGCCCTTCACCTTCAGTCAGACGCCGGTCGATCGAGCGGCACAGGAAATTTTCACCCTTGTGCTCAGACATCTTCTGGTTTTGCTTCTATTTTTAATCCCTCGGACTCACAGAGCACTTTCTCCTATGAGGTCAGGAGCCTCTCAGACAGTGTCTAACGATGCTTCCCAGACCAGTGGGGGCAGGTGTTGTTGAACCAGAGGCCTCAGAAGGACAACAGCAACCTCCAGGGCTTCGATGGCGCTTCCGCGCAGGCAGGTGAACGAGGAGGGGGTTCCAGGCATCCCTCCGCAGGAGCTCTGTGTCTTCAAGGGCCTGGGAGTCGGAGCTTGTGTCTGGGGTGGGGGGTGTCCAGGCGCAGAGTTCCAGCATCTCAATACACAGGAGGGGCCACCATCTGCCTTACTCACGGGGACTACAGAAGTGGGGGCTCTTGGAGGTCACAAAGCTCCTTGACGGCGAATCCTCTGGCAAACTCCTAGATCCCGCCTCTAGGATGGTTATTACTGTATTTCCTACGAAGATACCTTAAAGCTTCCAGGTGGTGCTGGCGGCAAAGAACCCTTCTGCCAACGTCAGAGACATAAGCGATGCGGGTTCCATGCCTGGGTGGGAAAGACCCCCTGCAGGAGGGCATGGCAGCCCTCTCCAGTCTTCTTGACTGAAGAATCCCACGGACAGAGGAGCCTGGCGGGCTGCAGTCTGCTGTTAGCTGTGTCTGGCTCCTGTGACCGCATGGACTGTGGCAGGTCAGGCTCCTCTGTCCACAGGATTCTCCAGGCAGGAAGCCTGGAGTGGGTTGCTGCTTCCTTCTCTAGGCTCGACTGAAACAACTGAGCGTGCACCACTGAGGCACACACTAACTCCTTGCTCGGGGATCACGCAGAGACATTCTCAGCCCAGGACAGGCCTGCCTTCCAGGAGCATGCGCCGGAGCCCTGGACGCATCTGTAACTTGCATCCCTTCCTAGCACGCCAGCGCAGCCCGCCTGGGCTCTGAGGGGGGAACCTGGCTCTGCTGGGGGCCCCGGGTGAAAGGTCAGGTCCTGAGAGCGGCATCCCCCTGCAGGGCTCCCCAGGCTGCCTGGACTGCCCCTGTCAGCGGGCGGCGCTGGGGGGGTCGGGCCGGGCTCTGAGCCGCCGTCAGGACGCTGTGTCTTGGCCCGGGCACCCGAGCTGGCCCCTGGGTCCTCTGTGCTCCTCTCTGGACCCAGCGGACTCCGCAGGAGCCGGAACCACGGTTCTGTGCTCTTTCTGGCTCCCTCACACCTCTGGGGCTCTAGGGGCCACCCCCGGCCCCTCACCCAGGGGACTCCTTTTCCAGGAGCTCTGCTAGTGAGACGGACAAGTCCCTGCAGATAGCTGGCACAGCTCAGGGAGGCTCATGGTGGGACTGGAAGGGGGTGTCTGGGCTCCACAGTGCGAGACGTCGATACCATCGGTATTTCTGTGAAAGAAACACAGCCTGGCCCTGGTTCTCTGTTGCCTTAAATCAGTGCTCCCTGTAATCTCCTCCTCCCGGATATCACCTCAGCAAGGGAGATTTTAGGGGGGAGTGTCAAGCTTTACTGCATTATCGATTATCCATTCATCTATCTACCCATCACTTTATTAATCAATATGTTATCAGTCCCTATCTAACCAGACCTGGATGTACACACTGGAGTAATACACTTTCATCCTTGGCCAGTGAGGCCCGCGCTGGTTACTTCTGATAATGCAGTAAGTGTTATAAACGCACACCCCAGGCACAGCTAGGGCTTGAGGGTACCGACCTTGAACCTCGTGACTGCACACTGCCCACCCATGCCAGCCCCCCTCCCTGCACGCCAGGGACCCAGCCCCCTGAGTCCCGAGTCTGTCCTCACCTTGCCCTCATTTCCCGAGGCTTTGCATCGTAGGGTTCCTAAACACTGTATGTGAGTGTGGTTGCTTTTAACTCTGTGAACAGGGTCTTGCCTTCCTGTAGTGTTGCTAGACTCGCTGATCTGCCTATTAATTGCCATTTCCCCACATTGCTGTGTCTCTCTGTGCATCATTGTAGGAAGGCTGTGTCCAGAGCTGTGCTACCCGACTGTGCGCTCTCACGGTAGCCCACGGGCCACGGGTCCAGCAGGGTCAGGAGACCCTGTCAGGGACAGAGGATGTGTCACTCCTGGTCCAAGAGGTAGCACGGGGGTCGGCAGAACTGTGCGGTCCCCTCATCCAAGCCCCACGGGGCGCCGACAGCCAGGCGGGGCCCGAACATGCAGTGGGTGCAGGGTGGAGGGGCCCTCACTCAGGGACGGGGATCTCTCCTTGTAGGCGACTGGTATCCGGGGCGCCAGCCACACTGCCGCCGAGGCTGTGAGCTGCATGGACCTCCTGGGAAAGCCCGTGGGGACCTGGGCAGGTGGTCCCTTACCTGAAGGACATGTAGAATATGAGAGACGACGGGGAACCCAGCTTTCAGTCTTCCAGGCCCTGTTCCTAAAGGAATGGAACCGTCTCAGAGAAAGTAAACCTCCTAGGCCTTTTCCATCTATTTGCATATTAAAAAAATGAACTTACCTGCTTTTACCACTTTTCGGGGTAAATTAGCCAAGCTTTAAAGTGGAGCCCAGTACCTCAACATAATAAAAGCTATATATGACAAACCCACAGCTAACATTATCCTCAATGGTGAAAAATTGAAACCATTTCCCCTAAAGTCAGGAACAAGACAAGGGTGTCCACTTTCACCACTACTATTCAATATCGTACTGGAAGTTTTGGCCACAGCAATCAGAGCAGAAAAAGAAATAAAAGGAATCCAAATTGGAAAAGAAGAAGTAAAACTCTCACTGTTTGCAGACGACATGATCCTCTATATAGAAAACCTTAAAGACTCGACCAGAAAACTACTAGAGCTAATCAACGAATATAGTAAAGTTGCAGGATATAAAATCAACACTCAGAAATCCCTTGCATTCCTATACACTAATAATGAGAAAGTAGAAAAAGAAGTCAAGGAAACAATCCCATTCACCATTGCAACGACAAGATTAAAATACTTAGGGATATACCTACCTAAAGAAACTAAAGACCTATATGTTGAAAACTATAAAACACTGATGAAAGAAATCAAAGAGGACACTAATAGATGGAGAAATATACCATGCTCATGGGTCGGAAGAGTCAATATAGTGAAAATGAGTATACTACCCAAAGCAATCTACAGATTCAATGCAATTCCTATCAAGCTACCAGCAGTATTTTTCACAGAACTAGATCAAGTAATCTCAAGATTTGTATGGAAATACAAAAACCCTCGAATAGCCAAAGCAATCCTGAGAAAGAAGAATGGAATTGGAGGAATCAACTTGCCTGACTTCAGGCTCTACTACAAAGCCACAGTCATTAAGACAGTATGGTGCTGGCACAAAGACAGAAATATAGATCAATGGAACAAAATAGAAAGCCCTGAGATAAACCTATGGACACCTTATCTTCGACAAAGGAGGCAAGAATATACAAGAATATACAAAGAATATACAAAGAATATACAAGAATATACAAAGGAGGCAAGAATATACAATGGAGTAAAGACAGTCTCTTTAACAGGTGGTGCTGGGAAAACTGGTCAACCACTTGTAAAAGAATGAAACTAGATCTCTTTCTAACACCATACACAAAAATAAACTCAAAATGGATTAAAGATCTAAATGTAAGACCAGAAACTATAAAACTCCTAGAGGAAAACTTAGGCAAAACACTCTCCGACATAAATCACAGCAGAATCCTCTATGATCCACCTCCCAATATACTGGAAATAAAAGCAAAAATAAACAAATGGGATCTAATTAAAATTAAAAGCTTCTGCACAACAAAGGAAACTATAAGCAAGGTGAAAAGACAGCCTTCTGAATGGGAGAAAACAATAGCAAATGAAACAACTGACAAACAACTAATCTCAAAGATATACAAGCAACTTATGCAGCTCAACTCCAGAAAAATAAATGAACCAATAAAAAAATGGGCCAAAGAACTAAATAGGCATTTCTCCAAAGAAGACATACGGATGGCTAACAAACACATGAAAAGATGCTCAACATCACTCATTATCAGAGAAATGCAAATCAAGACCACAATGAGGTACCATTTCACACCAGTCAGAATGGCTGCGATCCAAAAGTCTACAAGCAATAAATGCTGGAGAGGATGTGGAGGAAAGGGAACCCTCTTACACTGGTGGTGGGAATGCAAACTAGTACAGGCACTATGGAAAACAGTGTGGATGGAGATCCTTTAAAAATTGCAAATAGAACTGCCTTATGAGCCAGGAATCCCACTGCTGGGCATACACCTGAGGAAACCAGAATTGAAAGGAAACATGTACCCCAATGTTCATTGCAGCACTGTTTATAATAGCCTGGACATGGAAGCAACCTAGATGTCCATCAGCAGATGAATGGATGAGAAAGCTGTGGTACATATATACAATGGAGTACTACTCAGCCCTTAAAAAGAATAAATTTTAATCAGTTCTAATGAGATGGATGAAACTGGAGCCGATTATACAGAGTGAAGTAAGCCAGAAAGAAAAACACCAATACAGTATACTGACACATATATATGGAATTTAGAAAGATAGTAATGATGACCCTCTATGTGAGACAACAAAAGAGACTCAGAGGTATGGAGCGGACTTTTGGCCTCTGAGGGAGAGGGAGAGGGTGGGATGATTTGGGAGAACGGCATTGAAACATGTATACTATCTTGTAAGAATGAAGCGCCAGTCTATGTTCAATACAGGATGCAGGATGCATGGGGCTGGTGCACGGGATGATTCAGGGAGAAGATGTGGGGTGGGAGGTGGGAGGGGGCTTTGGCACTGGGAGATCGTGTACACCTGTGGCTGATTCATGTCAATGTATGGCAAAACAAATACAGTATTGTAATGTAGAATAAAGTATTAAAAAAATAAATAAATAAACTGGAGCCCAGGAAGGGGAGCGTCTCGGTCCTGAGTTACTGGAGGTGGACGGGGGAGCAGAGGCTGCTGACAGGAGGTGGGCAGCTGCACCTCGGTTTTGCCTCTTGGGTCGTTTTATACGAAGTGACCGTGGCCACGCACCCGCCAGGACGGATGCCAGCTGCCTGCACGGCCGCGGCGTCAAGCGGCGGTCCACGGACCGGACTGCGTGTTTGTGCTGATTCAGCCTCAAAGTCAGGACGGACGGAAGGGACACGGTTCCGGGAAGGAGCGAGCTCAGGCTGTAGCGCGGGGCAAGGCCCGGGCTGAGATCGAGCTGAGAAGTCTCGTCTGTTCAAGAACCTCTTTCCCCCAAGACTGTCCGCTCAGCAACCCTCGCGGCTTCTGCACTGATGGAAGCAGCGCCACCCCAGGGCCCACCCCAGGGGCAACCCCGGCAGAGTCCGACTGCTGCTGCCCCGGGTGCCCTGGCTCTTAGGCTCAGCTGTGCCTGGGGCTCCCGGGGAGGTCAACAAGCCCCGCCAGGCCATGGCCACACCACGGGCAGCGGAATCCCGGTGGCTCCAGGCGTCCGTTCCCTCACAAGGCGTCCAGCCTGCGCTGTGCGCTCTGGGTCGACCTCATGTGGGCCTGGGCACAGACAGCGTTCACGGAGTCGGTGCTCAGCTGAACTCAGTAGCTTCTCTTGCTCTCGCCTGTAGGACGGAGACCTGCCGGGGTCCAGCCCCGGTGGATCCAGGGTGATTCGAAGGTGGGGGCGGAGTAGGCGTCCTAGAAAAAAAGAACTATTGAATTACAGATAGAGAGGGACTAAGATTTTAGCAGAGAAAAAGAGGCCAAATAACTTGGTTAACACAGGGTACCAATCACCACCTACATAGGCCGAAGGCGTCTTCCTGTTCTCCCAAAGGAGAGGAGGCACTGAGGCCCCCTGGTCCGATCTTAGAAGCCCAGGCAAAGTTAGTAGGCTTGGTGGGTCCTATGCACCAGATGGGAATTTGGCCAGAAAATAGTAAGAGAGAGAGAGAAAGGGGCTGAATAACTTGGCTTACGTGGGGTACCAACATAATTCCGGACAAGGATTTTGCACCATCTGAATGGCGGGCACCCACGCTCCAGATGGGAATTCAGCCAGAAAACTGGGGAGCAGAAAGGAACGACATGAGGGAATCAGTCTTTCCGGAATTGATCCGATTTCTTTATTTTTCAGGTTTGTTTATATACCTTTTGTTACACATAGGGATGAATACAGAGAGTCACCCGGGGGTCAGCAGACCTGACCCTTGTCACAATCAGGTGCTTCATATAAAATTATACAAAGGTCTTATGAGTTTTTACATCATCTTCTGACCATGAGGTCCGCTGTCATTTTATGGCCCTTTCTGATACTGGTCAGTTAACCAGAAAGCTTATTTTTCCAGGAGTGATTTTTTTCAGGCACCACCCTCCAAATAAAGTTGCATTCCTATAGGGTGAGGGTGTCGTGAGTTACAATCAAGAAAGGAATTTACTTAACCTAAGGTGTAACATGATTAGTCTTAAAGGTTAATACTTAATTCTCCTATATGCTTAAATGTTAATACTTATTTCTCCTATATGCTAGTTATATTTATTATAAGGGCAGGGAATATGGAGATTTAGCAGCAAACATCAGTCCAACAAATGAAAACCCTTCACCAATGTTCCCTTTACAATCTATTTAGTCTTAAGATAGTGATAAGGTTACAGTTTTGCATAGCAAGGACATAGTGATTTATAACAAAGTACAGTGATCTATAACAAAAGAGAAAATTCATTAACTCAAAAAGTCTAGTATTGCTAACATCAAAAACTACTATATTTCCTTTTCTATATTCCAAATACATTGATTAATATATTCCCAGGTGCCTAAGGATATGGAGGCCTGGAGGCAATCAAATGAGAAAAGCCCTATGCTAATACTCCAAACTCTCTGTGCTGTTTATGGTTGAGAGGTTGTCACACAAGCTGGTCTGTCAGCAGAGAGGTTTGACCTGAGCCACCCTTGTCACACCCAGGGCAGGGAATTAGCAGTAATTATTGGCAGGACAAATGAAAAAACCCTTCACCAATATAATTCCTAATCAACCCACTAACACTATACTAATAATCTTCTAACTTCTCCAAAGAGTCTGTATTTAGAAAGTTTTAAAGCATCCCATGCCTCTCACAGTTGGGAGGCTGTAAACAATCACATGCGGCTGGACAACCTGATCAGGCAGGCTAGAGAACCTTCAGAGTTTGTAAGCTGAAACACTCTTGTCATGCCCAGGAATTTTTATTAACTGGAGCTGCAAGTTAACCCCTTCTCCGAGAGAAATGGTTATGGGGGAGAGCTCCCTGTAAAGTACTCTGGTTTTGGGGTAGATGCTCGGGAACAGGGGATCTCCTGAGGCTTGATCACGCCTTTGCGTATGCCAAGCTTCTTTTTCCTCATGACCTTTGCCATGGCCGGAGTTTCTCACACTGGTCCCCAACAGAGACCAACAGCTCTTTCCACCTGGGGTCCCAGCCCTCAGCGGCCAGCTGGGAGGCAGACCCAGGGCCAGGGCCCCAGCGCTGGCCGGGGCTGGTGTGGAAGGCTCCCAGGGCAGGCCTGAGGCCCAGCCTCCGCTGCCGTCTGCTCAGCGCCGGCCCGGGGTGTTGCAGGGCCGGGCGCAGGTCAGGGAGCCGTCGCGGTCGGTCAGGCCCGCCGTGCCCTCCCGCCTCCTCCACTTGGCTGAGAGCAGCCCCTGTTGCCTGCACAAAGTGTCCCGAGAGCTCCTGCAGGGCCCACTCAGCCTCTCCACGGGACGCGTCCTGCGGTTCCGCCAGCAGCGGAGGTGCCTGGTGAGCTGCGCTTGGGAAACGGGGGTTCTCCAGTCTCCAGGGGCTCAGCCCTGGGGCTCGAGGCTTCTCTGTCCGGGCAGGTTCCTGGGCAGCTGCGGGAAGGCCCGGGTCCCTGCAGCCCGACGCGGCGTCCCGAGGCGGCAGCCTGGCTGTGGAAGCAGGGGCTGGTTTCGGCTCTCCTTCGGGGCCTCTCCACGTCCCCCGTGTTTCTTTAGACTTGGGGCTTCTCACTGGAGCTGACCGTGCTGACAGAGAGAGAGCCTGAGGCTGAGCTCGGGGAAGGAACCCCGGCCTCTGGGGGCTGTGAAGCTGCCTGGGGCCTCCTGGCTCCCTTCCTGGGAGAGGCTCCGGGGCCCTGGGCTCCAGAGAGACGGCCTCACGGAGGGCGGGGCCTCGTGGGGATGGAGGTCCCCGGGCGACCGTGTCATCCACACCCAGACCGCCTGTCACCGGTCTCCTGGTGCCCCCGGGACGAGCTAGGGACCCGGCAGAAGCTGGGGGAGCCCGCGAAGCTGGCAGGGGCGGCGTCACGGTGCCGGCCCTGCGCCGCACGGCCGTGACACGCGTGCCTCTCCCTGCGCACGTGTGGACCCTGGGAGGGGAGCAGGCCGCGGGAGGGGGGGGGGCGGGCCAGGCCGCGGGGGTCTCCCCAGCTCCACCCTGACTTGCCGGCTGGTGCTCTTTCCGGCTTCCTCATCTGTGGCGTGGGGGCTGCAATAGTCCGTGAGAAGCACACCTGGGCCGAGTCACGCGCTGAGTGCCACCAGCCCCGGCCGTCCCTCCCTGCCGTCCAGGAGGGAACGGGCAGCCCCAAGCCTGGAGGCCGGGGGACTGGTCCAGCGCTGTCCAGTCTCGTATCTCGCCCTCTGGGGGAACCTGGGCCCAGGAGCCTGCAGGAACTGCCCACCTGGCTGGCCTTGGACCTGCCGAGCGCAGGCCCCTCTGTCCGCCAAGGCTGAGAGCGGCCTGACTGCCCAGCTGCTGCATCTCAGCTCCATCACAGCCTCAAAATAAAAGGAGAGCCCGGTCCTACTAATTCCCGGATCGGTGACTTAGTTAATTTGTAGAACCAGTTGACAAACTGAACACAGGCTTTGTCAGATGAGGAGCAGAGCCCCAGACAGAGAGGGACCCGCTGCAGAGACAGTGATTTAAATGCTAAGTGAGGGAAAACAGGGTCTGACCTCTGAAAGAGAGGCTGGTTTTTTCTATCAGAAAATGAAAGGGCAGGGCATATTTGAAGCCCCCAGGAGTGAATAACTACTGTCAGCCAGATCAGGCCTCCCGCCAGCGTGTGACTCTGAAACCCGGTTCATCTTAAAAGGCATTTGGTTCTGAGCATCTGCAATGCCCCCAGGGCTCTCGCTTTTCCTTTGACGATTTCCAAACTCTGAAAAAGCTAGATATGGCCCAGAGAGCAGATAGCCTGAAATTGCTTGCTGCTGCTGCTGAGTCACTTCAGCCGTGTCCGACTCTGTGTGACCCCACAGACGGCAGCCCACCAGGCTCCCCGTCCCTGGGATTCTCCAGGCAAGAACGCTGGAGTGGGTGCCATTGCCTTCTCCAATGCAGGAAAGTGAGAGTAAGAGTGAAGTGGCTCAGTCGTGTCCGACCCTTAGCGACTCCATGGACTGCAGCCCACCAGGCTCCTCCACCCATGGGATTTTCCAGGCATGAGTACTGGAGTGGGGGTGCCATCGCCTTATTACATTTCACCTAAAAAAAGGTTTGGGGGTTTTCATCTAGTGCGGGCCGCATGGTTCTGCCTGGCCTTCCGGACAAGCCCCGCGGGCGGTTCTGCTTGCCCCATGCTGCCAGTGTGAGGAGCTCCGCCCACGGCAAAAGTCATGAGGAAGGACGCTTGGCAAACCAAAGGCGTGATCAAGCCTCAGGAAACCCCCCTGCTCCCGAGCATCTACCCCCAAAACCAGAGTACTTTACGAGGGCTCTCCCCCATAACCATTTCTCTCGGAGAAGGAGTTAACTTGCAGGCTCCAGTTAATAAAAATTCCTGGGCGTGACAAGAGTGTTTCAGCTTACAAACTCTGAAGGTTCTCTAGCCTGCCTGATCAGGTTGTCCAGCCGCATGTGATTGTTTACAGCCTCCCAGCTGTGAGAGGCATGGGATACTTTAAAACTTTCTAAATACAGACTCTTTTGAGAAGTTAGAAGATTATTAGTATTTAGTGTTAGTGGGTTGATTAGGAATTATATTGGTGAAGGGTTTTTTCATTTGTCTTGTCAATAATTACTGCTAATTCCCTGCCCTGGGTGTGACAAGGGTGGCTCCAGGTCAAACCTCTCTGCTGACAAACTAGCTTGTGTGACAACCTCTCAACCATAAACAGCACAGAGTGTTTGGAGTATTAGCATAAGGCTTTTCTCATTTGATTGCTGCCAGGCCTTCATATCCTTAGGCACCTGGGAATATATTAATCAATGTATTTGGAATATAGAAAAGGAAATATAGTTAGCAATATTAGACTTTTTGAGTTAATGAATTTTCTCTTTTGTTATAGATCACTGTACTTTGTTATAAATCACTGTGTCCTTGCTATGCAAAACTGTAACCTTATCACCTTAAGACTAAACAGATCATAAAGGGAACATTGGTGAAAGGTTTTCACTTGTTGGGCTGATGTTTGCTGCTAAATCTCCATATTCCCTGCCCTTATAATGAATATAACAAGCATATAGGAGAAATAACTATTAACCTTTAAGATTAATCATGTTAACCTTGGGTTAAGTAAATTCCTTTCTTGATTGTAAGTCACTACACCCTCACCCTATAGGAATGCAATTTTATTTGGATGGTGGCGCCTGATTTAAGAAAAAAATTACCCCTGGAAAAATAAGTTTTCTGGCTAACTGACCGGTATCAGAAAGAGCCATAAAATGGCAGCAGACCTCATGGCCAGAAGATGATGTAAAAACCCGTAAGACCTGATTGTGACAAGGGTCAGGTCTGCTGACCCCCGCTGACTCTGTATTCATCCCTATGTGTAACAAAAAGGTATAAAAGCAAACCTGAAAAATAAAGAAATGGGATCAGTTTCTGGAAAGACTGATTCCCCCGTGTCGTTTCTTTCTTGCTCCCCGTTTTTCTGGCTGAATTCCCATCTGGTATGGGGGTACGCACCAAGCCTGCTAACTCTGCCTGGGCTTCTAAGATCAGACCAGGGAGGCCTCAGTGCCTCCTCTCCTTCGGGAGAACGGGAAGACGCCTGTGGCCTACGTAGGTGGTGATTGGTATTCCACGTAAACCAGTTATTCAGCCTCTTTTTCTCCACTAATTTTCCTACTACACTATCCGTTTCAATCTCTCTCTATATCTGTAATTAAATACTTTTTCCAGGAGGCCGATTCCGTCCCCATCTTCGAATCACCCTGGATCCACCGGGCTGGACCCTGGCACCATGCCTCTCCGTCAGTGACCGCCAGGCTCGGGGCCGCTGTGTCTGTGGCCGCGGGACGGTGACTCGGGGCCGGGGCTCCCAGCTGTTTCCCCGGCCGCTCGGCCACCGGCAACTCCACTGTCAGTGCCTCCTTGGGCCTGGGAGGGGACGCTGGGGTCCCTGGAGTCCTCTTTCTCTTCCCCTGGACCCCCGTCCTTTCAGGGCAGAAATGTGAGGTGGCCTGGAGACCACTGAAGGATGAGCCCCTCTGCCTGCGGGCATTCTCCCAGCTGCCCGGGGAAGAAGGAGCCTGTCGAAGCCCAGGGACGTGCTGGGGCCAGGTGAGGGTGCTTCCTCGGGTCTGCCTCGCTGGAGGAGTGGACGGCCCTGGCCCTGTGCAACCCCCACCCCCCGTCAAGCTGTCTGCAGGGGAAGGCAGGGGCTAGGAGACCAGGGGCCAAGAAATGCAAAAGTGACGTGTGGCTCAGGAAGACATCCTGTCCCGGAGTTGAAGAGGACGGAGGACGCTCTGGGGTCAGTGATGCAGCTGGACCACAGGCCAGGTCGGAGGTTAGGTGGAAACCTCACGTCAGTGCTGGAGTTCACCGGCCTCGATCACGGCCCTGGGGTTGTGTTAGAGAACTTTCGTCGGCTAAGGAAACCTGCCTCGAGGTCTGCATAGGGTCGATGACGTGTGTGGCCGTGGTCCCCGCGGCTCGGGGAGGGTGCGTGGTCACACAGTCACCTGTGTCTGCCTGCCCTGGCTTCCCTGGGGGCTCAGGCTGTAGAGAACCCGCCTGCAATACGGGAGACCTGGGCTTGATCCCTGGCTTGGGAAGATCCCCTGGGCTTGATCCCTGGCTCGGGAAGATCCCCTGGAGAAGGAAATGGCAACCCACTCCAGTATTCTTGCCTGGAGAATCTCATGGACAGAGGAGCCTGGCGGGCTACAGTCCACGGGGTCTCAAAGAATCAGACATGACTGAGTGACTCCTCATGCACACATGTGTGTCCGGGAGAGTGGGGGATAACTTCGCCCAGCACACAGGGCAGGACGTTAACAAGAGCTGAGCCTGGGCAAGATCTTTATGGTTGTTTCTGAGCTGATCCTACATATACCTTTAAGCTGTAGGTTTTTCAAATAAAATCAGGTCTCTGCACTGAATGTTAATCTCACTGTGAGGCCCCTCTCTCTGACACCCACACTGACACACACACACTTATACACACTCTCTCTCACACACATCCACACTCATTGACACTCATACACACCCACCCCACGCTCACACATACCCCACACTCACCCACACACACTCTTTCTCACATACACACTCACCGACACTCATATACACACACTTACCCACACTCGTACACACACACACTCATACACACCCCCACACACACTCACTCACACCCACCCACTGTCACACTCATACTCACACACACACATACACACACTCACACCCACCCACTGTCACACCCATACCCCACATTCACACACACACCCACCCACTCTCACACCCATAACCCCCCCACACACACACTCACACCCACCCCCTCTCAGACCCACACTCGCACACTCACATGCACTCTCACATGGCACTCTCTCTCTCTCCCTCCCCCATCATTCACGAGGGCCTGCAGGCCTGGTTTTCCACGGCTCTGTTTCATTGGCAGAACTAGTTTGAGAAGGTCTGTGTTTAAGCAGATGAACCAGGGACGTGACAAATTTTCCTGTGTGAGGGAGTGACGGGAGCAAGGCTGCGTGTGCCTGTGATGGCAAGCACTTCAAGCCGGGCGTTTGCCGCGGTCAGAGTTCACCTGTAGGCGCCGAGTGAGGCCAACGGGTGACTCGTTAGAAACCCCGGCTCCCCGCAGTCCTCCAGGCAGTTTGAGGGGCGAGGGTCTCCGGATGTGTGACCATCTCAGGGCTGGTGGTGAGGTCCAGCCCTGTCTCAGCCTTCCGGCTCCAGCCAGGCCGGCCAGCATGTTGTCACCATCGTCTGGGGAAGCGGGCATGGCTCTCGGTTTCCCACAGGGAGATATTCAGCATCGTATCTCAGTCCCTGCAGGAGGCCCTGGGAGCCGCTGACTAACTGCTGAGGCTGCGCTGTGGAATCGGGGGAGGCCCGGGGCACTAAAGCCTTTTTCTGCAAATAAGAAACCGGAGGAGGAGGGCCCCGTGGGCTCCGGCTTGGCTGCAAGTCCCCTTTTCTGCGACTCTCTCCATCCTGCGGGGGGGTGGGGTCAGGCAGGCACAGGAAAGGAAAGGAAATCTTGGTTGGAGGGGTCCCTCAAGAACTCAGGGGGCCTTGGAATCAGCACTAGAATGAGGGGGTCTTCCATTATCTTACAAGCGACCTGACCGGGGGATTGGATCAGAAGCCAGGGTGGAGGGGGAGACCCACGCCTGATACTTAGGGCAGCAGCCTCCCTGCTGCCGCCCCTCCCCACCCCCGACACCCGGCTTCCAGAGCCTTCCGTCTGTAAGCCCTGAGTCTGCCCTCAGACCCGAGCTCCCAGGACCCGCAGAGTCGTCGCTGAGCCCAGGATCTTGTTACAAATCGCAGAAGGCTCAGGGAGGAGCCGGAGGATCCCTGAACGCTGCCCTGCCTGGCACCGGGCAGTACCTGACCTATCGACGGATAGATCCACAGCGGACGGGTGGGTCGGCGCCGTGCTCCCCTGCATCTGGTTTAAGCTCCACTGCGGCTCAGAGACCACCCACACCCTGGGCGCCCCAGGCCGGCGGGGACCACGGTGTCTAACTCTCGGCCCCGGATTCCGTCCGCCAGTTTGAGGACGGGGTTCTCAGCATGGGCTTCTGCTGGGAGGTGCTGGCCGCCCTGGGACAGCATGTCGGGGGATCTTTCTTCCCCCAGCTCAAGAGCAGCCTCAGTTCCATACGGAGAAGAAGGAACCGGACCGTCACTGGCACAGGAGCCACAGCCCGCCCCTGGCCCTGGATACCGACGTGCTCCTTCACCTCTGACCCCAGCCTGACCGTCAGCTGCAGTCAGACCTCCAGAAGCTCGGGAGGATGAGGTGAGAAGGCTGGGGAGTCAGCGCTGGGTGGAGCCTGCTCTTCCGCTGGGGGCCCAAGGGGACCCGCATCCCCACGCTCCAGCCCAGGCCTCTGGCGGCATTTCTATGAGCAGTTCCTTCCAAACGAGCGCAGCGCGTCTGCACATAGACGCTGCTCCACGCTGGGGCTTACCTGACCCACTGCCAGCAAACTCCCGGTCCGGGGAGGGGACACCAGAGGCAGGAGCCAGGGCTGGTGAGCAGCTGTTTCGCACCTAGAATTTCCTCATCTGCTCGCCTCATTGAGGAGAGACGTGCACTTTACTTCTCGCCAGGCTCCCAGCACCGACCCAGGGCCCAGCCTGTCGCAGGCACCGAGTAAGCTTTCTAGATGAATCCACGGGTGACGCAGAGGCTTGGAGGGGACTCAGCAATGAGGATGGATGAATCTGGTGGCAAGGGGGGGTAAAGGTCAGAGGAACAGGACTCCTTGGCCGGGGCCGGGGGGTCAGGAAGGCAGTGGGGGGGTGACGCAGTGGCTGCAGGCGGGGGAGGGGTTCCGGGAGGCTAAGGAAGCACCCTGGCCGAGGCCGAAGACATAGAAGCAGGACAGCCTGCTGTGGCCACAGGAAACACCAGCAGCCACCCGAGCGTTGTCAGGAAGGAGGCGGGAGGACCATCCTGCCAGCCCTGCGCCTGACGTCTGCACGGCCTCCGGCCGCCGAGTCTGAGGGATGACTCACGGGGCAGAGAGTGAGGAGTGACCGGAGGCTTTCACAGGGAGACGGAGGCGGGAAACGGCTTTAGTTCTCCGTCTGAAAATCAACGAAAGAAGAACCCTAACTCGGGAAGGTGCGGCGATTAGCTGAGATCACGTCTGACCCTCTGTGACCCCGTGGACTGCAGCCCGCCAGGCTCTTCTGTCCATGGATTTCCCAGGCAAGCGTACGGGAGTGGCTGCCACTTCCTCCTCCAGGGCATCTTCCCGACCCGGGGATCGCACCTGCATCTCCGGCCTCAGTTGGCGGGTTCTTCACCAGCTGGGCCGCCAGGGAAGCCAGCCGCTCAGTTGTGTCCGACTTCTTCGTGACCCCATGGACTGCAGCACACCAGGCTTCCCTGTCCTCTGCTGTCTCCCTGCGTTTGCTCAAACTCATGTCTATCATGTGAGAAGTAGATTAGGTAAACTCTTCTTTGCTCGGTTTCAGAACAGGAAGCGTGGAGACTGTGCCCGAAGACTAAATAGAGAAGTTCAGTGCAGACAAATGAAACTCTGGGTACACGTCCCCACAGGAGCACAGCCACACCCAGCAGAGGGCTACGCTTACAGCCTCCGACACCAGCAGGGTCTTCCCAGCACTTCCCGTGGGCGGCAGGCTGGATCCGGCGAAGCGGCTCCAGTCACCTGGCTAGACAGAGGAGGAACTTATAAAACTAAGTGTTACTTAATACATTCAGCAAAAAAAAAAACCCCCAAAAACCAAAAAAACCAAAGTCCGTTAACCTCAAAGGATAGATTGGAACCAATATTTCAAATGTTTATATACACATCATATAGTATGTTGTATATTTAATAAAGTAGAAATGTAAGCTAAGGGTTTTTTTTTTCCTAAAACTTGAGAAATATATGTATCTTGCTTGAAAGAGAAAAATACTTTGGCTCTAAAGTTTCAATAAATTATTTTTTAATTATGCTAATACTCAAATATGGACAGATCTTCCCCAGTAGTTCAGATGATAAAGAATGTGCCTGTAATGCAGGAGACCTGGGTTTGATCCCTGGGTCGGGAATATCCCCTGGAGAAGGGAAAGGCTACCCACTCCAGTGTTCTGGCCTGGAGGATTCCATGGACAGAGGAGCCTGGTGAGCTACAGTCCACGGGGTCACAAAGAGTCGGACACGACTGAGCAACCAATACTTCAAATATGTACAAATGTAAAATTATATATGAGCTCCTTATACTTGTAGGAAATTAAATAGGATACAGCTATAGAAGCAGTAAAATCCTAAGGAACATCATTCCATCGTAACAGATGCGCCGTCCTGGTTTATCCAAGATTCTGAGGAGCTTGCGAGTTCTCTGCTTCACTTGCTGGCCGAACAAATTCTTCTCGTTGCAAGTATACACCACCATCCGAGTCGTCAAGATCACATTTCCACTTTTCCCCAATAAATCCATTTAGCTGCGGCTCATTATGTAGATGAGCCAGTCATAATAACGCACCATCGAAGCAGTGCTGAGACACGAAGACAGCTGCGCAGATAAACGAATGTGTGTGCGCGCGCTCGTCGCCCAGGCATGTCGGACTCTGTGCGACCCCGTGGGTTGTAGCCCGCCAGGCTCCTCTGTCCATGGGATTCTCCAGGCCAGAACACTGGAGTGGGTTCCATTCCCTTCTCCAGGGGATCTTCCCAACCTGCTCTCCTGAACTGCAGGCAGATTCTTTACTGTCTGAGACACCGGGGAAGTCACACAGGCAAAAAAAAAAAAAGAAAAAATGCACAGGAGACACCTAGGTCTTTCCTGGCTCCAGGACCCTGGGATTCGCCACCGCTTGAAGTAAGGAAGAAGCAATTCCAAATGCATTTTGAAAACTGGAAGGTCCGAGGGGGCCTTGCCAGGGCTCGTGAGTGATCTGTTTGCACGTGTGATGGGAGGAAGTTCAGAAGATAGAAAGTGCTCTGGTGTCCTGAAGACAGTTTATGAGCACGGTGAGAACAGAGCAACGCCGCAGGTCACTGAACAGCTGCTGAAGGTGGATGGGAGGAGCTCCGGCCCTCCTCTGGGACAAAGCATGTGAAGTCCATGCCGGAATCGCTTGGGGAGACGCTGACAGTCCGCCCAGGCACAGAGGGAGCGAGAGACGTGCTGAGCACAGACTGGCTGCAGGCAATCACCTCTCGCAAGAAAGTGAGGGGGAAGGATGGAGTTACCTGTCTGAACACGGAAGCCTTTGAGCGCAAGGCTGAATTCTGTAAAACCAAGAAGGTCAGAGGGTGAACAGACCGATCCTAAACCCAGATCCCAGGACCTGCGGAAACTTAGTTTGGAAAAGACACACTTAGTACTTTCCAAAGAAGGCATTAATTTTTCATAGCAAGTAAATTCATGGGGCCCCTGATCATATACTTAACACCAGGGAGGTTTGCAAGACTTGAGACGTGACTGGTGGTTGAGACGCGAAGTCCCGTGGAGGAAGCGGGGTTTCACCCACCTGGGGTCAGCCTGAGGAGCCCACGTGCCATCACCGTGGGGACAGAGTCCTGGGCGGTGGGCCTCGGGCTTCGGCGAGGACGACCTCATGGGGAGAGGCTGCCTGGAAATGGCAAGCGCTGAAGGCAGGTTGATGGCTACCGATTCAGAGGAAAACAACTTTAAACTTACTGGTGATGTTCCAAACTAAGGAACACCAGACTCCACTTCTGCTCCTGCTCGGGGACAAAGTGAGGAGCAAAGGTGCCTTTTCTCAGCCTCCTGAAGCGCTTACGGATGCTTCCCCCTGGCCCTCCCTCGAAAATATTTATGACTCATGAATGGTCTTTCCCCTAAGTGCCTTTTGAATTGTATTTAATCAGCATTCATTTATTTATTCATAGCGAACACTTATTGAAAGGCAATACATCGATCATGGGAGGCAGGTATTAATGTGACGCGGCCTCTGCCCTCCAGGAGCTCATGGTCCAGTGGTCGAGAGCCGAGGGCGCCGTGCAGAGCGCGGGCTCGGCCCCCCACCGGCCCGGCGGGCCAGCTGACCGCCCCTGGCACCTGAGACCCCTTTCTGAGGGCTCCAACGCCCTGGCAGCGGCCCCGGAGTTGGCGGGCTGGGGAATGACGATGCTGTGTATGCGCGGAACATAAACCCCCAGTGAAGACAGGGTGTGAGCCTGGGCGCTGCGCTCCTCGAGGAGTGGCTGACGGAGCAGGAACCCCGGGGAGGCAAGGACAGTGATGGGAGCTCCATGGACCGGGGGACCGCGGGCCTGACCCCGCGGAAGGAGATGGTCCTGAACACAGGCGGTCACCTGGGCGGCTGGGAGGTGATAGGGACCGGGGTGCCGGCCGCAGGCGGGGACAGGAGCAGCCCCGGGAAGCGCCGCTCGTGGGCCCGCTCCTTGATGGCTGTCCCAGCCTCGTCCTCGGGAGTGGCAGCCGCTGCTCGGCGGTTCAGCGTCTGGGCTCCTGGGGAAGGCTCTGCGCTGCTGCACCGTCTCCTTGGCCCGACCCTGTGAGGTGGGCCGGGCAGCCCTCTCATCCCCAGCTCCATGGAGGCGTCCACAGTAAAGAGTGATGCAAATAAACACCTTGCGAGCTGGCGTTTTAGCTGCGTTTTGCACTTTTCCTGGTTGAATATCAACAGCCTGCCCAGACTCTGCAGGACTCGGTAAAGATGGTGTGAGACTGGCCTCAGGGGTCCTGGGGTGGGGGTGGGGGAGTGGTCGTGGGCCTCTGCTGGGAGAAGGGCCCCCAGGGTGTCAGGACCAAGGACTCAGGTCAGGGGTGACCTCTAGGGACACTGCACAGCGGGCGTGCAGTAGGCCAGAAGCAGGCAGGAGTCAGCGAGCGGGGCGCGTTGGAACCGCGGCGGCTGAGAGCGAGGCTCTGCGGAGGAGAGGCGGGGGCTGGGGCTGCACGCAGAGCACCTGCCCTGGGCCAGGCCCCCGAGACCAGGGGCTGGGGGTGTAGTGGGGTAGGTGGGGAGGTTGGGGTGGGGAGCCGTGGCTTCCTCCTGCAGCTGTGCAGCCGGGGCTGGGCAGGCGGGCAGCGCCGGGGACCCGCCCCCTGCGGCCGCCGGGAGACGCTCCTCCCTCCTGCGCAGAGCAGGGGCGCAGCCCGTGCGGTGCGGATGCCTCCTGCCTTTCATCTCCTGCATCATTTAAATACACAGCAAAGGCTTTTTCTTTCCAGCTGTCTCAGCGATCGCTACGAGCCTTGCAAGAAATGTGTCCTTGATTACAGTCTGGTGACCTATGAGATCACTGCAGAAGAAAAGCATTTTTAACCATCATTTTATTTATTTTGCCAAAATTGCACTTTGGAGTCTGCCGCTGGCAGGGACCACAGCACCATTTCTAAGCATTATCGCGAAGATGACGCTGGCGGAGGGAAACCTGATCTAAAACACCCCTTTTTGATATTGATTTAATATCAGAGGGCCATTTTCTCTTCATCTCAACCAGATGCTAAAAGGAACTTTAGGTGGATAGAAAGGACATTTCCTGAGCAAGGTAATGCTCATTAACCTAAAATAAACGGCAGCTTGTTTCCTTCCTTTGAAACATCTTCGCACATTATATATATATATATATATATATATATAGAAAGGTAGCTGTGTGTTGAGACAGCAAGATTCTAAAGGATAAAAATAAATGCGAAGGACACATTTTTGCCTGTTTATATGCGTCCTTCATTCTTTGCAGTTTTATTGAGATATAATGATCAATAACACCGTCTAAGTTTAGGGGGCAGGACACGACGATTTGATACATATATAAATGATTACCTCATCAGATGAGTTAACACATCCACCACTCTAAACAGTTCCATTTGTGTGTGCATGTGTGTGGCAAGAACATTTAAACTCTCTAGTGTTCAGTTCAGCTGCTCAGTCGTGTCCGACCCTTTGCGACTCTAGGGACTGCAGATACCAGGCCTCCCTGTCCATCACAGTCTCACAGACTTTGCTCAAGCTCATGTCTATCAAGTCAGTGATGCCATCCAACCATCTCATCCTCCGTCGTCCCCCTTCTCCTCCTGCCTTCAATATTTCCCAACATCCGGGTCTTTTCCAATGAGTGAGTTCTTCCAGTCTGTATTGTTAGCAAGTTGCAAATATTCGACATAGCTTCCGTTCCCAGGTTGAACACCAGTTTCGCCAGACTTATGCCTCTTATAACTGAAAGTCTGTATCCTTTGAGAAACACTCCCTGCCCCATTTCCTCCACCTCCCAGTCCCTGGAAACTAGCCTTCTACACCCTGTCGCTGAGCTGGACTTTAGGATTTCGTGATAAGTGAGACTGTGCGCGTTTGTCTGTCTGCCTGGTTTCACTCTGCACGGCGCCCTCGGGCCCAGCCCTGCTGGTGCCAGCGGCAGGGTCTCCCCTCTCTCTTGGCCGAATAGCATCCGCGGGATGAGCGCCGCGTCTTCCGTCCACTCATTCCTGATGCAGGCTTAGTTGTTTCCAGGCCCCTGTCACTGTGGATCAGGTGGCACTGAAGGCGGAGCCAGCAGCTCTGAGGTCCTGGTCCGTCTCCTGCAGATAAATCTCCGGAGTGCGGTGGTCCTGTTTTGATTGTTGAGGACCCTCCAACCCCCCGAGGGCTGTTTTCCACGGTGGTGGCACCGGCTTGCGTCCCCACCCAGAGTGCTCACGCCCCTTTGCTATGGCTGTTTCTGGCTTTCTGACGCTGCCCATGCTGAGAGGTGGGCAGGTCTCTTATCGGGGCTCCGGCTCGCATCCCTCTGGCGGCTAGTGAGCCGCTTTCTTTGTATTTTCGTGGCTATTTGTGTGTCTTCTTTGGAAAACGCCTTTCAAGCCGTCTGCCCATTTTAAAATCGTGTTCCGTGTGTGGTTTGGTTGCCGAGTTGCAGGAGCTCCCTGTGTATTTTGGATGTGATTTGCTCACACTGAGTTCACAATCTTCCCTTCTCCGCCGTCTTCTAGAGGTGGCTGGCGGAGGTGCGGTGGGGAAACCATCCGGCTCTGGATATTTCCTTTTCAGAACTTTGACTGCAAGGTCAGCTTTCTAAGAGGGCTGTAACCCACTCGCGCTGTCCACGCCATCTCGGCTGATTTTCGGCAGGTCGTGGTCTTCGAGGGGCTGGGCCCTTTCTTCTGAGCTGTCACACGTGTGCGCCTTGCTCACACAACCCCCTTTTGTCCTTTAGTGACCACGGGCTCTGCAGTTATGTTCACGGCCTTATACCCGATACCGCTGATCTGTGTAATCTATTTACCTTTCTCAGGCTTTCTAAAGGTCTGTCAATTTTGTTCATTTTTAAGCAGAAGAACTGACTTTGTGTTTCAGCAATCTTCTTAATGTTTTTAATAATACTTATTACCGCCTTATCATTTTTTCCATTTCTCGTGCTTTGGACTTGTTTCGGCCTTCTTTTGCTGATTTCTTGAGCTGGGAACGTCTGTTACTGACCTGAAACTCTCCTTATTTTCTGAAGCTTCCCCGTCAGCTCTGCTTTCGCTGCCTTCTGCAGATTCTGACAGGCTGCGCGTTCGCCTTCAGTGGCAACGCAGCTGCTGGGGCCCTTTCCATGCCATTGTGGCCTGCTTATATTTCAGCAAGGTCAAAATGTTACTAAGCATGTGTTCACTTTGTAATTAGAGAAGTGAAAATTCAGTGTGACATGCGTCTCCTGCCTCCTCAGTCATCACGGAAGAGGCCAAGTGTGACACCAGGGTCAGAGAAACGGCCGAGAGTCCCGGCCGGAAAGAGGGAGCAGGGGCGCGTGCTGGGCTGGGGCGGAGGGGATGGTCCGGCCGCGTCGGGCAGGGACGGCTCGCTGGGCTCTGTGTCCGCTGGGTTAAGACGTCCGTCTCTAAGACCCTGTCCGGCACCTGAGAGGTGTTTGCAAGGTGATCAGACTTCGACTCAGATCTAAGACCGCAGGCTCTGAGGCCAGAATGCTCTCTTTTAGAAAGTGAGATGAAAGACAACACAGTCTTCATTAACTGACAGAATAATTTTCCACACGTACAACATGGCTCTGGAAATTTCACCTAATATTCGTGACATTGTTTGTGACTTGTGTGTTTCAGATGGGCAGCAGCCTGCAGAGAAAACCATCCTTGCTGTGGAATCAATAATCTCTACAGACCAGACTCTTGCTCGTTGATTAGATGGGGAAGTTTCTGCCTGCAGTGCAGGAGACAGGGGTGAGCCCTGTGCTGGGAAGATCCCCTGGAGAAGGGCACAGTAACCCACTCCAGTATTCTTGCCTGGAGAATCCCCTGGACAGAAGAGCCTGGTGGGCTGCAGCCCATGGGGGCTGGGAAGAGCTGGGCATGACAGAATGGCTAAGCACTGGCTGCTGAAATGACTCTATTTTGCTGCTTTTCATCTTTAATTTTAATGCAAGTAATACAGCCTTCGTGCAGGCGGCGCTGCAGCAGGCTTCCTTTTAAACAGACTCAGTGACAAAATTAATCTTTGTTGTTCCTTTTGATGTAATCTTGAAAAATTCAAATAGTGAAATCTACTAATAGGCATTCCATAACCTATTATATAAATTCTAATTTTCAAAAGTTTATCAGGTATCTTTTTAAACATTAACTTGTTGAATCCTCTCAAAGTTTGGCAAGCTGAATATGTTCATTCTATTTTAAAAATTAGAAAATTGAAGTTGGAATGAGGAAGCTGCTTGGAGTCATACGTCCACCAGCAGGCACTGACCCCGTCTTTCTGATGCAGCCTCAGTACACTTCGCTGTCTCCTCCTTTCTCTTACTGACAGCAGGGTGAAACAGTCTCAGAAGCATTCTGAAGATGAGACAGACTCTTCCAACACCATTTTTGAAGATAACATTCAATTCATTTGACACAGCAAAAACACACTCCCGACAGGGATTGTGGGCCAGATAGAAAACTGAAGGACATAACATCTGCTAGAAGGGAATGGCAAACCACTTCAGTATTCTTGCCTTGAGAACCCCATGAACAGTATGAAAAGGCAAAATGATAGGATACTGAAAGAGGAACTCCCCCAGGTCAGTAGGTGTCCAATATGCTACTGGAGGCCAGTGGAGAAATAACTCCAGAAAGAATGAAGGGATGGAGTCAAAGCAAAAACAATACCCAGCTGTGGATGTGACTGATGATAGAAGCAAGGTCCAATGCTGTAAAGAGCAATATTGCATAGGAATCTGGAATGTCAGGTCCATGAATCAAGGCAAATTGGAAGTGGTCAAACAGGAGATGGCAAGAGTGAACGTCGACATTCTAGGAATCAGTGAACTAAAATGGACTGGAATGGGTGAATTTAACTCAGCTGACCATTATATCTACTACTGCGGGCAGGAATCTCTCAGAAGAAATGGAGTAGCCATCATGGTCAACAAAAGAGTCTGAAATGCAGTACTTGGATGCAATCTCAAAAACGACAGAATGATCTCTGTTCGTTTCCAAGGCAAACCATTCAATATCACAGTTATCCAACTCTATGCCCCAACCAGTAATGCTGAAGAGGCTGAAGTTGAACAGTTCTATGAAGACTTACAAGACCTTTTAGAACTAACACTCCCAAAAAGATGTCCTTTTCATTATAGGGGACTGGAATGCAAAAGAAGGAAGTCAATAAACACCTGGAGTAACAGGCAAATTTGGCCTTGGAATGCGGAATGAAGCAGGGCAAAGACTAACAGAGTTTTGCCAAGAAAATGCACTGGTCATAGCAACACCCTCTTCCACCAACACAAGAGAAGACTCTACACATGGACATCACCAGATGGTCAACACTGAAATCAGACTGATTATATTCTTTGCAGCCAAAGATGGAGAAGCTCTATACAGTCGTCAGCAAAAACAAGACCAGGAGCTGACTGTGGCTCAGATCATGAACTCCTTATTACCAAATTCAGACTCAAATTGAAGAAAGCGGGGAAACCACTAGATCATTCAGGTATGACCTAAATCAAATCCCTTATGATTATACAGTGAAAGTGAGAAATAGATTTAAGGGACTAGATCTGATAGATAGAGTGCCTGATGAACTATGGACAGAGGTTCATGACACTGTATGCGGGGGTGCTCCACAGAAAGAGTAGAGGCAGTGGAACTTCCCTCAGCAAAGCCGAGGGGTCCCGAGGAGTGGTGAGCCTGCTGTCCGCCAACCCAGCCCGTCAGAGACAATCAGACACGACAAGGGTTCCGTGGAAGCAGTTCCACTTTATTGCTGCAAACTCCCAGCTTATATAGGCAAGCAGTGGGGGGTTAGGAGGGACTTTCCATAGTTGCACCAATCATGTTAAAGGTCAAATCGTCACGTGCCTTCAGTTACATCAATCACGTTAAAGGTCAAATCGTCATGTGCCTTCTATGGTGATCACCGTTATCCACGTGCACGGAAATCAAGAGAGCCAATCAAAAACTTTGACAAACAACATAGACCTTGCCCCTATCACTTCCGCCAGGCGCCATCTTAGCTTCCAAATGCAAAGCTAGCCCCTCCCTTCTCCCCCCCACCGGGATTTCCAATTTAGGGCCCCACAATTGTACAGGAGAGAGGGATCAAGACCATCCCCATGAAAAGAAATGCAAAAAAGCAAAATGGCTGTCTGGGGAGGCCTTACAAATATCTGTGAAAAGAAGAGAGGCGAAAAGCAAAGGAGAAAAGGAAAGATATAAGCATCTGAATGCAGAGTTCCAGAGAATAGCAAGAGATAAGAAGGCCTTCCTCAGCGATCAATGCAAAGAAATAGAGGAAAAGAACAGAATGGGAAAGACTAGAGATCTCTTCAAGAAAATTAGAGATATCAAGGGAACGTTTCATGCAAAGATGGTCTCGATGAAGGACAGAAATGGTCTAGACCTAACAGAAGCAGAAGATATTAAGAAGAGGTGGCAAGAATACACAGAAGAACTGTACAAAAAGATCTTCACGACCCAGATAATCATGATGGTGTGATCACTCACCTAGAGCCAGACATCCTGGAATGTGAAGTCAAGTGGGCCTTAGAAAGCATCACTACGAACAAAGCTAGTGGAGGTGATGGAATTCCAGTTGAGCTCTTTCAGATCCTGAAAGATGATGCTGTGAAAGTGCTGCACTCAGTAGAAGTAACTTCGCTCAGTCGTGTCCGACTCTTTGCGACCCCATGGACTGCAGCCTACCAGGCTCCTCCCTCCATGGGATTTTCCAGGCAAGAGTACTGGAGTGGGTTGCCATTTCCTTCTCCAGGGGATCTTCCTGATCCAGGGATCGAACCCGGGTCTTCCACATTCCAGGCAGACGCTTTAACCTCTGAGCCACCAGGGAAATATGCCAGCAAATTTGGAAAACTCAGCAGTGGCCACAGGACTGGAAAAGGTCAGTTTTCATTCCAACCCCAAAGAAAGGCAATGCCAAAGAATGCTCAAACTACCGCACAATTGCACTCATTTCACACGCTAGTAAAGTAATGCTCAAAATTCTCCAAGCCAGGCTTCAGCAATACGTGCACCGTGAACTCCCTGATGTTCAAGCTGGATTTTAGAAAAGGCAGAAGAACCAGAGATCAAATTGCCAACATCCGCTGGATCATGGAAAAAGCAAGAGAGTTCCAGAAAAACATCTATTTCTGCTTTATTGACTATGCCAAAGCCTCTGACTGTGTGGATCACAATAAACTGTGGAAAATTCTGAAAGAGATGGGAATACCAGACCACCTGACTTGCCTCTTGAGAAACCTATATGCAGGTAAAGAAGCAGCAGTTAGAACTGGACATGGAACAACAGACTGGTTCCAAATAGGAAAAGGAGTATGTCAAGGCTGTATATTGTCACCCTGCTTATTTAACTTATATGCAGAGTACATCATGAGAAACACTGGACTGGAGGAAGCACAAGCTGGAATCAAGATTCCTGGGAGAAATATCAATAACCTCAGATATGCAGATGACACCATCCTTATGGCAGAAAGTGAAGAGGAGCTAAAGGGCCTCTTGATGAAAGTGAAAGAGGAGAGTGAAAAAGTTGGCTTAAAGCTCAACATTCAGAAAACGAAGATCATGGCATCCGGTCCCATCATTTCATGGGAAATAGATGGGGAAACAGTGGAAACAGTGTCAGACTTCATTTGGGGGGCTCTAAAATCACTGCAGATGGTGACTGCAGCCATGAAATTAAAAGACGCTTACTCCTTGGAAGGAAAGTTATGACCAACCTAGACAGTATATTCAAAAGCAGAGATATTACTTTGCCGACTAAGGTCCGTCTAGTCAAGGCTATGTTTTTTCCTGTGGTCATGTGTGGATGTGAGAGTTGGACTGTGAAGAAGGCTGAGCACCGAAAAATTGATGCTTTTGAACTGTGGTATTGGAGAAGACTCTTGAGAGTCCCTTGGACTGCAAGGAGATCCAACCAGTCCATTCTGAAGGAGATCAACCCTGGGCTTTCTTTGGAAGGAATGATGCTACAGCTGAAACTCCAGTACTTTGGCCACCTCATGCAAAGAGCTGACTCACTGGAAAAGACTCTGATGCTGGGAGGGATTGGGGGCAGGAGGAAAAGGGGACGACAGAGGATGAGATGGCTGGGTGGCATCACGGACTCGATGGACGTGAGCCTGAGTGAACTCCGAGAGATGGTGATGGACAGGGAGGCCTGGCGTGCTGCGATTCATGGGGTCGCAGAGTCGGAGACGACTGAGACGCTGAACTGAACTGAACTGAGGTTTTCTCTCTAAAGCCGGTTGATAGGATTAAGCCAAGTTGCAACGCCAGGTCTCACGGTGGCATTCACCCCTCTGAACAGCAGAGGGCAGCACCGGGCCGGCTCACGGAGACCGTCCGCAGTGACCCCCGTCACCCGGCTTGCTCCCCGATTACGCGGGTGTAGCCCGCCTCGGGCTCTAGGGGGCGCTGGTGACGACAAGGAGGGGCGTCCTCGGTGGTCCTCTGAGGGTTTGCGGGATGGAGAGGAGTTGAGAAAGCTCTGCACCAAAGTACATTTTCTCCACCTAGTGATCCTGTCAGATTTCTGCGTCCCACGTGGTGAATGCTTCCTTCAAACATGTTTCTACTCCATGCCCTGCAGCAAGAGTTCCAAATAATTTCCCAGGAACAAAGAACCTTAAATTTCCACACAGCCCACCGGGGATGTTTGGAAAGGAAAGAGCACTCACTGGGGAGAAAAGATATCATGCTGCTTTAAAAGGGCACAGAGACAGAAGCTTTGGCATGGTGGATGCATGGGCTTGTCACGCCCTGATCGGACCCGGGTGCCAGCAGAGAAGGTGCTGAGGCTTAACCACCAGGCCGCCAGGAGGCCCTGCAAGCTGTGTTAATGCACAATTTTATATTTAGTGAGTTTTTATCTTTAATAAGTTTTATAAGTTTTTATCACCTAATTTTTAAATGAGTGTTAAAATAAGAAGTATTAATATATTTCATGTCTGCGTGTTCAGCTGCGTCTGATTCTTTGCGGGCCCAGGGACTGTAGTGCAATGCAGGTGACCCAAGTTCAGTCCCTGGATGGGCAAGACGGGCTGGAGAAGGGAATGGCAGCCCACTGCAGAATTCCTGCCTGCAGAGTCCCATGGACAGACCATGAGGTCCCAGAGTCAGACATGACTGAGCGATCTCACCCGCTCGCTCGCTGGCGCATGGACTGCGGCCCGCCAGGCCCCTCTGTCCGTGGCTCTGCAGGCAGGAACATGGAGTGGGCTGCCGCTTCCTCCTCCACGGAGTCTTCCCGATTCGGGGCCTGACCCCACGCCTCTGTGTCTCCTGCCCTGCAGGCAGGCTTTTCGCCGCCGCTGGCGCCAGCCGGGAAGCAATGCATTTTACAGGCCGTCACCATCAAGCAGGCGTTTAGAGACTGCGTTCCGGTTAGTGACGTAGGCCCCTTTCAGTTACTCTTAGGTGGTGTGTTCAGAGCAGAAAGGACCTGGCCTGCAAGAGACGTGGGTCCCAGACTCTGCTCGACCGCTCGGCGCTGTGCCAGCCTGAGCAAAACCCTCAGCTTCTTTGAGCCGCAGCCTCCCTATTTCTACAGCTCAGGTCACAAAATTCTCATCAGGGAGGCCTGGCGAGGAGAGCCGTCTCATCTCCGACGCCTGCACGCCTGGCCGGCAGCACGCATGTAGCTGAGGCCGGTGCTCAGGGTCACTGGCACGAGCGCAGCCCGGGGGGCATCCAGCTGTGCCCCTCCGCAGTGCGCCTGCCTCCTCCACCGTCCCGGCCAGGAAGCCTCGGTTCCAGCACAGCCGAGCCCTCTCGGTGTCCTGTGGGGGGTCCATGGCATGGGGGACGCTCTCGTGCACCCACACCCTTCCCCCTCCTACCCCGTGGCGCTGCTTGGCCGGCCTGGGCAGTGGAGGCGGCCCGACGCCCCACCTGCTCAGGAGACGGGCTAGGAGAACACCACCCCCAGGGACCCGGCTCTGACGGAGCCCCAGCGGCTGGGTCTCCCTGAACTCGCGGCTTCCCGAACGGGCTGCAGCCGGCGGTCTGGGGCCAAGGCCGACTTGCCGGCCGCCATGCTCTTTACGCAGCGGGGCTTCTAAGGCGGGGAGAGGAAGGCTCGTCACGCGAGCTGCGGCGCGTCCTCACACGCTGCTCCGTGGCCATCCAGGCCCAGAGCGGGGCTGGGCGTGCAGATGCTAAGACACTAATGCGCGCAACAAGCTTGCCGGGGAGGACGTCCGCGCAGCCCAGCAGTGAGGACCGCGCCTCCCGGTGCCGAGGGCTCAGGCTTGATCTCTGGTTAGGGAGCTGAGATCCCGTAGGTCTCACAGCCAAAAAACCAAAATGAAAAACAGAAGCAATATTGCCACAGATTCAGTAAAGGCTTAAAAATGTCCATGTTAAAAAATCTTAAAAATAAAAAAGACTAATGGGGGCTGTCCCTAGGGCACAATTATGCCTGATTTGTAGCCTTCAGGTATTTTTGTGGCTTCTCAGTTTTTCCATGTACATTTGCTGTTTTGGGGGCAGAAAAAAGTCTACTTTAAAATAATCGCCACTGAAATAAAAACAATTTTGTAAGTTAATATATGGAGACCATTTCCCCAACCAGAAAGATGACAAAAGAAAACTCTAAAAATACAAAATGAATGCTTAAATTGAAAATAAGAGGCCACAATGCCAAGACACGAAGGAAAATGGGGTAAAACCTAATAAGACCTAGTAGAAATTAGAACAAAGCATTTGGCATTGATTGGATTGTTTTCTCCCAAGAAAATAAGAAATCCTATCGGGTTATGGCTAAAATGCTGTTTGGAGTTCCGGAAATAGAGCTTAGGCAGTGATGTTGTGTCTGGAAGTTTGCTCTGAGAGCCCAGGGAGAAACAGTGATCTGATCAGAGACGGTGGACGGGCTCACGATTGAAGAGCTGAGGGTCGGCTTGGAGCAGAGTCAGCAGGACCACAGTCTGGCCATAAAGGGATCGAAGTCAGTCCCCCTCCCCCCGCCCGGCTCCCGCCCCCCCCCGCCCCCGCCCACTCTCGGCCTCTCCATGTACAGGGCACCTTCAACCCCATCTGTAAACAACGGTGACAAAGACTCGTGGGTGTTGCCCGCGTGTGGGACTGCTCTACTGAATCCTCTCCTTTCTAAGGGTCACTTCTGTGCTTACGGCTGCACGGCCATCCCTGCTGCGCGCGGGCGCTCCCCAGTCCTGGCGAGCAGGGGCTCCTCCCCAGCCGCGGGGGCAGGCTCCTTTCTGCGGTTTCTCCTGTCGCGGGTCACAGGCTCCAGGCACTCGGGCTTCGGTGGCTGTGGCTCACAGGCTTAGGTGTCCTAGGTGTCCTGTGGCACGTGGGCTCTTCCGGGACCAGGGATCACACCTGTGTCCCCTGCGTTGGCGGGCGGATTCTTTACCACTGGGCCACCAGGGAGCCCGCTCCTGAATTGTTAACGGCTTCTAAGTTTAAGCAAAGCCAATCTACCAGACATAGAGAAGTGGTCACTGAATTACCCACAAAGAGCAAAGACTCGCCTAGTTTGAGGAGAAGGAAGCTCTGAAGCAGCCCCCTTACAGCCCAAAGGCAGCCGTGGGCGCTGCCGGCCGGCGCAGCCCTCTCGGGAGGGTGCTTCCGTGACGGCTGGTGGGGGACACTGGGGTGCCAAGGTCAGAGGTCAGAGTGGACGAGGTGTGGTCCGCTCGGTTCTTTCCACAGGACCCCAAATCCATAAAATACCTCCGTTTTTATTTTCCAGATCAGGAAGTGGACAAGAAGGGAACCAGCAGCCCTCGCCAGGAGCGGAGGCGCCAGGCAGCCTGCCTCCGGCCGCGGGGCTCTTCCTGCGCTTTAGTCAAGGCTGTTGCTTTCACAGGAAAATCACCTTTTATTGAGACGCAGTGGGCTTCCAACGTCGGGCTACGTCTGTAACTTCTAAACTGTAAACTGAGTTTGCACACAGGGAGCCTTCAGAGTGCAGTCCTTGCCTTGGGAATGCCCTCATGGTAATTTCATATTTACATTATGCTCCGAGTGTGAGCGCCGGGGAGGGACTGTGCGGGTGTGTGGTGTGTGCAACTGGAGCGTTAATGTGTAAGATGCTTTGATTCTGTGCTCACGTTGTGTAGACCTGCCCTGGGCGTCCCAGCCGTACCTTTGAAAGTGCTCTCGAGCCGACTTTGCGTAAAGAGAGCAAGCAGCCGGGCTGGGCGCAGTGGGTTCGGGGTCTGTCCCGTGTCCTGGGAGGCTCAGCAGGTGGATTGTCGTGGCCAAGAGCAAGCGCTGCTCTCCACTCTGCAGAGAGGAGCTGAACTCCGCCGCTGCCAAGGCGACGCGGGACAGGCGATTAGAGAGATGAGGAGCTGTCCAGTCGCTGCGTGTGCCTCAAATCAAGCCCGGAGCACCAAGCCCAGCCCGGGAGAAAGAATCTACTCAAACTGCCCGGAGACCCCAGCGGCCACGACGGCTCCTGGAAGGTTTGCAGCCGAAGGTGCTGTGGCCCACGGAGGCCCCCGGCTCCCACTGCTGACTTGGGCGCAGCATGTGTTCCGCAAAAGGGGGCCAAGCGCTCTAATCATCCGGAAAACTAACTTCTTTTTCTCAAACGCTTGGTCATATTTCTCCTTTGCGGCGTTCCTTGGAATCCTCAGGACTGGAGGGCTGAGGACCCGGGAGCTGCTCCAAAAGGCACCAGCGCTCAGAAGTGTCTTAACGGATTGAAACAGACCGCCCTTGGATCCTGCCACCCAGATGTGAACCCTGGGTCCACTCCTGGCTGAGACCTCGGCAGAGGGACTCATGGCTTCGGGGGGCAACGGGGAAACGGGTCGGGGCTTATGGAGATCGGCGAGGGCTACTCCGCGCTGGACACAGAAAGCAGGTCGCGGGGCCCATCACAACCCTGGCAAGGCTGTGCTGGGCTGGCGGGCACCGTATCCCAGCGGCCCCTGCAGAGGGCCCTGGGGGGTCCTGAGTAGATGGAGGCGGCCTGGGTCCCAGAAGCATCACAGGCTCTGGGACACTGGGGCCAGCCTGGGCCTGCGGCAGATTCAGCCTGGGTTTATCAGCCTGATTTAGCCTGGGATGCCGTGACCAGTGGTGAAGCCAGATCTTAACTCCCTGCCCGGGAATTGAATGTGGGAAGCCTGGAAGGGAACGAGGAATCCTAGCCACCAGACCAGCAAACAGGCTAGAAGCTGTTTCTCCCTGGACATTTGCCCCAGTGAAAAAGGCATTTATCGCGGAGGAAGAAACGGTAAATGCAGGTTCAGAGTTTATTGTTGGAGGCACAGGGCAAGAGCCAGTGGGGCTGCGCACACAGCAGCGGTGTGTTCCGCCGAGACGGACGCGGGGCAGGGAAGCACCCAGAGAGAAGGTGGGCGGGCGCCCCAGGGAGGAGGCGCAGAGGAGGGGCGGCCAAGCCACTCAGGTCGGTCAGGTCTTCCCGGGCTTTGTCTCCCTTCAGCCGATTGCTGGTTTCGTCTTCCACATCGGACCCACCTGGGGACCCACCCCGCGTGAGCACACCCGCCTCAGCCAAGATGGATTGAGGCGTGAAAGCTTCTGGGAAGAGCAGGACTCGTTACGGCCTGGGATTAGCCCTGACTTTTGACCCACAAGGAGCCTTTCTGCACGTGTGGTGTCTCTTTTACCCCAGAGGGCGGAGCGGAGGCCCCTGAGCCTCCACTCATACAGGGTTTTGCCCCTCTTTGTCCTCGCCTTGGCTGCTGCCAAGACTGCCACCTTAACGAGCTCACGAAAGACAAGCGCTGGCCTCTGCCCTGTTTCCGTTGTCCCTTCAGCTTCGGAGGGCAAGCAGGAGGCTGACCGTAAACGCTTCAGCTGGAGCCCACCTCTCTCTTGCCTCAGAAAATGCTGACAGCTCTAAGTGTCCAGCCTGAAGCCCACTTGGTGCCCCAGCAAACGCAAACGGGACTGCAGCCTGGAGCCCATCTGCCCCCTAAGTCAGGCCTGTGGCGGTGCCCGGGGCCCCAGCAAACGCAAACGGGACTGCAGCCTGGAGCCCATCTGCCCCCTAAGTCAAGCCTGTGGCGGTGCCCGGGCGGCGGGATGGGGCGGAGGGCATGGAGGGCCGTGCGGGGTCACTGTCGCCTGCAGCCTGACCCGAGAGGCGTGTCCGGTCCCCAGCCCTGGAGGCAGGTTCCAGGTCTCAAAGGCCACTGGCCAGCGCCCCGTGCAGACCTCAGGCCAGACCCTGCAGACGCGGCCCCAGCTCCGAGGACAGCCCCCCCACCACACACCTCCGCCTTCCTCACGCCTCACCACGGCTCTTCTTAGACTTGGGGAATCCTGAAAAAGTTGTTCAAACCTTCTACCAACGGAATCAACATATCCCCAGTCGCCCCCAGACAACAGCGAGAATGGTTAACCAGATGGGAATGAACTGGGACGCTCATGGTGGTACACGTATGGTCAAATGGGTAGAGATGAGGGCAGGATGGAATTTTGCATCTAAATAAGGATGTTTCATCCCTGTTCAGAGAAGGCGATGGCACCCCTCTCCAGTACTCTTGCCTGGAAAATCCCATCGATGGAGGAGCTTGGTGGGCTGCAGTCCTGGGGTAGCGAAGAGTCAGACACGACTGAGCGACTTCACTTTCACTTTCATGCATTGGAGAAGGCAATGGCAACCCACTCCAGTGCTCTTGCCTGGAGAATCCCAGGGACGGGGAGCCTGGTGGGCTGCCGTCTATGGGGTCACACAGAGTCGGGCATGACTGAGCGACTTAGCAGCAGCAGCAGCAGCAGCATCCTTGTTATGAAAAGTCATTTATTTTCTTTTAAAAGTGTTTTAAAATTAATTTAAAATATGTTTAAAATCAAAGAAGCAACATTCTGGTTGAACACCATATTAAAAAAAAACGTGATATGCTTCAAACACTGTAAATATAGAGAAAGAAGATCAAAGAACACAGGCAAAAACAATGCTGGGAAAGAGGGTGGGCTGAGGATTTCTGCTTCCCAAGCTGGGCGGAGAAGGAAAGTTAGGACTCAGGCTTGGTGCTGTGTGCAGCAAAGCCAAGTCAGGTGTCAGCCTTTGAAAACCGAGGCCAATTCTGCAAACGTGCGAGAAGCAGCGTAACACACTCACGAATCAAGGTAACAGAAAGGACAGTGGCTGAAAACACTTCTGACTTCTGAAGTGATTTACCCGTCTACTCACAAGGGCTGGACGGCAAGTTTCTGAAATACGTGCGTCTTCAAAGCCTAACTGGAGTTTCTCTCTGTTGATCTGATGTCAGAACAGCATCATTATGGTCTCGAAAAAGAAAAGTGAATATTAATTGAAAAGTTCATTGGAATTTGGAAGCCTGTTCACTAATTTCAGTCAATCACTCACTAACAATCTTTATAATGATGGACTTGGGTGCCAAAAGCTCGGGGATCACAAAACTTTCCTTGGAGGTGGCTTGAATGCGTCTTTCCAACCATGTCAAATGTGACATGGAAGATAGGAAATGAGAGAATTTTAAATCTGGCCCAGGTCAAGGGGAAGGTCGAGTACGTCGTCACACGGCGATGAAGGGAAGGTGCGTAGCCAGGCGTGGAAACTGTCTCCCACAGGATTCAGCCTCAGATGAAGCGAGAAATGAGGCAGCAGCATATGGCCACAGAATTCACCGACTTCTCGCAACATCCATCACCCTGACACACTGGGCTAACATCAACTTTGGACCTCAGTTAGAAAGAACGTGTCCACGAAGCTTCATTAATTGTACGCCGCCCCAATGCAGGCAGTAGGGCTTCCGGGACGGTGCATAGATAAGAATCCACCTGCCAACGCAGGGGAGCGTGGGTTCGATGCACGTCTGGGAAGATGCCACATGCCTTGGAAGGACCAAGTCCCGTGGGACAAGCATTGCAGCAGCCCTGCTCTGAAGCCCGCCCGCCGCGACTCCCAAGCCCGTGTGCTGGAGCTGCTGAGGTCTCTGCCCCTGGAGCCTGTGCTCCGCAGCAAGGGAAGGCCCTGCAGCGGGCGCGGTGCCATCCACCGCAATAAGAGGAGCCCACGCGGAGCAGCAAGGATCCGGCACGCCCCAAACGACCAAATCACGAAGGTTCGTAACGGGGAGACTGTGTGCCCAGGCGCTTCTGTGCTGTCTACTCAACTTTCTGTAAGTCTAAAATGACACTAAAACCCACTGTCCACTCGTTATTTTGTAAGAACTCACAGCCACGTGGGAATGTCAAAGGGCCCAGCAGTCGCCCGAGAGAGCTCCCGGGGCCACGGCTGGAACAGTCTGAGCAAGAAGATGGGTGATGTGTGAGCGGATGACGAGCACCCACAAGTGCACAGCGATGGAAGTGCCTCGTTGAATGAACAAACAAGTCCCTCCTCCCTGCATCCGGGCTGCACGGTGACGGCGTCCCAGAGAGCAAGAAAGAGAGAGGCAGCCAACGCTGCCAAGTGCGGCCGACTAAGGTCCACGGCGGCAGGTAGACGCCCGATGCGCTGCAGCCTTTGCGAGCTGTGGTTAGGACTGTGCCCCGCCTCTGCGGACTTAGTGCATTACGTTTAAGCCACTTGTGACCAATTTGGGTCTCAACATACCTTCTTAAAACGTTGCCTCATTCCTCCTGTTCTGTGTTCACTCTTCTTTCTTTCTTTTAATGGATGATTTTTTTTTTTTCTGTTCTATATTCTACTGTGTCATCTGTCTAGAGCGAGGGAAAGAGCTTGAGTTATTTCAAGGGACTGGCTTGCATGAGCGTGGGGCTGGCGACAGTCTGCAGGGTGGGCTGCAGGCTGGGGAATCAGAGAAGAGTTGGCGCTGTGGCCTGAGTCTGAAGGCCGCCTGCTGGCAGACCCCTGCGTCCGTGAGGAGGGCCAGACTTCTGTTCTTTCAGGCCTTCAGCTGATCAGATGCGGCCCACCCACACCCTTTCCTCAAAGGCCACTGTTTCCATGTATATCTCATACCCCAAACGCTCTCTCAGAAACACCTAGAACAGTGACCACACATCAGGGCACCACGGCCCAGTCAAGGTGGCAGGAAACCCACCCTCACAGCACGACTGATCCTGGCGGGGCTGCCACTTGGACCAAGTGGGCCCCCGACTCTGGGCTAAGCTTGGGCTGCAGGGCCACGCTGTCAGCTCACCTGGTGAGCCAGGGCTTTCGCCACAGCCTGCCCCTCTGGGACCTCAGCTGACGGTCTGCAGCAGCCCTGCACGGGGCACACACTCTCTCGGCTCCCGATGTGCGGTGGGCCTGGAACAGCCCTGGAGAGGCCACAGGTGCACGTGTCTCCCTAGAGACATCACATCTTCAGGAGCGAGGGCTTGCCCATTTGTGGCCCATCTCTGGTTGATTCCGCGTGCCATGCCTTGGTTCATTTGGGCAATTTCGTCCAGTTTCACACTTTTTAAACATTTTTGGTGGAAATGAGTTACTTACATCCTCACCCATCTCTTCTGTAAGTCCCACTGGCTTCATGTATTCTGAGGGGCCCGTCCTCAGGCACACGCGCAGTTACAGGTGTGTCTTCCCAATGAGCTGACGCTTTCGGCAGCACGAGATGTGCGTCTGTGTCTCGGACACTCCTTGTCTCCAGGTGTATTCTACCTGATGTTAGCGTGACCGCTCCAGCCTGGCTACACTCGCTGTTTTCATGGCATATCTTTTCTCTGCTCATTCCCTGCCAAGCAATGTACGTCTTTGGGCTTCCCTGGTGGCTCAGACGATAACGCGTCTGCCTGCAATCAGGAGACCTGGGTCCGATCCCGGGTTGGGAAGATCCCCTGGAGAAGGAAATGGCAACCCAGTCCAGTATTCTTGCCTGGAGAATCCCATGGACAGAGGAGCTTGGCAGGCTACAGTCCACGGGGTTGCAAAGAGTCGTACATGACTGAGCGACTTCACTTCACTTCAGTGTATGTCTTTGTATTAAAAATAGGTCCTCACACAACCTGTGATTAAGTCCTGCTTTTTCCTTCACTCACTCTGCCGCTCTCGGCCTTTTGACAGGGTGTTCCATCCGCTATCAAACTTGCTGCAGTCGTTAGTGGGGTTAGGCTGGATTTGTGAACAGTTTTGAAAGTGTGCTTTTGTTTGTCCACTCTTTCACTCCTTCTTCTGGATAATTTGAGTCATTTTGAATTCTGCTTTATTTGCCACTGAGAAGAGCCATCCTGGTTCTTTAGCAAATCAAGGAAAGGCTAGACTCTGCACATACACAAGGAGGGGATCTTGCTGTGTTGAGGAAGGTTCAGGCGGTTTGGGTTTTCATGTTTTACTCAAACATCTCCATCCCAAATCTCGGGGTCCACTTCTTCTTCATTAGCAATCCATCCTTAATAGGAGAGACTTGGTAGGACTGTGTATTCAACTCACATCATAATTTACACCTCGAGCAATCAGGATTGGAGTCTGGTCCTCAGTTCTGATGACTCTGCAGGCACAGAATAAGAGATTTCTTCTGGGGCTGCGACTGGGGCGCTCTGGTTCTCTCCACAACTGCGCCTCTAGCTAGAAGTGAAAGGGCCCCGGCTCTCCGCAGCCCAGTGCACAGCACGCGCTCTCTGCAGCCATCGCCACAGCAGCCGACCCCCATCGCCGTGGCTGCCGAACCCCACCGTCTTGTCCCCGCGGTTTTGTCCCAGGAAGCCACACGGTCGTATCAGCCTTTGCGGCGGCCCCAGGCCCGGCCCCTCTCCCGCCGCCGTGTGATCAGTTATCTGGGGCTGCGGCGCTGCTGCTTTCAGTAGCTAAGTCTTGCCTGACTCGGTGCTGGAGCCTCAGCTGGGGGTCGGGAGGAGCCAACACGGCCCTCGTGCGGAGAAAGGACGGATGCTGCAGCGCCGACGCTCGGGCCACCTGCTGCCAAGAACGGACTCGGTTGAAAAGCCCTTTCTGCTGGGAAGGACCGAAGGCAGAAGGGGACGCAGCGGCGGCGACGGCTGGGTGGCGTCCCGGCTCGGTGGGCAGGCGCCGGGCTGCGGGAGCGGGCGGCGGCCAGGGAGGCCCCCGGGCCCGCGCCGGCCCGGCTGGGCGACCGAGGCCCCGCACCACACGGCCGGCGCGGGCGCTCGGCCCGTGGAGAAAGCCCTGACACCCTCGTGCTCCCAGGAGCGGGCTGCTTCCACCCCGAATGACAGTGGAGCCAACGACCCTGGAAACCGGCGCGCCCCGTGAGGGCGCTCCCGGGCGCCCGGCGCTCCCCGCGGCCTCAGGCCCTCCGCCGGGCGCGCTGCGGGGCGCCCGAGCACCGTGGGCGTGAGCGGCTGCCACGCCTGGGGCCGGAACTCTGCTGCCGCGGCCGCAGTGCTCGGGGGGAACTCTGAGGACTGCGCCCCGCGGCCCCGCGCGCCCGGAAGAAGCGGGGCATTGTGGGAGGGGCGCGCGTTTCGGCGGGTTCCGTTAAAATGGCGCCCTTCTTGCCGGCGCTGCCCGCGGGGCCCTAGCCGGTGGGGGAGCCGGGAGCCCGCGCGGCCGGCGCGGGCAGCCCCGGGCGAGGATGGCGACCCCGGACCAGAAGTCGCCCAACGTCCTGCTGCAGAGCCTGTGCTGCCGGATCCTGGGCAGGAGCGAAGGTAGCGGGGCTGCGGGCGGCTGCGAGGCGCCCCGGCGCCCTCGGGGTCCGGCGGCGGGGGAGGGGGCCGGGCCGGCTGAGTCACGGCGGCCGCGGGGCCGCGCGCGGCGCCTGCCGACGGGGCGGGGAGCGGGATGCGGGGAGCGGGATGCGGGGAGCGGGGAGCGGGGGGGGCGGGGGGGAGCGGGGAGCGGGGAGGGCCCGCCCGCGGCCTCGGCCCCCCGCGGGGCGCGCGTCTCGGTCCCCGCCCGCGGCCTCGGCCCCGCGGGGCGCGTCTCTGCCCGCCGTCGCGGCGGCGGGGCGGCCTCGGGAGGGCGCTCCGGGCGCTGGAGCGCAGCGCGGTCGTCCCCGAGCCCCGCGGTGCGGGCCGGAGTCTGCAGGTTTTGCAGGAAGGCCTGGGGCAGAGCCGCAGCGTTGGGACGGCCCCGGCGCCCCCGCAGCCTGCCCGCGGCTGCGAGGGCCTCGGGGGCGGCGGAAGGCTGTCTCGGCTCAGCCCGTGGGGTGGCCCGACTCCTCGCGGTCTCGCCCCGGTGTCCGCCCTGGGCCTGCCCCCGCCTGCGGGCGCTGCGCCAGCTGCCGGGGGCGCAGAGCGGGAGCCAGGGCCCCCGCCCCCGCGGGCCGCGGAGGGAGCCGGCGGGGCCGCGGGAAGAGCGCGCGCGGCGGGGTCCCCGGCAGCCCGGGGCCAGGGCCCTGCGGCGGCGGGGCCTGGCGGCCGCGTCTTCTGCCCCCGCGCCGCCTGCGCGCCGGGCTGCTTGTGATTCGGCGTCCGGATCCGCGGCCCCGAGGACGCCCGTGGACACCGGGGGGCTGAGCCTGGCGGCCGGCGCCCAGGCGTGTTTCTCCGGGGCTCGCTTTGAACCAGCGGGCGCTCAGTCGTCCTCGAGTGAAGCCGCACGCTCCTGGGTTACGGTGCCGCAGCTGGACTCTGAGGACGCTCTCGGTGCCCGTCGGGTGTCTCAGAATGCTTTTTTTAACATCTGAGGATCCTGCCGATTGACGTAGCTTCACCCCTTCTAGGAGGCTGAAAAACTTCTCAGAAAGTTCTGCACCAGTCTCTCATTTAGAATTTTGTCTAAACTAAGAGTAAATAGGCTCCTGTACACCTTAAACTTACAGAGTGATGTATGTCAGTTACATTTCTACAACATTAGAAGGAAAAAAAAAGTAAACTATGAGATCCTCTCAATAAAATATAAAATTCACTAAAATGATGCTCTCTTTCCTCTGTTCTGGACAACTAGGATTGCCAAACAATTGTATTCATGTTTCCAAATTATGCTTCTGTTCACTGAAGAATTTATAAGTCTTTAATAGCTTCCCTTGTTCTAATTTCTTCCTTATGAGTGAAGAAGCCGTGCTAATTGCTACCTTCACAGTGTCTGAGATTTTAAAAGAATTTAATTAGTGGGTGTTTTCTTTGTTCACTAACTAGAACATTTGATTACTTCATTTTCTAATGATGTTACAAACAACTGGCCTTATGCTTTTATGATACATTGGTTTTTAATACAATGAAATTGAAGCATTATAGACACTTGTTACTTTTTATGTGAATTTCATATGAATTATTTTTCATAAATTATTTTTTCAAATTTGTAGTTGTATTCAACAGACCTTCAGAAACCAAGCCCTGAGCGCTGGTGGTGCTCGACATTTTATAAAGTTAGTGTAACCATTATCCCCCACCTTTTCCTGCTTATAGCACCTGTGGGTTTGCTGGAAACACCCAGTGCCAGCCAGTGACAGGGGAGGTCTCAGCACCCCTGAGCCTCCCCTGGAGAGCATTTTACTTGGTATGGCATCTTGGGATGGTCAGTATTTCTGTCTTGGGAAACATGGTCCCTGACGTTACATCGCTTCACCTCTGCGGAGGCAGCGTTCCTTCTCTTTCCTTGTAGTCCTGCTTCTAGTCGGAGATTAAGGGGACGTGCAGGAGCCTCTGTTAGGCTGAGTGTTCTGGCTCAAGTGCTTATGGGGCTACAGTCCCCTCACAGTGCGGCCGGACGGTGACCTGGCCTGGAAGCCCCGTGCAAGGGTCCCGGGAGCCCCTGTGCGGCGGGGATGGGTGTCTTGGTAGCTCATGGGCTGCAAGTGGTGTTGCTGTGGGTTTTATGATTTTTGAAGATGGTGAAGAGCTCCTGATGAAGTTCCACATAAAGAATAGTCTTACTCTTGGGGAAATGAATGTGTATTAGATATACATTAAATCTTGTCATGTGTTATTAAAATATTCACTAAATGTTGTTTAATGGGCATGTTACTTTTTAAAGGTTTAGGCTTCATTTGAAAATTGTACTTAATGGGCTCGTTGTTATTTTAAATGAATTAGCATTTAAAAATAATCTTGGTTTACATTTCTAATACAGGATAAATAGATAGATGTAACCCCCATAAATAGAAACTTCTGGGGTCCTCAGTCTTAGAAGCGTAAAGGGGACTTAAGGCCGGAAGCGTGAGAGCCCCCAACCCAGAGCAGTGTGCGGGTTCGCTTTTGAGTGCTGCTTTTCAGCTAGCGGGCGTGGCCAGCGTGGCCTGTGACCCCACGGGACGCTGATGCATCGCTGCTGCTCTGGGGAGAGGGAGCTGGTGGCCAGCAGTGGTGGAGGGGGAGGCCTCCCCGTGTCCGCCGGTGGGCCTTTCCACCACGAATCCTCTCAGCGTGGCGCTGGCTCCGAAGGAGCCCGTCCGCCCCGTCTGCTGAGACCGTGGTGTCTGGCACAGGCATTCTGACCTGCATCTGGGGTGGGGATTGGCTTAAGAAAAAGCTGATGGATTTTCCAAGTGTTTTATCATCAGCAGGAAAGACAGACTGAAGTGTGGCTGGCAGACAGACAGGGACACTGCAGCGTGGCTGCGGAGGTGGGAGGGACTCGAGAGGCTCCTGGACATGTGGAGAGGGCGTGGAGATGGGGCGTGCCTCTGGCTCTGAGGAGGCCTGCATTTGTGGCTGAAGAAGGAAATTCAGACGCTCATGAAGCTCTTAGACTGGGGATTTTTGTCTGAGGTCCCTGAGCACGTTAATGAACTGTTGTTTGTAGAACTCGGGATCCTGGTAGTCTAAAAATGATATTTAACTAAAATAGTTACCAACTCTCCTTTTAAACATGTGATTTCAATGACCTTTTTAATATTTATAAGATTAAAGCTTCTTGATGTAGGAAATTGTTTGCGTGTAGAGCAGCGTGAGGAAGATCCCTCTCGAGCCCCGTGAGCCCGCGGGAGTGCTCCGCGGTCCTCCCTTTGCTCTTCCCTCCACGTGTCTCACCGTGTCAGTGCCTGCCTTGTGCAGGCCGCAGTCGTGCGTGCCGGGGTCCCAGGAGGGCTCCGTGGATGTGTGTGCGCGCGCGGCGCGCTGCTGTGGGGAGGGGCGGCGGGCGGTCTAGGAGCTGGGGGAGGCCAAGGATCTCCGTGGGCCTGAACGGGTCCTGGCTGGTGCTGTGAGCCCGGCTCTGCTGGGGCCGCCGTGACTGCGGGCGTTCGCTCCAGGGGCAGGAGGAGCAGTCACCTGCTCCTCAGGATGCTGCAGCGGGCTGGGGGCTGTGGCGTGGTCGGCGGAGGGACGCGCTGGAAGAAGCCGGGTCAGCAGGTTAGGGAGAGAGCAAATGAGCCGAGACGGCGGTGCCAGGCCCTCTCGCCCCGCGTGTTGTCAATCCGTGGTCGTGTGGCAGCCGGGCGCCTCACAGCACTGCGGGCCGATGTGCCCGCTAGGCCGTGGGTCCCCAGCGCGCCTGACGCGGCCTGGGGCTGCCTTACGGCCGCCTCACGGCTGTGTCTGCCGGGTCAGCCACAGAGAACGCAGCGAACCTGCTGCGGCGGCCGCGGTGCCAGCCAGGGAGAGCGAGCCTGTCTGCAGCTCCCGCAGCCCCTTCCGTCCTCTTCCAGCTGCCCCGCTCCTGCCTCCCCTCCCGGGTTCAGCCAACAGTGAGACTCAGCCGACAGACAGCAGCGTTTACTAATCCGCCTTGTTTTCTTTGCTCTCGTAGGTTTATGCCTTCAATCTCCCTTTTTCTCAGTTTAGTGGGGTTTCTGAAGGGCGTGGCGACATGCGTCTGTGTTTAAGCTGTCCTCTTTATCTCAAATGGCACACGTGGTCAAAAGTTACTGCCCCAGTTGGCAGCTTGTGGCCACTCCTGGTGTGTGTGTGTGTGTGTGTGTGTGTGTGTGTGTGTGTGCACATGTGTGAGTAAGCCCTGCTCTGCTGGCACCATGGTGTGTGTGAATGTATGTATGCTCCGCAGGTACCGTGGTGTGTGTGTGTGTGTGTCTGTGCGCGCACATGTGTGAGTAAGCCCTGCTCTGCAGGTACCGTGGTGTGTGTGTGTATGTATGTGAATGCACACGTGAGTAAGCCCTGCTCTGCTGGCACCATGGTGTGTGTGATTGTATGTATGCTCTGCAGGTACCGTGGTGTGTGTGTGTGTGTGTGTGTGTGTGTACATGTGTGAGTAAGCCCCGCTTTGCAGGTACCGTGGTGTGTGTGTGTGTGTGTGTGTGTGTGTGTGTGTGTGTACATGTGTGAGTAAGCCCCGCTTTGCAGGTACCGTGGTGTGTGTGTGTGTGTGGTGTGTGTGTGTGCGCACATGTGTGAGATAAGCCCTGCTCTGCAGGTACTGTGGTGTGTGTGAATGTATGTATGCTCCGCAGGTACCGTGGTGTGGTGTGTGTGTGTGTGTGTGTGTGTGTGTGTGTGTGTGCACATGTGTGAGTAAGTCCCGCTCTGCAGGCACCGTGGTGTGTATGTGTGCACATGTGTGAGTAAGCCCCGCTCTGCAGGCACCGTGGTGTGTGTGTGTGTGTGTGTGTGTGTGTGTGTGTGTGTGTGTGCACATGTGTGAGTAAGCCCCTCTCTGCAGGCACCGTGGTGTGGCTGGGACTTTGCTGCTCCATAGGGTTATCTGTCCAGTTGGTTTTCTGGCTCTGAGCAGCTTTCAGACTTGGTGGCCTGTCGCTGTCTGTCTTTGCCCATAAAGCACTCTGATTAGTCCTTTCATCCTGTTGCCTGTGGCCCTTCGGTCCACTCAGGGAGGACCTGGGCAGATGGGAGGTGGCTGCCCGCGCGCTGTCTTGAGAAGCGGGAGCTTCAGGTGGTCACCGAGGAACCTGATGGGCCGTAACTTGCCTCCTCTGTTTACCTTCCAGCCGACGTGGCCCAGCAGTTCCAGTATGCCGTGCGCGTCATTGGCAGCAACTTTGCCCCGACTGTTGAAAGAGATGAATTTCTAGTAGCAGAAAAAAATCAAGAAGGAACGTATGTATTTTTCTTAAGCATTATTCGTGTTGCGTCGTTAAACTTGTCAAAGCTTAAGAATATGTATGTGCACCCAGATACGTATCCGTGTATTTCTGTAACTCTAATGTAGGGACGGCTCAGTTCTTTTACTAGAACATGGGAGGGGGGTTGTTTTAAATACTGTTTCAACAACACAACTTGGGTTAAGACTGTGAGGAAGATGAGAAGACAGTATCACTTGCTGCTTCTCTCGCGAGTCACAGTTTTAATCTTACGCACCTTTTGAGCAGATGACCTAGCATGTTATCTCGGCAGTTAAGCAGCCGTGTGAGTTGAGCTCTGCGTCTGTTGATTGTCGCTATCCAGAATTCCAGTGCTTTGGAACTTCCTGTTGAACGTTTTCTGGGATGGCACCGAAGCTCTCCTACCCCCTTGTCACCTTAGAGAAGAAAGCGGTCTGCATATTAGCGCCTGGTTAGGGTGGGTCTCTGCGTGTGTGTGCTTGGAGCGGCTTTGAGCCCCAGGGACCCCCTGGGAGAGCCGCTCCTGTCCTGGGCAGAGGGGCGTCTCCTGATCGCCAGGCCCCCTTTCCTCACAGCTCCCGGGACTTGGGAGCGGGTCCCCGCCGCCCGGGACGCAGCCCTGGACACTGCACCCCCTGCGGGCCTGGCCATTGCAGGTGGTAACGACGCCTTCCAGGAGGAGGCTCCACGGCACGGTTTCTGCCCGCCCCCGGCTGTGGCGTTATTAACTAGAATAATAATATATTGGCTGGCGTCTGCGCGGGTGTCCTGTTTCAGAGCTGGGAGCTGTGGCAGCTGGGGGTGGGGGTGGAGGCCCTGGCGTGTGAGCGGCTGGGCCTGGCGGGGGCTTGGTGAGCTGTGCAGGACTGAGGTGGTTCAGATCTTGGGGTGACCTGGCATGTAGGTGTATTGAGGTGGGGGGTGTTAGGCTGTTTGTCCTGCTGCAAATATGTACTTTCCCTTCCTGTCTGTAAAACCTGAACCTGAGACCATTGTAGTCCCTTCTCGACCTCTGATGCTTAGCACAGTTTGGGTCACTAGTGAGAACCCCAGGACTGGGTGTGTTCACAGACTGTTTGTTTGCAAATGCACAGACCCAGGCCCCTGGTGGGCATGGGACGTGCGCTGGGAGCAGCTGAAGATAGTCTGTCTCCACAGTTAGAGGCCAGGCAGCCCTGCCGTCACCTGGGTCCTGAGGGTCTGTTTTCAGGAAGGAAATTGTAGCCGTGTGCGGATGATGATTCTGCGTGCTCGCTGCGGTTTGAAGCAAGGCTTGCCGTGTAGACACAGCGCTCTTCCTTGCCGGTTACCGCTGCTGTCCACAGCTGTTCGCGGCCCCTGCCCGAGTGCCCGGCCCTGACATGGGCCCCGGCTGCCTGTCCACTGACTCGCCTGGCGGCACTCTGCCTCACCGGCTCTTCAGTACTGTTTATGGATAGAAAAGATTCTGTTACTTCAGTTAATGTTCACGTAAATTGTTTGATTCCAGCCTAATTGTGTTCATGTTTTGCAAATATCATTTTTTTGATGACTCGATGAAATTCATGGAACGGAAGTGACTGGTTGTTCTGACTCTTCAGCTCAGGAGTCCCTGCAGATGTCAGTTAGCTGTTGCTGGGGGACAGTGTCGTAGGAGGGAGCTTTGTGTCACTAACACGCCCGTCTCCGGCTTTTCAGTGACCCGGCAGAGACGAGAAGCGGACGCGGCGCTGTTTTCCGAGCTCCACAGGAAGCTGCACTCGCAGGTACGCGCGGAGTCGGCAGGAGCGGCTGCTCCGCGCACCCGCGCCGCCCCGTGGGGCCCCGGAGCGCGTCCGGGCGCTGCCAGGATCGGGGCCGCAGCCCCCGCGTCGTCTCCTGTGCCCGTCGTCTCCTGTGCCCGCACAGGTGCAGCCTTGCTCGCTGACCGTTTGGTTCCTCAGTGCAGTTGGGTTGACTTGGATTCATTGCTCTATTTTTCCATCTTTGATAATATACGTGAAGTTGCGAAACAGGAACTTTTCTGTGTGGTCATTCTTAGGCAGGTAGTCTCACACTGCTGTATCGTTTGTTTTCCCTAAAGTTTTCTCTATTTTTTTTTTTTTTTGCCCCGCCCCTGTTTTCTCTATTTTTAAAAGCAGCTGCATCTCAGATGTCATATCCCAAGGTGATCACAGGCCTTACCAAGACTGCAGTGTGAGAGACCTGGGTTCGATCCCCTGGGTTGGGAAGATCCCCTGGAGAAGGGTACAGCTCACCCATTCCAGATTTCTGGCCTGGAGAATTCCATGGACTGTATAGTCCATGGGGTTGCAAAGAGTCAGACACGACTGAGCAACTTTCACTCTCAAGATCCTGAACGGGAGATTGATCAGTGAAAGCTGTTGTGCCTGTTTGCATTGGCCCGTCTGTGGTCACACATTTAGGCGGTTTGATTTGAACGGTTGCTTTCCACAGTCCAGTTTGGAACCCTGAATGCTTATTCCTGAAATAGTCATGTTTTAAATAGGAGCCGACCTCCGGGGCTCAGGGCGTGGCTGAAGGGGGGCGGGCGGCATCGGGAGCTGTGTGCCCGCTCCTCCTCGTCTCTGGGCCGCCTGGCTCTTGGAAGCTGCAGCTGTGGCTGCTGTCTCGTCCTCTGTCCTGCCCGTCCAGGGCCTCTGATCAGGGTGTCCGTGGGAAGCTAATGGGGTCTCTGTGGCGGCCGTGCAGGAACCCTGGGGTGACTGCTGACTTCTGAATGTTTCAGGACCTGGGTTTCCCAGGAATGCCCGATGCCAAGACCCACATCGTAGACGAGAACTATTTTCTTTTGTCTAATATTCTTTTGTTACGGCCTAAGTCAGGCGTACGTGGGGGAGGCATTCACACATTTTATGATGGCACTGTTCTGAGAATCACTGTGTTTGGGAAGCCGGCTATTGAGAGGGTTATCTCAGGGAGGACATGCCGTGCGGCCGGGAAGAGGGTAATCTGAAAGCTTGTGCGCTTCGGGACTTGGGGTGAGCTTTCAGGGGTTGAAGGCTCCCAGGGGCTTGGGCTCTGAGAGTGTTCTCTCGCCTGCTGCTGGGGCACCGTGGCTGCGCCTGAAAGCGGGTGTGTTCAGGCACCGTGTTGCCACATGGGTTTTAAGATGCGTTTCCATTTTGGGAAATCAGGATAACCCGGAGAGGGGACGGTGAAACTGGAGTAGCACAAAGTTTTTCTTCTAACGTTTTCTTTCTCAACAGGGAGTTTTGAAAAATAAATGGTCGATTCTCTACCTCTTGCTAAGCCTCAGTGAAGATCCGCGCAGGCAGCCCAGCAAGGTGAGGCTGTTTTCACATCGCAGCGCCGCCCCAAGGTGCGGTGTCGTGTCGGGACAGCTACGCCAAGCGCTGAGAGGAACTGGCTTCTGTACTCAAGACAATAATATTAGAAAAGCAAAACAGTTGTTTCCTGGGCGGCCATGAGGGTCAAGAGCTTTTTCCCTTTATTTTTAAGGCATTTTTAGTCATCGTGCGGTGTTTCCTAAGGTGTCTTTGAGAACCACGTTGCAGCGTTGCTTCAGACGCCACCTCTGGTTAGCCAGAGCGGAGCCGCTTGCGCAGGTTTCTGCTGTGTGCAGGTGCTGTGAGCCCGGCTTCATTGCTCTTTGAGTCAGAAGAGCTTTTAGGGTTTTCTTTTCTTATGCCACGATGAGCATTAATTACTGTCATATCCTGAAAAGCTCGTTGTCTGTGGGTTCAGGTTCTGACCCATGCAGTGTTTGAAGGTGCGACTGGGCAGCTGCCTGAGCCCCTGAGGGTCTGGTGTAATGAGGTGCCCCACCCCAGAAGTCTGAGAGCTTAGGAGGTTGGAGAGCGTGCGCGAAGGAGTCAGATTTACCTGGAAAGCCAGTCTTGAGTAATGAGCCTTCTTTCCTTATATAACAATGCCAGACTTTTAAAGCTATTTGAGTAATTATTTGACTTATAGTTTGCTTAGCTTCTGAATAGAGTGTTTAGTGATCAGATGATGTGGGAATCTTGGGATTCAGAAAGTGTTCTAAAACCTTTATTAGTTCGAGCATACTTCAGAAATACAGCTGATTTCTCGTTTAATGAGCTCAGCACATCTTTTACCGAGCTTCGCAGGTGCTGTGCTTGTTTGCTTTTTTTTTGTAAGTGGAAGGTTTGTGGCAGCTGTGCCTTGTCAAGTGATGGTTGCCATTTCGAGAGGGAAGGTGTGTAAGGGGTGTGTGTTGCTCTAGAGGCCTGCTGCTCTGCCCGCCCAGCAGATGGGCAGCGTGGCGCAGGGCCCGCAGGCGCGCTGGGGATGCGGACACTCGTGTGGCCTGCTCTGCCGTCTGCTTCCCGGAGCTGGTCTGGACTCTGAGGCCTGCCTGTGCGACTCCGGGCCCAGAAGCACAGCTGGAGAGAGACGGAGTGTCAGCTGTCTGTCGGCTGGGGACTCGTGTGATTCTGTAGCTGCATTCGCAATGCGCTTATTTTCAGGTCTCCAGCTATGCCACGCTGTTCGCTCAGGCGTTACCACGCGATGCCCACTCCACGCCCTACTACTACGCCCGGCCGCAGACCCTGCCGCTGAACTACCAGGAGCGCAGTGCCCCGTCGGCTCAGAGCTCGGGCAGCCTGGCGAGCAGCGGCATCGGCAGCGTCGGAGCACACACCCCTCAACGGCCCGACCCCGCCGCCCCCGTCCCTGTTGCCGGGGTAAGCCGGCACTCGCGCGGGTCCTCCGCGGAGGCGGCGGGAGCGGCCCTGCTCTCAGTCCAGCGTTCAGTCTTCAGAGCCTCGTGCGTGTCCGGGGTGTTTTGGCCCTGGGTCCGATGTGCTCTGGTGGGAGTCAGCTGTCTAAGCATGCCCTCCGGGTCGCTCCGTCCGCGTTGACTGTCAGGTCGGCCGCCTCCTGACCTGGTAACGCAGCTGCTGCGGCAGGGCCGCCTCGCAGGGAGGTGTGCGGAGCCTTCGTTGGCGGGAACTGGGTGTGGGCTGGCGCAGCCGCCTTTAGCCGATGTTTCCCACGTGAGCGTGCTCCGGCTATGCTCCTGTCACTGTATCAGTCAGGTGAAAGTTTATTAAAGTTCCTGGAAAACAGAATGTGTGTCCAGACGCAGGGCTTACAAACAGAGCCTAGAATTTTAGAAAGACAGCACCAAGTACCCCAAAATTTGATCTCAGACTCATATTCTGGCTGAAGGAGTATGGCTGAAACACTTTCTTATTTTAACCTTTAATATAAATAGTTGAAATAATTATTGTCATGATATTGAAAAAGCTGTATAGAGAACTGTGAACTGAAGTGGTTGTTTAGACTTTCTCTTAAATTTAGAACTATCCTCAAAACCACAGTGTGATCAGTGTCTCTCCTGCTCGGGCGGGGAGGGGGGAGGGGCTGTCTCCGGGGCCGGGGTTTGGGGAGGGCTGTCTCCGGGTCCTGGAACTCCCTGGTGGGCCGCCCACGGGGTCACTGAGCGCCGTCCTGACGGGAGTGGCCTCTCCCTACGGTTGACGTTACTGTGTCTGATGCTGGTTGCAGAACCCACTGTCTGTTTGCATCAAGTGCTGTGAAGGCTGAGAGAGAGACAGGGCAGGGGGCGGTGTCATTGGTTTTTACTCAGCAAACATGGATGGGTTTCCAGGGTAAAATCAGCAGTGAAGCCTAGGGTGCTCTGAGCTGGGAGTGTTTGTGGGTGTTTGCAGGCAGAGCCGGGTCGGCCTGTGGCAGCGCCGGGAGGGCTGTGCAGGAGGCGGGAGGAGCCCGGGGGGCTGCAGTCGGGGAGGGACGGCTGCGCAGGGCTCGGGCTCACACGGGCCAGTGGCTCAGTGTGGTGACTCAGGTAGCACATCTGCAGCGTCTCAGTGGCCTCTGTGACTAGCCCAGCGTGCGGACCCAGCAGGGACCTCCTCTTTTCAGACAGTCTCACCCGGGCCCGGGGACGGGCGACTGTCTCCGGCAGCAGCTGGGCTCCCGTCTGGCGTGGACGTTGACTGCAAGCCAGCCTTCCTTACAAACCACTACCTCCAAAGGCGTCCCTAGCGCGGCTTCCCGCAGCGTGACACGGCCACGGAGAGATGGGGACGCGGGCGGTGAGTGAGGATGGGCTCCGGGTTTTCCAGGGTTTGCAGCCGACAGCGTCCTGCGCGCCACAGTGGGGTGCCTGTGCTCAGAGGCCTTGTCACCCAGCCCCGCCCACGCTCACGACTGCTGGGCGGGGCCCTGGGTGTGCACCCTCCTCCCTGACGACAGGCCAGGCCGGCCTGTTTCTATGCATCTGGTGTTTGTGGAGGTCGCCCCGTGCTGGTGGCCGCCCGGGAGGGCCCCGGCTGTACTCTGACGGGGGCCCCTCCCACTGGAACCTTGCCGCTCTGGGCCTCGCCTTCTCGTGACATTGGGTGACAGTTACATTCCGAGCTGGCCTCTGTTCCGGGGTCTGGGGGCTCCTGAACCCTTTCTGGCGTGTTGGTGCCTTTGCTCTGGTGGGGATGGAGCCAGGCTTACACGCCTGCTGCGTAGTCAGCCAGTTTTCTAGCACCGCATGAGATGACTGTCCACCCTCGGATGGGTCTGAGCTGCTCCTGGATCATGTGAGACTCCCACAGATTGCTTTGTCTTTAAAAAAAGGACTTTTGGAAGACAAGCTATATGATCTCTATATGTTCTTCAGAAAATTCTTTTTATTTTTAATATAGCTTCATATTCTTTTCCATCTTAAACCCATTTAGCTTTTAAATTTTGTTCTGGTTGCAAATATGTTCCCTAAAATGAATTGTGTCGTGCAGTTCACCGTACAGAAACCATGTTACAGGTGCCGTGGAGGTCACCGAGGCAGCCCTGGTCAGAGACATCCTGTACGTCTTCCAGGGTATCGACGGCAGGAACATCAAGATGAGCAGCGCTGACAACTGCTACAAAGTGGAAGGGAAGGTGCGGTCCCCAGGCCTGCTGCAGCCCTCAGGGGCTGGGCGGCTGTCCCGCGGCCGGGTGGGGGGCCAGGCGGCTGTCCCCGGGCGTGCTGCAGCCCTCAGGGGCCGCGCGGCTGTCCCGCGGCCGGGCGGGGGCCGGGCGGCTGTCCCCGGGCCTGCGGCCCTCAGGGGCCGGGCGGCTGTCCCGGCCGGGCGGGGGCCGGGCGGCTGTCCCAGGGTCCGGATGGGGTCGGGGCGGCTGTCCCGGGGTCCGGGTGGGGGCCGGGCGGCTGTCCCGGGGTCCGGGCGGGGTCGGGGGCGGCTGTCCCGGGGCCGGGCAGGGTCTGGGCGGCTGTCCCAGGGTCTGGGCGGGGTCGGGCGGCTGTCCCGGGGCCGTCGGGTCCGGGTGGGAGCCGCTCCTGGGTGACGCGGGTGGTCTGCAGGCGGGGTCCTGGCCCCTGCGCCGGCTCGTCCTCCATGCGCACCTCCTCCCTCCTGTGGTGCCGGTGCCAGGCTTACCTGCCGGACCACTGTCCTGGCATCCGTGCTCTGGCACGGGCCCCACGTGAGGTGCTCCTGCCCAGCTCTGCTTCCTCTGGAGCCTGCCTTTCTCACAGTCCTTCTTGCTGACGGTCTGTCCTTCTGCGTCTCTCGGCTGAGGCTAAGGCAGCTGGCCTCACAGACAGCCCTCGCCACGCCCGGGCCCTCCTGGGGCGGCGGGCCTCCCACCTGACACGTGCCTGTGACGGCGCGGCCTGTGTCCCGGGCCTCACTGTCCTCACCTCAGGGTGGTGTGTCGGCGATCTTTAAGTTTCTCGTGTTGAAGCCTGAGAATCACCAACATAAAAGTGCAAGTGGTTGGAAAAAGTAATTAAAATCCCAGCGTTAGAAGCATTTTTTTAACTGTGGACGCGATTGCTTTTTAGGCAAACCTGAACAAATCCTTGCGGGATACGGCCATGAGACTGGCTGAGCTGGGGTGGCTGCACAATAAAATCCGGAAGTACACGGACCAGAGGAGCCTGGACCGCTCGTTCGGGCTTGTGGGCCAGGTGTGTGCTTTGCAACGAGACGCTTGGGAATTTGGGTGGTGCTCACCTCAGGAAGCGCTTCATCTCCTTAGAACCTCATATGAAAGTCATCCTGAGACGGGTCCTTTTACATGAAGCAGGTTTGATACGATGCACTGTGTCAGCCACGGTCCTCTCAAAAAGTAGAAACACAGTGAAGACTGACAGGTGATCCACCAGGAAACTTTTTAATGCTTAGTGAACATTTAGGAATGCTGACCCGTCCGAGTCACTTTACATATTCTCTCAGTTAAAATTTCTTTAATTGAAGGATAATTGATTTACAGTGTCGTGTTTCAAGTATATATCAAAGTGGTTCGGTTATATATACGTATGTTAAGTTGCTTCTGTCGTGTCTGACTCAGCGTGACTTCAGGGACTATAGTCCGCCAGGCTCCTCTGTCCATGGGAGTTTGCAGGCAAGAATACTGGAGTGGGTTGCTGTTCCCTCCTTCAGGGGATCTTCCTGACTTTGCCATTCACCTGAAGCTAACACGGCCTTGTAAACAACAGCACTTCCATGAACCAGATTAAAGGGATGTAGCTAAAAATGCAGCCTCAATGTGCAGAGGAAACACCCTGCAGATTATGAGCACGGCGCTGCGTCTCTGCTGGGCTCTTGCAAAGCCCGTGCTGAGACGGCCCCCGACATTGTTAGTCCGTGTGTTGCGGTGGTTCACCTGCGCGAGCGCCGTGGACAGAAGCAGGCTCGTCTCGGCCCTGAGCTGCGCCTCAGAGAACCGTCCCGCAGCTGGGTGGCGCCTGTCGCAAGCGCGGTTCCCACGTCTTGCCCCTCTCTCCACAGAGCTTCTGTGCAGCCTTGCACCAAGAACTCAAGGAGTACTACCGGCTGCTGTCCGTTCTGCACTCGCAGGCAAGCCCTCGTTTCTCTTTCATCACGATCGGAAATGTTACACATTTCCACTCCCAGAATCCCTCCATTTCCTCCTACGTTAATTTTTGGTTGCATGGTCCTGGTGGAAGGGGCGGGCCCCTGTAGAGCTGTGGTGTGTCCTGGAGTCAGCTCGCGGCTCCCTCTCAGGGCCCTGTCCGCCTGGGGCAGCCCTTCTGCGTCTTGAAGGAGCTGTCCTTTCCCAGAGGCCCTCGGCCCCGTTTGCGTGAGGATCGCCCCTTCCCCGGGGCTTGACCTGGGTTAAGATGAGATGTGACTGGGCTCCTGGGTGGCTGTCCTCAGGCGCTCTCTTGTTCCTGGTTTTCAGCTGCAGCTGGAGGACGATCAGGGTGTGAATTTGGGCTTTGAGAGCAGCTTGACGCTCCGGCGCCTCCTGGTGTGGACCTACGACCCCAAGATGAGACTGAAGACCCTGGCGGCCCTGGTGGACCACTGCCAAGGTCGCCCTGTCCGGTTCCCAGGCCGCTCGAGGGCGTGTCCCCGAGGCTTGACTCTGTGTCTGCCCTTTGTGCGTTGCAGCCAGGTGGATGGACGTAGGCTCCAGGGGACAGCCCGTGGGCCACGCCCCTGGTGCTCAGGGCCTCCCTGAGATGAAGTGGGGGCGGGCTCTGGTCCCCTGAGGCCTCTAGTGCTCCAGAGCCCCGGGGTCACTGGGTCGGAGCGGCCCTTACTCCGCACCTCTCCTCAGCTCCCCCGGTCCCCAGGTCTGGCTCAGCAGCTGTGTTGCACGCCCCCATGTGTGCGTCTGCCTGGGCCTCCCCCGCCCCAGCCGGGGTCTGGACACCCTGCTCAGCGCGCGTGCTCTCCTGGCCGGAAGCCCTGTGCGCTCCCCCCTCCCTTTGTCTCTGTACCTTGGCCTCTGTGTTGTGCTCACTTGCCTTCTGTGTCCCCAGGAAGGAAGGGAGGTGAGCTGGCCTCGGCCGTCCACGCCTACACCAAGACGGGGGACCCGTGCATGCGGTCCCTGGTGCAGCACATCCTCAGCCTGGTGTCACACCCCGTCCTGAGCTTTCTGTACCGCTGGATCTATGACGGCGAGCTGGAGGACGCGCACCACGAGGTGAGGCGGCCCGCGGCGGCTTCCCAGCAGCAGGGCGCCGGGTGCACCCCGAGGTGAGGCAGCCTGCGGTGTCTTAGAGCATCAGGGCGCTGGCGCACCCATGGGCTGGGCCTGCGGTCATCTTTTTGGACCAGGGAGGCACCGGGCGCACCCATGGGCCAGGCCTGCGGTGTTTTAGAGCAGTGAGGCGCCGGGCACACCCCGAGGTGAGGCAGGCCTGCGGTGTTTCCGGGGGCCCGCCGGGCACACCCCGGGTGGGGCAGGCCCTTTTCTTTGGAGCAGCGAGGCGCTGGGCACACCCATGGGCTGGGCTTGTGGGCATCTCCTTGGAGCAGCGGGGCAATGGGCGCACGCATGGGCCAGCCTGTCCTCCCAACACCGGGTCGAGCAGAGCTGTGTGTGATGGTGGGAGATGGTTCTCCCCGTAACTCAGGAGCCTGGGCCACGTCTCTGCTCCTCAGCGTGCTGGCGGCAGAGCTGGGGCCTGGGTGTCCTGCGTCCTGCTCTGTCCTGGAGGTGGGCATGGTGTGTTCTGATGCCGTCATGGTTACTGGTTTGCTGAGCCAGGCTATCTATATGTGTATTTGTATTCTACACGTTGAAACACGCTTAGTTCTGCTAGAAAGCAACGTATTTCTCTGAAATCACTGTTACTCACAGTCATCCAGTGAAACTGCAGGCTTCTGACCAGAAGTAGAGAGGGCCCGCCGCTTGGCCTTGACACCGCGTTACGTTAGTAAAGAAGGGGACCAGGTGGGAGTTGTAGCTTTAACACACAGTAAGCGGTTAAGAAACGCACGGATTCTAGAATAAACGTGGCCGTGACCTTGGCAAAGCCCAGGGGTTGGCAGGTGGGCCTGGCCGGAGTGCCATTGGGAGGTCCTGGCCCTTGTGGCTGGGCTCCTGGGTTCACCTCGGCTCTTGTGGGTGAAACTGCATGTGAATAATGGAAGTAGACAGGACCGCACTGCCCTGTTCTCTGGTATGAGCACACACGGGCCCCGTGCATGTGGTCTGGGCGCCCTATCCCTGGTGTGAGCACACACGGGGCCCCGTGCATATGCTCTGGGTGCCCTGTCCCTGGTGTGAGCACGCGGGGCCTCGTGCATGTGGTCTGGGCGCCCTGTCCCTGGTGTGAGCACGCAGGGCCCTGTGCGTGTGGTCTGGGCACCTGTCCCTGTTGTGAGCACACACGGGCCCCCTGCGTATGCTCTGGGCACCCTGTCCCTGGTGTGAGCATGTGGGGCCCCGTGCGTGTGTTCTGGGTGCCTGTCCCTGGTGTGAGCACACACGGGCCCTGTGCGTGTGGTCTGGGCACCTGTCCCTGTTGTGAGTGCACACGGGTCCCGTGCGTGTGGTCTGGGCACCCTGCCTCTGGTGTGAGCACGCGGGCCCCGTGCGTGTGGTCTGGATGCCTGTCCCTGGTGTGAGCACACACGGGCCCTGTGCTTGTGGTCTGGGTGCCTTTCCCTGGTGTGAGCGCACACAGGCCCCGTGCATGTGCTCTGGGTGCCCTGCAGCCCCCGTGGCGTGGCTCGGCATTGGACTCCCGCTCTCCCTGGTGCCTCTGTCTGAGCAGATCGTGCTCTTGTCTGTGTGCGTCTCCACCGCATTAATGAAGTGGTCGTGCCTTCATGCGCCTCCATGTGTGTCTAGCAGCTGCTCTGAAGTCAGTCCTGGGAGGGGGCTGGCTTGGGGGCAGAGGGGGCCGCACCCTACAGCTTTGAGTCTGTCTCCCGCACTGGGGGACTGTCCCCCACCCACCCTGCGCCCTACTGGCTTATCCCCCTTCTGTGCGCTTCACATGACTCGCCCTGAGCGGGAATGCTTTCCTTCTCGCCCTGGCCCCGGGCTCATCGCGTGGGCCTCCCAGGCAGCTCTCTTGAACAGCGTGCTTCCCCGCTGGTGGGACGCTCCCCTCCTCCTGCTGCTGCAGAGTGAAGCCCAGCGTCCCGCCTTGGCCGCCTCTGGGTGGGACTGACCTACACTCTAGGGATGAGTTTTCACTCCTTTTCCTGAAAGAAAAACTTGAAGGGGGATCCTGAGCTCTGCTGCTTCTGCAGCAGTATTGTATTGAAACCGCCTCTGGGTCTACTAGTTGGGCAAGACTAGAGCCTGCGAGAATCTTCTGAAACAGGCGTTTCCCAGAGGAGACACACAGGTGGCCCACAGGCGCGTAAGGGCCGCTCAGCATCAGTGATGGCTAGAGAGGCGCACGCCGAGGCCCCAGGGTGACACACGGCGCTGCACACCTGTCGGGTTGGCCGTCAGGAAACGCAGATGTGGGCGAGTGTGCAGAAAAGGGGGCCTGTTGGTGATGACGGGCACTGGCGAGCCCCTGTGGAGACAGCATAGAGCTTTCTCAACAAATGCCGCTTCTGGGTGCTCACCCAGCAAACAGAAACGCCCATTTGGAAAGAGGTGCAGGCTGGTGTTTGCAGCATCATCACTCCCGGTTGCTGAAGTATAGAAGCAGCTGGCGTCCCATTAGCAGGTGCACGAGGAAGGGAGATGCGGTGTGTCCCCAGTGGAATACCGCTCAGCCAGAGGAGAGTGAGATTCTGCCACTTTCGGCAACACGGATGGGCTTGGAGGGGCATTGCGCTGAGTAAAATAAGGCAGAGGGAGACACGCGCTGCCTGAGTCAGCACTCACATGTGGACTCTGGGAAGCGCAGCGCGCTCACGAGCGTGACGGGGAGGAAGCACGCTTGGGTGTGGGGAGCAAGGTGGAGTTTCCAGAGTGGGAGCACGAGCCTGCTGGGCTGTGACTGAGAAAGGAGGGTGTCCTCGGGGCAGTAGCAGAGGGGCTGGCAGCAGCGGAGACTTAGCTTCCTCCTTCGCATCCCGTGTCCTTTCTGCCATCAGCCGTCTGGCTGGTCCCCAGGTTGGTGAGGCTGAGGAAGCAGACCGGGGAGCTTCTGCGCGGCGGTTCTCAGGGCAGAGCCGCCCGAGAAGGCCACTCAGCGTGGCACTGCTGGGTGCTGAACTGTGTGCCCGGGCCCCTGCAGGGCTGGGGGGAGACACCCGCGGCGGAGACGCAGTTGTTTGACACCGGAGGGCATAAAAACCCTGAGTCGGCTTGAACTGAAAACTGAGCCGGGCCCAGAGGTCTGGGAAGAATCCCTGTGGGTTAAGCACCGCCCCCACCCACCCCTCCAGGTACAGAGCAGATGCTGTGATTGAAGGATCACCTCGTGTCTTAGGAAAAAGCTTGTCTCAGCACCCACCCTTTTGTTATAAGAAATGGGGAGTAAGTGAGTGCGTTTAGAGAGAGCTGTCCGAGATGCCCCTTGAAACAGGTTTAATTGTGAACGGTAGGTCCCCGTGCATCTGGAGTTCTAGGCTTGCTGGTTTTCTGCTGTGCAGTTAGTGAACACTTTGCTGGAAGCATCACTTTGTCACGTCTTACCACCCCCTCACTTGCAGTTCTTCGTGGCGTCGGATCCGACCGTGAAGACGGACCGGCTGTGGCATGACAAATACACGCTACGCACGTCCATGATCCCGTCCTTCATGACGATGGACCAGTCCCGGAAGGTGGGCTCCCGTGGCTCAGGCCTCAGTGTGTGCCTGCCTTCGTGGACAAGGCCAGTCTGCAGTGAAACGTGCCTTGTGGCCTTTTAGGGTTTGCGTTCTTGAGGTGAAGTGTATGTTAATTGACTGCATCATTTATTTGTATGCGTCTGTTAATAACAGTTTTTTCACGTCCTGAAATTCTCGTGATACTATCCCCAGTGTTCCTGCTGTTTAATTTTTAGTCAGTAGAAAAACCTGTGGCTTATGAACGTTGGTGGAACTTGGATGTGAATCACTTTAATCTGGATGAAGGCAGCTCCTGGGTCTCCTCCTCTTCCAGGTCCTTCTGATAGGAAAGTCGATAAACTTCCTGCACCAAGTGTGCCACGACCAGACGCCCCCTGCGAAGACGGTCGCCCGTGACGAGGTCTGCGGAGCCCCTGCAGGACGGTATGCAGGCGACGCTGGCAGGGAGCTGCTGCCCACGCGTCGTCAGGGTTTTTCGTAGAAATCCAGTGTTGAGACATCTTTGTAACTGGTTTTTGGTTACATGGGTGCAAACCCGCATTAAGAAGCTGCTCGTGTGAATCAGCTCCGGGTGCTCCTCTTCCTCCGTCTGAAGCTGGGGGCTCGGCCCCTCTGGGCCCCGTGTGCTGCCCCCATCTGCCCTGGATGCTGTCTGGCCTCCCTGGGGCCTGTGATGCCCTGATGTGGCAGCATGCTGGCAGTGCCTAGCCATCACGCCTGTAACACGTGCCATCTGAACCAGTGTTTCAATGCGGCCTGGAGTTGGCTCCGTTGTGGAAGGGCTGTGACCTTTAAATCCGTGACGTGGTGAGCAGTGGCCTCTGGGCTCCCCCAGATGTGAGCACAGGCGTCTGCTCCATGTCCGGCATTGGCAGCGTTTTGGGGCCATAGCTGGGGATGCTGGTGGCCCCGATGGCTCCCACGGCCTGTCTTGGAGCCACAGTGGGGCCCATGGGCTGACGGTGTGCGTGTGAGGAGCCCTGGGAGGCGTGGGCTGACGATGTGCGTGCGAGGAGCCACGGGGTTGTGGGCTGACGCGTGTGCGTGTGAGGAGCCACGGGGGGCGTGGGCTGACGTGTGTGCGTGCGAGGAGCCACGGGCGAGCGTGGGCTGACGCGGTGGTGAGGAGCCACGGGGACGTGGGCTGATGGTGTGAGTGTGAGGAGCCACAGGCGTGTGGGGCTGACGCGTGTGCGTGTGGAGCCATGGGGGGGGGTGGGCTGACTCGTGCGTGTGAGGAGCCACCGGGGGCGTGGGCTGATGGTGTGCGTGTGAGGAGCCCTGGGAGGCGTGGGCTGACGATGTGCGTGCGAGGAGCCACGGGGGTTGTGGGCTGACGCGTGTGCGTGTGAGGAGCCACGGGGGGCGTGGGCTGACGTGTGTGCGTGCGAGGAGCCACGGGGGGCGTGGGCTGATGGTGTGAGTGTGAGGAGCCACAGGCGGGTGTGGGCTGACGCGTGTGCGTGTGGAGCCATGGGGGGGCGTGGGCTGACTCGTGCGTGTGAGGAGCCACCGGGGCGTGGGCTGATGGTGTGCCTGTGAGCCTCTCGTTCCTCCTCCGTGAAACGCGATTATGTGTGTGTGTGTGCTTTCCCCTTTTGTTCTTCACAGCTGCAGATTTATTCACAGATTTGGAAAATGCGTTTCAGGGGAAAATTGATGCAGCTTATTTTGAGACCAGCAAGTACCTCCTGGACGTCCTGAACAGGAAGTACAGCCTGCTGGACCACATGCAGGCTGTGCGCCGGTACCTGCTGCTCGGCCAGGGGGACTTCATCCGGCACCTGATGGACTTGCTCAAGTAAGGCGACGCCGGGCGCACCCACGCGTGTGCGGGGGCTTCAGCAAGGCCAGGGGTCTGGCAGTTGCTGTGTAAGAGCGAGTGGCATTAGGGAAATTCGCTGACTTCGCGTAGAGCCTTGGGGACAGGAAGCCCGCTCACGCCAGCCCCTCTAGCTCTGCTTGCCGTGTTCGCGGAGGCTTGTGTGCCTGAATACAGGCCCCGACGGGTGTGTAAGGGGCGTGTGCCCCGCTCTGTTGGCTTAGCTTTGGGTGAAAGTTGTCTGTAGGGCAGTGGGAGCAAACATGAGTGTGTGGGCTGAGCAGCTGCGGGGGAGGGGCGGGGTCGGGCGTTTCTGAACCTTCAGGGCCACGTTGCAGATCTCATCCTCTGCTGACTGACCTGTGCTTGCCTTCTGCTCAGCTTTAATAATTGGAGCATCTCATCCTTGGTATCAAACAAAAGCTTCATTTCTTCTCAAAGGTGCATTTCCAGCTTCTAATTTAAAAGGAGGCGCCATCCCTGGCCAGCTTGCCTCAGGTCACCTGAGCAGTGCTGGCGTTTTTGGTCTCCTCAGCCTTTCCTGCCGACATCCGGCGCCCTGAAGGCTGCGGGACAGTTTCTGCGCTCCACTGGGGAGGGCGGGCTCGGCCCGAGAGCTGTTAGCGTGCTGTGTGGGGACGCAGCTGTCGCTCGTCCTCAGGGTCTGCCGGCGGCGCGGCTCTGGGTGTCCACACGTGCGTTGCTCTGGCTTAGCCGAGGCCTGTCCTCCACGGGGAATCTGCAGGCGGTGCCAGGGTTACGCTGCTCCAGGACCGGGCTGGGAACTGTGTTTGCTAACACGTGGTGTGTTTCAGTGTTTTAGGAATCAGACCACTCAAGACCCAGTTTTAAGCTGAATCAAAATTAGTTTTTAAAGGAATGTCTCACTCCCCTGGTGCCCGATGGAATCTTACTCGCCATTGATTCTGGAAACTTCTGTTGCCGTGTTGTGTCCTTTCCATTTGTCTTTTTAGTTTTTATAATTTGAGCTCTATAATTTTTAAGTTTCTCCAGAGATTATTGTGAGTTCAAGTAACGTTCTCTTTTACTTTTATACAAATCTGTGAAGACCAGAGCTTGCCCGTCCAGCTACGACTCTGTACCAGCACAACTTGACTGGAATTCTGGAGACCGCTGTCAGAGCCACCAACGCCCAGTTTGACAGCCCGGAGATCCTCAAGCGACTGGACGTGAGGCTGCTGGAGGTGCTGACTCTGGGCCCAGACGGGGCTGCGGGCCGTGTCTTGTGGGGGGTTGGGGCCCCACGCGGGGCCGCGGGCCGGGTCTTGTCGGGGTTGGGCCCCCACGCGGGCTGCGGGCCGTGACCGCGCGGGGCTGGAGGCCCTGCAGCGTGTGTGCTCTCCCGCAGGTCTCTCCGGGGGACACCGGCTGGGACGTGTTCAGCCTGGACTATCACGTGGACGGCCCCATCGCCACTGTAAGGCCCGTGGGCGGCTTCAGAGCTGCTGCTGCTCTGACAGCTTCTCTTGGGAGTGATCGCTTGGCACCAAGACATACCCGCTGAATGAGCACTCGAGCCAGGGTCGTGTGTGTGTGTGTGTGTGTGTGAGAGAGAGAGGCAGTCACAGAGTGCTAAAGTGCTTCAATATTTTAAGAATTCTTAAAAATATCATTTATCCTATCATAGGTTTCAGCAGGTACTTGATAAATGGATTATTCGTTTTGTTCCATTATTCTTAGACTGGAGCGACTAATTTGGGATCATTTGAAGCGAACTGTGAAGTGTGCTTTGGGGGAATCGTATTTTTGCTCCTCGGGTGGCGTTTGGTGTTCATTTCTCGTCTAACGACTGAGGGCATAGCTGTCCTATTGTTTGTCCCGCTTTTACTGTGTTTAAACAAAGCACTGTTTGCTTGAATGGGGATGACCAGCAGGGCTCTCTCCCGCCTCTGTAGTTAGACACCCTCTTCACGCCCAGTCTGTCTTACTGAGACTTGACCGAGATCCCTCTGGCCTTGCTTGTCGCTTTCCCTCTGAAGATGGACCCCCGTTTCTTCTTGTTCTCGGGAGCTCCCGTGTGGAGGCGCCGCGTCCCGGCTCTGCAGCGTCTCCCTCGTGGCCTCTGTGGGTGCCGTCCTGGCCAGCCTGCCTCTCCCCAGTGGCCCGGCCCGGCCAGGTGGACCGTCAGCGCCAAGGCCAGGCTCCCCTGCGGCTGCCGGCTCTGCTGCTCCAATGTGGCAGCTGCCGGGGCAGGTTTTTACACGCAGATTCCCCGATCAAAGCTACCATGTTTTCAATACATAGCTGCTTTCAAGCTTTATTTTGGTCATATGCAAATTAGTTTTTTCCCCATTCACGTATATCTTAAACAATTTTAGTAATTTTAGTGTACAAACCCGGATATTTTTCCAAGTTGTTGGGAACTGTCATATCATCTACGTGTTAATATTGTATACCGATGTGTTTTTTTATAGTATAAATGATACCATGGCAGAGACAGCTGCCTCAATTATTTCACAAAACGCGTCTGGAATAATAGCTAAACTGAACTTGGTCTACATACAAGGTTACTTAGTTATTGTCGCATCGAGGTTGTGTACTGTGGGCCTTGCGCGTGAACAGTCGACCACGCAGTGTGGTGTCTTCAGAATTTTATAGATTTTATAGATTTTTAAAAGCCTGCATAGAGTTAGGGAAAGAAGTCAGTATCGTAGATTTATTTGAACAGAAATTTGGGATAGATCCTGCCTGTGGCTGATGGACCCTGCCTGGGGCTGATAGACCCCGCCTGGGGCTGACAGGCGTCGGTTTCCACGCCATCTCCAGTGGGTTGGTGGTCTGATGGGAGTGTCTGGGTTGGAAAGACAAGGGGTCTCATCATTGGTTGGTGGGGGTCCACCAGGGACTCGCAGGGAAGTGGCCGCTGCCCGTCCGGTCTTTGCCCTCCAGCCCTCGGGGGGCGCTCGTCCCGGGTTGGCGCCTGCTCAGCCAGTGTCTGTCACACGGGACTCGTGGTCGCCAGGCCAGGACGTTGAGTGTGCTCTGGCATGCCAACGGTCAGCGAGGCTGATGGACGAGGCAGCTTCCCTAAAATGGGCTGTGTGTGCTTACCTCCTGCTTAGAAGGCCTGAGGGCTGGTTCTGTGTGCTCTGGCGTTTTGTTTTGGGAGCACACAGGAGACGCAGCCCTGCCTGGAGGACGCGTGTGTCCTGCGCCCCGTCATCCTGTGCTCTGGTCTTTGCAGGTGTTCACTCGAGAGTGCATGAGCCACTACCTGCGCGTGTTCAACTTCCTGTGGAGGGCCAAGCGGATGGAGTACATCCTCACGGACATCCGGAAGGGCCACATGTGCAACGCCAAGCTCCTGAGAAACCTGCCAGGTAGCCGCCTGCCCACGGCGTCCGCAGCCTCTCTAAAGCAGAGGTCCTTAAAGAAATTGAAAAGTCTGCCGGTGGGTTTGTCTTTTGTGAAGAGGCTCATTTGTAATATCCCTATCTTGACTTCAGTGCAAATCAGGAAAAACAAATTGAGTCAAGTTAGCTTTTCTTTAGGCCATGAAGTTTATTACAGAATCATATAGTGTTCATACATGTTTAAAAAAATATTAAAAGAAAGCTGTTTAGTAAATCACCAGGTCATTTAAAATTCACTTATTAGTGTTTTAATTAAAGTCTATCTGGAAATTGCTTTATATACTGGTTTGGATCATTAACCAGAACATGAAAAGATTTTATAATTTTTACAATTAAAAGCTGTAATAAAACTCTCATGTCAGATAGTTAAGTTTATTTTAATTTTATAAATATTGAATGACTTCAGTTGTGAGTAATTTTGAAGTCTTTATATTGAAAGGGATTTGGTCAGAACCTTCGAGAAAGTCTTTCCACCAGTGATGTCCCAGAAGAATAGGCGGCCACACCCTTAGTCCTATGGGGGTGGGAGCAAGTCCTGTGCAGGGGACATGTGGGCTCTGCCTGTGCACCAGGCGGAGGCCCCGAGTACAGGTCAGGGGCAGCCCCGAGGCCGGGGCCAGCAGGCACCCAGCCCTGTCTGATCGTGCGGAGTCGAGGGCTTGCTGGGCACCCTCGCCGCCCGTACCCCAGGACCCGGCCAGTGGCCGGTGGCGCCCTGTTGTCCTGGCCCAGCTTCCTTTGGGCTCATTTCCAAGACGGTGGGCAGTGGGGGCCCTGAAGTAGCTGGGGTGGAGGCTAGAGGGAACGAGTCCCGTTAGACCCTGCAGTGGTTGTGGACGGTGGCGCCTTCAGCGTCCACCGTCTAGTGGGCGTGCGCTGCCTCGCCTGTGGGCCCTTCAGGAGGAGCACCCCTGCGTGTTCCCGGCCCGCCCCACTTCCCTCTGCCCTGCCCTCCGCCCTGTGGGCCCAGGGCTCCCATCCTTTCTGTGGCCTGATGTGGGTCCCTTTGGTGTTATTGGAGGGACTCTGTCATGATTTCGCTTCTAAATGAGCAACGGTAGCGTCTGTAGGCGTGGGGAGATCGGGCTCTGTAGCGACTGTAGGCGTGGGGAGGTCGGGCTCTGTAGCGACTGTAGGCGTGGGGAGGTCGGGCTCTGTAGCGACTGTAGGCGTGGGGAGGTCGGGCTCTGTAGCGACTGTAGGCGTGGGGAGGTCGGGCTCTGGAGCGTCTGTAGGCGTGGGGAGGTCGGGCTCTGGAGCGACTGTAGGCGTGGGGAGGTCGGGCTCTGTAGCGACTGTAGGCGTGGGGAGGTCGGGCTCTGTAGCGCTGGCGTCTGTAGGCGTGGGGAGGTCGGGCTCTGTAGCGACTGTAGGCGTGGGGAGGTCGGGCTCTGTAGCGACTGTAGGCGTGGGGAGGGTCGGGCTCTGTAGCGACTGTAGGCGTGGGGAGGTCGGGCTCTGTAGCGTCTGTAGGCGTGGGGAGGTCGGGCTCTGTAGCGACTGTAGGCGTGGGGAGGTCGGGCTCTGGAGCGTCTGTAGGCGTGGGGAGGGTCGGGCTCTGGAGCAGCCGGGCGCCAGCTGGTTGCGGTGCGTCTTCTCGTGGGAGTGTCAGCAGTGGCTGTGTGAGCTGGCTTCCCTCTTCCTTTGCCTGATCATCAGTGAGCTTACTCCTCGGAGATAACTGCAACACTTGTTCGATCAATTTCCTGTGTAATTTTAACATAATTCTATTATGTTGTGTTCAATTTTAGCTTCTTTCACTGAACCTTTTCACTTGTCATTAAAACTTCCTGTAAAACATTTTTGTTAGCATAATATCGCCTCATGTGGACATACTTTATCTTTTTCTTTGGTTAGTAGTTTTTAAAAAAACTATGCCAGTGTAAATAACGCCATGTTTTATGCATATTTACATGCCTCTGAGTGTTTCTTTAGAATAGTGAATTGGAGATGGAATTGCTGGGTAACAGGTGTGGCTCTTGCTCTTACTTGATACTTACTGATATTTATGTTTGTTAGTGTTTACATTTTAACTCTCTTGGTACGTATTGTCAGATTACTTTCTAGGAAAGCTGTACCAGTTTAATTCATATCCCCATAAACACAGCTCTCATTGGTCGAAAGTTGGCTGTGTTGCTGGTTGGGGTTTTTTTGGGAGAGGGTGCTGGCATTGGATATTATGTTCACATTGTCAATTTGAAGGTGGAAATTGAGGTTCATTCACTTTGATTGTTTGTTGTTTTGAGTTTGCTTTTGGCTGTGCCCCAGAGCACACGAGATCATGGTTCTGACCAGGAATGGAGCTGTGCCCCTGCAGTGGACGCGCAGAGCCTACCGCAGACCCCAGAGAGGACCCCAGAGGTTCATTTCCATCCCTTTCAGCTTTAAAATTGCCCTTGACTGTAAACACTCGTCCTGTGTCATTGGTGTTTCCTTTTCCAGCAAATTGCCCTTTTGCCCTTGGTTCTGTTGGGGTACAGCGTTCTTACTTTTAACTTACAGGAAAGTATTGTACTTGTTAATGGCCAGCAGCTTGATGAGCAGAGATCCATCGGGTGGTTCGTCTTGTTAACACAGCGCGTTTAGAAATGTCCTTCCCGCTGTAAACCTGAGGCAGAAATACCTGGGAAGACTCAGAAAATGCTGCTGTAAACGGCGTGTGACCCTGCACACCTGAGCCTGCCTGGTCCCGCCACAGTCTCAGTGGCGGCCACCCTAGGTGTCCTCTCAGTAACGCTCCTCAAGGCCAGCGGTTTGGAATCAATAGTTATAACGCCTGAAAATGATTTGCTCAGGAAGAGAGTTTTTGATAATGGTCTGCCTAGACGGTTAAATTTAAATTCATTTATACATATTTAACTGGACAAAAGAGAACATTGATCTGAAATGGTTTAGAGTTTTTTTTTCTTTGAAAAGAAATGATTCTTTCATTAGATTCAGTGAATCTCAAAACTGTTGCTGTTAGTGGCAACCGGATTTATATTTCATATAAGCTGTAACCAGATGAGGCGGACGCGCACTCCAGACCCACTGGTGATGAGCTTCCTGTGTTCTTTCTAGCAGCTTTTGTGTCAGGGGTCTGGGGGAAGTGCAGGGAGGCCCCCTCGCCAGAGGGTGGTGTTCAGACAGCCCCTCTCTGGTCCCTGTTGGAGATGAGGCTGAGCGGGGAGGGAGTGGCCGGCTCCCGTCGCCTTGGGACTGTCCTCTCCTGGCTTTGAATGCGGTGGCGGCCCCTCTCACACTGGGGGTGGCTCAGGCTTGTGCAGTGGCGCTTCCCCTTGTGTCTCGTTTCTGTCCCTGTGGATGAGTAGGTCGTCCTCATCTGTTTGCTGGCTTCTAAGCCAGGCGGTTAGCTCTCCGCCCAGCTGCTGGGCAGCGCTGCCCAGCGGGGCTGTGGCCTTGGCTGGCTCCTGGTCTCCTGCCTCAGTGCCGCACCCGGGCGCCGGGCCGGCGGCCGTCAGGAAGGGGTCTGTGCAGCGCCCAGGGCCCCCAGTGGACAGTGGATGTCAGTTGGATCTGCAGGAGGCCTGACCCTGCCCAGAGGCCCCGCATCTGGGGGAGACCTGAGGTCTTGCCAGTGTCCTCTGACTCCAGAGCCTCGAGAAATGAGCCTTTTAAATACTGCTGCATCAGCTGTAGGCACAAGTGGAAGGAGGTGATTTTAAATTTGTGAGTACCTGGTTTTAGGATATTTTTGTATTTTTAACAACTCTCAAGGCAGTTTCCGGTGCTTCTCCTGTTGGCAGAAGCGTCTGGTGCAGGTGCTCAGAGGCCAGCCAAGCCGGGAGGGGTCAAGCCCTTGAGAGCTGGCTGGGTGTCTAAAGCCAGCCCTGCAGCTCTTCCTGCAGCCTGGAGGGGGCAGTAGAGACTCACCCAGGGCCTGCCGCCTGGGTCAGCGGAGGGGAGGCTGCCCTCCTGGTGTCTGCAGCTGTCTGCTGCCCCCTCGCTCCAGCGGGAGGGGTGCTTACGTGCGTCCTTGCTGGGCCTCCGGTGAAGGTTGCTTTGCTCTTGGGATTTTTAGAATTTTGTGCGTGTTTGTGGATCAGTTGTGAAAACAGAAGTACTTATGTTTTAACTGTGCTCTAAGCGTATTCCCAAGGCACTGGGTACAGAGACTCAGGGCTGCTTCAGGCGTGAGCTGTATTCCTCGGAGAGAAGGGCCCGCTGACAGCTTGTGAGTCCAGCGGCCTCGTGCCTCGGCTTCTCCTGGGCCAGGAGTTGCTGTGGCCTGCAGAGCCCCGCTTGCGGCCCGGCCTCAGCTTGAGGGGAGTGTCAGGCGCACGGCGTGCAGTTCTCTCCACCCTGCTCGTGAGTCTCATGGGTCTCGTGGGGTCGCTCCTCTCTGAGGAGGGGTGCAGACGGTTCCTCCTGGAGCCGCAGCGGCAGCGAGCGGGCTGTCTGGGCAGCTCAGCACAGGCCAGGAGCAGCCCCCGCGGCGCCAGATCTCGCCCGGGCACATCTCCTCGTCGGGCGTCCCTCCCGTGCCCGTCCCTGATGGGAGCCGTCATGGTCCAGCGGAGTCCCGAGTAAGTGAAAACTCCAGGCAGACAGCGGCTGGTCCCTGGTGACCCTCCAGCCTTTTGCTGGTTTTGTGAAGAACCGGAGTGGAGTCTGGGCTCTGCCCATCCCCTCCAAGGTCGAGTTCCTCCCAGGTGACAAGGTCATATTCCTTAGGGGATGGCATTTTTGTCTCCAAATAGCTGGGGAACAGTAACAGTCTCACACACTGCAGGCAGACCAAATTAACTGCAAAGAAACCATGAAACTGATCTTATTCAAGATACTCCGTTATTATAAGGTGACTTTTTCTTTAATTTTGAAACTCAGTCGCGCTCTGTGCTTTGCATTTCTCGTCAGACCCTCGTGTTCTGTGGCAGTGCTGCTTGGCTGGGCGGCCCTGTCTGCCTGCGCACGGAGGCTGGCTCGGGAAGGCTGCCAGCCGTGGCGCCCGAGCGGCAGAGCCAACGCTGCAGGAATACCGCCCTGCCCCACGGCCTGCCGAGTCTGACAGCCACTCCGCTCTCTTGCAGAGTTCTCTGGGGTGCTGCACCATTGCCACATCCTGGCGTCTGAGATGGTCCACTTCATCCACCAGATGCAGTACTACATCACCTTTGAGGTGGGTCCCGGTCAGCCCGCACTGAGGCCCAGCCCTGCTGCTGGCGTCCGTGGGCCGGCGGGGCCACGCCCCCTACTCCCTCAGGCCTGGGTCGGTTCCAGCTGCCCGAGTGCTCCTGGGATGACTCCCTGGGCCCTGAGTGTTGGTTCCAGCTGCCTGAGTGCTCCTGGGATGACTCCCCGGGGCCTGGGTGTCAGTTCTAGCTGCACGAGTGCTCCTGGGACGACTCCCGGGGCCTGGGTGTCGGTTCCAGCTGCCCGAGTGCTCCTGGGATGACTCCCCCGGGGCCCGGGTGTCCGTTCCAGCTGCCCGAGTGCTCCTGGGACGACTCCCGGGGCCTGGGTGTCGGTTCCAGCTGCCCGAGTGCTCCTGGGATGACTCCCCGGGGCCCGGGTGTCCGTTCCAGCTGCCCGAGTGCTCCTGGGATGACTCCCCGGGGCCTGGGTGTCGGTTCCAGCTGCTGGAGTGCTCCTGGGACGACTCTCCCAGGCCTGGGGTGTCGGTTCCAGCTGCCTATGTGCTCCTGGGATGACTCCCCGGGCCTGGGTGTCGGTTTCAGCTGCTGGAGTGCTCCTGGGACGACTCTCCCGGGCCTGGGTGTCGGTTCCAGCTGCCTGTGTGCTCCTGGGACGACTCCCGGGGCCTGGGTGTCGGTTCCAGCTGCCTAAGTGCTCCTGGGACGACTCCCTCCGGCCTGGGTGTCGGTTCCAGGTGCTGGAGTGCTCCTGGGACGAGCTGTGGAACCAGGTGCAGCAGGCTCAGGACCTGGACCACATCATTGCTGCACACGAGGCCTTCCTGGGCACCGTCATCTCCCGCTGCCTGCTGGACGCCGACTCCAGGGGTAAGGCGGCCGGACAGGCCCGTCACGGCGCTGGTGTGCGTGTCTGCTGGGGCGGCAGGGCTGAGGTAGGAGCGGGCATGAGGCAGGGAGAGAGTGCTGTGCCCGCTGCCTCCTGGGCGGGGCTGACCTGATGGACAGGGGCCTGTGACACCCACAGAGCCCCAGGCAGCTCGGGAGTGGCATGCAGGGCTTGCGCAGGGGTGCAGGAAGAGCCTGGCCTCGGGCCCCGGCTGCAGTCAGGACAGGCCTCTGCCAGGATGACCCTTGTTGCTGACTGTCCCTCCTGCAGAGCCTGCTCTGAGCGCTGTGTCTTATGTGTGCCGAGGCTTCTGGGAGCTTCGATTTTATTCACAAATCTGGGGAAATAAGCAACACTTTGCTTTCACTTGAGATAAATGTGAAGTAGAAGTAGAATTTCAAGTGTGTCTTTGATGTTTAGCTGTGTGACTTCAGCGGCACGTCAGGCTGACTGAGGGCCGTTCCCCACCAAACCTCTGCTCACCCCAGGGGCCCTTTTGGGGAGCATGACGTTTGCAGGGCCTTTCCCTCCATCTGAGTTTTTGAGTCTGCTCGTTAGCCATCTGTGACTGGGCAAAGATACTTTGAATTAAGCGGACGTACTGTCACACTTGTTCAAAACCACTCTTTCATTCCTGGTGCAAAGCATGGTATGATACCATTTTCTAAAAATCTTTGCAGAATCTGTTTACATTTTTTAAAGAATTTTCTCTCATGTTCTGTGGGTCTGGTTTTGGCATGTGTCACACACAAAAAAGATGCTTTTCCATTTCTTTCTGATCCTCAGAGTAGCTGCGCTGCAGCTCCGGGGGGCTGGGCAGCACGGAGGGTGGGGCTCACGAGGTTGCGGGGCCAGGAGATGGGGTGGGCGGGGCTGGTGCTGGCCGCTCTCATCACTGTGGAGGCTCAGGGACCCGTGTGGATGAGTGAGGACAGCTAAGAGCCCCTGAGAGTCAGAGTTGATCTCTGGGTTTACAGTGGTTTTTGCTAACGGTCAGTGCGTTATTTGAAAAGCATAGTGATTAATGCACATGTTGGGGGCTCTGTTCATAAGAGAAAAGGCTGTTCTCTCTCCAGGCCCTTCTCAACCAGCTGAGAGCCGTCTTTGACCAGATCATTGAGCTTCAGAGCACGCAGGACGCCATCTGCAGGGCTGCACTGGAGGAGCTGCAGAGACGCCTGCAGTTTGAGGACAAGAAGCAGCAGCGGGAAGCTGAGGTGTGGTTTGGGGGCGGCTGGCGTGTTGGCTCAGGTGGTGAGCAGTTGCCGTGGAAACCGCAAGCCCGCGGGGGCTCTGCTGCGGCTGCCTGGTGCCCTGCTGGGCCTGGAGTGAGCTGTGTGGTCACCGTCACCCAGCTTAGAAAGGCGCGCAGGCCACGTGCACGGGAAGCTCGGGCCTCTGGCCAGTGTCCCTCAGGGAGCGGCCAGACGTCCGTCTGTGTGGGAGTCTCTGCTGGGCGGTGCCTGACTGCGCACACTTGTCTGGAGCGGGCAGACACGAGCATGCACACAGGAACTGGGTCTCTGCACTTTGGCCATGTTTAGCGACCTCCCTGAAGTGTTTCATTTACAGCCTTGAAGTGCAAATAGTGAATAAGTTTGGGTCTTTGTGGGATTTCTTGTATTGGGCGTAATCTGTACAGGCTTAGGCTTTTTCAAGGTGCTTGTTCTCGGGGTGGTGACAGATGGCTTTTCAGCTCACACAGTTCGGTTCTGTGTTGAGTATTTCCTTGTCTGTGTCAGTGGACACAGTATTTCCTTGTCTGTGTCTGTAACTTGGAAGAATCGAGCATGTCTGGCACGTTGTCTCCGTGTATGTGGAGACAGGTGTTTCCGGGCTGTCCCCACGTGGTTCTGATACACCGGGTCATGGACCTGTGGCTGGGAAATCATCCTGCTGCTGCACCATGGGGAAGAGGCCAAGACGCCCGCTCCGAAGCTGAGGTGTGTACAGGTGTGTGTGTGTGGGGGTGGGCTCAGAGAGCAAAGAGCAGGTGGGCTCCTGCTGGAAAATGAGACTTCCAAACATGAGACGCATAGAAGGATCCTGTATGTGTCCTGAACACGTGTTCACCCCATTTGCGTTGCCAGGAGCAGGGTTTGTGGCTGAGACATCAGAGCTGGCGACACCTCCAGGGCCTCCTGGACAGGGCAGCCTGCAGGCTCACGCCCGTCACCAGCTTCCTGCCTGTGCTGACTTGCCCTGCTGGAGCCCCGTTTCCTGATTAACAAAGTGGGAGTGAGGATAAATACACACACTCCCGGGGCGCCTGTTCTCACGCGCTCGTGCGTGTCAGCTGCTGGGCAGGAAGGCCGTGTTGGGGAAGCCAGCCGTGCTGTCCCCCAGGCCGCCCCGGCCTGGAGAGCCTGCCCAGCCTGGGAGTCGTGAGCCTTCGCTCTGGCCCAGGTCCCTCTGCAGATGGTACACGCTGTGCGCGCCAGCGCCTGCGGAGCACACCTGCACGGTGAGGCGGGTGGTTTGGTGGGTTGTGTCCAGATGGCAGGAGCCGGCAAAGCTGAAACTGTGCCTGAGGAGTGATCGGCGTTCAGGAGGCCGTGACCTGAGATGCCGCCCGTCAGACCTGAGGTCTGCACGTGGGGGCCTGTGCGGGGGCCCAGGGAGCTGCTTTCTGCTCTCTCCCAGCTTCCTGGGGCACCCGCGGATGTGGTCAGGTGTCCAGGACACATACAAGATCCTTCTGTGTGTCCTGTGTTTGGAAGTCTTGTTTTCTAGCAGAAACCCACCCCTCTCTTTGCTCTCTGACCCCTACCCCCGACACACACACCTGCACACACGTGTGCATACCACGGTCTTAGAGCGGGCGTCCCGGACTCTCCCCATGGTGAAGCAGCAGGGTGATTTCCCGGCTGCATCTCCTTGACCGCGTGGATCAGAACCGGGAGCAGACGGCCCTGAGACAGCTCCCCCACCCACGTCTACCCCAGCCCGCGTGCATCTCCGTTCGGAGTCTAACCTCCGGTTCTCCTGACTCAGGGCCAGTGGGGTGTGACGGCAGCAGAGGAGGAGCAAGAGAGCCAGCGGGTCCGGGAGTTCCGGGAGTCCATCCCGAAGATGAGCTCCCAGCTGCGCATTCTGACCCACTTCTACCAGGTGCGTGTCCAGACCTCGCGCTGCCCCCCGCAAGGAACATGTGCTGTCAGGGGGACAGGCCTCACTCAGTGCAGCCTCGTCTCTGCGGCCCAGATGGGCCAGAGCTCCCAGACGCGTCCCCGAGTGGAGGAGGGTCTGTGCTGTGAGCGGGGCCCCCACTAGTGACTCAGCCCTTGCCCTGGGCCCTGAGGCCGCGGTTCCCAGCGCACATCTGCTCCTGAAGTCCTCAAGTGTCTCCTGTCGGGGCTTCCTGACTCTGTGTGCTTTCTAGTCACGTGGAAGGTGAGCAGGCTTTCCTGCTCGGAATTAAAACAGGTGCCCTTTCCATGCCTGCTTTGTTGTTTCACTGATTCTTGTAGAACTTAAGGGCCAGAAGGAAAATCTGCTGGTTAGTCCTTTCCCATGAAGCTGCTGTTATGAATTTCATCGACGGTGTGACCCCTGGTCCCGGGACCCTGCCAGGGTGGGAGCTGCTGGCAACCCCACGGGGCTCCACGGCGGGGGGCTCCGACTGCGCCTGAGCGAGCACATCCCCCTCTGTCTCCACAGGGCGTGGTGCAGCAGTTCTTGGTGCTGCTGACGACCAGCCCCGACGAGAGCCTGCGCTTCCTGAGCTTCAGGCTGGACTTCAACGAGCACTACCGGGCCCGGGAGCCGCGGCTGCGTGTGTCCCTGGGCACCCGGGGCCGGCGCAGCTCCCACACCTGAGGCCCAGTGTGGGGGCCCGCCACGGAAACATTCCTGGGGCCTCCCGGGGCAGCCGGCTCGGCCAGAGGCAGGGCGTGCTTCTAGACAGCGGAGCTGACCGTGTTTGTGACGTCACTAAGTTAAACAGGCTGGCTTGCACTATCCGAATTTATTTTTTAAAGTCTTCGTATGTAAAGATACCATACTCTGAGGCTTCTTAGGCCTCCACAGTATAACTTATATTTGTCACTTTTTAAAAGATCACACTTTCTTTTAGAGAAAATTAAGGCGATGGGTATTCATCAGTTAAGATGGTAATGTCATTGCTATTTTTCTAACATCCTCTTTAGAGGCAATTCTTGTTAATAAAACCAAATTAAATGGAAGCTTAATGTCCCTATTAAGGAAATACAGAGAGCATTTTATTTTGGTTTTTAGTGTTGTAAAATATTAACCTAAGGACCTTTCTATCAGTGTGTTTGCACATTTATTCTTTTTTTTCTTCTTTCAAAGTTTACATTTTTGTATCTCATTTACTCTCAGATACCTTGGGGAATAGTGTAGAAAAGGGCAGAGTCCTGATGCCTCGATTCTCTGAACGATCAGCTGAAGCACCGTGTGAATACGGATGCCTGGACAGTTAAGGGATTCTGATAAGCATTGGACAGAAATGGTCTTGAATAATGAAGATTCCTTTCTCCTCGCCTATTTTTTCATTGTAAATATTTAGATACTGCTGCCCAGATGTTGGGGGACATTTTTTGTAAAAATGTCATATCAGGTCACATAAATCCGCCTTTATTATGTTGCGTAAGTGAAAACTTAGACAATTAAAAGCAATTATCTTTCAGATGTATTGGTTCTTTTTCGACTCGTCTGTGAGGACAGTTCAGTCTCCGGGCTCCAGGGCCGTGTCAGCAGGGTTTGTGCTTCAGCACGTGAATCACAGTATGGGAAGCCAGGAAACAAACCGTGTGCACCACTCAGGCTTGGGTGAGCGAGGGCCCCCGCACCAGGGCGGGGTGAGGGGAGATTGGTGTTCTGACACCCACACTGGCTCCTCTGGGCGCAGGGTCCTGCGGGACAGGGAGCACCAGGGCCCTCGGCTGCCCAGAGGCAGACCGAGGGTGAGGGTCAGAGCTCCCTAGGATACACGTTTACTTTTGGTTTAGAAATTGGTGTGGCAGAGCTGGGAAGCAGGTTCTCCAGCGCACAGCTTCCCGGAAGGGGCCTCCATGCGCTGCTAGACGGACTGCCCAGAGCCCGAGGGGCTTGGAGCCTGCCTCTGCTCTGTCCTGAGCGTCTCCCAGAGATGAGTCCTTGGCAGAAAGCATGCTCGCATGCCGCTGTGCATCTAGGGAACTGTCAAGCAGTCAGGCCGACCTGTGGGCTGAGGAGGAGCTTCCCGGGGCTGGGGCCCGGGCCGTGGGCGGGGCCAAGTGGAGGCTCTCACACCTCAGGACGGGCTGTGGGTCTGGGCCCCGAGGGTCAGGCAGCCTGTCACCCAGCAGGGTCTCACCCAGAAGAGTTGGCATTGAATGGGGGCTCCACCTGGGGCAGGGATGGGGAGAGCCCACCGTGAGCGAGCTGTCTGGAGGCAGGAGCCCCCTGCGGCCGTCACTGCTTCCACCAGAAAGTGATCACTGCCCTCAGTTTCTGGGCCGTCACGGGGGACCCTGCATGGGGCCAGTGCAGTCCTTGGCCAGGGGCCCTGTGCTCAGTGGACAGGAGCCTCCGCCGCCACCCAGGGAGGCCAGCCGAGGCCGAAGCCCCAGGCCTGGGCTCCTGCTGGACGACTGGCTGCTCGTCCTGGGGGCGAGTGGCCTGTCCCCCAGGCCTGGTCCCCAGCAGACTCCATTGTGGGCGACTCCCTATCTCTGGGGAGGGCGTGTCCTCCAGACTGGACTCGGACAGGAGGGCACAGCCCACGGAAAACCCCACTTGCAGGGAAAAGTCTTGGGTCCAATAGCCACGGTCACACTTGGACTGGGTCGCAGGGTGCCAGGTCCGCATGAGGGCGAGAGGGGCGGAAACACAGGGGCGGGGGGTAGGGGTCGCCCGGGGCGTCTCCACTGCTGTGTGTCCTGGGGCGACCCAGGCGCAGCAGGTGCCCTGCCGGGGTCACCTGGCGCTGCGCCCGGGCCTCGGGGTCAGACCCCCGCCTGCTTGGAGTAAGTACCACGGGGTGCATTGCCGCAGCCGCCTCGTCCCCCGCCCCACCCTGTGGACTGGGGGGGCGTGAGCACACGGGGATCTCTGCCTCTGGAGAATTGAGTCAAATGGTATGGAAATTCAACCGAGTGATTATGGGTATTGTTCTGAGGCGTGTTTCCAGGTGTCTCTTCAGGAGGAGAAATGCATTCCTCTGCTTTTCTTCTGGTTTAAGGCTTTAATAAAAATGCAAGGAGGGAAAGTCACGTACCAGCTTGCCTGGAGCCCAGCTTTGTGCTGCTGACGGCAGCTTCCACCTGGTGTCCTCCCAGGGATTCACCAGCTCCACCACTAACCTCACCCTGGCCCCCACCCCCGAGGGTCCTCACAGGGCGCGACCGCCTGCGTCTGCCTCATGGGGATGCCGGCCAGCCGCCTCTGTCAGGCCTCCCCTCCCCACCGGAGTGCAGACCAGCCTCGCAGGGACCCGCCCTGCTCCAGGCATCTCCTGCGGCTGTCACGGCTTCCGTGTTACCCCGGTATCTGGAGACGCCCCTGTGGGCACAGGGCTGGTCCCGCGGGTGGTTCGTTACCCCATGGGGGCCTGGCCCCTGCCCATTCTTGTCTGGACGGCTGCACCCCTGCGACCCAGGCCTTCTGGACCTGGTCTGACAGGTGTGGGCAGCTGGTGCCCACCTCTCGCCCTCCTCTGGCACCAAGTCTCGCTTGGGGTGAAACTTGGACAAGAGTTTCCATGGAGGCCCTGGACCTCCCAGGCACGCCGGGCTGCCGGTGGTGGCCTCAAGGCCCTCGCGTCTCCACCCCCCCGCTCCTGGCCGTCACATAGACCTTGCTTCCTCCCGGTTCAGGCTTTCTGTGGTGGGGACGATGTCTGCGTGTTGATCAGGGTGGGAGCAGTAGAGAGAGTGATCAAATTAGTAAATGGCAAGCTGTCCCATTCCAGGTTGTCCTGCCCCTTCCCCGGTCGCCCTCCCTTAGAGGTTCTTGTCCTCTCTTTAGCTCAACAAAGACAGTACAAGCTGCCCTGGCAACTGTGCGCAGAGGTCTCTGCAGACGCGTTGGCTTAGCGCAGAGAGGTTGACTCCAGTTGCACACAGCACCTTTTCAGCGGAATGGGGCCCAACAGAAAGACGCCCATGGAGGCTTCGCAGACAGAAGGAGCACAGCAGAGCACCCTGGCTGGCTGTGGTGGGGCAGCGGGGGTCAGATGGAGGTAATACTGCCCAGATCTCGCACCCCTGACCGTGTTCCTCCGTGTTCTCCCGCTCGTTTCATAAAACCTGCACGGAGCCCCTCTTGGCGTTTCCCCAGCCTGGCAAACGTGGCGATGCAACGTTTGTTTGCGTGTGTGTGTATGTGTGTGAATATGTGTGTGTGAATGTGTGTGTGAGTGTGTGAATATGCGTGTGTGAATGCATGTGTGAATGTGTGTCGGTGTGTGTGAATGTGTGCATGTGTGTGTGTGAATGCGTGTGTGAATGTGTATGTGAATGTGTATGTGTGTGCGTGTGTGAATGTGTATATGTGTATGTGAATGTATGTGTGTGTATGTGAATGTATGTGTGTATATGTGAATGTGTGTCGGTGTTTGTGTGTGTGAATGTGTGTGTATGTGTCGGGGTGTGTGTGTGTATGTGAATGTGTGTCGGTGTGTGTGAATGTGTGTGAATGTGTATGGGAATGTGTGTGTATGTGAATGTGTGTGTGAGTATGAGTGTGTGCATGTGAATATGTGTGAATGTATATGTGTATGTGTGTATGAGTGTGAGTATGTGTGTGTATGTGAATGTGTGTGAGTAAATGTGTATGGGAATGTGTGTGTATGTGAATGTGTGTGTGAGTATGAGTGTGTGTGTATGTGAATGTGTGTGAATGTGTATGTGTGTATGAGTGTGTATGAGTGTATGTGTGTGTATGTGAATGTGTGTGTGTGCACGCATGTGCACGTATGCATACATGTGTGTGTCACTTTGTTGCTGGAGGAGGGAGGCGGGAGTGCTGACGCTCAGCTCTTCAGACTGGCTCTTCATGGACAGGATCCTTGAGGGTCGTGAGCCTTGCCCTGTAGGGAAGAGGCAGGTCTCCATGCTCTTCTTCTCAAATGTATTTGTTTGTTTCTTACTTCTTTACACAAACCCTCACCTTCTAGCTTAACATTTAAAGGGACTGCTTAAGGTCACAGAACAGAACTCTGCTCTTCTGCGGAGCGGTTGCCAGCGTGACGTATGTACACACATATGCTTTTTATTGCCAAGGGTGGGTGTGTGCTCACGCAGTCTGGGTGCCCTGCTCGGGAGCTCTGTGGGAGCACACAGCCCTGGACCACTCTCCAAGACGCTTCTGGGCCTCTCTATTCCTCTGCCGCTTACTGGAGAGAGTTTCCTGTGCGGAGAGAGATTTCCTTGAGAAATTCTAGGACTTCCACCTCCTCCCTGAGCCTCCCGTGGGATCCCAGCGGCTCGACTGGCGATGCCCTGGTCTGCGGGCAGTGAGGGGAAGGGCTGTGAGGCTGCGAGGTGGGTTTGCATGGAGGAGGAGCAGGGAGGTTGGCTTTAGGGGAGGTTGTCAGCAAGCGAGGAGCGGACGCAGAACTGCAGATGCAGAGGCTCGAGAGGCAGAGGCCGAGGTGTCTGCAAAGGCCTGGGAAGCAGGTCCCAGGCGGGAGGTGCCGGCGGCGAGGGGTGTGGCTGCCCACCGGCGTGATGAGCTGCCTGGGCACCGAGGCACGTGGGTGAGTGACAGTCCCCTCAACCCCCTTATCTCTGCAAAGAGGCTCAGTCTCGCTCAGTTCAGCCAAGGAGGGTGGGGAGCCCGCAGGTGGCTGGTGACCCTGGGAGTGTGGGCTCTGGTGTGGGGCTCGCAAGGTCCCCCTAAGATGGAGGCTCCTCTCCAGAGCTGCTCACAGCTCCCGTGGGTCCTCCGAGCGGGCTCAGTGCCTCCCTTCTCAGCAGGGGGACGACCCCTCTCGTCACCACACCATTGTTCACTTTACCTGAAGATTTTCCGATATTTTGAAGAATCATGTCCAGAACCGACTGTTTCAATTGTTGATCAGTTTTGGGGTGCTTTCCTGGGGAAAAAATTAATAGAACAGTCAAGCCTTTTGAAAGTTAAGGCAAGATTCCAAACGTGTTTTCCACGTTAGAAAACCACAAGCTCCAAGAACAGCAGCACCTCATGGAGCCTGTGGCATGGCCTGTGGCCTCGGGCAGGACCGCGGGTACACCCTTCCTTCCAGGCAGCTATTGCCAGTGAGTACCGGTGGGAAAACTCAGTGCATTGTAGCAAACTGAATCCAAGAGGTATAGAAATGAAACCGTTATGACCAGCTGGATTTATTCTGGGAATACAAGGCTGGTTCAACACTCAAAAATCAATTTCGTGTAACTCATCATATAAACAGCATTAAAAAAGCAAAACAGTTGATCATTTCCAAAGTGATTGGTGAATGAGGGCTTGTGGGCTGTAAGTTACTGTGTCAACAGGGACCGCTGCTTTTCTTGCCTCTTTCTCGGTGAGAGTGGATCAGCACCTGCTCTAATGAACGCAGCTTTGTCGATGAGACGCTCACCCAGGCTTCTCTGCGTCGTCTCTGGCTGCTTCTGTGCCAGGACACACACGCAGTGGGAGCAGGAGCCACGGTGCCGCCCGAGGCTAGATTCTGCACCATCTGCTTTTTGCCAAAAGTCCACTGTGCCTTCAACCGGCACCGAAACAGACTTGGCCAAAACTCAGCTCCCATTCACCATCAAAACGCTCAATAAACTAGGAGTAGAAGGGAACTTCTTCAGCCTAATGAAAGGACTCTCTTAAAAATGCCCACAAGACATCTTTAGTAAAAGCGTCCTTAACGTTTTCACTCTAAGTTAGGAAAGAATGTCCATTCCAACCACTCCTATTTAACATTCAGCACTGTATTGGAGCTGGGGTAATAAGGCAAAAAAAAAATAGAAGATATATATGTATGTATATATGTATATAATATATAAATAAAACTGTTCACAGATGACATGATTATAAAGAAAATCCTGATGATTCTGCAGGCAGTTTCCTGGAACTGAAGGGCGGGTTGCCCAGGGTGATGGTTACAGGATCAGTGTAAAACAACCATATTTCCATACGCTCAAAAACAAACAACTGGGAAAGAAACATACCATTTGTAACAACACCAAGAATCAGTAAATGTGTATGTGTTAATATGATCAAACATATGCACGGTTCTAATCACTGACGAGAGTCACGGGAGACCTGAAGAAACGAAGTCACTGCCGTTTCCAAGACTAGATGTTTCCAGATGTCGGCTTCTTCCCAAGTGGTCTGTGGAGTTGTAGAAATCCCAATCAAATCCACATCTGATTTTTTTATAGAAATTAAAAAGCTGTGTCTTAAATTTTTATGAGAAGACGAACCAGAAGAGCTAAATTGATTTAGAAAGTCAAGACCAAAGTAAGAGGATTCACACTACCTGATTTCAAATATTGTAAGCATACAGTGGCTGATACAATGTGATATCTGAGAAAGAATAGGTCTTACGTCAGTGGGATAAAAGAGAGAATCCAGAAATAGACCCACACACAAGGCACTGACTGACTGACACCATCTGGCAATTCAAGAGCAAAATGTCAGCAAAAGCAACTCAACAGAGAAAGCTGAGCTTGTTCAACAAATGGTGTTGAAACAGTGGAACCTTGATGTGTGAGAAAGACCAACGCAAGACTTCCGTACCTCTCATAATGCGCACCATTAGCTGGTCATAGTCCCAAACATGAAAGCTGCAGCCGTAAAACGTCCAGAAAACACAGAAAGTATTTGTGACTTTGAGTTATGCAAAGATTTTGCATATTTGACACCGAAAACATGATCCAGAAAATGAAAATTGATAAATAGGACTTGATCAATATTAAGAACTTCTGATCTTTGAAAAGCAGTGTTATGCAAATGAAAAAAGCAAACCATAGTCTGGTAGAAAATATTTTGCGATCACATATCTGATGAAGGGCTTGTATCCAAAACATACAGATGCTTCTCAAAATGCAATAAGAAAAGAAACTCATAATGGACAAAATATTCGAACAGAGGTTTGTCTGAAGAAGATAGGCATATGAGTGCATGCTCAGTCGTGTCCAACTCTCTGCGACCCTATGGACTGTAGCCCGCACCAGGCTCCTCTCCATGGGGTTCTCCAGGTAAGGACACTTGGGTGGATTGGCATTTCCTGCAGGCAAGTAAACAGGACAAGATGCTCACCATTATTGGTTACTCAGTTCAGTTCAGCCACTCAGTCGCGTCCGACTCTTTGCGACCCCATGAATCGCACCACGCCAGGCCTCCCCTGTCCATCACCAATGCCCGGAGTTCACTCAGACCCATGTCCATCGAGACAGTGATGCCATCCAGGCATCTGATTCTCTGTCGTTCCCTTCTCTTTCTGCCCCCAATCCCTTCCAGCATCAGGGTCTTTTCCAGTGAGTTAACTCTCATGAGGTGGCCAAAGTATTGGAGTTTCAGCCTCAGCATCAGTCCTTCCAATGAACACACAGGTCTGGCCTCCTTTAGGATGGGCTGGTTAGCTCTCCTTGCAGTCCAAGGGACTCTCAAGAGTCTTCTCCAACACCACAGTTCAAACGCATCAATTCTTAGGCTCTCAGCTTTCTTTACAGTCCAACTCTCACATCCATACATGGCCACTGGAAAAACCATAGCCTTGACTAGACAGACCTTTGTTGGCAAAATAATGTCTCTGCTTTTTAATATGCTATCTAGGTTGGTCATAACTTTCCTTCTAAGGAGTAAGCGTCTTTTAATTTCATGGCTGCAATCACCATCTGCAGTGATTCTGGATGGAGCCCCCCAAAATAAAGTCTGACACTATTTCCACTGTTTCCCCATCCATTTGCCATGAAGTGATGGGACCGGATGCCATGATCTTTGTTTTCTGAATGTTGAGCTTTAAGCCAACTTTTTCACTCTCTTTCACTTTCATCAAGAGGCTCTTTAGTTCCTCTTCACTTTCTGCCATAAGGGTAGTGTCATCTGCATATCTGAGGTTATTGATATTTCTCCCGGCAATCTTGATTCCAGCTTGTGTTTCTTCTAGCCCAGCATTTCTCATGATCTGCTCTGCATAGAAGTTAAATAAGCAGGGTGACAATATACAGCCTTGACGTACTCCTTTTCCTATTTGGACCCAGTCTGTTGGTCCATGTCCAGTTCTAAGTGTTGCTTCCTGACCTGCATATAGGTTTCTCAAGAGGCAGGTCAGGTGTTCTGATATTCCCATCTCTCAGAATTTTCCACAGTTTATTGTGATCCACACAGTCAAAGGCTTTGGCATAGTCAGCAAAGCAGAAATAGATGTTTTTCTGGAACTCTCTTGCATTTTTGATGATCCAGCAGATGTTGTCAATTTGATCTCTGGTTCCTCTGCCTTTTCTAACACCAGCTTGAACATCAGGGAGTTCACGGTTCACGTATTGGTTACTAGAGAAATGAAAATCAGCACTACAAGATGCTCCTGCAGGCTTGTTAGATTTGTTAAATAGTAGAAATATCAAATATTGGGGAGGATCCAGGAAAATCTGCTTCGACAGTTTCTTCCAAAGTAAAGCATAGTTGCCATTCCTCTAGATGTTTATTTGAATGGAATGAAAATTTGTATTGACCCCAAAGCTACTCTACAGACGGTTGCAGTGGCTTTATTTAACGTTCCAAAGCCTGACAACAGTTCAAATGTCACTCCCCTGGTGAGGAATAAGCAAGCTGTGGTTCACGGGGAGTGCCACTCATGGAGGAGGGGGGTGGCCGACGCACGTGTGACTTGGCAAAGCGCTGATGGAGGAGACCAGACTGTCTATGCAGCGAACGACACCTCACCTCGTGTCCACATTCCGGGAAAGGCAACGTCGGAGGGACGGGAAACAGGCCGGCCTTTGTAGGGAGGGGGCAGGCAGGGGGCTGACTGCACGGAGGCGTGGCACTTGGGCCACGGGCCTTTCTGTGTTCTCAGCGCTGGCGACACGGCGCTATTTGTCAGAACTTGAGGAAGCGGGACGCTGAGGAAGGTGGATTTCACTGCGTGCAAGTTGCACCTTCCTGAAGGCCGACATTTCTTACAAACAAGGCTCTGTCTGCCCATGTTCTTTACCTGTATTTCTTTAATCCTCAGAGTAGCTCCACAGGGGAAGGCTCTGTTGTGTCTGCTCAGCCGTCAATCCGAAAGGAAACCAGTCCTGAATATTCACTGGAAGGACTGATGCTGAAGCTCCAGTATTTTGGCCACTTGATGCGAAGAGCCGACTCACTGGAAAAGACCCTGATGCTGGGAAAGACTGAAGGCAGGAGAAGGGGACGACAGGGGATGAGACGGTTGGATGGCATCACCGACTTAATGGACATGAGTTTGAGCGACCTCCGGGAGTTGGTGATGGACAGGGAGGCCTGGCGGGCTGCGGTCCACCGGGTCGCAAGGAGTCGGACATGACTCAGCAGCCACATGGTCAGTCATGTCCGACTTTCTGAGACCCTGTGGACTGCAGCCCACCAGGCTCCTCTGTCCGTGGGGTTCTCCGGGCAAGAATACTGGATGGAGTGGGCAGCCATTTCCTTCTTCAGAGGATCCTCCTGACCCAGGGATCAAACCTCCTGTGTTGGTAGGTGAATTACTTACCGCTAGCCTCAGCTTCGGAGAAGGCGGTGGCACCCCACTCCAGTACTCCTGCCTGGAGAATCCCATGGATGGAGGAGCCTGGTGGGCTGCAGTCCATGGGTCACTAAGGGTCGGACACGACTGATCCACTTCAGTCTTACTCTCACTTTCATGCGTTGGAGAAGGCAATGGCACCCACCCCAGTGTTCTTGCCTGGAGAATCCCAGGGACGGGGAGCCTGGCGGGCTGCCGTCTGTGGGGTCACACAGAGTCGACACGGCTGAAGCGACTCAGCAGCAGAGGCAGCCTCAGCTCACAGGTGGTGGCACAGAAGTTCAGGGAGGCGAAGCAGCGCCACAGGACCAGGGGTCTCGTGGAGGCGGCCTTATCTCTGGCACCTGGAGGAAGTTCTAGATAGATCTGCATCTCTGGGCGCTGGCTGCTGGCTTCTAGACTGACGATGTCAGTCCCACCGTGAACATACACTGACGAGGCAGACCCCGCGTCGTTCTCCACGGCGATGTTTCCGGCTCATTAACGTGAGTGGAGCCCCCCAAGAAAAAGGGAGGAAGGACTGTGGTGGGGAGCAGTCAGAGCCGCTGCCCTGCCCCAGTGGCCTCTGGGAAACTCTCTGCTGGGGCTCTGCTCTCCCAGCATCCCTGAGGGGCCCCCTTGCAGGTTCCTGGGCTCTGGCCCCAGGGCTTCCCAGGCGGGGCTGCATGGCCTCAGACCTCACATCCGAGAGCTGAGCTGTTGCCTTGGGTGAATCTCGCTCCACGTTCTTGCCTGACACCCAGGCTCCAAGCAGATATGCACTCTCAGCCCGCAGATGAGAGCGGCCATGCTCCTGGTGTGGCTCGCGGGTGCCATGCCGGAGCAAAAAGTCCAGGCTCAGATGCCGGAGGACCTGAGTCATGGCTTCCTCCGGGGCTGCAGCCTGCTCATGGGGTGCTCGGGTGGACTTGAAACTGCAACGGGCTCTGACCACCCAGAGCTGCGGCGGGTTTGTCCTGAGCAGCCCTCTTCTCGGAGACGTGGGTGACACCCTCCCGGGGCCGCGACCTCACAGCTTGGGAGGAAGGAGCACAGGAAGGAAGACGAGCCTCCCTGAGCCTCAGTCCGTTTCCGAATCGGAGTAAGATGGCCACATATTAAACTTTATTTTGATTATTGTTTGACTCAGGAATCCTTATTTGGGTTTACCCTATAGTTAGAAGTTTGCTTTAAAATTCTGTCAATGTGAAACTCTCAGGATTTACCAGTCACATCAGCGGTGCACATCAGCTTAACTTTAGGCATTAGAGGTATTTTTGGTAACACTCCCTAGAAAGCAATACCCAAGTATGTGCTGTGTGCTTAAAGTGATGCTGAAAGATCGGAAATAAAGGAAAGGAGATGAAAGACATATGATGAGGACCATAGAACACTGATAAATGAAATTGAAGAAGATCCACCCCCCAAAAAAAAGGGAAAGATAGGCCCTTGGATGGGAAGAATTAGTACAGTTAAAATGGATATATTACTCAAAGCAATCTACAGATTTAACAATTCATATCAAATTACCCATGGCACTTTTCACAGAACCAGAACAAATAATGCTAAAATCTACACGGAACCACAAAGACCCAGAATTGCCAGGGCAATTCTAAGGAAAAAGAACAATGCTGGAGGCATAATCCTCCCAGGCTGCAGATAAGTGCTACAAAGCTTCAGCAGTCAGCGCCATGGGGCACTGCTGCAGACGTGGACACAGACCCACGCAGCAGAAGGGAGCCCGGAAGAGCCCACACGCCCACGGCCAGCTAGTCCATCGCCAGGGAGGCAAGGCTACACAGCGGAGAGGGACAGTCTCTTCAGTAAGCGGTGCCGGGAAAACTGCACAGCGATATGTCAGAGAAAGGAATTAGAAGGCTCTCTCTCCGCTAGGATTCGAGCACCCAGATGCCGGCTATTCCTGGGGCTCCTTAGCGTGAATGCCAGCAGGGCCCTGGCCCCGGCACGTGTGTGAGCCGGGCAGCCCCGCCGCACACCTGAGCGTGTCCAGGGGTGTGTGCCAGTTCTGCCTTAATACAGCGGGAAGGGAAAAGGAAAATCACCATAACGTTGCCTGAAGAAGCACGTTACAGAGTGTTATACCGTATGTCTCAACTGTATTTTAAACATAAGCCTTGAAAAATGACTGAAGGGAAAGAATGAAAGGAAAGATCTTGATGAAAAGAATGGCCTTTAAAATATGAGCTGTCCAAACTCACTCTTAATTAGAAAATTGAAAATTAAAACAAGACGGGAACAGGCTCCTCACCCATCAGCTTGGTGGTAACTGACAAGCGTGAGCATGCACGGGGGGAGGCTGGCTCCCACAGGCTCTCCTCTGCATGCGGGGTGCGAGCGGGGAGGGGCGGGTGGGCCGGCTGCTGGTACCGTTACTGTGAAGACTGTCGGCAGTGCCTGAGATCTGTGAGTCACGGTAACCCTCGGGGCCACTGGTTCGGTAAGACGCGTCCAAACTGGGTTCTTGGATGAAGACCATGGGGAAAGAGGGGGAAACATTTGCGTGATTACATACTTTTCTATATCTTGGCTCACACTTTTTCTTTGGAAGTTTGGGTTAGAACACCACTCTTGTTTTCAGATTTTATTGGAAAGTGTTTGGGGAAGTTATTATGTATAATTGATACCGGGGTCAGGCATTATCTGACAAGATTACATCCTCTTTTGACCCCTTATCCCAGTCCTAAGAATTTTCCCTGGAGATTCATGGCCAACAATAGAAACATTCGCACGTGCCAGGCTGCTCACAGCAGCAGCGTTTGTGGTGCTCGTGGCTGCAGCGGGTGGAAACGAGTGAGAAGGCTGCGCACAGATAGCAGGGCACTCGTGCGGCTCACACCCTGTGGACACCATGCAGCTGTGAGAGCGAGACGAGACCATCCTGGCGCGGAGTGACTCTCGGGCTTCAAGGCTGAGTGGGAGAAAAGGCTAGAGGAGACTTAGGTGGTGAACCCCTGCAGCAATGAGGGAGGGACACACAAATATCCCTTATCTCCTCATCTGTGCAAAACGAGACCCAGCAAGGACAGGGTAGAGCTGACAAGGCTGGTCCCCTGCGGCCGGGTGGGGTCCTGGCAGGGTGGGGAGGTGGGGGGCGGTGCCGCAGAGTCAAACGTAAATGCAGTGAAGTAAAGTCTCTCAGTCGCGCTTGACTCTTTGCGACCCCTTGGACTGTAGCCTGCCAGGCCGCTCCCTCTGTCCATGGGATTTTCCAGGCAAGAATACTGGAGAGGGTTGCCGTTTCCTTCTCCAGAGGATCTTCTCGACCCAGGGATCGAACCCGGGTCTCCTGCATTGTAGGTAGATGCTTTACTGTCTGAGCCACCCGGGAAGTCTGTAAACAAGTATTTATAAATAACAGGAAGAAGGGACTGACGTGGAAAGCAAACAGCAGCAGGGAGCTGATGATGGAAAGAAGCCCCGTGTGGAGTGCCTGGTGGGGAGGGGCAGCCCCGGCCACACTGAATCATGGGTGTCACTCTGCAGTGGGGAGCCTGGGTCTTCTCTAGGGTGGATGGGGCAGCATCCTGCATCCAGGACTCAGCAGTGATTGACTATGTTGTGGAAACTGGGGGCCAGGTTTCTGACAAAGTGGTACCAAAAGGAGCTTCAAGAAGGGTACTGAAAGAGCCCTGTGATGCTCGAGGGGTGTGCTGTGGTTTAGAGAGAAGCAAGGGGAGCAGGGGGCAGACGGGGCCCAGCACAGAGGGGTGAGTCTGTGCGCGTGGGCGTGTGTCTGAGTCTGCTTCTGCCCAGGGTGTGCTGTGCTGCCAGAGTGAGGACGTGCCTGAAAGGCTAGGGCGTCGAAGGACAGAAAAGCTAAACGGAAGGCGCTCCAAGGCAAGTTTGGGGCAATGTGGACAAAGAAAATGACCACATTACCGCGCTAAACTTGACCGAGCAGAGTAAATATTTGTGAGTGTGAATGGATATTAAGAAGCATTTAAATATGCACGCACGCACACATATAAGGGGCAAGCTCTTTCCTAAAGCAGAATCCCAGTCAATAAGCAGAGATGTGTGATGGAAGCAGAACACCATCGCTTGGCCAACACCACACAAGTCTGAGTGTGCGCCGCCTTCGGGACGTTAGAAATATCAGCCCTCTGCCTGCTCCGTATTCCAAATGCCAGCCGCCAGCGCACTGGAGAGACTGGGGGACGGGGCTGAAATGCACATCCCTGGGCCCCGCCTGCAGAGACACTCAGCCGGCCGGCCGGAACATGTTCTGAGGCAGCTCCCCTCCCGAGCAGCGGTGATCTGCGGGAAGCAGCCTCGCTCTCCAGCCTGGGCTGTTCGTCCCAGGAAGAGGCATCTGTCTGCACCCTACAGTCTCCCACCACTTCTGAGCTCAGATGCAGGCCCGCCAGGGTGCATTTACCATTGAGAATTTTGTCCTCAGTCTCCAGAGATATTGGTGACAAGTCAGCAACCTCATGGAAACCCTCAGGAACACTGAGCCGGTCGCTCTTATCAACGCTGGCATCTTGATGAGGAGCAGGGAAAAAATGGGGGAAAGCATGAATGCGGGGGGCGCTCTGACCCACACAGCGCTTTGGAACCTGAGGCAGGGATGCTAGCACACTTTCCAGCTCCTGGCAACGTGCTCTAGTGAGTCAGCACGCACCGGCGGGCATTCTCTGACCTCTGTGAACCCAGCTGTTGGGCGGACATTCTGAGAGCTAATCCCAGGAACTGGCATTGATGTCTGGATGCAGAATTTCAAGAAAACACTGACCTTCCCTGCTGCTGAACGCATTCCATGCTCTGTTGTAGATTTCAGACACACGGCTCTCGCCATCACTGAGGGTTAACCGTGTGTTCTGTTTGGACCTCAGGGTGCTATTTCTCTTTTCTGTGTGTTTGGACTATGCTAAGCTGCAAACTCTGGGAGATGGTGAAGGACAGGGAAGCCTGGCGTGCTGCAGTCCATGGGGTCACAAAGAGTCGGACACGACTGAGCGACTGAAGAGCAACAGAGCTGCGCTTGGGAAAAGCGACTGTTTTGTTCGCTACCAGCTCTGTGGTGGGGGCCAGGCCATTCAGACCCTAGTTTTGTCCCCTGTCGGCTGGGGTCAAATCCCTGCCCTGCTCTCAGGAGGCTTAGGGGAGCGTCACACTCACGGGGTAGTCGGAAGCTCTGACCTGCATGCATCCTGGGGTCCTGCAGCGGCTAAACCCCACAGGCACCCCAAGCACCAGGCCCCTCCTGCACGTGCCCCCGGAGACCACCCGGATACAAGAGCTTGTCTCTGCCCGTCTGGGCTTGACCTTCCCGCCTCGGGAAGATCACAGAAAACGTGGGACTACTGTGTCCGTCACACCTCCTCTGCTTTTGCCCCAGGAGTAGCTGATCTCAAAGGCGCTGCCAGGTGGGACTGCACATGCCCGCCACAGGCCTCCAGGAACACAGGCGTTAAGGCTTGGAAAAGTGAATACTTGCTTTTCTTCTTCGTCGGAGTCGTCGTTAATGTTGCTGAGGTTGTTACTGTTGGTAATGTCGGTAGTGGTTTTTGTGCTTCAAAAAATGAAGATCTATTTGGCTCCATCATCTCCTGGACTAGAATTTCATCTTGGGAAAAGCACATAAGGACGCATGTTACACCCTTTGGCTCTGCGCGGCCCTGAGGCAGGCGGTGAGAGCAGGGCTGGACACAGGGACCCAAGGACAGGGGGAGACGGACTTGGTTTCTAAACACCTTGTCCAGGGGTGAGGAGACCACTGCCTCCCTGAGTAACTCCGGAAACCTGAGCTCATCCGGGTGCCTGGACATGCCTGCCGGAGATAAGATGCTGGAAACCTGCCTTGCGTGGTCCTGATTCTCCCTCTGCCCCCAGGGCCGCTCTGTCCCCTCGGAGACACCCCGCCTCTGTGATCTGCGCCCCGGCAGGCAGGCAAGCAGGCGCGAGCGTCTTTCCTGATTCCGACCCAAGGCGGCCTGCTTTCTGCCTGTGTATCCCGCGCCTGCCCAGGGAGCGTCTAACGCGGGCCCTGGCCTTGGTGTCAGGCAGCCCTGGACCACACCTGGCTCTGTGCTCACCAGACGTCCTCTGACACACGTGTCTCTCGGGCCTCGGGCTTCCTCGTCTGTACGACGAGGTCTGCACTTACCTCATCAGGATTCGTTTGAGGTTCAAACGAAGCCGTGCGTGTAGGGAGATGGTTAACACAGTCAGGGACCGGGGTGGGGGCTGTGAACTCATCAACGCCGAGCCCCGGCTTTGAACCCGCGGCCAAGCCGGCCAGCCTGTCCACGCGCTGGGCTTGTGCTGACTCCCGCCCGGCGGGGTGACCAACCCGCCCTGGTTTGCCCTGCTTTTCCTGTTTTAGCAAGAAAGTCCCACATCCCAGGAGCCCCTCGGTCCCAGCAAGGAGGCCGTCTGGGCCCCCGGTTTTAGCTCACGTGGAAACACACGGAAGCGTCCACACCTGTGGGCGTCATACACGTAATTGTCTCTGGAAAAAATCCCAGATAGCGATGAGCCGGACAGACGTGCAAGATGAGAAACGCCTATGCTTCTAAACCTCGTGTATTTTCTAATTTAAACTTTCCTTTTAGAGAAATGAGATGTTGGATGGGCAAAGGGACAACGACCAGACCTGCATCACACAGAGAGCACGCTGACCCCCGTGTGAGCGCCCGCGGGCAGCGGCGGCCTCTGGACGTCACACCTGCAGGACGCGGACTGCTGCCCCGCCGCAACGGCCCTGGAGACCAGACACCCGCAGCGGCACCGTCAGACCCCCCAGGACAGCGTGAGTCACAGCCGCTCCCTGACCTGGCGGAGCAGGGTCCTCCCCAAGCGGGCACCTGACCCTGGCCCCGGCTCTAAGCAGCAGCCCCGCTCAGCGGCGTCCCCGCCACCGCTCCTGTCTGGCGGGGCCTCAGAGCCGGCCACCTTCCCGCCTGTGCGGCTTGCACCAGGGTATCTGGGCGACGGCCCCCAGCCCCCCACCCCGCCCAGACGCGGCCGTGTTTGAGAGGAGGGCGCTCCTTACCGGATTCTCCAGGCACATCCTCCTGACCGTTAGTCTTATCCGTTGTACTGGTTGTACCTGGGGGGGGGGAATAAAGACCCTAGTAGGTTAACAATGTTCCTTGAATTGGCACCAGCTTCTCTCCAAATAGGTTTGGTTTTGTGGGGCCACCAGCCTGCCTGCTTGAGGGGAGGGAGCCCTGCCCGGGATCTGGGGACTCAAGGCTCGTCTGGAAGGAGGTTGGAGGGTGATGACGGGTGGCCCTACTCTGGGAACCAACCCCGCTCCTGGGCAGGCTCACTGGCACCGCCCTGGGGGAGGGTAAGAAGGGGCACACGTGTCCTTCTGTGAAAACCACACTGTCCTCCCCGATGACGGGTTCCAGCCGTGAGCCTGTCTGGGGCTGAGGATGTGGCGTGGAGAAAGGGAGATGGGCACGGCGGCCTGCTCTCTGCCCCCTGCTTGGGGACCTGAGAGCCGGCCCCTGCGGCTCCTCGTCTGTAAACAGCAATCCCGGAGGGGGTGGCTCGTTCCCGGGGGGCTGGCCTCTGGAAGCCAATCCTCCCTGGGGCCCTGGACCCCTGGTTCCACCTTCCCGGCCTCGCTGACCTGAATCAGCCATGCGGGGCCGGGCAGGGTGCAGAGAACCTGAGCACCGGTTCCCCACCGCACCCCCAGGGCACCTCCTGCTCTTCTCAGAGCTGGTGTCGGGGTCCATGTCCTCCACTCAAGGTCAAGATCAGCCCCGTCCTTCAGCCCCATGGGGATCAGAGAGCAGACGGTCGTGCCCAGGACCCCCGGGACCCCCAGGAGACCAGAGACCAGACAGTTGCCTCTCCAGGACCCCTGGGGAGCAGACGGCCGCCCCCAGGACCCCCGGGACCCCCAGGAGACCAGAGACCAGACAGTTGCCTCTCCAGGACCCCTGGGGAGCAGACGGCCGCCCCCAGGACCCCTGGGACCCCCAGGAGACCAGAGACCAGACAGTTGCCTCTCCAGGACCCCTGGGAGCAGATGGCCCCCCCCAGGACCCCGGGGACCCCAAGGAGACCATAAGTAGACGGCCGCCCCCAGGACCCCGGGCAAGGCCGCCTTCCCGTTGCTGCACACAGAGCGTTCAGGTGGTGTCTGCAGGCATTCAAGTTCCAGCGCTAAACCAAGGACGACGCTGATTTTGAAAGCGGTTTTAATGACGGACAATCTGCATAGCAATCGCTCATCTGCGCACACGCGGGCTCAGAACAATGCAGGGAAACTGCACAGAAAGGTCTGCGCTGTGATGACAATCGCTCCCCAGCGTGCTGACCTCCGTCAGCGCCTCAAGCAGAAGCATAGTCCTCTTCGGAGGCGACGTTAGCGAGTCATTACGGATGGGCACAGCTGCTCCTGTGAGCGCTTTGTTAAAAATATTCTTCTCATTTCGCGTCTGTCCCTAATTATAATGGAGCCATTGTGCAAGCCCGCCCGCGCGTGTGTGCAGAGAAATATTGATGTTTGTGACGCCTGCCCGGCCCGTGCAGCGCGCTGTCCAGTGTGGCTGCCTGTCCGCCTGCGTCTCCTCCGCCGTCCAGGGTCCGCCGGCCCTGTGCCCGCGGGGGATGACGCTGCTTGCTCCGTGCTTGCACACTGCGCGTCCTGGCCCCCGACACAGGCTCGCCGTGGAGCGCTGCGGGTGTGCTCTGCTCCACCCGGGGAAAGCAGGACGGTGACCTCTGCCCCCCCGGGGCCCAGGGCCACCCCCTTCCCAGCCTCGAGGTCAGGCCAGCCCGGTATCTGCTGAGGCTGGAGGCCAAGAGCAGAGACCACAGCCTGGGACCAGCCCTGAGCTCCCTTGGGGTCAGGCCAGCCCGGTGTCCACTGAGGCTGGAGGCCAAGAGCAGAGACCACGGCCCGGGACCAGCCCTGAGCTCCCTCGGGGTCAGGCCAGCCCAGTGTCTGCCGAGGCTGGAGGCTGGAGCAGAGACTGTGCCCGGGACCAGCCCTGAGCTCCCTTGGGGTCAGGCCAGCCTGGTGTCCACTGAGGCTGGAGGCCAAGAGCAGAGACCATGGCCTGGGACCAGCCCTGAGCTCCCTCGGGGTCAGGCCAGCCTGGTGTCCGCCGAGGCTGGAGGCTGGAGCAGAGACCGTGCCCGGGACCGGCCCTGAGCTGCCCTTGGGGTCGCTGTGGATGCTCTGTCAGGACGAGGAGCCAGATGGGCTCAGGGCTGTGTCAGGAGACTTGGTTCAGTCCCGGCCGGAGCTGTTCCCGTGGGTGCCGGGGGTGGGGAGCCAGTGCAGGCTGAGCCCCCCATCCCCGCCCGTCACAGACCCCACGCCCCGGCACCCAGAGGAGGCCTCCTTGCAGGCACCTCATAACTCAGTGTCCTGAGGAAAGACCGCTGGAGACACAAGCTTCTCCACGGCGAAGTCAGGCAGGGGACCTCCTGCCCACCTGCCCAGATCCGGGGCTGGCTGGGCCTCCCCAGTCACTCGGGCCGGGCCGAGGCCACGTCCTTCTCTGGGGAGCCGCCCGAGTCCTTTGGGGACCTCGTCTCCTGGGCACTGGGCAGGGGCCTGGCAGGGCCTCATTCCTTGGGCTCGTCCCTCTGAGGAGGGTGGGAGGGGGCCTAGGCTCAGGTCTCCCGGCAGAAAAGTGGGGTCACGGGGGACCCTGCCCCCCCTGCACTCCTCGGGCAGCGAGTCACATCCCAGGAGGGGGCGTCCACTGATGCCTTCCTCGACCCAGGGGGGCCCAGCGGGGCCTGCCTGGGTGGGATTCGAACCCGCCGCCTATGAAGGACTTTCTGGGGCCGGGGGTGGGGGGTTGGGTGTGGGGGACTGGCCCTGTTTGGGAGTTTTCTTCATTTTGTTAATGCTTCAGTGATGCTGGAGGCGTGTAAAAGAAAAATGCCCGTATCTTAGCAAGACGCGTTTGCAGGGAATCATAAGACATTTTGGGCGATGCTAAAATACTCCAATAACCACGAAAGTGTGCATGTGTGTGTGTTTGTGTGTGTGCAAAACAAGATGGCAAAATGTGTGCCACTGAAACCAGGTAATGGAGTTTCTCTCCACGAGTCCTCCACTTTTGGGCTGGAGTTTCTCTCCACGAGTCCTCCACTTTTGGGTAAGCTGGAAATGTCCATCATTAAAGTATATAATGCGTGCTACTCTCCCCGTCCGAAAAACTCTTCGAATATAGGATAGCTGTGCAGCTCACTCCATCCTCCAGGAATAAGCGGTGAATCTGGGGCGGCACGCAGGGGAAGGGCCTGGGAGAACCCCGTGCCCCCGGACTCACCCGGGGGCCCCGTTTCCTCCCGCCACGACCGCCCCGAGGCTGTACCTGAGGCCGTGCTGATCGGGCGGGGTCTCGGCTCCCTGCCCGCAGTAGAGCAGCAGGACCAGGAAGGTCGCTCTCGTGGAGGCCGCCATGCCCCCGAGGCGGAAGGAGGACCCTCTCCTGAAGGCCCCTCAACTTCTCTCGCCTCGGTCTCCAGGACACGGCGGAATGCCCAGGGTGTGTGACATCACCGCAGGAGAGGAGCCGGGTCCTGCCCGTGTGTGGGGGGTTGTGACAGGGAAGAGGGGGCCCCCAGGACCGTGGGGGAGCGGAGACCCTTCTTGTCACCCCTGGTGAGCTGCCCCCCTCAGGCCTGTCGGCCCTGGGACCTGGCAAAACCCAGCAATTCAGCTTCAGGCAAAAGAGGTGGCTGGAAGGAGGCTGGGGCTCACCGAGCCGCAGAGCTGGAGCCGGCAGGGCAGTGGGGTGGCGCCCAGGCCTCCCCCACGTCCCCAGGGCCCCGCAGCGCCAGCCCCCTTCTCCACCCCCTGCGGGAATCTCGCTCCACTCGCACCAGTGAGATGACCCCACGGGCTCAGCTGGGCCCTGCGTGTGCACGGTCACGTCCGACTTTGCGACCCCGTGCACTGCAGCCCACCAGGCTCTTCTGTCCATGGGATTCTCCAGGCAAGAATACTGGAGAGGCCTGCCATTTCCTCCTCCATGGGATCTTCCTGACCCCGGGATCGAACCTGGGTCTCCTGCACTGGCAGGCGGACTCTGTCGCTGAGCCTCCGGGGAAGCCCGTGGGCTTTAAGCCGTCCCACGTCCCGATCCTGGGCCGCCTCCCGTGTCTGGGGTTGGAGTGGGGCGGCTGGCTCCCCCAGGGCAGGGTGGGCCGAGGTGGGCAGTCCCCCACCCACAGGGCAGTGATCCTGGACACACAACAGCGCCCCGCGAGCCTGGGACGGACCGTAAAGGCGGTGCGCCTGCTGGAGGACTTTGGCTTTTTCTCTTGAGGGTACCGGGAACTAACGTGGACGGGTGGGCAGCAGTCTACGTTGAGGGGCTGCCCTAGAGGACGCTGCGAGCGCTCTCGGCGTCCGTAGCCTTATTAAACGTGAACAGAGCTCGCGTTCGCAGGTGGCATGGGGGGTTCGTGTCCTATGTGAGCCGGTCCGTGGTCTGAGGGCCTGGGACCAGCATTCTCAAGGGGAAACAGCACCGTGGCAGGACCCACAGTCCGAGCCACCATCTGCGGCAGCCAGAGGCAGCAGGGGAGCTGGCGACCGCGGTGACCGTCCGGGGGAGCGTATCGCCCGCAGCTGACCGAGGAGGCGGGAGCTGTGCTACAGCAACCAGCCCCGGAGGCGAAGCCGTCTCAGTCGCCATCCGGGTCGGCCCCCGCCTGGGCTGGGTCAGCAACCGACAGCTCCCCGCGGGTCAGCCTCCGCTTGCAGCTCAGACCAAGCAGAGCCGGTGGGCTCCCACACAGGGAGCTCCGGATGCCTCCCTGCAAGGGTGTGGGCAGCCCCGCCTCGGGCAGGGGTGTCCTGAAGACCGCTGCAAACCCGCGGGCTCTGGGGGCAGAAGTCCCCGCCGGGGTCCCAGGGCGATGGTGAAGGTGCGCGCAGCTCTGCGTGCCCCCCGGGCCCCGGCGCGCTTTCCTCCTCCTGCCCCTGGCAGGCGCCGCTTTCCTGGGCTGTGGTCCTTGCCCTCCCTCCTCGCAGCCCATCCTGCCCGTCCTGCGTGACTGGCAGAGCCCTGGTTGGCGCCTGCGTGTGCCAGCCTGAGTGGGCCACACCGCCTGCATGGCTGGGACAACACTCTGGATGTTTCTGTGAGGCTGTTCAGAGTGAGATTTATGTATAAAGTGGGGGGCTTTGCGGCTACAGTAAGACATATACTACATAATTTCACTTATATGAAATACTTGAAGTGGTCAGGGTCATAGAGATGGAAAGCAGAAGGGTGGAGGAGGGGTGGAATGAGGACTGTTTAAAGGGGACAGACTTTCTGTTTCACAAGATAAAGAGAATTATGGGGCTGTTCCCATTAAACGGTTTAAAAAGTTTGTGTGAAATATGGAATTACAGAGTTAAAGCTTGGCAGAAACGGGCTTTTTAGAAGCTAATAATTCTAAGTATATTCTGCTCTTCAAAGAAATGTCTTTTTTTCTGAAAAGGAGCTAGGGGATAGACGGGGGTGGTGGCTGAACAGCCCCACGACTGTACGTTATATCTCGGAACCTTGCACTTGAGCATGCTTATAGCGCTAAGCTTTATGTTACGTTGTTTTCCAAATTGGGTGGGAAAGCTGTACGGAGGTAAATTGCATGGGAGAGCCTGTGGCATGTGGTGAGTACTCAATAAATGCTAGGCATGAGAGGAAAATAAAAAATAAACTGGGTGATTGTGGGTGCGCCCTGTTCAATCAGCTGAAGGCCTGGATAGAAAGAAAAAGACTGAAGTTCCCCAAGCAAGAGGGCCTCGAGCAGAAGGCAGCACCAGCTCCTCCCTGGCTCTCCAGCTTGCTCGCCTGTCCTGCCTTCACGGTTGTGAGTCAGTTCCTTAGAAGAAATCACTGCATGAACACCTATGGGCTTCCGGAGAAGGTGGGTTAGATGGACTTCTAACAGTCCATCCCAGAACTCAAACCTGAGTATGCACTAGGACTGATGCTGAAGCGGAAGCGCTGATACTGTGGCCAGCTGATGTGAAGAAGTGACTCAGAAAAGACCCTGATGCTGGGAAGACTGAAGGTGGGAAGAGAAGGGGACGACAGAGGATGAGATGGTTCGGTGGCATCACCGGCTCAATGGACGTGGGCTTGAACAAGCTCCTGGAGATGGTGAAGGACAGGGAGCCTGGCCTGCTGCCGTCCATGGGGTCGGAGAGCAGGACATGACTGAAGTGACTGAGCACACACATGAATGTGTTTCAGGATAATCTGGTCTATATCTGCAAAATATTTTGCTGGAATTTGTGTGAAACCTGTACATCAATTTGAGGAGACTTGTTAATTTTTTTTTTTCTGCCTGAATTGATATGACTGAGTGACTCTTCATTAGCTTGCTAAGATGGCCAGTCATACTGAGAAATTTCCATAGTTCTATCTTTTATCATCGATTGTTTTATCTTTTCTCCATTCTGCTGTTGAGCCCATCTTGAGTTTTAAGTTCTTTTCAGATGCAGCGTTTGTTAATTCTGAGATGCCTGTATGCTTCGGCCTCGCATTTCCTCTCTGTCTGCGGAAACCTCCTCTGTCTTTGTTGAGACTTTCTGTCCTTCCGTCTGCTCCCACTGTGTCTGTAAGTGCTGTTGAAGCATTTTTCCATTGCTGGTTCCACATCCTCTCCAGAGACTTCTCGCATTTGCTATTTCAGAGCTGGCATCTGCTGCGCTTCTGTTCTTGTTTCGTTTTCCTGGTTCTTGGTGCGGCGGACTGTCTACAGACACTGGGTGGTGTGCGGGTCATCTCATGAGACGTGGATCTCTGAAACCTGTCCGTGGCAGGCAGGCCGCTGACCCCAGGCTGGGGTGTTTGTTCCTGTCAGCCGGGGCGGAAGCCCGGGTTCCCTGCTCAGTCTGCTCCACCCCGACCCCCGAGGTGCGCTGGCTGGCTTGTCTTCAGCGCCACGGCGCTGCACGCCACCTTCTGCTGGCAGGCTGCGGGCAGGGTCCACACTTCTGTGCTGCTTGGCTAGAGAGGCGCCATTCCCATGGAGACACTGCGGATCTTGGGGAGCCGACCCACCTCCTGGTCCTTAGGCTGGAGAGCAGGCTTTTGCATTCGGATCTCTGGGTGTTTCCAGGGTGGCCGCTTTCTCTGGCGCTTGTGGGAGCCCTGGGCCAAACTGCAGATGTGGGGGCTCCCGGCCAGGCTGGTCCTTGGGTCCTCGAGCATCTGAGTTGGCTGCTCCTTCCAGAGGCTTCCCCGCGGTGGCTTTGTCTATGACGTCCAGACCTTTCCATGGCACCTAGCGGGAAGAACAGGGAGAAGGACGTGTGCTCCAATGTCCACGCCGTAGGAGGCCGTGCAGACTCTGTGAAACGTGGGGCCGTGTCCCGTGGGGTCAGGCTTCGGGCAGCCGTGGCCAAGAGGCCAGCTCCGGTCACAGGGCTGGCTTACTCCCCAGGTTAGCCACTTACAGGCTGGTCCCATGGGGACTGCCGTTCCCAAGGGGCTGGGTCATTTATCTCTGGCTCACGCCACCCTCCTGGGGTCTGGGCAGGAGGCCACCCTGGCCCCAGCAAGTCCTGAGGTCATTTTCAAAGCATGTTTGCAGTTGTTTTCACTTGTGAAATAGCCAGTGGACCCAAAGGTTGGCAAAGGCCATATAATCAGCTGTTCTGAAGTGGGAGTGAGGCTGGCTCTTATACTGTAAACTCTTCTAAGTGGAGGAATGAAAGGACTGGAACTGGAGGCGCGCACAGTGGGCATCTCTGCTCCCTGCAGGCACAGCCTTCTGCCAGGCGTGCGGCACTGAGTCAGCCCTGTGGGTGCGCTCAGGCGCCGGGCCGCCGTCCGAAGGGCTGCACCGCTGCCGGGGGGCCTGCGTCCCGCCGCGGCTCCTCCCGCGCTCTCCCGGGTCTCTGCAATTTCTGCCATTGTCTTCTTGCTTTTGTCTTCAGAAAGCTTTAAATAGACTTGCTGGGAAGATGAACTGTGCCAGCCGCGGAGTTCCGGTGCTTCAAGGATTAACTGTAGAGACTGGTTACGCCGGTACTGTAAAGGTGGGAGGGGCCCGGTCTCGTGTGGAAGTCACGGGGCCAGTGGGCCTTCCTACTGGGGACCCTTTCTCCTGGGAAGGGCCCATGGGAAGCGAGTCCGTGCAGAACAGCCCTGATGCTGCCCAGTGGCAATGCTGGACACCGCGCTCAGGGGCCCAGGCTTGACCTCAGTGGGCTGTAATACCGCTGCGTTCACAGGACTCGCCCTCCAGGAATCCCAAGGGTGGGTGACATAAGAGAAAGGACCCGGGGAAAGGCCACCGCTGCTGAGAGAGCAGCAGGCATCCACGGAGACCTCTATATCCACCCATCCACCCGCCATCCACCCATCCATCCACCCATCCACACGTCCACCCATCCACCCCGCCATCCACCCATCCACCCACCCATCCACATGTCCATCCTCCCATCCATCCTCCCATCTACCCACCATCCACCCATCCATCCTCCCATCCACCCAGCATCCACCCATACACCCACCCATCCACACGTCCACCCACCATCCACCCGTCATCCACACATCCACCAATCCACCCACCCATCCATCCACCCATCCATCCTCCCATCCACCTGCCATCCACACATCCACCCGCCATCCACCCATCCACCCGCCATCCACACATCCACCCACCATCCACCCATCCATCCATCCACTCATCCATCCATCCACCTATCCAACCATCCATCCTCCTAGCCACCCGCCATCCACCCATCTACCCACCCATCCACCCATCCACCCACTCATCCATCCACCCATTCATCCACCATCCACCCATCCACTCATCCATCCACCCATCCACCCGCCATCCACACATCCACCCACCATCCACCCGTCATCCACACATCCACCAATCCACCCACCCATCCATCCTCCCATCCATCCCTCCCATCCACCCATCCACACACCATCCACCCATCCATCCACCCATCCACCCATCCACCCGCCATCCATACATCCATCCATCCACTCATCCATCCATCCACCTATCCAACCATCCATCCTCCCATCCACCCGCCATCCACCCATCTACCCACCCATCCACCCGCCATCCTCCCATCCATCCACCCATCCACCCATCCACCCATCCACCCACTCATCCATCCTCCCATCCACTCGCCATCCACCCATCCACCCACCCATCCAACCGCCATCCACCCATCCATCCACCCATCCACCCATCTACCCACTCAACCACCCACCCATCCACCCTCCCATCCACAAATCCACCCACCCATCCACCCATCTACCCACTCAACCACCCACCCATCCACCCGTCCATCCTCCCATCCACAAATCTACCCATCCATCCGCCCATCCATGCATCCACCCATCCACCCATGCATCCACCCATCCACTCACCCATCCACCCATGCATCCATCCACCCATCCATCTACGCATACTCCCATCCACCCATGTATCCAGCCATCCACCCATCCATCCAGCCATCCACCCACCATCCACAAATCCACCCACCCATCCACCCATCTACCCACTCATCCACCCACCCATCCACCCATCCATCCTCCCATCCATCCATGGATCCACCCATCCATCTGCCATCCATCCACCCACCCATCCACCCATCCACCTATCCACCCATCCATCCTCCCATCCACCCGCCATCCACCCATCCACCCATCTACCCACTCATCCACCCATCCACCCTCCCATCCATCCATGTATTCACCCATCCACCCATCCACCCACTCATCCACCCATCCATCCATCCACCCATGCATCCTCCCATCTACCCATCCAACCATCTACCCATCCACCCACCATCCATCCATTCATCCACCCACCCATCTACCCATCCATTCACCCATCCATCCATCCAACCATCCACCCACCCATCCACCCATCTAGTCACCCATCCACCCATCCATCCATCCACTCATCTACCCATCCATCCACCCAATCATCTATCCACCCATCTACCCATCCAACCATTCACCCACCTATCCACCAATCCATCCACCCATCCACCCGCCATCCACCCATCCATCCATTCACCCATGCATCCTCCCATCCACCCATCTACCCACTCATCCACCCATCCATCCTCCCATCTACCCATGCATCCACCCATGCATCCACCCAACCACTCATCCACCCACCCATCCACCTATCCACCCATCCACCTATCCACCCATGTATCCACCCATCCATCCACCCATCCATTCTCCCAGCCACCCATGCATCCACCCATCCACCCATCCACCCACTCATCCACCCATCCACCCACCCATCCAACCCATCCACCCGCCATCCACCCATCCACCCACCCATCCACCCATCCATCCATCCATGCATCCACTCATCCACCTGCCATCTGCCCACCCATCCAACCATCCACCCATCCACCCATCCACCTGCTGGGAGCCAGCGTGAGGAACTCCGCCCATGGCAAACGTCATGAGGAAGGAGGCTTCGGCATATGCAAAGGCGTGATCAAGCCTCAGGTAACCCCCTGTTCCCAAGCATCTACCCCCAAACCAGAGTCTGATTTTTGCTCTCACCTACACCTTTGACTTTCTGGGGAGCTCTCCCCCATAACCACTCCTCTCGGAGAAGGAGTAAACATGCAGCTCCAAGGCAATAAAAATTCCTGGGCGTGAAAAGAGTATTTCAACTTATGGGACTCCTCTGAACGTTATCTAGCCCGCCTGTATAGGTTTGTCCAGCTGCATGTGATTGTTTACACTGTGAGAGGCACGAGATGTTTTGGACTTACTAAAGGCAAATTCTTTTGGAAAGTTAGAAATTATTAGTATAGTGGTTTGGTTAGGAATTATATTGGTGAAGGGTTTTTCATTTGCTGTGTCAATAATTGCTGCTAATTCCCTGCCCTGGGTGGGACAAGGGTGTCTCAGGTCAAACCTCTCTGCTGACAGACTAGCTTGTGTGACAGCCTCTCAACCATAAACAGCACAGAGAGTTCTGGAGGATTTTGAAAGTCTTAATTAGCATAGGGCTTTTTCATTATTGAATCAATGATTGCCGCCAGGTCTCCATATCCTTAGGCACCTGGGAATATATTAATCAATGTATTTGGAATATAGAAAAGGAAATATAGTAGTTTTTGATGTTAGCAATATTAGACTTTTTGAGTTAATGAATTTTCTCTTTTATTATAGACCACTGTACTTTGTTATAAATCACTGTGTCCTTTCTATGTGAAAATGTAACTTTATCACTATCTTAAGACTAAGTAGATCTTAAGAGGAACATTGGTGAAAGGATTTTATTTGTTGGGCTGATATTTGCTGCTAAATCTCCATATTCTCTGCCCTTATAATGAATATAACTAGCATATAGGAGAATAAGCATTAACCTTTAAGCACATAGGAGGAATAAGTATTAACCTTTAAGCATATAGGAGGGATAAGTATCAACCTTTAAGATTAATCATGTTAACCTTGGGTTAAATAAATTCCTTTCTTGATTGTAACACACTACACCCTCACCCTATAGGAATGCAACTTTATTTGGAGGGTGGTGCCTGGTTTAAGAAAAAAACACCCTTGGAAAAAATAAGTTTTTGGTTATCAGAAAGAAAGGGTTGTAAATGTCAGCAGGCAGAAATGGCCTGAAGATGATGTAAAACCCCAAAGACCTTTTATTTTTAATGTAAAGCACCTGATTTTGATAAAGGTCAGGACTGCTGACCCCCGCGTGACTCTATATTCATCCCTATGTGTAACAAAAGGTATATAAGAAAACCTAAAAAATAAAGATTTGGGATCAGTTTCTGGAAAAACTGATTCCCTCATGTCGTTCTTTTCTGCTCCCCATTTTTCTGGCTGAATTCCCATCTGGAGCGTGGGTGCCCTGCAAGTCTACTTACTTGGCCCAGTTTTCAAGCCCACGTGAGAAGGAGCCCAAAGAGGGATACCTTCTGATATTCAAGTGGCACCGGTGGCCCAACGTAGATGGTGCAAATTCCTTGTCTTGGAATTTTATTGGTATCCCACATTAGCCAAGTTATTCAGCCCTTTTTTCTCTCCTACTATTTTTCTGGTCGAATTCCCATCTGGTGCATGGGGACCCACCAAGCCTACTAATTTTGCCTGGGCTTCTAAGATCAGACGGGGGGTGGGGGCTCAGTGCCTCCCCTCCTTTGGGAGAATGGGAAGACGCCTGGGGCCTTCGTAGGTTGGTATTCCATGTAAACCAAGTTATTTGGCCTCTTTTTCTATGCTAATTTTCTAATCCCTCTCTATCTGTAATTAAGTTTTTCCAAGGACACCGACTCTGTCCTCACCTTCAAATCACCCTGGATCCATCGGGCTGGACCCTGGCATCCACCCACCCATCCACCCTCCACCCATGCATCCACCCATCCACCCATCCATCCATCCACCCATGCATCCTTCCATCCACCCATCCCTACCCATCCACCCACTCATCCACCCATCCATCCACCCATCCACCCATGTATCTACCCATCCACCCATCCACCCACTCATCCACCCATCCATCCACCCATCCACCCATCCACCCACACATCCACCCATCCACCCACACATCCACCCATCCATCCACCCATCCACCCACCCACCTACCCATCCACCCATCCATCACCCATCCACCCACCCATCTACCCATCCACCAATCTACTCATCCATTCACCCACCCATGTATCCACCCATCCACCCATCCATCCACCGATCTACCCACTCATCCACCCCCTCCATCCATCCACTCATGCACCCTCCCATCCACTCATTCACCCATCCACCCATCCACCCACCCATCTACCCATCCACCCTTCCACCCACTCATCCACCCATCCATCCTCCCATCCACCCATCATCCACCCACCCACCCATCCACCCACTCATCCTCCCATCCACCCATGTGTCCACCCATCCACCCATCCATCTACCCATCCACCCATCATCCACCCATCCACCCATCCATCCACCCATCCACCCATCCACCCATCCACCCATCCATCCACCCATCCACCCACCATCCACCCATCCACCCACCATCCACCCATCCACCCATCCATCCACCCATCCACCCATCCACCCACCCATCTACCCATCCACCCATCCACCCATCCATCCACCCATCCACCCACCCATCTACCCACCCACCCTTCCACCCACTCATCCACCCATCCATCACCCATCCACCCACCCATCTACCCATCCACCTACCCATCCACCCTTCCACCCACCATCCACCCATCCACCCATCCACCCACTCATCCTACCATCCATCCTCCCATCCACCCATGTATCCACCCATCCACCCATCCATCCACCATCCACCCATCCACCCACCATCCACCCACCATCCACCCATCCACCCATCCATCCACCCATCCACCCACCCATCTACCCACCCACCCTTCCACCCACTCATCCACCCATCCATCACCCATCCACCCACCCATCTACCCATCCACCTACCCATCCACCCTTCCACCCACTCATCCACCCATCCATCTACCCATCCACCCACCATCCACCCATCCACCCACCATCCACCCATCCACCCATCCACCCACTCATCCTACCATCCATCCACCCATCCACCCATCCACCCACCATCCACCCATCCACCCATCCACCCATCCATCCATCCACCCACTCATCTACCCATCCATCCTCCCATCCACCCATGTATCTACCCATCCAAACATCCATCTACCCACCCACCCATCCATCCTCCCATCCACCATCCACCCACCCATCCACCCATCCATCCTCCCATCCACCCATGTATCCACCCATCCACCCATCCATCTACCCATCCACCCACCCATCCACCCACCCATCCTCCCATCCACCCACCCATCCACTCATCCACCCACCCACTCACCCACCCATCCACCCATCTACCCACTCATCCACCCATCCATCCATCCACCCATGCATCCTCCCATCCACCCACTCATCTACCCATCCACCAATCTACTCATCCATTCACCCACCCATGTATCCACCCATCCACCCATCCATCCACCCATCTACCCACTCATCCACCCCTCCATCCATCCACCCATGCACCCTCCCATCCACTCATTCACCCATCCACCCATCCATCCACCCACCATCCACCCACCCATCCATCCATCCACCCGCCATCCACCCATCCATTGACCCATCCATCCATCCACCCATCCACCAACCACCCACCCATCCACCCACCCATCCACCAATCCACCCATCCACCCATCCATCCACCCATCCACCCATCCATCCATCCATGCATCTATCCACCCGTCTAACCATCCACCCGTCCATCCATCCACGTATCCACCCATCCATCCATTTTCCTTGTCTCTACATGGGCTGCGTCTTCTGAAAGGAAGATGTTTTAATGTTGCTCTTACAGGAAATCCAATTATTTACATGTTTCTACATATAATAAGGTGGCTCAGATAGTAAAGATCCACCTGCAATGCTGGAGACCTGGGTTAGATCTCTGTGTTGGGAAGATCCCCTGGAGAAGGGACTAGCTACCCACTCCAGTATTCTGGCCTGGAGAACCCCATGGACAGAGGAGCCTGGAGGGCTACAGTCTATGGGGTCACAGAGTCGGACATGACTGCCTAACTAACACACAGACACACACACTTGCTGTAAGACCCCGTCTCTTGGCTGTGGCTGTTTGGCATAGATTCTTGGCTATGAGCATCTCGAGGCAAAGACTGGCCTAGAAGACCACCTCCATCTGTAGGCTCTGTTTTGTATAAGTCTTTTGAATTCAGATAAAGAACTTAGTATTGCTTTAAGGAATAATTTTGGCAAAATTCAATATATTCTACAAAACACACTGTGGTTTGAGTACAGGATCATTTTACAAGAAAGAAAAAAATTGCTTATATAGCCTTAAGTATCAACTGAAAAATTCGAAGGAAAAGCAATCAGGGCTTAGATGAAATGTTGTGCTAGATATATTTATCCAGACCCACTCCTAGCGAAATATGCCGCTCTGGAGTAGGACCTCTGTTAGCTGAGCTTAATTGCAGGTTTTTTCCCCCAAACGACATCATTAACTAGAGACAAACAGGGAAACAGGGTAAAGAAACTTTACAGATGCTTTTAAGCCAGCATCACTCCCAGTCATGTGTGGCCTTCAGCCTAGCTGCTGCTTTTCCCATCACTGTGGAAAGCAGAGCTTGGCCGATGCCCCAGCATTCTTTGCGGGAGCATTCACAAATCCACAGTTGTCAGCCCTACAATTACTGGGACTGAGTGACTAAGAATGGAAACTGGAGATCCTACATGTCTGGGTCTCATAACCGTGTTATTCTAAGAACCTTGGGGCTTCCCTGAAGGTCCAGAGGCTCCGACTCCACGCTTCCAGTGCAGGGAGCATGGCCCAGTCCCTGGTGGGGTCTAAGAGCCCACGCTTCACACGATCCCGCCCGAGAAAGATCCCTAAAGTCACAGCTGGAAATAGAACCACTCTGTCCAGGGCCGAGGCTCTAAGTGCTGTGTGGACTGAATGACAGCATGGCTAGGTTTTTTTCTTCTGATACTTCACCGTTTCAGCTACTCATCTGTGACCAGCACACGGGGAGTGGGGGCAGCTTCCTGCTGGTGGTCCACTCGCGGCGTGGTGAAGGATATAAGGCCCCGAGGACCCCACACGCACGCAGCTGGAGCTGGGTGTGCGCAGGGCTCGGCATCACGAGGAGACTTGCTCCGTGAAAGGGGAGAGTTTTGGCTCATGACAAGGAAGAGAAAATTGGAGCTACAGCCCGTAGTTAATGTGACACCACGCAGCTAACGCGCACGTAACGGTCCCCAGTCTGCTCATTCTCGTCGCCCATTTGAGACTGTCGCTTGTGTTGCACTTAGCCCTGTGCTGTAGGGTTAGCTGCGGGCTACAGTGAACCAGTCAAGGTTCTTTAAGAATCAGAGCAGAAGTACTAGAAAATGTGTACAGATATGAAGAGACTGAATGTGTATACACGTGTGCAGATAATGTATAATTAACTCCAGGGAATTTTTGGCTGAATGTGTGAACTGGCAGTAAAATTGTACATTTGCTGAGAATGTCACCTTAATGTGGAACATATTTTTTTTAACCTGAAATCATTCTTGGGGAAATATCACAGATCATTAGTTACTGCTGTTTGTCTGGGCACAGAGAGAATCTCACTTGCAAAAGAGAATCGAGGAGCTCTGTTTCAAAACACGCAGACCTGTCCTGTGCTTATTTATTAAATACACACACACACACACACACACACACACACACACACACACACTTTTTTTCCTTTATAACACCATTTTCAGGTTTTGTTTCCATTCTCCCATGTTTTCCCATAGAAATTCTCTCTCCTATTCTTCACGTCGGTCTGTGCATCCCAGACCTCAGCGATTCCAGAAAAGAATCGAATTTGTTATTTGTTATTTGTTATTTTTCTTCTTTGAAGTGCCAAGATCTTTCTGTCGCTCTAGTGTTTTCCAGGTAAGATCACCTTAGCAGGAAGCTCACTCTGCCTGCTGTGAAACGCTGCCGGAGTAGGGAGTGGAAACCGCTTTCTCCTTGGCTGGCCTAGTGCAGCCTGCAGACCCGGCGGCGGCTGCAGCTCCTTTCACCCCCCAAATCCTCCGCCCCCAGCACCCGCCCTCCAGAGCTCACGCCCCGCTGTGAGCACCCATGTGCTTCACAAGATGCAGGATGGATGAAAGCCCCCGTGTGCTGGGAGGGCGGGAGAGAGACGGTTCTCTTTGGACGGACACGCGTTCGGAGCAGGGCAGTAGCTGTGCTGGGCACCGCCGCGCTGACCACTGTGGAAACGCCACAGGGACCCGCAGTTCCCAGACCCAACTGTAGATGGCGACACAGTACGCAGCTCCTTCCAACCGCAAAGGTGCAAACCGTTTTCTTACTGGCTCAGGTGGTTGAATTTTCACCATTAGTTTTTCCTTTGCTTAAAGTAGTCTGCTATCGGGGGTACCACGTCACATAAAACGCTTCTGGAAGGGGCAGTCTGTTAATCATTTATTGGCTGTTGATATCCAACAGCTGACTAAGTTGGAAAACGGCTTTCCCAATGCGATAAAGGCAAGTCTGAAGATGCAGGCCCAGGGTGGGCATCAGAGACGACAGGAAGGACCCTACCTGGCGTGCTCTGCTGGATGAAGACCAGCGCTCTGGGCCGACTGTCCTGGAGGGAGGAAACTGCCAAAGGTCCTCGCGATGCCTGTGCCTGGAGGGAGGGCTTCCTCGCATCCCACCCCTCTCACCCCCACGCCTACTCAAATTCCCAGAAACGTGAAATTCCATGGAAATCCAAGTCAGGAACCCAGGAGACACAGCTGAGACCCTTCCAAGGGCATTGTCCCTTTCAATTTAGAATCGAACACTTGGAATCCTGAGTTGTATAATTTTGTTATCTGGTCGCTCCTGGAGGTGAGCCGGCCAGATTTATGGTCCCCTTGTAATAGACCTGTCATCGAGTCTGCTCATAAAACTTTCTTCATTACGTTAGTGGCCTGAGCCGGCATGCAGAGTTGTCTTGGAGTATCCAGGTGGCCCCAGGGTTCAATGCAAAGCTGTTTTGCACAAAGCGAGCAGCAAAAATAATCCTGGCCTTTTAGTTTTGATTTCCTTTCTATTGATTTACGCTCGGTGCATCTAATTCCAAATCTCACTGATGGCCAGGTCGGTCATTCAACTGAGGCTTCGTCGTGAAGGAGCCATTAAGAAAGTGGAGAAGAGAGGCCATACGATTTCCACAGGGACGAGAGATCCAGGGCTAATTTTATTGTGAGATCAGATTCGTGCCAAACGCTTAGCAGGTCACGGACTAATGCCATTGCTGAGGCGCAGAAAGTCAGGGGCTGGCGGCCAGGGCAGGAAAACGCAGCGTCTGGACCTGTCCTCTTAGAGCGCGCAGAACCAGGGGAACGCAGTTCTGTGGGCCACAGGAGCCAGGCTTGGACGACCCCTGCCGAAAGCACTGCCCCGATTGACTGCAAGTTCAAACTAACGGTGCTGTTGGGATGTGTCTTCACATTTTTATTTGAAACAAGCGAATAAAATTTTTAAAAACTAACTTTGATCTTGAAAAGAAAGATGCCGTGTCCTTAGCTTGGGAAGCTGGGTGGACAGATGCCTGGCCCGGCCCAGTGACTACCTGCTTCCTGCCGTCCCGACTCTCCACGTGGCGGGGACACAGCTCGCGTCCTCACAGGCGTTTTCTGCAGTCGGTCACATTCCCGACTCCATGGACAGCCCGCGGCCCGGGGCGGGCTGACTTAGCATCCTGGGGCAACGTCTGAATTAATAAAAACCTGAACACCAGAGTTGTTTTGAACTTGGCAATTTCAAATTCCCCTGGAAGGGAAGGAAACTCAGGGCTTGCTCTAGGCTGACACATCTGTCTGCAGTTACGCTTCCTGTCAGGACACACTGTCCAGGGTTGCCAAGTGCCTGTGCCCCCGGCCCTCCCAGGCTGAGCCCGCTGGCTGTGGGGAGCTCAGGCCCCGGGAGGCTGGGCTCCTTCTTGCCTGTGCACTGCCTGGTCCTGGATGGGCGACCCCTCTCTGGGTACAGCAGGAGGGGGGAGCAGGGAGGGAAGGCAGGAGGGGCCAGGCCGAAGGGCGCAGGGCAGGGGGGTGGTGGGGGTGGCGGGGTGGGCGGGGGCTGCACCGTCCAGAGAGAGCTCACCTGACCCGGCGTCCGAGACCCTCCCGGTGACCTGCAGCCCCCGGGAGGTGTGCGGATCAAATGCAGGGTAGCGTGGGTGTTGTCACCCGGGGCCTCCTGCTGGGGGAGTGGAGGAGGGGTAAGAGGTCGTATTCACGTCCTCAGGCCTCCTGTCTGGCGGCCCTAAGAGCAGCAGCTCCTTCCCCAAGGCCCCTCAGAGGGGCCTGGCACCGCCCCTGGGGTTTGGGGGTCAGAGTCCAGCCTTGCTGTGCGCTCGGCCTCCCCCATGGCTCCCTGACCCTCCCGTCCCCAGCTGCTCCCTGGCCAGGCTCCAGGCTCCCTTGCAGGGGCTGGTCCCCCGTGGATCCCGGGCCCGGCCGGCCGGGCTCCTTCATGTGGTCAGACCTCCTGGCCCTTGTGGAAAGTGCAGAGCTTGGAAGGACTAGCGAGATGACATGTCCCCACGGGTGCAGAAATTGTCTCCTCTGCTGAGCAGCTCGTGGCTTTTGGATGGTGACCCGTCCGCTCCCTCCTCCCCTGGGCCTGGAGCGGAGCCCATCACATCTCCCACCCTCCTGGGGGCTCTCACTTGGTCCCTGCCCACCGCCCGCACTTCCGGAAGCGCTTCAAGAGTCTTTCTTCTGAAAACCCAACCCGGAGTCCGCCCACGGCGCCCTTGAGCGTGGGCGGGCCTGCAAGGTCCTGGCTCCTCGGGGGTGGCTCAGAGATGGCGAGTCAAGGAAAGTCTCGAGAAGAAGCGTCCTCAAGAGGGGAGGCTAATAAGAATATCTGAAAAAAGCTTTGGCTGTCATTTGGTTGAAAACAATGAGTGCTTGGGGGTTAAGAAGAAGATGGCTCGTCCTTAGTAACTGTCCCCACGGATGCCTGGCAGACGCGCGGTTCCAAGGACGAGAGGCGCCGGGCCGGCTCAGCCTCGAGTCTCCGAGCGCTCCTTGTTCTGAAAGCGCTGATGCTGAAGTCGGAGCTCCGGCTCTCGGCGGCTCTGTGCTCCCGCGCCCGGGTCAGCGTGCAGAACTCTGGTAGTCCTGTTACAGGTGCAGCCTCTGGGTGTGGGCGGAGGAAGACTGCAGATGGCCTTCTTGCTTTATCAGAAGGGTGACTATTTACTATGGGAAACGTGTGTTTTCCGCTGAGTGGGCACAGGGCCGCCTGCCTGAGCCCAGTTTATCTGCTGCTGACCTGCAGGGGCTCCCAAGCGGGGCCATGCGGTCCCCGGCCCTGTCAGGCCAGCACCAGCACACTTATAACTAAAAGGCTGTAACCTCCGTTCCCTTGGGCTTCCCTGCTGGCTCAGAGGTTAAAACGTCTGCCTGCAATGCGGGAGACCTGGGTTCGATCCCCTGGGTTGGGAAGATCCCCTGGAGAAGGAAATGGCAGCCCACTCCAGTATTCTTGCCTGGAGAACCCCATAGACAGAGGAGTCTGGTGGGCTACAGTCCAGGGGGTCGCAAAGAGTCGGACACGACTGAGCGACTTCACTTTCACTTTCCATTCTCTGGAATGAGTCATCGCTAATATGAACAACCCATGCTCCTGAAAGCCCGTGTTATGCTTAACGGGAAATCAATCAAAATGAACTGTAATAAAAGGGGACTAGTTAACAACAGCACATGTTTCAAAATGTAATGTATTGAAAAAACCAAAACGTAATGGAGCAAAATTAAGTGGACAAACACTGGCGCCTCCTCCGTGGGAGCCTGTTGGAGTTTAAGGGGTGGAGGGGCTTTCAGATGGTCCTGGGCCAAAGCCTGTGGCCCCAGAGGCTGCCAAGGAGCTGCAGTGTTTGTGAAGACTCACTCACCTGAAGTTGGCGAGATGAACTGAGCCCTCCAAAACCCCTAGAGGAGCCACAGACAGCCGCCATGTTCATCCACCACCCTCCACAACCACATACAACCATCCACAGCCATCCACAACCATATAGAACCACCCACAGCCATCTCCAGCCCCTCGCAACCAAGGACAGCGCCACAGTGATGGACAACCACATACAACCTTCCACAGCCATCCACAACCATCCACAGCCATATAGAACCACCCACAGCCATCTCCAGCCACCTGCAACCAAGGACAGCCATCTACAGTGATGGATAACCCCATACAACCATCCACAGCCAGGGACAACCATCCACAACCATATATAACCATCCACAACCATCCACAACCACATACAACCACCCACAACCATCCATAACCATATAGAACCACCTACAGCCATCTACAGCCCCCCGCAACCAAGGACAGCATCCACAGTGATGGACAACCCCACATACAACCATCCATAGCCAGGGACAACCATCCACAGTGTTGGACAACCATGCACAGCCATGCCCAGTCACCCACTGCTGCTGCTGCTAAGTCACTTCAGTCGTGTCCGACTCCGTGCAACCCCATAGACGGCAGCCCACCAGGCTCCCCCGTCCCTGGGACTCTCCAGGCAAGAACACTGGAGTGGGTCAGTCACCCACAGGCATCTACAAACATACACACGTCTGAACGCAGAGTCGCAAAGGCGCTGCTCGCGAGCCAGCGTGCTGGCACTGCCCCCTGTGGTGAGGGGCTGGGAAGCGAGGGTATTTAGAGCGGTAGGAGCTTCGGAGCCCCGCACCGGAAGGTGCGAAGAGGATGTTGTTCTGACTCCAGCAGCCCGTGGTGGCCTTCCTCCGGCCTGGGAGCATCGTGGGATGGCCCCTCAGGTGCGCCCTGCTCCTGGGGGGTGGGCAGGTCCCGTGGGCGGAAGCCGCTCGAGGAGGGGGTCTGTGTGTGGGGCAGGTGGGCTGCCAGCTGGGAGGCCGGCCCCGCCTTCAGGAGCCCATGGAGCTAAGCAGTCGTGAGTCACGTTAGGGGCACCGCTGGGTGCTGGAGACCAGCAGGGTGGTGGGCCTTCTCCAAGGCAGCCAGGAGGGCCCGGGGTGGGGGGTTGTGAAGGGGGCTGATGGTCGGTTTGGGGTGAGGTATCAGGTGTCTGAGCCTCCAGGAGGGGAATCGGCATGAGCAGGGAGTGTGGAGGTTCGGGCCATTCGAAGCCCTCAGACCTTCCTGCGGTTTGCCCCGATGTGGGTCCCAGGGGGTCCTGTCCGGGCTCTCCTGCACTCAGGATCGTTGGGCAGACGGGGCCTGGGCAGACAGCGGTCGTGGGCAACGAGCCAGGTCCCGCTGCTGTGAGACCAGCCTGGTGTGCGCCCCTTATGGGGACCTCCCGGGTCCGCGCGGCCCGAGCAACTTCCGACAACGGCAGCCGCCACGCCAGCCCCGCTGCGCGCACGGGGGGCGGCCCACGGGCCTGGGGGCGGCTCCCAGGGCTCCTCCCCCACGACAGGCTGGGAGAGGCGCCCACCCGGGGCGGACAGAGGCTCGAGGGCGGGAGGCGGTGAGTCTGCTCGGCCTGGCGTGTCCCCGGGGACACGGACGCTGGGCTCGCCCAGATGGCATCAGGCGCTTCTCGCCTGGCCCGGCCGCGGCCCCGAGCTGTGGACCAGGGGACGGAACACCCAGGACTGATGGAGAGACCAGTCCCCCGTGCAGCGCGGCTGAAGACCAGGCGCTGCTGACTGTGGCCAGTTTCCTTAACTTCATCCCGCCACCCCCGCCCCGTCTTAGAATTCTGGAGGTGCAGCACGCTGTTGTGATTTACACACGTGTGTGCGGGCTCTCTGTGTGTGGCTTGAGGACCCTGTCAGCTGGCTCCCTCTCCACGGCTGTCGCCTGTTTCGGGTTGAACTGGATTGAAAACGGGACCTCAGTGCGAGGGAAACCGGAGACCCCCTCCGCCCACACATCTGAGGTCTCTCTGCTCCAGGTCTAACGTCGCCCTCCCAGTTTCCCCCTGACACGCTCAGGTGTAAACACATACACTTTCGAGGTTTTCAGTGTGAGTCCAGTGGGAGTCAGGCTGCGTTAGTGTTCCTCCCCACCACACCAGATTCCACAGCAGGGGCACTGAAGTTTTGTCATTGTTAAATTGTGGTTCACGAGCTCTGTATTTGAGCTCATTTTCAGCAGCCCCGGTTATGATGCCAGCTGGTCGGCACTGGGTGTGAGCCTGATGTCTACAGACTTTGGTTTCTTTCTGAAAACCATTCCTCTACAGTTTAGTTCCATGATGTGGTTTTAGCAGAATTAATCTGAAATGACTCTATTTACACAATTAATTATATTTGGCTTCAAACTGGTTTGCCCTAGACAAGCCGGGCCCGCGTCCCCTGATCCCCAGCCCCGGCAGCCACTGCACACAGCGGCCGTGGCAGGTGCAGTGGGCTCCGTGGGCACCCCGTGCCCGCTCCCTAGGGAAACGCCTTGGGGGTGCCAGCCGCAGGTGTGTGGGCCTCCGCGGCAGGCCGGGGCCAGGGGAACCTGGGTCTAAAATGCCAGCTGCGGGAGAGGGCCAGGCGGTAAGTGCATGGGCTTCGGAGTGAAGCTCTCAGAGTTTTCTCTTTCTAAAGACAAGCCAGGCGGCGCTACCACTAGAGAGCCTGCCTGCCAGTGCAGGAGACCTGAGGGACGTGGGTTCCGTCCCTGGGTCAGGAGGAGCCCCTGGAGGCGGGCACGGCAGCCCACTCCAGTGTTCTTGCCTGGAGAATCCCATGGACAGAGGAGCCTGGCAGGTACAGTCCATGGGGTCACAGAGAGTTGGACACGACTGAAGTGACTTGGCATGCACACATGCAAGTCGAGGATCCTGTTTAAGTGGGGGGCTTTCTGAGGACCGCAGCCCAGGACGCGGCCTCTCACATGGCTCTGCGGGACCTCTCGGAACAGGCGAGGGAGGGTCAGGATGTGTAGTTCCAGAAACAGACCAGTGGTCAGAACAGTAGAAGGTTGCTGTTAACTAGGGAAGCCCAGACGCCCCCGGTTGAGGAGTCCGGCTCTTTCCTGAGTGTGGGAAGACCTCCCTGGGCCCGGGCCTGTGCTCCGGGGGGCTCCGTCCGGCAGCCGTGACCCCGAGAGCTGCTGCGTCCTCTGTTTACTGAAATGGCAGCAGCACATCTTCACGCACAGGATCCAGCAACGTCCACCAGCTGTGCCCGCGGGCTCTGTCGCCACGGCTGGCGGCCAAGAGCCGGGACCACAAGCCCAGGGTGCCCGCAAGCAGGACTCCCTCCCTCCTGACCCTGACCCATACCTGCCACCTCGGTCAGGAGGGGCCCGAAGCCGGGTGGGGCGGCTGGGCCAGTGCCCCTCAAGACTGACCACCCAGAGGAAGACATCTGCTCCGCCCACAGCCTGAAAGGATGCTCGTTGACAAAAGTGAAGGTCCGGTTTAATGCAACGGTCTGTGCAGCCCCAGAGAAGTGATAGCAACCCCGTAGTTCAGAGAATATCTCTAGTTTCCCACGTAACGGCAAACGGCGGCTTCATAGCTCGTTGTCCTGAGTTAGAGTTCTAGGCAAATGATTCAGATTCTTTAGTGACCCCAGTTCATAAGTTACTAAAACAGACTCTTATCCAACGTTTTGGTCAAGACCCTTGAAGACCACCTGAGTAAAGACACAGTTGGAAGACTGAAATACAGCCGTGACTGTTGCTGGTTCTCCCTGGTAGAGTACATTCTTCAGTTCACTTTGACAGAGTGTTCCGTGGACACCTTCTCCTGGAGGCAGAGGAAATGACGCCAGTTATGATCTGCTCACGTAAGGGCTGCAGGCATCGAATCTGCCTGGAATTCCTCGCCGTGGCGGAGAGCTGCAGAGTGCTGGCCCCAAGATAAGGGACATAAAAGCACATTCTCCCTGAACACCTATTGGACAAGATAACCGTGTTCTGTAAGAGGGGAAGGGCACCCAGACAGGGGTGATTTGTTCTTAAAATCCTTCGTTTGGTAACACTTGGCCCCAGAGCGGCACCTGCTGAACAGTGATCATACCTGTGGCTGCTGCTTTGCGTTACTTCCATCTGAATAAGAGCGAAAGAAGGCTTTCCACTATGTCAACACATGTTGAATCATGACATATTACCTTTAATTTTCCCATTTGAATTTAAAGTTTTCTTTTGATCGTCCCCGTATTTGTCAGCTGTTTCTACGTGCAACTTTTACTCCAACATACAGCACATTCTGAAACCGCGTCCCAACCCCCGCGTGGCTCTCACCGGTGGCCTACCTGTCGGGAACGGCTGCGAAATGCATGGGGCTGCCTTATTTTTATTGATAAATTCCACTTCATCACTGCAGCAGGATGCTGCCCGTGGTGCCTTTGTATGGAGCTCTGCCCTCATTTCTGGTTAGAGTGTCTGAGCCTTTGCCCCCAAGCATGCAAGATATCCCACGCGCTCAGTAATCACGCAGAAATGCACGGCGCCCGGGCTTACCCCTCGTACAGTCAGTGCGACTGTTCCAGGGGCAAAGGCTGTAGTGAAGATGACAAGCGGGAGGAAAACACCCTAAAAGAATGAACTGTGGAATAATGCAGTTGCCCACAGGGCCTGGAACTTGTGTTTTCTCAGGAGCCCTTAATCAGATGTTTCTGTCTCTCTGCCCATGCTCCCTCAGGAGGTATTAAACTCTAACTTCGCAGGCATCTTGCCTTATAGCATCGTAGTGACCTGGGGCTAATTTCTTAAAAGGGTTAAGCTGGCATGTCCCGCATTGAATTACCACCGTCATTCACTTCATTAGAAGAGTTTGCGGACTTACAATATGCCTGTAATTTATAGCCTGCTTAGTGACAAAGCCTGATGCTAACATATGCCTAATTTGCCAAGGTTATCTCAAGTTCCATTCATCTCCCCACTAACAATGAGCCTCTGATTCCCCGCTCCCAGGGTAAGGTACATGTGGTTTCATATTTAGTGCTATCAATCACAGGGAATTGCCTCCTGCCTGCCTCCCGCAAAACATTCTCCTCGCAGCCTCTGACGAGGGATGAGAGGGCAGCTGGGCCGCCAGAGGGCATGGGCTTCCAGCGTCCCCAGGGGCACCTGGGTCTGCTGAGAGCCCTGGGTCCCAGACAGCCCTGGGCTGGTCTCGGCCTGGAGCCCCCGGAGGTGATGATCGAGCTCAGGCGTGCCTGGGACAGCCTGGTGGAGGCCCAGCCCTGAGAGCACCTGGTCTCTGAAGGTCCACGCTCATTCCCCCTGGGGTGTGGGAATGGTGCCTGCTCAGGGGCAGGCGGGCTCCCGGGGGCCTGGGTGTGGAGCCTGCTGGGCACACTGTCCTGAGGGACGCTGCGCGCCTGCCCAGAACCCCGCCCCCTGGCCTCTGCCGGCTCACCTGCAGGCGCTACCTCACCGAAGTGACCCCCTCAGTTCAGTCCAGTCGCTCAGTCGTGTCCGACTCTTTGCGATCCCATGAACCACAGCACACCAGGCCTCCCTGTCCATCACCATCTCTCGGAGTTCACTCAGACTCACGTCCATCGAGTCAGTGAAGCCATCCAGCCATCTCACCCTCTGTCGTCCCCTCTCCTCCTGCCCCCAATCCCTCCCAGCATCAGGGTCTTTTCCAGTGAGTCAGCTCTTCGCATGAGGTGGCCAAAGTACTGGAGTTTCAGCTTTAGCATCAGTCCTTCCAATGAACACCCAGGGCTGATCTCCTTTAGGATGGACTGGTTGGATCTCCTTGTAGTCCAAGGGACTCTCAAGGATCTTCTCCAACACCACAGTTCAAAAGCATCAATTTTTTGGCACTCAGCTCCTTATAGTCCAACTCTCACATCCACCCATGACTACTGGAAAAACCATAGCTTTGACTAGACGGACCTTTGTTGGCAAAGTGATGTCTCTGCTTTTTAATATACTGTCTAGGTTCACCCATTCCCTTCAGGGATTCCTGATGAGAAGATAACAGTTTAGCATGAGAACTGCACAGTGAGGACCATTCTTGCATTCTTGGTGATGAGGAAGACTGTTGCTTCACTCCTGGTCCAGGAGTCTTATTAGCGCCTCTGGAAGCGCATGAGCGAGGGGCCCTGCATGCCTCCTCCTGCTCATGACCTTAAAAGAGAGAAAGGAAGGAATGCTTTGCTTTCTGACCATTCTGAACCCTAAACTTGAGGATTTTAAGTAAAATACGTACAGGAAAAATGCACATTCAGCAAGAGAGAAAACCACGGCCTGTGGTTTGGGAGAAAGACTCTATAGAAAGTCCGCTCCTGGTAACCCAGCTGCAAGTTTAATAGCCCTCGAGACGAATGGTGAAAGTGTCAAAGTGTTAGTTGCTCAGCCATGTCCCACTCTTCACAACCCTGTGGACTGTAGCCGCCAGGCTCCTCTGTCCAGGCGATTCTCCAGGCAGGAGCACTGGAGTGGGTTGCCACGCCCTCATCCAGGGGATCTTCCCAACCCAGTCATCAAACCTGTGTCTCGTGTGTCCCCTGCATTGGCACATGGGTTCTTTACTACTGAGCTACCTGGGAAGCCCCTGTGTACATTCCCGCTCATATTCTTTATCCTTGTGGCTGATCACAGGACGTTGAATATAGTTCCCTGGGCTCCACGGTTGGGCCTTGTTCTTTATCCGTCCTGTATACGATCTTTGCATCTGCTCACCCCGAGCCCCCCGTCCAGCCCTCCCCACCCCCTCCCCTTGGCAGCCACAGCCTGTTCTCTGGGTCTGTTCCTGTTTCACAGATAAGCTCCTTTCCGCCACTGGCGGTTTGGTGGTGCCGACTCTGGGTGAGGAGCAGCAGCTCTCAGATGCTTTAGCCTGCAGGCAGCGCTGCACACTCCACGGCCACTGAGACACCAGCCAGCTCTTGTCTGCGTGACTTACACCCGTCTATAGTTACAGTCCGCCGGAGAAGGGGGTGGGCTCCCCACTCCAGTATTCTTGGGCTCCCCTAGTGGCTCAGCTGGTAAAGAATCTGCCTGCAATGCGGAAGACCTGGGTTGGGCCCCTGGGTCGCGAAGATCTCCTGGAGAAAGGGAAGGCTACCCACTGCAGTATTCTGGCCTAGAGAATTCCATGGACTGTTTAGTCCACGGGGTTGCAGAGAGTCAGACATGACTGAGCAACTTTCACTTTCACAGTTACAATAATAGATATTAGAACTAATAATTTAAATTATTTATTTGTAATCATAATAAATCATACAAGATAAATATAACTATATAAATATAAAAACCCATGTTCAGGGATTTTGACCAAGCACCCTTTCAGGACAAAAGGCCCTGGCATCCCCCTCCTTGGGGGCTGGGACCCAGTGAGGGCTGGAGGCCGGCTGCTCAGCACAGCTGCTAGCTCTGCACAAACACAGCCGTTGGGAAGGACTGAGGGCGGGAGGAGAGGGGTCGACGGAGGATGAGGTGGTTGGATGGCATCACCGACGCGATGGACGTGAGTCTGAACAAGCTCCGGGAGTTGGTGATGGACAGGGAGGCCTGGTGAGCTGCCGTCCATGGGGTCGCAGAGTGGGTCGACTGAGCAACTGACTTGAACTGAACTAGCATAACTTTATGAAAAGCGATATTTTCCAAACGGAAATTAAATTTAATGAGGATAGTCTTGGTTTACACGTTGCAAGTCTTTTTAATGTGTGACTTATTCTCCTCTCTTAATTATGCTGTTTTGGTTGAGGTGTAAGGCAGTTCAGTTTCCCTCCAACACGTGGTTGGAAAAAGGATGAGGGTTTTTCTAGGCAGTGCGGCTGAGCCGCTCTGGGCTCCCGCACGGTGTGGCAAGTGGCGGCTTCTCCTATCGTTGCTGCCTTTCTGGTTGCACTCGGTCTCTGCTGCTGCGTGGGGGGCTACTTTCTAGTCGTGATTTAGGGGCTCAGCTGCCCTGAAGCATGCTGAGTCCTCCCGTTCCAGGGGTCAAATCCGTGTCCCCTGCTCTGGCAGGTGGATTCTTAACCTCTGGGCTGCCAGGGAAGTCCAGACAAGTGGCAGCTTCTTGAGAGGCGTTACTAAGCTAACGCGGATGAGCTACGAACCTGATGGACCCACAGCTCCCCTGCTGAGCTACTCATTCTCCGCCGCACTGAGAGCCACCAGATTGGAAAGGACCTTTTGCTCATAGACTCACTCACACTGCTTTATGCCCAAAGCGGTCGAGGCCACTCAGAGTGAGGATTTCTAAACTGGTACCATCTCCCCACTAAACGCCGAGGAGAAGAGGGCTGCACGAAGGAGGTGTGTTTTTCAGGAGCCGTGCTGACACTGGGGGGTGCTGTGGGAGCCACCATCTGGGGGCCTGAACGCAGCGTCTGGCCCGTGCACCCTTCAAGCAGCCACGATCTCTCAGAGTGACAGTGGAAAGCCCCCATCTCCCCGCCGAAATCAAGCCTACCCAGCCTCTCCACTTGCATGGGAGCAGGGAGAAGCTTCATTAAAAAAAGGAGAAGAAAAACCCGCGTTCAGGGCCTTTGACCAAGCGCCCTCTTTGGACAAAAGGCGCCCTCGTCCCCTCCCCGGGGGCTGGGCCCCAGGGAGGCTGGAGGCCGGCTGCCAGCTCTGCACAAACACAGCAGCCTAATTGCTGCCCGTCTCCCGGCCCGCGTTCCTGGCAGCCCCGCGAGGCACCTGTGCCGCAGACCTGGGGCCTGCGCCCCCGCAGATGTCGTGGGCCCTTTGTTGCTCCCCATTAGGAGCCCTTAATGGGCCGGGCGAGCTGGGCCAAGCGCCCGGCGGCGGACAGCAAAGATTGTTCCCGCGGCGGGCGAAGGGTCAAACGGCTCTTCAGCCTCTAAAGCCCGGCCAGATAACTGCGGGTGATTAGCAATTTTAATTACCAGGTGCAGGTCGGGACCCCTCCTGTAATTGGGCAGGTCGTTAACCCTCCCGGAGATGTGACCGGGGAGCGAGTTTACCAATACGCTGCTGCCGGTCTTTTAAAGTCAATTAAATTAAAGCAGCGAAAATCACCAGAGGCGGCCTGGAGTCTGCTGAGCCAGAAAGGACTGGCTTTCGGTCCAAGCTGCCCCGTGGACGGTGGTGACGGAGCCCTGTGCAGCCACTCGGGCGGCCTTGGAGCCGTGTGTGGCCGGGTGGGGGCCTCGGGGGCCGCAGGCACGGTGATGGGGTATCCTTTCTGACTCCTCGTGGAGGGGCCCACGGGCATTTGTCGCCGGCTCTCAGGGGGTCCACAGGCCCATGAGACAGAGTCCGGAGTCTCTGGCCCAGCAGTGTGAGACACGCGCAATCTCGTGGCCCCGAGGGCCCCTTCCTGCCACATCCACCAGGCTCGCCTTAACACCTAACCCGAGCTGGCATTGACCTGATGCTGATAAACGTCTCCCGTTCCATTTGCAGAGGCCAGGAGCCTGTTAAGAAGCTTCAGAGCCTCTAAGAGCTGGAAGAGCAGTTTTCTTGGGTCTCCGTGGCCCCACAGGTCGCTGGGGGAGTCCCCCCCGCCCCGTGAGGGTGTGCATTGGGAACCACCCAGGGGAGCTCACATACAAAGAGGCGTCTTTGAAGACAAGAAGCTCCAAGTGGGGGCCCCGCGAGTTGGGGGTGGGGGGTTAGGGACTGGGGAATTCACATGGTCTCTTATCCACATCAGAGAACTAAAGCAGCCCTGTGGCAGGTGGTCTCACCTCGGCCACTCTGGAGGGCAGGCCCCCAAGGGCCCCTGGTGGACCAAGCCTGGCCGACACTTGCCCAGAATCAGCGTCTGTGGGGTCGAGACACGGAATTTGTCACCTGCAAACACAGCTGGAGCCGCTGCTGCCGCACGACAGAGCAGGGGGGTATCTCCAAGGTTTGGAGAGCAGCTTCCGTGTCTTCTTTTAAAAGCAGATAGCTCCCTTCACTTAGGGAGCACGGGTTCACGTGCACAGCACAGGCTGGGTCTGTAGGGAAGGAGCCCAGGCGGGCGGTGGACGTCGCAGGCCCGGGCAGGCCTGGGGGCAGTGGCCGGCGGTCACCACCCGGAAAGTGCTGTGAGTGTCCAGGGCCGCCTGCAAAGGGGGCTGCCTCAACCCCAGGCACTGCCGACTCCTTGTATGGCGGGATCCTGGCCAAGAGGCCCAGCGCCCACCCAGACCCACTGGCACCGAGGCCCGGAGAGCTGGCCTGGCGAGTCTGTCCTTGGTCTCGGCACGCTGCTCACAGCCAGCGTTGACGGCAGGGCGAGACCCCGGGCGCTCAGGGCGCTGGATGTGCCCGGGACCCTCGCAGCAACCTGAGACAAGAGTCCACCTTCCTGGCTTCTGAATCCCCTAAGAAGGGTGGGGACACACACTCTGATGCATTCCGAGTCTCCCTGGCCCCATCCCCAGGAGGCGGCTGTGTTCTCAGAGGGTGTGGGGTCAGAGGTTGGCTCAGGGGTTGGGGGGAGAAAGGGGCAGAGGCAGGTGGGGAGGCTGGGAGCCCGGTGTGATGAGCGTCTGGATGTGCCCGCTCCCTGGCGGTCCTCACCCACGGGGGTGTCAGCTGTGGAGCCGTCAGGCCAGGACCTGGGTAGAGCCGTGCCCAGACCCTCTGTCCCTGACGGTCCTGGCGCCGCCGTGCTGGGCGGTGGCCCTCTCCAGCCCTGGCCCCGGGATCGGGTGCACAGTGCTGGCCAACCGAGGCCCCAGCTGTGCTGCCTCCAGGCTGTCTAGGGACTTGGACACATGGTCCTGAGACTCCAGTTGGCACACCCCCACCTGCTCACGGGCCAGCCTGGTGCCCGCGATTGAGGCCGCTCGCCCCAGGGCAGACAGCTGGAGGCCCAGCCTGGCGCCGAGTGGGCGCCCACGTGCAGATGCCCTCAGGAAGAGATGGTCTTCTGAGGGAGCCTTGTGATGACTCACATCTGAAAACAGCGTCTTGATTTCCCTAAACTAAACCCAGACACTCGTAAACTCTGCACAGCCTCCCTGTGCGGGGCCCGGGGCTGTGGGCTTCCCTGGGAAACACCCTGGGCTCGCCACTTCACCCTGGTGGCCCTTCGTGGCCGAGGTCAGGGTCAGCCCATGCCTCTGCTGGTGAACACGGCGCTTTCTCCTCTCTGAACGCTGGCCCTGGACTCTCTGACTCTGACCTCAGAGTCTCGCTGGGTCAGCAGCCCATAGACATCCTATATCTGGGGTCTGCTGTTGACTCATCGGAGGGAACTCTGCGTGGAGCTGAAGTTCTAGAGACCGACTCTGGAAGCCAACGTAGGCATAGCATTTATATTCAAAGTGTATGTACATTCAGTACTTTCAGAAGTGAGCTTAGATACTGTGAAGACTGCTTTCCTCGAGTGTGACTGAGGTCTCTTCTATCCTATCACACGGTTGTTTCTGGAACAGGGATCATGGCCGTGAAGAGAGACCCCAGCATGGAGAGGGACGAGGAGGAGACGGGGTGCCAGGCGACGGGTGGGTGGCCGAGATGCTCGGGGGCGAGAGCCGCAGAGAGACGGGTGTCAGAGGGCTGCTGGCGCCCATCTCCCGCCTGCTCCGGACAGAAAGCCGGTCATCGTTGCTGGAGGAGCCCCCCATCCTGTGGGTGCCGGAGGGCGTGCGGGCGTGCCCCTGGGTGGGCGCTTCTTCCAGAGCTGGGAGGCGGTCTTGGGGGCCTTGGCCTCGACTCTGCTCTTCACCGCTTCTGTGGGCGGCTGCTTGACCCCGTCTCTGCTGCTGGAGCTCGAATGTGGGCTGCTTTATCGATATTAGTTACCTGCTGCGCCTCTGAGCACCTGCTCGCTTCCTTGCTGGGCTTGGAAAATGCAGGTTTTGTGCACCTGAATTATAATCTTGCTGTGATAATACGCCTGTATTGATTCAACAAAATGAGTTGTCTATTTTCCTTTCACTTCGACATCTATAAGAAGGAAAGGCTGACAATCAGGAACATAAATATTTTGGACTTCACATCTTGTGGCCTGAAGATGTTTTAAGAAATGCGTAATAACGGCAAAATAAAATTTACCGGGAAATGCAGTCTCTCTGAACCTGGAGGATGAACTTTCCACAAAAGCACTTATTTCAGAGCAGTGTTAAAATGTTACAATCGCCTAAGCACCTAAAAGGCAGAAAATAGACAGCATTACGTTAAACATGCAACAATCCAAATATAAATATGTAGAAAGTGTTGTTGGAGTCCGGGCTGTCTCTCTGCTTTATTAAAAGCACACAGGATGCTGGCTCCCACGGCACTTTATTCTGGAGACTGTCTCTGGCTCCGAGGGGCTTCTCCCGCAGACCCCGTGCTGTTGTGACTGACACCACCCGAGGGATCGTGGAAAGTTTCAACTCCACGTTTTACACCAGTCTGATGTTTTCTTATGCGTCTGAGTTCATTTAAAGGGCTAGGTTGTGGCTGGATTTCGGCGCTTAATTGTAATTGTCGTATGCTACTCGACATTTTGATAAAACAACCTCATTGACCGCGTCTATTGCCATTTCTGAAGAAAGCTACATTTTTGTAAACAAATGGGGAAGACAGCTTTCTTCAAAAAGAGCATGACTGTTTTCCTAGCCCGTCTCCTCTCTTCTTATGATGAGGCCCCATCTGAGTGTGGGTAGCAGAACACACCTAGATTTTCATCAGTCCTGCCACTTTTCGGGCTGGAATTGCAGCTTTGTGCTTTTACTTCTGGTGATGGTGGCCCAGCAGCTTTTGCTCAGCAGACCAGAAGCAGCGACAGCTCGCAGGCCACTTGAGGGGAGTTTTGGGGGTGGCAGGACTATGTCCCCTTATTTGACAACAGAATCCCAGCCTCCCTGGGAGATGGCGTCCCCTCCTCCCAGCAGCCTGTGGGTGCTGAGGTTGACCCTTACGCCTGCTCTGGGGTGGGGGGGATGGGCCGGCAGAGCCCTGCACGGAGGGGAGGGGTGTGGGGGCAGCAGCTCCTCCGGCCCACAGGCCTCGCCTGGATGCTGGGCACCGTCAGGGAAGAAGCAGCATTAGAATCGTCTCTGTCTCACTGCAGATTTGTAAAGCGGGGGGAGGGTGAGGTGTAAGTAGGCCCGGAAGCGAGTCACCAGACCACCTGGCTCCCCCAGGGGACCTGGCCACCTCCCTGTCCTTCTCCACCCCACGTGTCTGTACACCACAGATGTACACGCACCTGTCCCGGGAGCCCAGCACCTGGCCTCACAAAGCTCGTGAGCCGAGATGTTTCCCGATGAACAGTTTCAACAGCCCCCTGCCAGGCCCAGCAGGGAGGCCTCTGTGAAGACGCGCTCAAGGGCTTTTCTCTGCCCTAAGATGCTGACCTAGACGGGAACCATACTCCACAGACAGGGTCCCGGCCAGCTCACCCGACAAGCGGTTATGGAGGCCACGCTGCAGAGGTGCCCCAGGCACCTCGTCTGGTGGGACGGGTGAGGCCCACCTGCGGGCACACCCAGCCTTGCTGCTTGATTTCTGAAGAACTGCTGCGTTTCTGGAACCTCTTTGTGAAAGGCCGCACCCCCACTGGACTGTTTAAGACGGGTACACAGGGAGAGAGGCAGGGAATGTCTCCAGCTCCAAAATGGAAAATGCTCTAGTTCCCCTTTAAGGGAAGCTGGAAATTGAAGGTCTGTCAACTCTGGGCTTTGGAGATAGGGATCAGCCCTCTCCTCCACTGCGAGGGGCAGTTGTGGCTCAGCCCACGGCTCAGGGTGGGCGTCTGCTCACATGCGCCTGAGCACAGTTGCTGCGAGTGGGATGGCAACGACGGAGAGACGCCGAGACCCCCAAGCAGGGGCTTCCCGGGGCCCAGCCCTCAGAAGGACGTTGTTTAGAATCAGCATCTTCTTTTTTGTTTTTTGCCCTCATGCCTACAAGCGGGACCAGGAACAGACCCTGCTGACACTTACTGGAGAGGGTCTTTCTCAGCTGCTGTGCTCTCAGCCTCGGCGTTCACCTGCTGAGAGCAGCCAGGAGCCTGTGGCTCATCATGTGGGTCTACCTTCGCTTTAGCCGTGGTTCCCGCCTCCTTGTGAGAAAGCCCCGCAACAGACAGTGTCTAAGTCAATGTGCTCAACGAATAAACAGCTACGTTGTAAGCCAATGGTCTGTGTTTGTTGTTGTTTTGGTTTTATTTTTTTAGGGGAGGAGGGGTTATATATGGAACACATTTAATGGTCAGGTCAATGGACAGAATAAGGAATGTGAACACTTTGGCTGAACCGCCATCTGTGTGTGTGTGAAAGTATGTACAGTGTGTGTGTGTGCATGTGTGTAGAGTGTGTGTGTGCATGTGTGAATGTGTCTACAGTGTGTGTGCATGTATGTGTGAATGTGTGTACAGGGTGTGTGAATGTCTGTACAGGGTGTGTGTGTGTGTGCATGTGTGTAGAGTGGGTGTGTGCATATGTGAATGTGTGTACACTGTGTGCATGTGCACGTGTGAATGTGTCTACAGTGTGTGTATGTATGTGTGAATGTGTGTACAGTGTGTGCACATGTGTGGGAATGTGTCTACAATGTGTGTGTATGTATGTATGAATGTGTGTACAGTGTGTGTGAACGTGTGTACCAGGGTGTGTGTGTGTGTGCATGTGTGTAGTGTGTGTGCATGTGTGTGGAGTGTGTGCATGTGTGTCTGTGAATATGTGTACAGTGTGTGCACGTGTGTGAATGTGTGTAGTGTGTGTGCATGTATGTGTGAATGTGTGTACAGTATATGTGAATATGTCTACAATGTGTATATGTGTGAATGTGTGTATAGTGTGTATGTGTGTACACTGTGTGCGTGTGTGTGTGCACGTGTGTGAATGTGTGTACAGTGTGTGTGAATGTGTGTACAGTGTGTGTGCATGTGCATGTGTGAATGTGTGTACAGTGTGTGTGCATGTGTATGTCTGAGAATGTATGTACAGTGTGTGTCATGTGTGTGTGAATGTGTGTACAGAGTGTGTGCCTGTGTGTGAATGTGTGTAGTGTGTGTGCATGCACACACGTGTGTGTACAGTATGTGCATGTATGAATGTGTGTACAGTGTGTGCATGTGCATGTGTGTGGGAATGTGTGTACATTTTGTGTGTGAATGTGTGTACAGTGTGTGTACATGTGTGTGAATATGTGTACAGTGTGTGTACGTGTGTGTATGTATGTGTGTGACAGAGTGTGTACAATGTGTGTGCATGCACACGTGTGTGTGTACAGTATGTGCGTGTGTGAATGTGTGTACAGTGTGCATGTGCATGTGTGTGGGAATGTGTACGTGAATGTATGTACAGTATGTGTGTGTGCATGTATGTGTGAATGTGTGTACATTGTGTGTGTGTGTGAACGTCTGTACAGTGTGTGTATGTGTGTGAATGTGTATACAGTGTGTGTGCATGTGGAATGTGTGTACAGTGTGTGTGCATGTGTATGTGAGAATGTGTGTACAGTGTGTGTGTGTGTGCAGTGTGTATACATGTGTGCATGTGTGTACAGTATGTGCATGTGTGTGAATGTGTGTACTGTGTGTGTGCGTGTGTTTGTGAATGTGTGTAGAGTGTGTGCATGTGTGGGAATGTGTGTGTGCGTGTGTGTGAATGTGTGTACAGCGTGTGTACGTGTGTGAATGTGTGTACAGCGTGTGTACGTGTGTGTGAATGTGTGTACAGTGTGTGTGTGCAGCCCAGGCCTTCAGTGAGTGAGGAAAAGTCAGGAGGGGATGTTTAAGGTGAGTTAAGGGTCGGAGGAAGGCAGGGCCCCGCACCATGCCCCCACTGTGCCCCCACCGCGCCCCCACTGCGCATCTGTGAAATGAAAGAGACGCTTCCGCATCCACAGAGAGAAACAAGGCCCCAACGGACGCGCAGGAGCTTCCTAAAGCCCGGCCTGGACTTGCTAAAGGGATAATAAAATTACTTTAGATATTTTTTGGTTCTTGCATTTTAATGAAAAGATTGATTTCCAGTCATTATTTATCTATTGTCAAATTTTCACAAACAGCTGTAGTGACAATTGCTGAATTTCTACTCTGTGTTTAGAGGAAACTGTCAATTCACAAACATGGAATTGTGCTATTATCTATGTCGAAGGCGTTTTTCTGTAAATATACAGATTTAGTGCTGGTTTTCAATAAATATACAAAGATGCTAATTACCACTAGAACTATTTGTTAACACTCAGAAATACATATAAAATAAATAAAAGAAATGCCACTTTTCCATTAAAAATTCAAAAATATTTGTCTTGAGGCTGCCTAGCACACAATATTTGGAAATTGTGCCGTCATTACGCGGTTGACTTTACCTCTTGTTCTCCGGTCCTTCCCAGCGACTCTTCACCGGCCTCTCCGGGAGGCTCCTCTCGCTTTCACGGGAGGGACTTTGGTCCGCGGCGGGGTTTTCCCGAGCCTGCTCGTGTCACGGGAGAAAGCCGCGTGCCGTGGGCCACAGGCGCTGGGTGGGCCGGGGGCTCTGCAGGGCAGGACTGTGCAGTGGGCTGTGCGGCATGTGGCCCTGACCCGCTGCCCTGTGGGCCCCCTGCCCGGGGCGCGCCTCTTAGTTTATTTCCACCTGTGTCGAGTGTGAGGGGCATTTTCACCACCTGCTGCTAAAAATCTTTGTGAAACTTAGAGAGTTATCAACAACTCTCCCTACAATCACGGGGGCTCGGAGCTCTCCACTCCCCTCCCTCTGGTCCAGGGGTGGTCGAGCTCGGCCCCACGGTGGACAGCGTGGGCTGAGCCCCCAGGCCCCTCGAGGGCACACAGCTGGGCCCTTCCCCAGGACGTGCCTGTGGCTGAAGGGAGACTTCCCCACTCCGGGGGAAGGCGCCTGCAGGACATGGGGTGGGGGGTGAGGTCGGTTGCCGGGGGAAAACAGCAGCCCCTGAAGGGGGGCTCGGAGGGGCCGAGTGTCTCCTCCTCCAGGTTGGCCGCCCCTGCAGCCGCGCCCAGCACCTCTGCAGCAGCTCCTCGAGCCCGTCAGGAGGGCTTGAGGTGAGAGGGCTTGGAAGGGGGGCCCTGGGTGACCAAGGCTGCTTTTGTTCAAGCAAACGCAAACTCCTCAGCAAGCTCTGGGAGTCAGCACTCTCACTGGTAAACGGAGGTCTCAAGGGGCTGTGAGGATGAGCGATGACGTGCACGTGGTCTCAGCCCAGCTTGTGGTGAGATCAGACAGGTTATTGTGGTCACCATCATCCTCATCATCACGCATAGACTCTCGTCCAGAAAGCGCAGAGGGCTCCCTGTGTGGCCCCGAACACGTCCAGAAGCATTTCTGCAGACCTGAGGGGAGCCTCGTTAGTAACCCATGAGTCGTAGGGCTCCGCGTGAGCCCGGAGTCACCGTGGCTGCGGAGGCCAGGGGTTTACACGGATCGGAGCCAGGTGCCCGACTCGGGAAGCCAGCCCCTCGCACAGACCGGCTTATGACAAGATCAGCGTGTGCCCAGGAGGGGCTCTGTGCCCGGCAGGAGCAGGGACGCGCCCCCCAACGCCCTGCCGGGAGGCGGGTGGACAGGCGCCCCAGCCAGAACCTCTGGGGGCGCGTACGGTTGTCGAGCGTGACATGCTCAGGTCCACTGTCGTGGAAGTGTGCGGGAACTGCTACGAGGACTTGGGTTCTTCGTGGACAGCAGAGAGGCGCTTGAACGTCACTCAGCTGAGGGCAACCAGGCCTCGGCGCCCGCGGAGGCAGAGCACAGCTGGAGTCGGCTCCTCCCTGGTCTCCGCGGGGCCCTGCCTCCACCCCTGCCGTTGCCGCTGGGAGACCCCAGACGCCCCCCGCCGCTTCCTCCCGCAGATGCGCACCATCGGCCTGGCCCCGGTCGTGACCCCCTCTGCCTTCTCCGGTCGTGACTCCCCCAACCCCCCGCCCCGTCTTCCCGTCATTTTCCTCTCTGTTTTGTTTGTGAGAGATGTCTGCTTCGTGGCTGAAAAGCAACTGATGTTGGTCGTGTACTGTGCTGAGGATAAGGAAGACCACATGTCTCCGAGTGACTGGGCTCCAAAAATGTTCACATTTCAGTGTGGGTGAAGAGGCAGGGTTCGCTGTGAAAATTACAGGCTGACTGTACTCACGCTGCCCAGGTGGTCCCGGTGGTAGAGAACCCACCTGCTAACGCAGGAGACTCAAGAGACTCGGGTTTGACTCCTGGGTTGGGAAGATCCCCTGGAGAAGGGAATGGTAACCCCCTCTAGTATTCTTGCCTGTGGAATCCCACGAACGGAGGACCCTGGTGGGCTACAGTCCCTGGGGTCGCAGAGTCGGACACGACTGGACGACTGAGTGTGCACACATGCACTCGTACATTTGCACCGGGCACAGGTCCTGAGCAAACCCCCAAGTTGAACACGTTAAATACGTCAAAGGCCCCACCCAAGGGCGTTTCTCTGGAGTTGGTTCAACATCAGAAAATCCTATGTGTTTAGTTTAGAGTCCTTCCAGATTAAGAAAAGCCATGTGATCTTAAAACTTGCAGAGACATTTGATAAGATTCAATATACATTTGTCACAAAAATCTTGTTAAAATAGAAATTATGTTTAAGTGGATGAATCTCTCAAATAACAGCAAAAAGAAAAAGAAGAAAAAAGACAGAAAAAGAAAAACTCTAAACTACAACAAAACTCACTGCTGATAGTAAAACATTTTAGAATTTTTCTCACAAAAGTCAAGATCAAGTCCAGAATGCCGGCTATCACCATTTCTGCTCAACACTGAATTAACACGAAAGACAAGAAAAAGTAGGAAATGGAAACACTGAGAAGAAAATGCAAACTGTCACCATCTTGATGATTAGACTGTAGATGGACGTCACCCACCATGAACACTTAGAAGCTCTCTTAGAATCCATAAGACATCTGCCAATGTTGAGCAGTGTGCAACGATATTAAAAACCAAACGGCATTTCTCCTACCAGAAACATCTAGAAATCTTAATTGATAAGAACAACGAGTTGAAATCTGCATCTGGTCAAGATGGAGAAATAGGAGCTGGATTTGCTTTCTAGCCCCAACAACTAAAAAACCAGACAAAACATGAAATGTGTTCAAAACCTTGGGCTTAACTTATACCAGCTCTACATCACTGATGGATGTTTAGACCCGATAACTTTTGCTGTTTGTTCAACATCACATTTTTCTGCATTTCATGCAAAGTTCCTTTACTAATCCATTTTTCACTTGTATGGAATGCTTGCTTGAGTAATTCTTTAGAAGTGAGTTTATGGTTTCTGAGTTCTTGCCCATCTAAATACAAACTTATTTGTCCTAACATTTAAACCATAATAGACTAACCATGTAATCCCTCATCCTTGGCCTGTAACTCTGCAAATACGACCTTATTGCTATGCTGCATTTGGTGCTGCAGCTGAAAAAATCAAGTGCCAGCCTGAATATCTTTACTTTCTAGGTAATTTGTATATTTACAAAATTGACCCCTCTTCTTATTGAAGTTTTATTTTTTCTCCTTGTTCTTAGACATTGCCACCGTATTCAGGGAATGAAGAGTGTGGTTCTTATCCCAATCCTAACTGAGTGTCTGGGGGCCACATTGAAGGAGAAAAGGAGAAAACTCTTCCCTGGGCCTGGCTTGGGGTCTCAGGTCTCGTGGATGGCAGGGCCGTGAGCCACCCCCCTCACCCGCCTGGACAAGTGGGTGGCTGTGGGGTTGGAGTCTGGCAGACACACAGCTTCTCTCCCGGGGGTGGCCAGCGCTTCTCTCTCCTTCTCTCCTCTCCGAGTCACTCCCCTAAACCCTAAGACGGTCCCGGGGGAGGCATAGGAGGGTGAGTGCGGGAACCTCGTGTGAGTGGAAAGACCATTGGAGAGGGTCCAGCCTGCCAGCCAGAGGGGCCTGGGGCTTTGGACTCTGCTTGGACATCTGAAAGCCCATGGGCGTGGGTTAGCCCTTGGCCACTTTTTCCGGGAATGCACGCATGCGTGCTAAGTCGCTTCAGTTGTGTCCGACTCTCTGTGACCCCACGGACTGTAGCCCACCAGGCTCCTCTGTCCATGGGATTCTCCAAGAAAGAATACTAGAGTGGGCTGCCATTCCCTCCTCCAGGGGATCTTCCTGACCCAGGGATCGAGGCCAGGTCTCTTGCATCTCCTGCTTTGGCAGGTGGATTCTTCACCACGAGCGCCGCCTGGGAAGCTGCTCTCCAGGGTTAGGTGATGGCTTAGGGCTTCCTCATGCCCGGCCAGCCCTCTACCCGCTGTGGGGTGTTTGCCACAGAGGCCCTTCCCCGAGCACGACAGCGCCTCCTCCCTGCCCTCGGCCACAGACAGAGGCAGACAGTCTCTCCATCTCTTGTGGCCTTGGGGGCTGGAGACGGGGGCTCGGGCTTCCCAGGACTTCATTCCCAGAGCCCCTGGTCCCCTGACTCATCAGACGGTGTCGAGACCTTAGGTTCCCGACGCCCGCGAGGCTCACCAGGCTCACAGGCCCTGGCATGCGCTGGTTCCCTCCCCTTCTGCAGCATCGGAGAAGCTCCTCTGGAGCAGAGCAGAGAATGTCACCTCTGGGAATTTCCACCGGGTCCCTGCCGGGCGCTGACACAGGCTGCGCTTGCTGGGATGTTGTGTGTGGAGGGACATGATTCTGGTCTGTACTGATACTGTACTTTTATGGCATCTAGGCGTCTAGGCCTGCAGAGACGAGGCCCCTGAAATCACGTGCCAGCGCACACGGAAAAATGCTCCCCGTGTCCAGTCTGCTCCACGTTACAGGCAAAGTGCAGCTGCCGTGAGCGCTGTGAAGCTGTTGGGAACAGAACTTTGGTGGCTCACACGCTTGGCACAGGAGAGGAATCCTGGGCCCGAGAACACAGGGCAGGTCCTGGAGCCACTCTGAGGTCGGCTGGGGTGGCACCTGCCCACGGCTCACTGCCTGGGTGGGGGAGGTTACAGACGGTGATCTCTCAACATTGCCAGCGAAATCACTGCCTAACGGAAGTTAGCCTGAATCTTCACTGGAAGGACTGATGCTGAGGCTGAAACTCCAGTCCTCTGGCCCCCTGATGCCAAGAGCTGACTCACTGGAAGAGACCCTGATGCTGGGAAAGACGGAGGCGGGATGAGAAGGGGACGACAGAGGAGGAGACGGTTGGATGGCATCACTGACCAGATGGACATGCGTTTGAGTGAACTCTGGGAGTTGGTGATGGACAGGGGGGCCTGGTGTGCTGCAGTCCACGGGGTAGCAGAGTCAGACACGACTCTTGGTGATCCCATGACTAAAAACGACAACAGCGTGCGTCTAGTTTACTTTTTAGCATCTAGAACTTTTCAAGAAAGTGGTTTCTTCCAGGCCTTGACTCAGCATTCCCTAGACACGTAGACAGGAGCTGTGTTTCCTCCCAGGCCGATGGGGCCTGGGTCTCAGGGGCAGACCGCCGTGTCCAGGTGGGGGTGGAGGTGGTCAGGCCCAGAACAGCGCAGGGAAGGGCATTGTCTGCCTGCTGAGCCTCAGGGGTCTCTGGGGGGCAGTTTAGGGGCTGGAGAGGGTGGGGGTCCAGAAGAGTGATAACTCCTGCTTAACCAGGCTCAGTGTATGGGGCTCTGTGGATATGACAGTCAGGCAGTGAACGCCACCCAGCCACTAGGACAAGACCCAGCTGGGCAGTGGAAGCAGGCGGGGGTGCCCGCTCATCGGCTCATAGCACCTGAGGTGCTGCGGAGCCTCCTCCAGGGCAGGGAGAGTGCCGGGTGCCTGGCAGGCTGGAGGGGAATGCACCCGGGGCCGAGCGCCTGGGCCTGCGTGTGCACGTGTGCACTCCATGTGCCTGCGTGGGTGTGTACTGCAAACTGCAGAATGACTGTTGACCAGCTCCACCAGCGACGGCATCTCAGAGGCCCGGAGTCTTCAGGACTCACGCGAGGATGCTGACGTGAGTCTCCTCTGAGCGGGGACCCCGCCCCCTGAGTCCCGTCTGGCTGACTCTGCCCAGTCCACAGAGGGGTGCCTTGGGGGCCTGATCCCGGCTCCCTGCCCCACCCTCCTTGGCCGGGAGCGGACGGGCCGGGAGGATAAGCAGGGAACCCAGAATCTCGGCGCTCTGGGCTGCGTTCTGGCTGAGCTCTGCCCACATCTGGCCCCCCGCCAGTCTCTGCACCCATCACTGGACCGAGGGGGCTGGCTGCCGCCACCTCCCCTGCCCCTTTGGGCTTCTGAGCGCCCCGTCACCCCATGACGCCCCCTCTGTTAAGTTGTTCTGTTTTCCGGCAGGACCCCAAGTGGTCCCCGCCCTCCTCTGCTGGTCCCCTCTTCACATACGAAGCTACTCAGACCAGCTTCCTATAAGCGAGTCGGCGACTGTCCCTGTGCCCTGAGGACAAACCCAATGGCCCTGAGCTCGGGGATGCGGCCCCCGGAGAGGTGGGCAGAGCCCGAGGGAAGCCAGGGTCCCTGGACCGTGCGCCGTGGAGCTGGAGCAGCACCGCCCCCTGACGGACAAGGAGACCGGCCGGGGGGGCCAGAGCCCGCCCCAGGGCTGCTTGGGGAGACGCAGCTCAGCCAGGCTGTGCCTGTGGGTCGCGTCCCAGGCTTTGTTCTCGGTGGCCTCTCCACACCGAGCTTCAGCTGGCAGCACCCGTGCCTCCAGGCAGACGCCGGTCCAGGCAGCCCCACGGGACCCCCACCTCTAGCCACACCTCGCGCCCTCCCAGGACAGCCTCCTGTCACAGGCGCTTAGCGTCCACGTGGAGCAGACCCGGGCCCTGTCCCTGGGAGCGTGGTCACAGCCTTGGACTAGAGCCTCAAGCCGAGAACAGGACTCTGAGGCATCACATGTGTGTGTGCACACGCGCGCGCCTCCCACAGGAAGCGGTGAGCGCCCGGACGCCATGAGTACACGCTTGCGCCTCCCACGTGAAGTGGTGAGTGCTCGTGTGCTGTGTGCACGTGTGCATCTCCCACAGGAAGCCATGAGCGCCTGGACGCCGTGTGTACACATGAGTGCCTCCCATGTGAAGCGGTGAGCGCCCGGACACTGTGTGCACACGCATGCACCTCCCATGTGGAGTGGTGAGCACCAGACGCCGTGTGCACGCACACGCTTCCCACGCGAAGTGGTGAGCGCCTGGCCACCGTGTGGAGAGACCGAGGAGCCGGGCGAGGCCCTGAGTGGCCCCTGGGCGGGCGCTGAGCAAAGGCCGGCAGGGTTGGACGCACCAGCAAGTGGCCGTTCGGTGGCCCGAGGCCCAGTGGCGGGTCACCCTCAGCGGGGCTGGCGGGACGCAGGAGCCGCATCACCCGCTGGCGGCCAAGGGGCGGCCCACGCCGGGCCAGCCCGGGGCTGAGTTCAGAGCCGGCCCCACCGGCTCCCCGCCCGCGGCCTCCACAGGGACCAGCGTCCTTAGGAACAAAGGGCGCATTACGGGAGGGCGCTGGAACAGCGGCCAAAGCAGAGAGGGGACGCTCCGCGCGCAGCGCTGGCCGGCCGCGGGGCCCCTGGGAGGGTGCCGGCCGCGGGCGCCAGCCAAACGGGCCCCGAGCGCTTCAAGAGTGTGCTTCCGAGGACGCGGGCCAACGCCAGCCGAGGTGCCCTCTTTAGACCGTGTCACCCGAGTCAGAGGCCTGCCTGTGTCCTCAGCCCCGCATTATGCAAATGGTTGACTGTTACCCTCGGAGTTTGCCTGAGTTGCTGGCTGTTTTAAAATTCCATTTCTAAAAAGCAAAAAGGAAGGAAGGGAGAAAGGAAATCACTACACCCTCTCCTGTCACCCCCTCCTGTCAGCCCCTCCTCTCTCCCCCTCTCCTGTCACCCCCTCCTGTCACCACCTCCTACCACCCTCTCTTGTCACCCCTCCTGTCACCCCCTCCTGTCACCCCCTCCTGTCACCCCTCTTGGCACCCCCTTCCTGTCACCCCCTCCTGTCACCCCCTCCTGTCACCCCATCCTGTCACCCCCTCCTATCACCCCCTCCTGTCACCCCCTCCTGTCACCCCCTCCTATCACCCCCTCCTGTCACCCCATCCTGTCACCCCCTCCTGTCACCTCTCCTGTCACCCCCTCTCCTGTCACCCCCTCCTGTCACCCCCTCCTATCACCCCCTCCTGTCACCCCCTCCTGTCACCCCCTCCTGTCACCCCCTCCTGACACCCCCCTCCTGTCACCTCTCCTGTCACCCCTCTTGTCACCCCCTCCTCCACCTGTCACCCCTCCTGTCAGTTACTCCCTCTCCTCCACCGCCTCTCTTGTCACCCCTCCTGTCACCTCCTTCCTGTCACCCCCATCCTGTCACCCCCTCCTGTCACCCCATCCTGTCACCCCCTCCTGTCACCCTTCTCCTGTCACTCTTCTCCTGTCACCCTTCTCCTGTCACCCCTCTCCTGTCACCCCCATCCTGTCACCCCTCCTGTCACCTCTCCTGTCACCCTTCTCCTGTCACCCCTCTCCTGTCACCCCTCCTGTCACTCCATCCTGTCACCCCTCCTGTCACCCCTCCTGTCACCTCCTTCCTGTCACCCCCATCCTGTCACCCCCTCCTGTCACCCCTCCTGTCACCTCTCCTGTCACCCCATCCTGTCACCCCCTCCTGTCACCCTTCTCCTGTCACCCTTCTCCTGTCACCCCTCTCCTGTCACCCCCTCCTGTCACCTCTCCTGTCACCCCTCCTGTCACTCCATCCTGTCACCCCTCCTGTCACCCCATCCTGTCACCCCCTCATGTCACCCTTCTCCCTGTCACCCTTCTCCTGTCACCCCTCTCCTGTCATTCCTCTCTCCTGTCACCCCTCTCCTGTCACTCCATCCTGTCACCCCCTCCTGTCACCCCCATCCTGTCACCCACTCCTGTCACCCCTCTCCTGTCACCCCTTCTCCTGTCACCCCTCTCCTGTCATTCCTCTCTCCTGTCACCCCTCTCCTGTCACTCCATCCTGTCACCCCTCCTGTCACCCCCATCCTGTCACCCACTCCTGTCACCCCTCTCCTGTCACCCTTCTCCTGTCACCCCTCTCCTGTCACCCCTCCTGTCACCCCCTCCTGTCAACCCCCTCCTGTCAACCCCCTCCTGTCACCCCTCTCCTCCATGGCCTCTCCTCTCACCCCTCCTGTCACCCCCTCCTGTCACCCCCTCTCCTCCACCGCCTCTCCTGTCACCCCCTCTCCTCCATAGCCTCTCCTGTCACCCCTCTCCTCCACCGCCTCTCCTGTCACCCCCTCCTGTCACCCCCTCTCCTGTCACCCCCCTCCTGTTACCCATCTCGCTGCCCAGACCTGCCTATGCAGAGATGCAGGGAGATGAAGGCTGGCACTGAAGATGCGCAGTGTGGGCAGGGAGGCGGGAGGCGCTCGTCCTGATGAGCAGGCAGGCGCCCTGAAGTCCCTGGAGAGCTGCCCAGACCCCCTGCACGGTGGCCCCCGTCTTCCCTGGCTTCGGGAGGTGGGTCCAGCTGCAGCTCCGGCCGCCCCGTCTGCTTCGCTCCGCGTGCTGAACTGGGGCATCTGGGGCTTGAATCAGCGGCTGCTCCCACCCTACCCGACTCTCTCTGGTAATTTCTGATGTTGCCTGGATGCTGGCTTGTTTAAAAGCATCAACTGAGCCAGATGCAAAGCTTTCCCCGGGCCATGCCTGGTGCCATCGGGGGCGCAGGAATGTGAGAGAGAGAGGCGCGTGGTGGTGCCCCAACTCTCGATACTTAAGGGCAGACCCGCAGCCCTGGCCCCGTGAGGTCGCCCTTCAGTTGGCTCAGGTGGGTCCCGTGCTGTTGGGAGGACATCTCTTTCTCAGCATCTGGCTGGGACCGAGCTCTGCTTCAGCCCATGCTCTTCTTCATGCACTGGACCAGGCCTCTGAGTCCACCCTGCTGCATGGGTGAGCCTGGGCACAGCCCTGGTGGTGAGAGCATGGCTGGCAGCTTGGCCAGCCGCAGTGCCCAGGTAATGCCCAGGTACTCTGTCAGACACCTGCACTTCACTAGGAGGTGTTTGCAGGCGTGGTGACACCCACAGTCAGCCGTCTTCACATGGCTGGGCTTCCTCCGGTCAGTTTCCTTAGAGGAGGGGGAAATTCTGCCACAAGAAATCCCTGTGGCATCAACTCCCCTAAAGTTCCCAGCTGTGGTCTGCTCTGTGGGCCTCAGGTTTGCCAGCCCCCGACAGGATCACTGAGATAAGCCTTTAAATAGAGAAAGAGATGTGCACAGATGCACGTCGGTGTGCACGGAGGTCTCTGCTCATTTGCTTATTTGCTTAAGCTTGTTTATCAGCAGGGTCCTCTGGAGCGCCTGACTGGCACAGTGCTCGCCCTCTATTTCCCATCTGTGTGATGGTAACAATGCCCACCGTGTGGGGCTAAGAATTAAAGGGAGGATTACATTGCAAGTGCCATTTCGGGAGCTGTTGGTTGCAAAGAGGTTTGTCAAAGCTGATGAAGATGGCGTTTTGGTGGGTGTGCCAAGGGACTGTTCCTGGCGGTCGGCAGTGGTTGAGGCCTCGGTGATGCTAGTACTCAGCGGGGCTTGTGGTGAGGGTCTGGCACCACCAGCGTGTCCATGGAGAGGGTATCCAGGCACAGGCAGCGGGCCACAAACACGGCTGTGATGACTGGCCCTTCGCAGATTCTCTCTTGTGAATGATCACGTTTTTCTGCTTGTTTTTCTTCTCTCAAAATAAGAACCCTCTCCTCCTTTTCATCTGCCCTGGGGGATCTGAGGTCAATTTCCAAGGAGGCAGTGAACAGCGTTTGAGGCGTGGCCCCTGGGAATGCACCTGGAGGTGAGGAGGGAGACAGGAGGCCTGGCTCAGCAAATTCAGTTTCCTGGCAAAACCAGTGAGGCTGAGGGCGCCGGGGCCAGCTGCTCCCCATCGCCCGCAGTTGGGGGGTCCGTGCCCAAGCCGCACGATGCTGGGCAGGGGGAGTGGCCCCTTGGAGCCCAGGCTGCATCAGGGGGATGGTTCTACTGAACCTTGGTGCTTTTCTGCTCTGTGACTTTAGCCAAGTGTCACTTCCGTGGACTCAGTCTACATCTCTGAACAGGAAATTGCTTTATTATTATGCTAAATGGGCGCTTTGTTTGATAGAGGGATGGTTAATGAAAATGATTGCACTGTAATGTGGAAAAGATAAAGAGCTAAAAACGCCGTGATAGCCAACAGCTGACATGATTTGTGCTGTTATTAGGGACAATTTGTGACTTTTAAAAGTCGAGTGGGTCCAAGTGTCAAATGGGGAAAACATTAGTTAAAACCCCCAGAGTAATGAACGATTTGGAGGAGAAGGCAATACGAGGAGACTTAAGCCTTTCTGTTTTAATTCGTCATTTAACAACACGGCCAGTTTGCGTCCCGCACTCAAAACAGCTCTCCAGGCCCCTCCTGGGCTCTGCCCTCCTTTCACCCTGGACCGATGTTTTGCCCGGAAGATGTGAGACTTTCTCCACAAATAAGAATTTCCAGAAGAGTCATCACCTTCTGCCCCCAACCGCTTCATTCTCATCCTCTTTGAGCGAAATAACACGTGAGCGTCCTGGGCGGCGTCACAGGTGAGGAGAAGGTCTCCCACTGGACACGAGAGACTTAAAGGTGAGGGAGAATAGAGGGCCTGGCTTGCGGCGTCTTCATGACTCCGGGGGCTGCCCCCGCGCGCAGTCTGGGAGGTTGCTGGAGCCTGGCAGGTGGAGGAGGACTGATGGGCCGAGTCTCCTGCTCACTCAGTGAGCGCCCCACGGGCCCCGCTCAGGACGCGCGGCGCGGGCGCCCGGTGCCCGGCGGCTGCAGAGCCCTCGGGACGCGCGGCGCGGGGCGCCCTGTCCTCGGTGGCTGCAGAGCTGCAGTGACTTTTTCCTCAGTGCTTGAGGCCAGAACAAACCCTGAACAGGTCTGTTTATTCGGTAGTCAGGTGCAAACAATGAGAATTTATGAAACTGAAAGAAAAAGAAAAATGTTTGCCTCATTTTCCAGCCCCCAGAATCCCTTATCAAGGGGGCGTGATGTCCACTGGGCGCTGAATGAGACGTGCACACGTGCGGTCAGACTGGGCTCCGCCCGGCCCCTTCCTGCTGGACACAGGCTTCAGGGCATACTTGATTTTGTGTCAGCGACTGTTGAACATCAGGCTTTGCAAACGTGGTGTTACGGGAAGGGATGGAGTACAGCCTGAGAGGGAAAACGGTGAGCTGGGGCACCAGCTGGACCGCCGAAGCTGAGAGCCAGGGTCTTCCCTGAGAGAATCCAGACAGTCTCGCCGTGTCCTGTGGGTCTCCTGCGGCACCCCTGGGGACCCAGGCACACACTTCGGGAACCGCACTCGAGGCCACACGATGCAATGCCCCGTCTCAGGTGCCTTGTGCTCCAAACTGCTTGTTAGTCCACAGTAACATGGAAACGGAGAGGCAGCCTAGGAAGCGTTTCGGTCACGACACAGGACGTTTCTTCTGATTAAGGCTGGTATTTTGTATTTACTTTTTATTTTCTAGCAATTTATCTTCATTTAAATTTTCAGAGTAGTGTCTTCAATGGGTTGGAATCAAAAGCTAACAGGGCTTCCCCACAGATGGTTTGAGAAGACCTGTTCTAGGCGTTCTACTTGGGGAGGAGAGACATAAAGATAGATATATGCTTCCAAACTCTGAAGTCAAAACCGCGATAGCATTATTACTAAATTACGACAACTAAACCCAGCTGTTGTAAACCTTTTAAAGGCCCGCTTAATGAGAAACTGCTAGTTGTTTTTGCAAGGCCCCAGAATATTCAACCGAAAGACACTTTTGCAAATATAGTAAAAAGTGTTGTGTACCATCAGATGAAGCACCAATTTTATTGTACAATAGAGTTGAAATTGGAGTGGACCTGCCTCCTAAGGGTGAATTAGAACTTCTGATCGTCCTTGCCCTCTCTCGCCCTTCCTCCCCACTTATGTCTTGTCCATCATAGGAATGTTCTAGACAAAAATTCAGACTCACCCTGAGACCACCGAGACCCTGTGTTAGCATGTTTTAGTGGTAAAGTTTTATCTTTGTTCGCTTGTTCTTAAAATCACTTGAGTGAGACATCACTATACTAGTTATTTAATAAATGTTTTTTGTTTGGATTAAGGGGTGGGTGGACCCTTTGAATGAGCGTCAGGGGCTGTGGAAACAGGAAGGAGGGAAACGCCATCCAGGCTGCTGCAGCACAACGATTTCTTTCTATATTTGCTAATTAGAGCGTGATATACAGAGAAACTGTTATACATTAGAAATGCTCACAGGGTTCAGAGCCAGGAAGAATGGCATGGAAGTGTACCTGATTCACCCTCTGGGTTTTGGTGGCTCATTGCTGGTCTCGCTGTGCGTTGGGCCGGGTGTGTGGCGAGGCAGCGAGGCGTTCAGCAAGCACAAGCTGCACGTGCCGGCCGAGTGCGTGCTTGTGAAGCGTAACGTGCTTGGGTCGCTCTAAAGCTGTTCTGGAAGCCAAGTGCGTGTTGGGAGGGGAGGGGCTTGAGGACAGGGGCTGAGCCTCTTGCTGGGCGAGGGGTCCTCAGAGCCTGGGGTCTCTCTTGGGAGGCTGCCATTGCCCCGTGGCTACTGCAAGCGGGCCTGTGAAGGCTCATCAGCGTTTTAAGGGGAAAACGTGTGTTCTCCTCTGTGCTCTTTCCTCCCTTGACTATTTTGTCTTTTTGTTGATTTGTAGCTTTTCATGTTGAACATAGGATGGATAATATTTGTAATGTCTAAGAGCGGCTTCTGTCTTCTCTTCAGCAGAGAGGGGTTTCAGCTTCTGAATTTTAAAAGTCTTCTGCTTAGAAAAAGCTTTCCAAGATGCAGGAAAGTACACAGAGCTGCCATCAAGAGCTTGGATGTCGAGAGCTGTTAGGATTTCTCAATGCCTCCACTTCTAAACCTTTCAGCTCTAAGGAGATCCCAGTACAGCCCCAAATGTTTGGCCCTTAAGAAAAAAAGATTCTGCGTCTATGTCCAATGAGTTAACTCTGGTGCCAGGCTCCATCCGCTTCGTTCACGTTCTGGTTCTGTGAGCACTGTTTGATCTTTGGGCCTCCCTGATGGTTGAGCTGGTAAAGAGTGCCTGCAATGCAGGAGACGTGGGTTTGACCCCTGGGTCCGGAAGATCCCCTGGAAGAGGGCGTGGCAACTCACTCCAGTATTCTTGCCTGGGAAATCACATGGACAGAGGAGCCTGGTGGGCTGCAGTCCATGGGGTCTCAAAGAGTAGGACACGACTGAAGCAATGGAACACTTGTATTTAGAAAGTTTTTTTCCCTGTTTTATAAACCTCTAGAAATTAGAGCCTTGAATCATGCTGTCAATAGAAGGAATTAAGAGTCAAAGGTTAAGTTCATTTCAAAACAGATTAAGACACATTCTGAAGTTGGCACAATTTTTGCACATTGCATGACATGAACTTTTCCCATTTTCTTTTCCGTTTTTGTGTATGTTTTTAAGATGAAAAAATGTTTGTACTGTGACCCCTTGCTTTTAGAATTCTTCACACAGGGGATTCAGGCTACAATGTCCATATTTCAATCCTAAAACAAATACAGTTTTTACGTCAGAAGGTGATTGAGTGAGGCTGTCATATACAAATACCAAGAGAATGCAGTGGTCATAGCAAACACCCTCTCCCAACAACACAAGAGAAGACTCTACACATGGACATCACCAGATGGTCAATACCAAAAATCAGATTGATTATATTCTTTGAAGCCAAAGATGGGGAAGCTCTATACAGTCATCAAAAACAAGACCAGGAGCTGACAGACTCAAATCATGGACTCCTCATTGCCAAATTCAGACTCAAATTGAAGAAAGTGTGGGAAATGACTCAACCATTCAGATATGACCTAAATCAAATCCCTTACGATTATACGGTGGAAGTGACAAATAGATTCAAGGGCTTAGATCTGAGAGACAGAGTGCCTGAAGAACTATGGATGGAGGTTTGTGACTTTATACAGGAGACAGGGATCAAGACCATCCCCAAGAAAAAGAAAGGCAAAAAGGCAAAATGGTTGTCTGAGGAGGCATTACAAATAGCTGTGAAAAGAAGAGAAGTGAAAAACAAAGGAGAAAAGGAAAGATATAGGCATCTGAATGCAGAGTTCCAAAGAATAGCAAGGAGAGATAAGAAAGCCTTCCTCAGATATCAGTGCAAAGAAACAGAGGGCAAGAATAGAATGGGAAACACTAGAGATCTCTTCAAGAAAATTAGAGATACCAAGGGAACATTTCATGCAAAGATGGGCTCAATAAAGGACAGGAATGGTATGGGCCTAACAGAAGCAGAAGATATTAAGAAGAGGTGGCAAGAATACACAGAAGAACTGTACAAAAAGATCTTCACAACCCAGATAATCACGATGGTGTGATCACTCACCTAGAGCCAGACATCCTGGAATGGGAAGTCAAGTGGGCCTTAGAAAGCATCACTATGAACAAAGCTAGTGGAGGTGATGGAATTCCAGTGGAGCTGTTTCAAATCCTGAAAGATGATGCTGTGAAAGTGCTGCACTCAATATGCCAGCAAATTTGGAAAACTCAGCAGTGGCCACAGGACTGGAAAAGGTCAGTTTTCATTCCAATCCCAAAGAAAGGCAATGCCAAAGAATGCTCAAACTACTGTACAATTGCACTCATCTCACACACTAGCAAAGTAATGCTCAAAATTCTCCAAGCCAGGCTTCAACAGTATGTGAACTATGAACTTCCAGATGTTCAAGCTGGATTTAGAAAAGGCAGAGGAACCAGAGGTCAAATTGCCAACATCTGCTTGATCATTAAAAAAAAAAGTTCCAGAAAAACTACTTCTGCTTTACTGACTATGTCAAAGCCTTTGACTTTGTGGAAAATTCTGAAAGAGATGGGAATAGCAGACCACCTGACCTGCTTCTTGAGAAATCTGTATGCAGGTCAGGAAGCAACAGTTAGAACTGGACATGAACAACAGACTGGTTCCAAATAGGAAAAGGAGAATGTCAAGGCTGTCTATTGTCACCCTGCTTATTTAACTTCTATGCAGAGTACATCATGCGAAATGCCAGGCTGGAGGAAGCACAAGCTGGAATCAAGATTGCCGGGAGAAATACCAGTACTCTCAGATATGCAGATGGCACCACTTTTTTGGCAGAAAGTGAAGAACTAAAGAACCTCTTGATGAAAGTGAAAGAGGAGAGTGAAAAAGTTGGCTTAAAGCTCAACATTCAGAAAACTAAGATCATGGCATGTGGTCCCATCACTTCTTGAAAATAGATGGGGAAACAGTGGAAACAGACAGACTTTATTTTGGGGGCTCCAAGATTAGTGCAGATGTTGATTACAGTTATGAAATTAAAAGACGCTTGCTCCTTGGGAGAAAACTTTTAACCAACCTAGACAGCATATTGAAAAGCAGAGACATTACTTTGCCAACAAAGGTCCATCTAGTCAAAGCTATGGTTTTTCCAGTAGTCATGTATGCATGTGAGAGCTGGGCCATAAAGAAAGTTGAGCGCTGAAGAACTGATGCTTTTGAACTGTGGTGTTGGAGAAGACTCGAGAGTCCCTTGGACTGCAAGGAGATCCAAACAGTCAATTCTAAAGGAAATCAGTCCTGAATATTCATTGGAAGGACTGATGCTGAAGCTGAAACTCCAATACTTTGGCCACCTGATTTGAAGAGCTGACTCATTTGAAAAGATCCTGATGCTGGGAAAGATTTAAGGCAGGAGGAGAAGGGGATGACAGAGGATGGGGTGGTTGGAAGGCATCACTGACTCACTCGATGGACATGAGTCTGAGTGAACTCTGGGAGCTGGTGATGGACAGAGAGGCCTGGCGTGCTGCAGTCCATGGGGTCGCAAAGAGTCAGACACGACTAAGCGACTGAACTGAACTGATACAAATACCAGGAGAACATTAATTCTCTAATCCAAAATGGAATTATTCCCAGTAAAGACATTTTTAGTCTTTACACATCAAGAATAACTTGACCATTTAAAGAAGAGAAGTACAAATCTGTAAATCAGAAAAGATGGTTAGCAGAAAAAATAAATACCTTACCAGCCTTCTGGTCTTTGGTGTGGTCCAAAGTCATGGTGTCCTTCCCTTAGAGGGTCCTCCCTGAGTGCCAGCCGCATGCCAGTGCTCCAGACAGCCTCCGTCTGACCTCTACCCACCGTCAGGGGCTGAGTGTTTAGGCGCCAAAGGCCATGCTTGCTCGGGGCTGTTTGCACAGAGGACTTGGAACCCAGTCTCCCTGCTTCTTGAAGAACGTCTGCTGACTTTATCAGGAGAACTTCTTCGCTGTGGCTTAAACTGGACAGTTTGTGTCTAAGAGGGTGTGGGGCTGCTTTTCTTGTAGGAAGATCCTTGTGGAGGAGCCAGAGCAGAGTCAGCATTTTAATCCGAGGTGGTTCCGCCACTCACTTTACACATGGAGAAACGGAGGCCGTGGCCTCCCAGCCCCACCAGGTCGTCTAATCCGGAGCGCATCTTCCTCAGTGATGGAGACAGTTGCACCTGGTGGTGGCCGTCTAGTTGCTCAGTCGTGGCCGACTCTGCAACCCCGTGGGCTGTAGCCCACCAGGCTCCTCTGCCCATGGGGCGCTCCAGGCAGGAGCGCGGGAGTGGCTGCCATCTCCTTCTCCAGGGCGTCTTTGTGGCCCAGGGGTCGGGCCTATGTCTCCTGCATTGGCAGGTGGATTCTTTAGCGTCTGAGCCGCCAGGGAAGCCTGGAGTGTATTCTCCGTCGTGATGAAGATATGTGCGCTTAGACTACATCTTACTAGCGTGCAGAAATCTCTGTACATTCCATTCAGTTTTACTGTGAATCTTAAAAAGCCTAATAAAAAAAAAATCCTTCCACGTGCGGCACTGTCATTGTAGTGAGGTGTCGAGAAGAAAGGAAACGTAGTGAAGGCTGAAAAGACGGGGACCGTGTGAAGATGGAGAGGGCTTCGGGGAAAGAAGCGCCCCCGGTTCCCTGGTTCCCCGGCCTCGGCTCACCTGCGCCAGGTGTGCGGCTCCAGAGCAGGCTGTTGGACCGGGAGGCTGGGTCTCGGTGCTGGTTGGCATGAGGCAGTAACAAAACGCCGAGACGCGTGAGATGGCAGGCGTGCGGAGGCCAGGAGTCAGCGAGGTGCGGGCCTGGCCGGGCTCCCTCCGACGGGCCTGGGGTGCTTCCTGGCCTCTCCCAGCCCCTGGCGGCTCCCGGGGGCCCTGTGCTCCTCGCCTGTCAGCGGCACCCGTCCGCTGCTGGCTCGGGCCGCTCGGGCCTCTCCCTGGGTGGCTGGTGGTGGTGTCCTCACGGGCATCCTCCCTGTGGGTGCCAGGGATTAGATTTAGAGTCCGTTCAATCCACTGTGAGCTCACCTGACTTATTTCCAAATACGGTCACGTCCATGGCGCCCCTGAGGAGAGGGACTGCAGATCTCTTCTTTGCAGGGAGACCCCACCAAGCCTACAACAGCTGACGTGTCTGCATTTGGCAAAGCATTACAGCATGGGGCCTAGCTCAGAGGAGATCTGGCTACTTTACAAGCAGAATTAACGGGAGAGTCCACAAATTCATGGGCTTATAAGATCAGAGAAGGTCGCTGCCCCTCCACTCCTCACAGGGAAAAGTGAACTCGGAAGGGCTGCAAAGTGCTGAGGCTGCTTCACGTCAGACTGAGGTCACAGCCGGGCCCCTGCTCAGGATACTAAACTGTAAGGGGACCGCTCCGTCAGCGGCTCCTTCAGCACACATAGAATGTCCTGGGGAAGAGGCCCGGCTGGGGCTCTCCCCACCGGCAGGCCAACAGAGAGAAAAACAAGGGCGAAATAGCAAAAAAAAAAAAAAAAAAAAAAGGAAATCTACGAGGAAGTTCTAGATAAGAACCCAGGGTGCAGCTCTTAGCATCTGGAGCACAGAAATCAGATGGATAAAAACGAACTAGACTCCTGTGCATCTTACAGCCCAAGGAGCCACCAGCCAGGGCTAAAAGAGGCAGTGATTTTAGGGACAAGGTGACTTCTGCCTCCGCTCCCCACCTGTAAACAAGGAGACTGGGAAGGAGTTTGTATCTCTGATGTCTGAATTGAATATGGCCAGTGGGGCTGAAGGAAAAGGAGGAAGCTTAAGGAGGAAGCTTTAGAAGGAAGAAGAGTGAACCAGAGTCACTTTCAGGAGCAGAATCAGAGAGACATCACTCACTCCAGAGCAGGGGACCTCACCCCTGGGACCAGGGTCCACACATCCAATCAGCGGTGTCTTGGAAATATCTCCATTCAATTTAAGAAATTCTTTATAACACCATCATGTGTAAAAAAAAAAAAAAAAAATTGGGCTTCCCTTGTGGCTCAGCTGGTAAAGAATCTGCCTGCAACCTGGGTTTGATCCCTGGGTTGGGAAGATCCACTGGAGAAGGGAAAGGCTACCCACTCCAGTATTCTGGCCTGGAGAATATTACTGTACAGTCCATGGGGTTGCAAAGAGTCGGATGCAACTGAGTGACTTTCACTTGTTATGCATAAAATAGATAGCTGGTAAGAAGTCGCTGTATAACACAGGGAGCCCAGGCTGGAGCTCTGTGATGCTCTAGAAGGTGGGATGGGGAGAGGGGAGGGAGGCAATATGTATATAATTATGCTGATTTGCATTGTTGTACAGTAAAAACTAACACAAAATTGTAAAGCAATTTCACCCGATTAAAAATAAATTTAAAAAATTTATACAGAAAAAAAATGTTTTTAGTCAAAAGTTACCAAAGAGGACAAAACCACAGGCCAGAAACGAGGAAAAGATATCTGCAACACAAGCAGAACAACAAAAGATGAGTTATCTAAAATAAGAAGCCTTGGTTTAGGCCCTAAACTGTGTCCAACTCTTGTGGCCATGGAGCGTAGCCGGCCAGAAACTCCATCCGTGGGATTCTCCAGGCAAGAACACCAGAGTGGGTTGCCATTTCCTTCTCCAAAACAGAAGTCTTACACGTCAGTAAGAAAGAGGTCAAAAGACAATCAAATGAGCAAAAATAGAGCTTCGCAAGCAAGCAGATCTGAATGGCACGAAATAGGGAAGGACGCTTCACTCAGGTCAGCAGGCAGCACCCTGAGGTCAGTGAGTTGAGTTCGAGGCAGGGCTGGTGAGGACATGGGGCACAGAACTCCCCGCCGCTGATGGGCTGTGGCTGTCTGAATCCATCCTTTCTCTGCCGGAGTCCAGCCCCGGTGGGTCCAGGGTGATTCAAAGGTAGGGACAGAGGCGGTGTCCTCTGTAGAAAAATACATATTAGTTACAGATAGAGAGAGAGATTAGAAACGGATAGTGTAGAAGGAAAATTAGTGGAGAAGAAGAGGCTGAATAACTTGGGTTACATGGAATAGCATCCATGTTCCAGATGGGAATTCAGCCGGAAAAACGAGGAGCAAGAATGAACGACATGGGGAGTCAGTCTTTCCAGGAACTGATCCCATTTCTTTATTTTTCCCATTTTCTTATATACCTTTTGTTACATACAGGGATGAATACAGAGTCACGTGGGGGTCAGCAGTCCTGACCTTTATCAAAATCAGGTGCTTTATATAAAAAAGGTCTTAGGGGTTTTACATCATCTTTAAGCCATTTCTGCCTGCTGACATTTACAACCCTTTCTTTCTGATAACCAAAAACTTATTTTTTCCAAGCTGATTTTTTTCTTAAACCAGGCACCACCGTCCAAATAAAGTTGCATTCCTATAGGGTGAGGGTGTGGTGAGTTACAATCAAGAAAGGAATTTATTTAACCCAAGGTTAACATGATTAATCTTAAAGGTTAATACTTATTTCTCCTATATGCTTAAAGGTTAATACACATTTCTCCTATATGCTAGTTATATTTATTATAAGGGCAGGGAATATGGAGATTTAGCAGCAAACATCAGTCCAACAAATGAAAATCGTTTCACCAATGTTCCTCTTAAGATCTACTTAGTCTTAAGATAGTGATAAAGTTACATTTTCACATAGCAAGGACACAGTGATTTATAACAAAGTACAGTGGTCTATAACAAAAGAGAAAATTCATTAACTCAAAAGTCTAGTATTGCTAACATCAAAAACTACTGTATTTCCTTTTCTATATTCGAAATACATTGATTAATATATTCCTAGATGCCTAAGGATATGGAGGCCTGGTGGCAATCACTGACTCAATAATGAGATAAGCCCTATGCTAATTAAGACTCTCAGAACACTCCAAAACTCTCTGTGCTGTTTATGGTTAAGAGGTTGTCACACGGCTAGTCTGTCAGCAGAGAGGTTTGACCTGAGATGCCCTTGTCCCCCCCAGGGCAGGGAATTAGCAGCAATTATTGACACAACAAATGAAAAACCCTTCACCAATATAATTCCCAACCAACCCACTATACCAATAATTTCTAACTTCCCAAAAGAATTTGCCTTTAATAAGTCAAAACATCTCATGCCTCTCAAGGTTGGAGGGCTGTTGTGGCCGGAGGAGCCTATACAGGCAGGCTAGATAACCTTCAGAGGAGTCCCGTAAGTTGAAACACTCTAGTCACGCCCAGGAATTTTTATTAACTGGAGCTGCAAGTTAACTCCTTCTCCGAGAGAAATGGTTATGGGGGAGAGCCCCTGTAAAGTCAGAGGTGTAGGTGAGAGCACAAGACAGACTCTGGTTTTGGGGGTAGATGCTCGGGAGCAGGGGATTTCCTGAGGCTTGATCATGCCTTTGCGTATGCCAAAGCCCCCTTCCTCATGACCTTTGCCAAGGGCGGAGTTCCTCACGCTGGCCCCTGGCATTTCTCTTCTGACATTAAGATGAAAATGCTGTCTCCTGTCCTTATCCACTGTAATTAAGTATTCTCTGGTGTGGAGAATGGTTCGTCTTGAGGCCACGTGTCCAGGAGTGCCTCTGAAGAGCAGAAGAGCCGTGAGATGCCCTCTAGCAAGATATCCTAGCCAAAAGTGACCTCTGGGGGTGAGTCTGTCCACGTCTCCCGCTTACCTATGTATGAACAGGGAAACGTGTCCGTGTTCCGTCTCAGGGCTCTAAGACTCTGTCGTTCGTCAGGATGGTCTCCCAAGCCCCAAAGTGCCAGGGGCCACGTCGTGACCAGGGCCATGAGCCCAGTGTGTGTGAGGCAGACGCCGCCGCACACGACACCCAGCTCAGTGCGTGGGGACACACACTCAAAAGTGGACCCAGGGCGCTTGAAGCCCTTGATTTACGGAGGTGACGTGGTGTGCAGAAGGAAGAAGCAGGATGCTGAGAGCTCTTTACGTCGGCAACATCTGGCCCCTCGTGTCTACCAGACACAAAGAATCCTATCAGTTTGCTTTCCTCCCGAGCGTGTGGGTACTGACCCCTTAGGAGACGACCCCACGTTAATGCAGAGAAGAACCTCGTCTCTGTTACAGCAGGTCGGGTGGAGGGGAGCTGAGGGTCGCTTTAAAGCACGTTCGGTGTAAACTTGATGCACGTCAGTGGGGTCATCAGGAGCTAAGAGCCGGCTTTCTCAGGCTTTTGCAGGAAAGAAAATGCAACGTCAAAGACACAAAATCAGGGACCAACGTGAGCATTTGTTTCAAATGATGAGAAATGGGAGCAAAACACAAATGTTAATGCTCTGATCAGCTCGTCAGACATCATAACATTCAGGGAGAACTGTGTTACCCACCTGGCCCTGCCTTTGGGAACCTCCCTTCCACCGTTTGCCTGCCTGTTCCGGCGTTTCCCACACAGAGGAGAGGAGCACAGTCAAGTCTTTATTCTCTCAGGTCAATGCAAATTTGTTTTCAATTATAGATCATGTGAAAAATGTTTTTGACCAGCTTTTTTTTTTTTCGCGCTGTGCAGCGTGGCTTGTGGGACCTCAGTTCCTAACCCAGGGATGGAACCTGGGCCCTGGCGGTGAGAGACAGCCTGCATGGGGTCAGGCGTGGATGCCGGGGGCTTGCTGAGGGATGAGTTCCCCACCCAGGGACGGAACCTGGGCCCTGGCGGTGAGAGACAGCCTGCACGGGGCCAGGCGTGGACGCCAGGGGCTCGCTGAGGGATGGGAGCGGCTCTGGGAGGCGGGCTCAGCGCAGGCTGTCTCCACCTAGCGCTTCCCTCTTTGTCCCCCAGTGCTCCACGTGGGCCTCTGTAGTCCCCAGGGGAGCCTCTCAAGGCTTTTTCTGTCCCTGGGAAGCTCCCTGGAGGCCTTGGCAGAACCCAGATTTCAAAATCTACCAGTCATTTTACTGGAATGGAAATGGTCAGGATGGTCGGTGAGTCCACACTAGAAAAGGGGGCCTCGCAGGCCGGAGCGGGGGAACGACAGGCTGGCCGGCTAGGGCGACTGGCAGGCCCTTTGCTGGTGGGCAAGCCTGGGGCCAGGAAGGCAGGAGACCAAGAAGCTCCACACCTTCAGCTGGTTTCCGTCAACGCCAGTGTGTGTGGCCCCTGCCTCCACGTAACCAGGCTGGACCTCGGGCCAGCGACAGATCTGACTTGACATTGATGGAATATGAAGCAACCACGGAAATAGGAATGGGGGGTAAAAAAGCAGAGAGAGAAGGAGCAGATGCAGAAACGTAGCGGTCATTTATATTAATTTCTCCACAGCCGCCGAGGCTTGAGATGAGAAAAATTGCATTGGAAAGAAAAATTCTGAGCACGAAGCAGTGATTACTATTGCAGCCACTGGAGCAGAAGGCATGCAAAAAATATCATGAACGTTTCAGGGGACTATTTTCCTCACAGAAAGCTTATTCTTATAATATTACTGCATTTCAAAAATACAATTTTAGAGGAAAAAAAATGAACTCTAGCTCTTTGCCATGATAGGCGACAGGTCAGAAAAGCATTTCAGAATAATTTTACACCTTTTAACCTTAAAAAATACTTTGCTGACAATCGAGAAAGGGCCTTAAAAGAAGCTCTGATAGGCATTCTCACAGCAGGGTTGCCATGTCCCATCACCGCACGGGCGCGTCTGGCATAATGCATCCCGTAATAAGGAAGGCGCTGCACATCACGGAGGCTGGAGAGGGTTTTAAGAGCGCACGCCTCGGCAAGAGCCGCTATTAGTCATGACACTGAAAGTTTGGTGCGTGAAACTCTTGAGAAGACATGAAGGAGGTAAACTGTTTAAAATTTTGATTTGAGCCAGGAAATAACGACTTTGTCATAGGATTTTGCCTGCATTGAAATATATATCCGCCTTCTCCGTTTTTCCTCTCTGCTCGTGGTTGGACATCTTGTTCAGTAAGACCCCTACATGGTGTAGTTCCAGGAATGGCCCTCTCCCCAAGTCTGTGGCTGGGAGCGGTAATCGTTAGAAAACAGTCACGACAATTATGTGAATTCAGACACAGTCGGGGATGGCCGCGTCTCCCAGCTGCAAATCCTGTTCAGAGCTGGGGAAAGCCCGCCGGTATTTCACGAGCACAAACATGAAAACCAGGGGTCAAGGAGAGATGCGCCAAGGTGGACGCTGGTGCCTGTTGGCGCAGGAACGGACCCGGGCACGCGCGCTCAGCCTCGCGAGGGGGACGCAGGGGCGGGGCTGGGGGCAACGCGTTCCTGTGGTTTTCAGCACAAATATTCCTAGAGAAAAACGAGGAGGAGGGGGTGGGGGAGACGTGTTTCTCAGCAAGGCTTCTCCTTCCTCTGCTGGGAGAGCCTGTCACGGCCCCCCAGTGGCCCCGGGGGGCCCTCAGTTCGTCTGCCCTTCCCCCTAAGCGGCCTGTTTCCCGGGACGGAGCTGACCCTGGGACTGGACTTGGCGTGGCGCGCTCGGTGGCTAGCGGCCCTCAGGGATGCGCGTGTCCTGCTTGAATCACTCTTAGGAGGAAGCAGAGAAGAGGGCTGCCTGACACCCTCCGCTTCTATTTTTTCCTGCTTTCATCTTTTCCCTTCTTTCCAGTGTTTCTCTTCCAGTTTGGATGACAATGTCTCTTTCAGGTCATGAGGATTCGCTCCAGATTTCCTTCTTCCTGCCCCACAATCCACTCCAGGAAGCTGCCCACCCAGAGAAGGGGGAGGTTCTGGGCTTTCTCTGATGCCTCCTGGTGAGGACGGTCTCACCCCCGAGGCTCAGAGGCTCAGGCCCCACGGCAGCATCCACAGGCATTGCTCGAGAACCGGTGTTCCGATTTCTCGGGTGATTAGCTCTGTTTACAGGGGTTCTGAACCTTGTGCCTCATAATCGCAGAGCTGAGGCGGGCAGCGGGCTGTTTGTGCTGCTGGGAGTTGGGGGGCGCTTCCAGCCACCACCTGGTTCTGCTGCTGAGAGAGGAACATTGCAGCGTTAGATCTGGGGTCTCACAAAACCACAGAGAATTGCTCTAAATGGTTAGATTATAATCGTTAAATTATAATTATGACTTAATAAGTCATTTCATGTGTCTTCATTTTGTTTATTCCTAAAATGACTCTATCACACCCCAGAACATAGGTTGCACATGACCGCATTTGAATATTCCATGTTCGCATCAAGTGTGGAGACTTGTTTGGGCCTATGGCACAGCCAGCAAGGTGACTCGTCCCAGTGTTGTGAGCTGTGGGCCCCGGCGTGACGACCCTGCACAGCTCCAACCACGGACTCCTGGTGGACACGAGGCAGCCAGCTCACCTGGCTCAGCCAGGCCAGATCTCACTGCGGCAGATACGGCCTTTCAGGATCAACCCATCCATTTCTCTTGTCAGGGAACCTGGTACACTGAGACGTGTGTACACACACACACACCCCTGATGGAAGGCAGAGAGGCTGATACACTGAGATGCGTGCACACACACACACACACACACCCCTGACAGGAGGCAGAGAGGCTGATACACTGAGATGTGCACACACAGACACACAGACACACACACACCCTGACAGGAGGCAGAGAGGCTGATACACTGAGATGCATGCACACAGACACACACATACACACACACACACACCCCTGACAGAAGGCAGAGAGGCTGATACACTGAGATGCGTGCACACACATACACACACACACAACCCTGACAGGAGGCAGAGAGGCTGATACACTGAGATGCATGCACACAGACACACACATACACACACACACACCCCCTGACAGAAGGCAGAGAGGCTGATACACTGAGATGTGCACACACAGACACACACACACACACACACACCCCTGACAGGAGGCAGAAAGGCTGGTACACTGAGATGTGCACACACACACACACACACACACCCCCACAGGAGGCAGAGAGGCTGATACACTGAGATGCGTGCACACACACACACACACACACACCCTGACAGGAGGCAGAAAGGCTGGTACACTGAGATGTGCACACACATACACACACACACACACACACACACACCCCACCACAGGAGGCAGAGAGGCTGATACACTGAGATGCGTGCACACACATACACACACACACAACCCTGACAGGAGGCAGAGAGGCTGATACACTGAGATGCATGCACACAGACACACACAGACACACACACACACCCCCTGACAGAAGGCAGAGAGGCTGATACACTGAGATGTGCACACACAGACACACACACACACACACACCCTGACAGGAGGCAGAAAGGCTGGTACACTGAGATGTGCACACACATACACACACACACACACACACACACACCCCACCACAGGAGGCAGAGAGGCTGATACACTGAGATGCGTGCACACACATACACACACACACAACCCTGACAGGAGGCAGAGAGGCTGATACACTGAGATGCATGCACACAGACACACACAGACACACACACACACCCCCTGACAGAAGGCAGAGAGGCTGATACACTGAGATGTGCACACACAGACACACACACACACACACACACCCTGACAGGAGGCAGAAAGGCTGGTACACTGAGATGTGCACACACACACACACACACACCCCCCCCACAGGAGGCAGAGAGGCTGATACACTGAGATGCGTGCACACACACACACACACACACCCTGACAGGAGGCAGAAAGGCTGGTACACTGAGATGTGCACACACACACACACACACACACACACCCCCACCACAGGAGGCAGAGAGGCTGATACACTGAGATGTGCACACACAGACACACACAGACACACACACACACACCCTGACAGGAGGCAGAAAGGCTGATACACTGAGATGCGTGCACACACATACACACACACACAACCCTGACAGGAGGCAGAGAGGCTGATACACTGAGATGCATGCACACAGACACACACATACACACACACACACACCCCTGACAGAAGGCAGAGAGGCTGATACACTGAGATGCGTGCACACACATACACACACACACAACCCTGACAGGAGGCAGAGAGGCTGATACACTGAGATGCATGCACACAGACACACACATACACACACACACACACCCCTGACAGAAGGCAGAGAGGCTGATACACTGAGATGTGCACACACAGACACACACAGACACACACACACCCTGACAGGAGGCAGAAAGGCTGATACACTGAGATGTGCACACACACACCCACACACACACACACACCCCCACAGGAGGCAGAGAGGCTGATACACTGAGAAGTGCGCACGCCCCCTCCCCGGGGGCTCTTTCGGGATTGAGCATAAGTTTCACCTTCTCCTCGGGAAGCGCCTCCTGCTGCCTCTCTGATGGGGAAGTGGCAGCTGAAGTGGTTAGTTCTTTCCCGAGACGTCTATCTTCTAAAGAGATGGAAGGGGACGCCCTGACCTTGGTGCCTATTTGCCGCGGTGCCCAAAGGCTGGCAAACACCCGCAGATCTTGCCTCCTGACCGTACGCGCCCTGGCCCCGTGTCAGGAATGGACTCGCTGGTGGTTCTCAAGCTGAGTAACCGACCAGCGATGAGGGAGGAGACGTCTCTGCCTCCTCGATGCCCGAGAGGGCATCTGTTTCATTCAGGGATGCCCTCTGTCTCATGGTGGGCTGTGAAGCCCAGCACTCTTGTCTGAGCACCTCCTCACTGTGTCCAAAGAAACAGCGTGCGAGGAACGGACTGGGCTCCTGTCTCAGCAGAAGACCCAGGCTCTGGGTCTGCACCCAACGTTCGAAGGGCTGGCGCTGTGGCAGATGGAGGCCGAGATCCTTTCAGTCATTTAAGAGCCATGACTGTTCAGGAAGCTCAGCTCTTTGCAACGACTTCCTGACGACGCCCGGGACAGGGGCACGGATCTCTGCTCCGTGCACATGCCGCTCGCCCCCTGCACCTGTCTCGGTAGCGACGCCATTCAGTAACGCTCTGCAGACACTTGGGCCTCCATCATGAATGTGACGTCAAGTACAACAGCTGCAGACGGCCAGGCTTCGGGTAACGCCTCCGGTCTTTGGGTCCAGAGGGAGGAACTCAGGACCTCAGCCTCTCGCTCGAGTGGGGTCCCCACCCCCTCGTGGATGGATGACAGGCAGGGAGGCGGGAGGGCGGTGCAGCCCGAGGCGGCATCGTCCGGGAAGCTTCGCCCTTGGGCCTCACCCCCCGCCTGTCCCCTCCAGGCCCGTGTGCGGCTCCGAGGGGAGGCCTTGTCCATGGGAGGAGGGCGGGCGGAGGATGAGAACCAAGCCCCAGGGGACGCCGCCCACACCTGGCGGGGAGCAGTGACTGGCGGGGACGGACACTTCATGACGAGACCTGACGGTGCCATCCTTTGCAATCACACTCTAACCAATGCTATTTACACACGTCACTCAGCGAGACTGAGCAGCGTGTCGGCACCTTCACTGGGGGCTGCCTGGTGACGAGGCCTCATTGTGGGGAAACGTCACCTTCTCAGCAGCAAGAGGCACGTCTTTTTCAGGCTCCATCTCCAGGACCGAGGCCAGGAGAGCCTCGTGCTGAGACAGAGGCTGATGCTGGTACCGAGGAGTGAGCTTGGGCGGGTGAGCCCGACCCTGGGAACGCTGATGCCCCACCCCTGGCCACCTGCAGCTCGGGCTGACAGACGACACGAGCGACTTACTGATGCTTAATCCCAAAACTCAGGCAGTCATTCATCGCTTCTCGGCCTTTTGGCTAAGATCATTCACTCCTTCAAAGAACCCACCGCGCTTACTGAACTCCACTCTGCCTGCCAGTGTGACTCCCCTTCCTCCTCCAGCCTGCATCGCAGTGGAGCCCTCCAGAGGCCCCATTCCGTCCTCTGATCTGCTTCAGTACTGCGGATCCTGTTTTCCTCTGTCAGATAAAAGCCCAGGCTCGCAACAGCACCCTCTGTTGGTACCGCCATCCAGTAAACACACTCACACGTGGCAGGGAGACGCGTGGCCCAGCCCTGGAGGAAATCAGGGGTGACGTGGGAAAATGTCAGGCCCTGCTCCCAGGAATCTGTTCCAGAGATACATGGGCAAAGATACAGGTCACTCCCGTGGCTGCTCCCTGTAGCAACGACTGTGACGTCAGAGACAGAAAGATTCCCCAAGCTGGAAGCAACCCTTCCCTTGAGTGGCCTCCCTGGGGGGCTCCGCTGGGGAAAGGACCCGCCTGCAGTGCGGGAGACCTGGGTTTGATCCCTGGGTTGGGAAGACCCCCTGGAGAAGGGAAAGGCTGCCTGCTTCAGTATTCTGGCCTGGAGAGTTCCGTGGGCTATGTAGACCATGGGGTCGCAAAGAGTGGGACATGGCTGAGTGACTTTCACTAAACTAATATCTAGAGTAAATTTATAGTTTATTCACACAGATAGAGAGGGAGCCTAGACAGGGCCAGGAGAGAGAGCTGTGTGGTCTGTTACCGTTTACTTAAGAGGGGGAGGAAGGCACCTTCAAATTTCTGTACACATATAGAGACAGATAAAGTTGGGCTTCTTGTGACAGAGGACGAGATGATTGAATGCATCACCAACCCGATGGACGTGAGTCTAAGCAAACTCTGGGAGATGACAGGAGGGAAGGACAGGAAGCCTGGCGTGCTGCGGCCCGTGTGGTCACAAAGAGGCGGACAGCAGTGAGCAAGTAAGCAAGCAAAATGTGTGCACGTCTGTCTGTACATGAGATACGCGCACGTGCTCAGCTGCTCCGTCCTGTCCGCCTCTTTGCGACTCCATGGACTGTGGCCCGCCAGGCTCCTCTGCCATGGGCTCCTCAGGGCCCGAGGCCTGTGCTCACAGAAGCGCCGACGGCTGAGTGGGCGGCGCCCGTCTCTAGGTTTCCTTTTCCAGCTGGAATGAAGTCCCTCCTCAGGGTCTGGCGTCCATGGTCATCACCGGGCACCTGTCCCCCCTCTTGCCATTCTGATCGCCTCCTGGGGACCTGGGCGGGTGAGTAAAGCTAGAGACAGTTCCAGCTTGAAAGAAGTCCTTAAAATGACCAGTTCAGTTCATCTGAATGCGGAACATAGACCATGATGTCAGCAGCTCCTAGGCTGTGTTACCTTCCCTAGAGTGATGCCCGGGAAAACCTACCGGAGGAGGCTTGACGTCCATACGAGGTGACGCTGCCGACAGCTGTGGTCCCATGTTGCTGATGCCAAGTCGGCACAAAACTAGCTTGGCCAGCGGGCGATGGAGGGGTGCAAGCACGTCTTGGTGTGATCTGCAGCACACTGAATTACTCTTAAAGTTTGAACCATTAGCCTAGAGATGGAACCCGGGTGCTCATTTACGTAGACCCCACGCCTTCTAGGAGGCAGCCTCGAGTCCAGCTGGGAAGATCCGCCCGTGGCCCCCAGGGCAGCCTGAGCCCCCGGGAGTGGGGAGGCGAGGAGGGGCAGTGTGGCCTGAGGGACAGCCCGCCCTTCCTTCCGCACCTCTCTCCATCCGGCAGTAAAGCTGAAAGGAAAGAGAACGTGCATAATCGAGGCTTTTCTAACTGTATTGCTTACCTGCATTTTCCTGTTTTCTTTGCATTTTAACACATTTTCCTGCATGTAGATCACGGTTAAGGAGGCTGAAATTCTAATGGATTCTGTTTAGAAGATGAGCAGGAAGTAAAATCAGCAAGCACTTCCCAGAACTACTGTCAGGTGGGCTGAGAAGGGTGGGCCTCTCAGGCCCCAGTCTGCTTGTCTGGTCTTTCTGACAGTCAGTCTAAGAAATTATCTCCTGCGCTGGCAATAGCATTGATAAAATCACTGCACTTGCGACTTTTCCTGTGTTTGAAGAAGTAAAAAAAAATTCAATGTGGAAAAAAAATCCTGAATTTATTTTTTTAAAAGGAAAAATGTTAATGATGAAATATTTGCAAAACCTTCCAAAAATGAGTTTCGTTAGAAAATAATATACTCCTGTAATTTATATTTTAAATCTCATAAAACAATGTATAAACTTTTAAAGATTATTTTAAAGGTTTCCCGGAAAATGTGTAAGATAACTGTCTTTCTCCTGCCTAAGATAGAACCCTCTGCTTTTTCTTTTTGTAACATATTGTAAGTAGCAGAATAAATCCTGATACAGTGTCAGTGTTGAAGAGGTCTGTGGGGAAAAGAACACAGGCTACATACTGGAATCTTGTTTTGGGTTTTAAAACTCTTTACACACAGACATTGTATTAAAACCTTCCCTTTTTTCATGTACAAAATACAGCTGGGAAGCCAGGAAGGCTGAGAAGGATGTGTTCCATGGCAGACATGGGGAGACATCGTGTTGTCTTTGTAAGTCAGTTCAGTTCAGTCACTCAGTTCTGTCTGTCTCTTTGCTACCCCATGGACGGCAGCACGCCAGGCCTCCCTGTCCATCACCAACTCCCAGAGCTTCTCAAACTCATGTCCACTGAGTCAGTGATGACATCCAACCATTTCATCCTTTGTTGTCCCCTTCTCCTCCTGCCTTCAATCTTCCCCAGCATCAGGGTCTTTTCCAATGAGTCAGTTCTTGGGCTCCAAAATCACTGCAGATGGTGACTGCAGCCATGAAATTAAAAGACACTTGCTCCTTGGAAGAAAAGCTATGACCAACCTAGACAGTATATTAAAAAGCAGAAATGTTACTTTGCCGACAAACGTCCATCTGGTCAAAGTGATGGTTTTTCCAGTGGTCATGTATGGGTGTGAGAGCGGGGCCATAAAGAAAGCTGAGCGCACGCTCCGTGACTCATTTCCTCTGTAAGTCCTGCCTGAAAGCAGACTGGCTCGATGCTGCTAGCGGCAGCGCAGAGGGTGCGCTGCAGACACAGAGTGTGCTGGCCCGGGGGCAGGGGCTTTCCCGAGAGGAGGCGGTGGGCCTCAGCCAGGTGCAGTCAGTCACCGTGGCCACCACACGCGCCTGGAACCCTGGGCCGGAGCTTCTTGTGTTTAAATTAAAAAGGCTTTTGAGTTACTTTTTCAAAATACCTCTGTTTTCAGGGGAGAAAAGGATATTTTGCTATCAGAGCACAAAGATCCAAGCTAAACTACCGAAGTCCCTCTCGATTTATGGATGTCTTTTCATAAGTACAGTCCCTCTCAATTTATGAATGGCTTTTCACTGGTTTTCAATATTAATATTCTAAGCAAAGGAACATAGTCACACAAGTTAGTAACTTGAAGTGGAGTCATGACCTGTGTTCTTAGAAAAAGAAACCAAAAAATAAATGGGCAATGAGAGCCCACCTCTCTTTTCTGAAAACCAGTGTTATGATGTTTCTGGAAATGCGTTTCCCTTTTCTAAGAGCTAGATGAGCGCCCACCGGGGGGATGGGGCCTCTGGACTTGGGCTCCTGGGTCTGCAAGGGAACCACCTCCTTACGGACACCATCCTGAGGCTGAAGAGCTCTTTCTTCCGTGGCTTTTAAGATTTTCTTGAAAACCTGTATTCTCCATCAAAGGAAGGTGAGGAAGACGGGGAGTCTCGGACGGGAAGACACAGCCCCCACTGCCTGGGAACAGCGGTCCCTTCCAGACGACACTCAGCTTTACCCCGAGATGATCCTTGCGTGTTTGTGCAGACTTGCTTCCGGGAACGCTCCCTTTCCCGCCGGAGTTTCAGCCCCATCTTCCCATCCCTAAGCAGGGGCTGCCTCCTCCACTCCTGGGAAGGCCAGGCCTCGGGTGCCCTGGGGGACGCACTCCCCCACCCCCCGCCTGCCGATTCCCAGGGGAACCCCTGGTCTCACCGGCAGAGCGTGAAAGAGGCCAAGACGGGCGGACAGGGAGGCGTCAGCACGTTTGCAGCCCGCGGGACAGTGCCACCCCGGACTCTCCACCGCATTCTTCCCTGCGGTTCCCACAGACCAGGGTCGGGAGGTCAGACGGGCCAACACAAAGGGGACCCCCTGCCGCTGGGCCTTGGCGCGCTGTCAGCACCCCCTTTCCCGACCTCCCTTTCATGCGCAGATGCCTCGCAGCCAACAGGATGGGGGTGTGCTGAGCCGGGAGGGGGCGGCGCTGAGGCACCCTAAAACCTCCAGGACTTAAAAGCACGTGAGCAGCGCCGGCCTGTCCGCCCCCTCGGGAGGGGCACGGCAGCCCCCGCAGCCCCCGCAGCCCCCCGCAGCCCCCGCAGCCCCCTGCGGCCCCACGAGGCTCTCCGGCCGCCTGCACCCCGGGCCTGGCTCCTGGCTCTGCAGGCTCACGTTTGGGCAGAAACCACATCTGGGTGAAAGTGCTGATTCGGAGACCGGCCTCGCGGCTGTGACGTCAGCCAGTCGGCGTGCGTGCGTCCGGCTGGGACGGCAGGACGAGCAGAGGAGGGCGCGGGGCGCGGGCCGAGAGGCCCTCTGCTCTGCGTCCCGCGTGTCCCCGCGCTCCGCGTCTGTCTGCCCTGAAACAAGCAGGCGCGGCAACTCCGCACGCGCTTCTACCAGTGATGGACACAGTGTCTCCCCTGAGAAGTCAGTCTCATTTCCTTTTAATCATCAGGGCCTTTGCCTTCCATCAAAGGGTTTTCTGAGTGTTTTTAGGTGGTGGTTGAGGATGCTATGGAGAGAGGAGCATGGTGGGCTACAGTCCACGGGGTCGCAGAGTCGGACACGGCTGAGAGACTTCACTTTCACTTTCTTTTGAGGATGCTGGGGGTGGGGGTGGCCTTCCGGGCAGTGAGGTTTGTAAAGGGAAGGGCCTGACTTGTGTCGTGTGTGCGTGAACATGTGAGTGCGCGCGTGTGCACACGTGTACGTGTGTGCGTGAGCGAGTGCACACATCTGCGAGTGAGTGAGGCCTTCACCGGAAGGTCCGCCCTGGGCAGCCCAGGCCCTGGGCCCTGGGCGGAGCTGGCTCGATGCCCCGCGGTGTCTGCCCTCCTGAGCCAGTGCCCCAGGGCCCCTCCTGCAGACACCGCGCCCTCAGCAGCCCCCCTCCCCATGCTGCCTGCAGTTGGGGCCACCGGACCAGAGCCTCTCGGGACCTAGTATCTCTGTAAGCAAAGGCCTAATCGGCCGTCGCCTCAGAAGCCGGTTTCTCTCTTTAAAGGAAGAGTTTTCAACAAGCAAGTTGCCAGGTGGGCAGCTGGACATCAGGGCCCCACCCGAGCCGACTGTGTGACCCGCTGTCAGTCCTACAAAGGTCGGTAACTGGGTTTGCTCTCTGGCAGAAAACGGGGGACAAGGAGGCCCGGGAAGGGCACCCAGCTTGATTTTCCGCTGGGCACAACTTTCTCACGGCGTGGCCTCTCGTCTCCCTCCCACCTCCTCCCCGGGCACCTCTCCTGGGGCTGACCCTGTGAGACGAGGGTCTTCCCGGCTGCAGCCTGGGGAGGCCCGGCGGGGCTGGGCGGTGGGCGTCCCCGGGGCACGTGTCCTGGGGGCGGTGAGGGGAAGGGAGGGCTGGGGCGCCCGCAGGACCCGCCCCGCCCAGCGCTCAGCCGTCAGCACAGGCCTCAGGGGCCTGCTTAGACAAGCGGGCGTTTGGGGGTGATCGGCGGGGCTCAGGCTTGAGGTCTGGGGGAGGAAGATCAAAGGACCCCCCTCGGGGCCCCTCCCCACGGGGTCAGCCCAAGAAAGCCCCTCCGTCCTCACCTCTCGCCCTTCCGAGCTCTCAGGACTGCAGAGGCCCGACTAGGGGCGGAGGACAGGGCCGAGGACTCGCCCTTGCCTCCCGGGGCTGAGGGAGCCGGGTCCCGGGCTGGGCCTGGAAGGAGGGGCGGGTTGGGGAGCAGCCGCGTTCTTGGTCACAGATCCCCGCCCCTGCGTGTCCCCGTCTGGGACCTGCAGCCCAGCGTGGAGACGGCCCCTCACTGCGCAGCCGCGCTCCTGAGACGACCTAGAAGCAAGTGTGTGCGAACTGGCAAGCGCTTGGGGGTGAGGAGCCAGAACGCCCCCAGCGCATCTCCTCGGCCCGTGCACGTCCACGCTGACCCTGGGACTGCAACCACCCCCCCACCCCCACGAGCATCGGGCGCAGCCTGCCCGCTGGGACCCCGAGGGCCTGTCCTCACCCGGCCCTGCCCTGTTCCCGACCCCTGCCCCACAGCGGCTGTGACACGCGTGGGTGGACTATTCCCAGAAGCACAGTCCTGGGGTCGCCAAGCCGGGGGCAAATTGGCCGTCGAGGGCCCAGCGGGAGGAGCCGTGCTGCGTGGCCCCAGGCAGGCCAGATGAGCTGCAGTCTTTCCGGAGATGGGCTGAGGCCTGGCACCCCGCGTCCCCCCGCCCCCCCGCGCGTCCTGCTGCTCGCGGCTGGCAGGCGGCCATGCTGCGCCCCTTCCTCCTGTGATGCTGGAAATGGAAGCGGGCCCTTCCTGACGTGGTCAGCGTCCAGGGGATGAGACCCAGGGCTGCCGGGCCTGTCCCGCTGTGTCCCCGGGAGGTCACGGAGATGGGGGAGCTCTGGCTTCATCACTTGCTCAGGGATGGGGATCCTCCTGCCTCCACGGAAAGGGGGCTCACCAGTTAACTGAGTTAATGGCGGGACACAGTGCTGGCCTGTGGTGTGGCCCCTGGGTAAGGCCTTCTGCACCCCTGCACCCTCTGGGCAGCGGGCCCGGGGCCCACGTGGCCTGAGGAGGCAGGGCAGGGGTCAGACAGATTCCAGGGGAGGACACGGCAGGAAGGCATGCGCCTTGGGCAGCGGCTGCGGGCCGGTGTGACCCCGAATCTCTGCCCTGGGGGGCGGGAGCGCCCACCTCGAGCAGGTGGCCCGTTTGTTTCCAGAACGCTCGTGGTCCATGTCGGGGTGGGCCTTGCTTGTCTCGCTTTGTAAACCCAGCACCGTCCTGAGACGCCGTTGCGGTCAGCAGCGCTGTCCCCAGTTTGTAGAGGGACAGAGCGGGTGACTCCCTCCTAAATGACGGCAGGACATGGTAGACCTCACGGGACTGTCTGCCATCTGCGCACTGTCAGCGTGACGCCGCGTCCAGCTCTAGGGGAGACCCAAGACTCCCCAGAAGGAAAACGGGAGCAATGACTTTCATCACGGTACGCCTTAGGTGAAACAAAGTGGAAAGAAAGGTGAGTGTGAATCAATTCTTCTAGCTGAAAGGCATTTAAAACACGCTGGATTTGTATAGAACTTAAAAAAAAAAACACTGCAGTGAATCGTCCACAAAGCAGCGCGTTTCTTTGACATGTGAACAGTCATCCTTAATGTTTCTGCTCTGTAGGATTTTCCCCCTTCAACTTTCACCTTCTCTTAAAACAGGTCATATCTTTGGAAATGGTCTGGAAGACAAAGGATTTGACAGATGGGTCTCCTGAGTGTGTGTGTGGGGGGGTAGGGGGTGGGGGTGGCTTTCTAAATAAATGCAAATAAAATAATCTTTCAAAAACGAGGATTCTGGTGGCAGTTTCTCCAAGCTTTTTCCCCCCCCGCATTTCAGTGTGTGTGGCTGGGCCTACACACACCAAGTGGGCCCTTGGCCATGGGCTGTGGGATGCCAGGCCCCAAGGTGGGGAGCAGGCAAGACCTTGGGAGACCCCAGATTCAGGCCATTGCTGACCCTGAGCTCCAGGGCCCCAAGCAGGTTGTTGGCACTTACTGAATACCTTTACAAAGAGATTTGAGAAAACCAGCCGATTTAGTTTGAGAACTGCGGTTTTATTAACCAACTTGGAAATTCGTTTTGTTGATGTTTTTAGAGACCTCAGTATTGGATATTAGGCAAAATCTTTGTGAAAAACGTTTTCTGCAGTAAAAGCAGTGTTGCCTGACTGAGAGAAGCAGGGGTGAGTGATGGAGAAGACCTTTTTCTCTTCCTCTGAGTCGTTCAGCGATGCTGGGCCCTGGAGCCCTACCTGGCGCTTTCTAATGGAACTCCTTTCTGTTAAACATGGTCCCGTGCGCTTTGTTTTCTGTGCTGCTGCTGAGGACTTGCTTACCTGCTTAGCTAGAGTGCGAGATCGTCGGGTCCTGGCAGCTTAGAGGGAAAGGGAGCTCGGTTCCGGAGCCTCGCTTTATAGGCGGAGAGGCTGGCCCACCGTCAGCTACTTGGTGGCGCCCTTGGGCCTCAGCCCCACAGCCTGCTCCTGCCTTTGTAGCTTGTTCCCGTGGCCTCTGGGCCAGAGGCCTCCACAGCAGCCAAGGGCAGCGCCAGCCGCAGCAGTGACCCCAGTGTGGCCACAGAGCTGGGGGACGCGCGGAACTCCGGCCAGCTCGCAGAGTGGACAGGGGTGCCTTGACCTACAGCGCTCAGTGTCAGTTACCAGGGAGGCTTCTCAGGGGTGTAGACTGATAGGTAGATAAAGAGATATGTAATAGATAGATATAAGATAGGGAACTAGGGAGATGGATAGCGAGAACATAGGTGATAAGTAGGCGACAGGGCAGGTAGGTAGATAGAGATGCAGACACGGGTGAGAGAGACGCAGATGGTGTCGAGAGCACGGAGGGACCGCCGGGCTTGGGGGCTTCTCTCTCACTTCCTGCCAGCTTCCCAGTGACCCCAGGAGCAGCCCCCAGCACGAGGGGATCCTGGAAGCAGCCTAAGAGGGGAGGCCCCTGTCCGGGCTGGGCCTTGGGGGAGCCGGGACCCCCGTCCGGGCAGGCCTCAGGGGGAGCTGGGACCCCCGTCCCGGCAGGGCCTCAGAGGTAGCCGGACCCCTGTCTGGGTTGGGCCTCAGGGGGAGCTGGGGACACCCATCCGGGCAGGCCTCGGGGGAGCCGGGCCCTGTCTGGGTTGGCCCTTTGGGGGATCGAGCTCCCTATTCACCCTTCATGCTGCTTTCCCAGGTGCCCCAGATGCTGAGACACAGCGTTTCCTGTCCTGACCAGCCTCTGCACAAGGCTCCTTGAGATCAGCACCCAGGGCCTTTGTGGAGGAAGGAGCAGAGCTTCTTGCATCCCAGGGGTGGATTTCTGCTGGAGCAATCTCTCTCTCTCTGTTGGTCCATCTTCTTTGTCTCCCTTCCCACAGGTGTGTGCAAGCCGATCTCCGTATGCCTGGAGATCCCTGGGGTCAAGCAGGTGGTTCCTTGAAGGGACCTGCGAGAGAAAGACAGGGCTGGGTGACATCAGAGAGGCAGGGGGACGGGATGAGGAGGAGCCGAGGGCATCATGGGGCCGGGAGCTGGGCTCCAGGTGGACCCTGAGCAAGTTAGGACCAGTCTTCATTCAGCTAATGGTTAACAGACAAAGAGCAGTCATGGGAGCCGTGCAGCCCTGAGCTCAGAGTGAGCGCGCCGCATCTTTCTCCGGGTCAGGATCTGCTTTGTTCTACTTCCTGTGCGGGATCTCGAGCCAGCGGCTCAGGAGACTGTTCTGTTTATTGACACTTCTCTTCATCAGCACTCTGACAGGAAGAAGACTACTTGATTCCCATTTGTTTTCCTTGCCAAAATAATCAAGAATGTTTGTATTAATACCCACCTACCTCCCTTCTGGGGAAGAAGAGAGCAAAGAAAAAGCAAGGAGGAGGGAGCAATAATCACCTTAATGTAAGTGAGAAAAGTACAGTGTGTGAACAATGGGTCTGACGGTGATAGGAGCCTGGGCCTCTGGGAGAGGGAGGAGGGGAGGGAGGAGGGAGAAGGGAGGAGGGGAGGAGGAGGAGGAGGGAGAAGGGAGGAGGGGAGGAGGAGGGAGAAGGGAGGAGGGGAGGAGGAGGGAGAAGGGAGGAGGGGAGGAGGAGGGACAGATGGAAGGAGGGGGGAGAGGAGGAGGGAGGAGGGAGGAGGGTGCAGTGAGGATGGAGGAGGGATGGAGGCATGGAGGATGGAGGGGAGAGAAGGGAGGAGGGAGGGGAGGAGGGAGGAGGGGGGGAAGAAGGAGGAGAGGAGGGAGGGGGGAGAGGAGGGGAGAAGGGAAAGGAGGGAGGGAAGGGGGGAGGGAGGGGGGAGAGAGAGGAAGGGAGGAGGGAGGGGAGGGGAAGGGAGAGGAGGGGAGGGTGGGGAAGGAAGGGGGAGGAGGGAGGAAAGAGAGGAGGGGGAGGGGAGGAGGGAGGGGAGGGGAGAGGAGGGGGAGGGTGCAGTGAGAATGGGGGAATGGAGGCTGCAGGGAGGAGGGAGGGAGATGGGAGGAGGGAGAGGGAGGAGGGAGAGGAGGGGAGGAGGGAGGGAAGGGAGAGGAGGAGGGAGGGAAGGGAGGGGGAGGGGAGGAGGGAGGAAGGGAGGGGAGGGGAGGAGGGAGAGGAGGGGAGGAGGGAGGGAAGGGAGGGGAGGAGGGAGGGAAGGGAGGGGAGGAGGGAGGGAAGGGAGGGGAGGGGAGGAGAGGAGGAGGGGCGTGTGCAGTGAGCTGCGGGGAGGAGGGAGAGAGACGGGGTGTGTGTTACTCTGTGCACAGCGCTCTCCGTCCAGCGAGGGACAGCAGTCTGGAGGGCGGAGGCTGGGAAGCACACAGGAAAGGCCCTGCCTCTGTGCTCCTGGGAAAGGAAGGAACGCCACGGAGAAGAGAGGCGAGCTGGAGGAGACGAAGCGTCAGAGCGCCCGGTAAACTCGCCTGTCAGGTGCCCTCCGACCGCTGCTCCTCACGTTGAACTCAGCCGTGTCTGAGCTGCAGCCCGCCAGGCTCCTCTGCCCATGGGGCTCTCCAGGCAGTGATGCTGGGGTGGGTTGCCACACCCTCCTCCAGGGGCTCTTCCTGACCCAGGGGTCAAATCCGAGTCTCTGCATCTGCTGCACTGGCAGGGGGCTCGTTACTGGCGAGACAGCTGAGGTTGCAGGACACCTTTAGTGGCCGAGGAGAGACCCTTTCAGAAATATGCGCAGTGCGCCAGTAAGTGTTCAACTGAAAGTACCAGCAATTACTGCCGGGTTGGAAGTAGGATGGATATTTAGCTAGCTCATGCAGACACACCTGTTAGCAGGTTGTTCTGTGGAGCCCAAGACTCAACAGTGTTGGGAAAACAGGGCTTTTCTCTCCTTCCATTTAGAAAAAAGTTACCTGTAATTCCCCGCTGGAAGGTCACCAGTGTCGGCGTGCTGGTCTGTGACCTCCCACTTCCTTTCTTTTTGTACAAACTCACACATATTCACAAAAACCCATTCCTGCAAACTGCCTGTGGGCTTCCCAGGTGGCTCAGTGGTAAAGAGTTCGCCCCCAATGCAGGAGACACAGGAGACTCAGGTTCAACCCCCAAGTCAGGAAGATCCCCTGGAGGAGGGCATGGCAACCCACTCCAGTACTCTTGCCTGGAGAATCCCATGGACATAGGAGCCTGGCGGGCTGCCGTCCATGGGGCTGCAAAGAGTCAGACCAGGCTGAAGTGACTGAGCGTGCTTGCATGCACAAACTATTTGTAACCTGATTTTGTCCCCTAAGAAATGCTTTTGAACTGTGGTGTTGGAGAAGACTCTTGAGAGTCCCTTGGACTGCAAGGAGATCCAACCAGTCCATTCTGAAGGAGATCAGCCCTGGGTGTTCTTTGGAAGGAATGATGCTCAAGCTGAAACTCCAGTACTTTGGCCACATCATGCGAAGAGTTAACTCATTGGAAAAGACCCTGATGCTGGGAGGGATTGGGGGCAGGAGGAGAAGGGGACGACCGAGGATGAGATGGCTGGATGGAATCACAGACTCAATGGATGCGAGTCTGAGTGAACTCCGGGAGATGGTGATGGACAGGGAGGCCTGGCGTGCTGCGATTCATGGGGTCGCAAAGAGTCAGACACGACTGAGCGACTGAACTGAACTGAACTGAACAAATGATCATAACAATGTTTTCTTGCTGATAAACATGTCTATGGTAGTGTAATATCATCATATACAAATCTCTATATTTTCATCCTTTTAAACATTTAATTTCCTTCCTTATTTTTGTTCTTGTCAATGACTGTGATGAATATTCACAGAAATATACTCTTGAGCTTGTCTTTTCTCTCCCTAATTTTGTTGACTTATGGTCAAAAGACTGCTGTATCTCAAGCAGAAAAGTAGGAGGCAATGAAAAGGGGAATTTTCCCTTGTGAAGAGATGACTTTTCATCTGGAAGGGAGATGTTTCCCAGAACACCTGTCTATCAACTCTCTTTTACAGCTGCTGGTCAGAACTAGACCATGGTGGGCCTCAGGCAGAGCCCTGGCAGAGGGGAGACCACGACTGCTCACTCCAACCATAGTTTATCTCCTGCACCCAAGGTGAGAGTGTGCCTCCTAGCAGAGCAAGGGGTTTCGCTGACTCTGAGTAAAATCAGGGCTGGGACAGCAGGAAAGACAGGAAGAGTGGCTTCTGGGCAGTGAGGCCCCAGGAGGGCTGCAGCAAGGCTCAGAGCTGCTCCTCCTCACTGTGGGTTCACGCCTCACGGTGTGGTTTCACAACTCATTTCATGGGTTCACACCTGACTTCATGGGTTCATGCCTCACTTCGTGGTTTCATGCTTCAGTTTGTGGTTTCACACCTCAGTTTGTGGTTTCACACCTCAGTTTTTGGTTTCACACCTCTCTTGGTGGTTTCGTGCCTCACTTGGTGGTTTCATGCCTCACTTGGTGGGGTCACGGCTCACTTGGTGAGTTCACGCCTCACTTCATGGTTTCAGTCCTCAGTTCGTGGTTTCATGCCTCACTTGGTGGGTTCACACTTCACTTAGGGGGTTCATGTCTCACTTGGTGGTTTCAGGCATCTCTTGATGGGTTCACACCTCAGGTTCATGCCTCAGTTCGTGGGTTCACCCTCACTTGGTGGGTTCACGCTGCACTTGGTGGGTTCACGCCTCTCTCGGGTGGGTTCACGCCTCTCGGTGGGTTCACGCCTCTCGGTGGGTTCACGCCTCTCGGTGGGTTCACGCCTCACTTCGTGGGTTCATGCCTCACTTGGTGGGTTCACGCCTCACTTCGTGGGTTCATGCTTCACTTCCGGTGTTTGCATACGTCACTTCCTGGTTTCGCTGAGCAAGTTTGAACTGCATTAGAGGTCTCTGTCTTCTGTTCTCATCTAGAGAGCAGTGCTTGGCACCCAGGCCAGGGAGGGCACTCAGAGATGGGCTGGTGGGGCCCTCCTGGGGAGGCCCGCCAGCCCGCTGCCAGCAGGCTGGCACTTCCATCGTGGAAGGAGCAGCACTCTGCTCTCGTGGGCACGGATGCTCACTTTGGGTATGGGTTTCCTCCCTTCGCGCAATCCTCTGCCCCGAGGCCAACCATGGGCATGCAGGAGGCCTCACCACCGCTGGGCGCTCCGCCCGGCCCCTTCCCTTCAGGGTGCTCTCTGCACAGGAGAGGGGCGCAGGCCCACGCCCCCCACGCCTGGCCCTCGAGGAGCAGCTGGCTGGTTGGAGCCATGGCGTGGCCTTCTGAAGGGTCAGTCACAATGCCAGCTGGGTGGCAGTGCCCTGCCGGGCTGGGCAGGGCTCCCAGAGCCTCATGGGCTCCATGTCAGTGTCCACGGAGGTGCTGCCACCGCTCCTCTGGTGGCTGAGTCAGGCGGTGGGTGTGCAGCTCCACCCTCCCTGTTAGCACGGGAGGCCTGTCAGCATCAGCACTCACGGGCGGGAGGGGTGCTTCCATCAGGGGACGGACGATGCTCCTTTGACCTGAGGTTGAGACGGCTGCCCCGGCCACTTGGAGCCCCTCATACTGCGAGTCCACAGGCAAGAAGAGGGGAGCCTGTCCTGGCTGGGGCGAGTGATCGTGACAGCCAAGGGGAAATCTGGCTGCTGCTCTCGGTGGAGGTGAGGAAGGGCGTATCAGGAGCCCAGGTGATGGCTTGGGTGTCTCTCAGTATCTCCGTGTCCTGAGAGGGAGGCCGCCTGAGAACTGTGGCGACTGAGTCCAGGCAGCCCTGCTAACGGCTCAGACCGTCTGGGGTGAAGCTTGGGGCTGTCCTGCCAGGTAAAGAGCAAGGTCAGCTAGGAGGCTTGCTGAGGGCAAGGGGACTCCAGAAAGGGTGTTGAGAGAAGAAGAGCGGCAACTAGCAGCCTTGACCATGTGGTCAGCTGCAGAGACCAGGATGGCCGCTTCTGTGTTTCTTCCTGACGTGAGTCCTGTGATGTCAAGGAGAGGAATGGACATTGTCCCGAGATTCTTCCACCCTCTTCTGTGGAGAGAGCAGGCTTCTGGTTGCATTGTGTTGGGCAGACGTGTGGCTGTGCTGTGGTGTTTATCTGGAGATGAAGCAGGGCTGCAGGAGGTGCCTGCCGGCCCTCTGACCAGGGGTGGACCGTGGTGTCAGTCTAGACCGCTGATCTCACTGTAGCTGTGAAGGTGTTTCGTGGATATAATTAATACCTGCGATCAGCTGCACTAAGCAGATTATCCTTGATAATTCTGATGGGGAGTGGGGGCTGCTCCAGTTAGTTGAAAGGTCTTAAGGACAGAACTGAGGTCTCCTTAAGGATGGAACAGACAATCCCGGGCAGGGAGCTCCCGTCTGAGGTCACAGGCTGATGGCCAGCCTAGAGACCCAGACCTGCCTGGCCAGATCGAGGGTGTGTGAGCTCACCCACCATGACACACCTCTCTCTCTAGGTGGCCCTGGGGGCTCAGGCGGTAAAGAATCCACGTGTCAAGGCAGGAGGCCCCGGTTCAGTCCCTGGGTTAGGAAGACCCCCTGGAGAAGAAAATGGCAAACCACTCCAGTATTCTTGCCTGGAGAATCCCCATGGACAGAGGAGCCTGGCAGGTTACAGTCCATCGAGTCAAAAAAGAGTCAACACGACTGAGTAACTAACACGCGTGCACACACGCACACGTGCACACGCACACACACGGGCACACATGTGTGCACGTGCACACACACGCGTGCACACGCACACACTCACACATGAACACACACATGCATGCACACACACATGCATGCGAGCACACATGCACACACACACACTCTGGAAGATCTGGGGCTTCCCAGGTGGCACTAGTGGTCAATCACCCGCCTGCCAACGCGGGAGATGTAAGAGACTTGAGTTCAGTCCCCGGGTCGGGAAGATCCCCTGGAGGAGGAAACGGCAACGCTTTCCAGTATTCTTGCCTGGAGAATCCCATGGGCAGAGGAGTCTGGAGAGCTACAGCCCATGGGATCACACAGAGTCAGACACGACTGAAGTGACTTAGCACTACGCACACACACACACACACACACACACACTTAATGTGAATGTATATATTTCTTTTTCACAATGGGAGAGCATGCTGTGATTACCAGCCAGAAGGCCTGGAAGGTGCAAGCAGACGGCAGCACTGAGCGGGGCCCTGGGAGCCCCAAGGGTGGGGGGTGCAGCTCTGCCCCCTGCCCTGGCAGGTGGCGCTGGTCCCATGGGGGAGCACGTGAGTCAGGGTACGTGCCCCGCGCAGCCGGGGTTGGAAACCTTTCCGCGGAGCAGGTTGGCCTCAGGCTCACTCGTGCCAGCCGAGCGTCACAGTCAGGGCAGGACAGGAGGATCTCCCGAGCCTCTTTCCGCGCTGCTGGGCTCTCAGCCCTGGGCCGGTGTGGGGAGGGCTTCCCACTGCTGGAAAAAGTCCTAAGAGTCAGAGTGGCCTCGTGTGAGCCACGCCCGGCGTTTGCTCCCCTGGCTGCGTCACCGGCTGAGTCACGCCCTCAGACTCCACAGACTGAAGCTCCGACCCCAAGACCTCAGGCAGGCACTGCACTTGGGGTTGGGCCTTGAAAGAGGCCCCTGGGGGTGAGCCCCGATGTACTCTGACTTACGAGAAGAGGAGGTCGGGACACAGACGCACACAGGGGATGACCCCAGAGGCCGAGGTGGGGAGACCGCCGAGGGGAGAGGCCTCGGGGCCCGCCAGCCTGCACCTGGATCTGGGCGCAAGGTGTCCAGGACTGCCGAGAGCAGAGAATTTCCCTGGGTGAGGCCGCCCTGTCCATTTTGCTGCGGCAGCCTGAGCAAAGTCACACAGGCTGTAACAAAGCCTGCTTTAAAGTCAGAGCACTTCCAGCAGAGGCTTTTCTGCCCATCACGCCAGCTGCTCAGGCAGGCAGGCTGCTTTCCACGGTTGCATCTAGCCGTGCTTGAGACAAGTAGGCTTTCTGACCCAGTGCCCTGCGTCCACAGCCTGAGCATGACTGCCCCCCATTCCTCAGGTGTCACACTTGTTCTGTGGGCCTCCCCTGAGGCAGCACCTTAGACCCCTGGGGTCTGCAGGCATCACTGAGGACCGGCCCATTCACCAGTGCCCCGGTGTCCCAGGTCCAGGGTGCCCACAACTCCAAGTCACCAAGCTGAGACCATGGGCTCTGACGCCACGCTCCTCCCACCTGCGTCTCTCTGGGTTGGGGGCTGCATCCTGTTGTGAGATCGGGTGCCATGGTCAAAGGCAGGGGCGTGGGAGGAATAGGCTGAAGGCTGGGCCCCAGGCACCACACAGCCTCAGAGACAGGGCTGGGCAGGGGGGACCTCAACAAGGACCCAGTAGGGTTCACTCGTGAGGGGCAGGTGTCTCCAGGGGAGAAGGGTCTCTGGCAAGGGCGTCGCTGAGTCCCTAAACGGCCTTAGTTTACTTGTCTGGTTTTAAATTCTTGCATTAATTATTAAATTATTTACGTTGTTACACGGAAAAGCCACTTGTGCATTTTACAACCGTTGAAAGTCAAAATCTGTCAAAGCTGCCCCCTGGGAATGTGTGTGCCTGCGTGTCTGTGGGCGCCCCCTCCGTCCGCTCGCCCGCAGTGTGAACGGCTCCTGGGTGGGGAGATGGGACAGGGTGTCTGCGTGGCCCTGGCGCTGACCATGGACGCCCTCTGCGGTCCCCACGCCCTTCCCTCCTGACCATCCCCTGCAGACTCGAGGGAGGGGACTCGGGATTTAAACCTCTGAGCAGAGTGACAAGTGTGGGTAGGAGGGAGGCCGAGGCACAGAAGCAGAAGCTGTGCTGTTCAGCCGCTCAGTCGTGTCCGACTCTGCAACCCCATGGACTGCAGCACACGAGGCCTCCCTGTCCATCACCAGCCCCCGGAGTTCACTCAGACTCACATCCATCGAGTCGGTGATGCCATCCAGCCATCTCACCCTCTGTCGTCCCCTTCTCCTCCTGCCCTCAGTCTTTCCCAGCATCAGGGTCTTTTCTAACGAGTCGGCTCGTCACATCCGGTGGCCAAAGTGTTGGAGCTTCAGCAGAGGCGGCAGCCGAGGCAGGCTCCCGCACATCTCCCTCCAAACAGCTTTCCTTTGGCTGCTGGCCCAGGAAGTTATTTCTAATCCAATAAAAATTAAAAGGACTTATGAGGAGGATTTACTTACAGGGTGGACTGGCTCTGGCACGCAGTTCACTGCTAATGTTAACACCTCTTTATACTAAAAATTCTGGATACAGAGCCTCTCTCTCTACAGGCAACTTAGCAGGTAAACGACCGAGACCCTATTTTTCATTCACCACTGGATACTCCAGGCCCAGACAGTGTCCTGGGCTCAGTGGATGTGAGCAAACATCTATTTAGTGATGATGACATGAAAAATAAGAGAGCTAGGCAGCTGTGATTGTCACAGCCCCAGATAAGGCAGGGTCGTACTTCGGTATAAATAGAGCACACTGAACTTGAAGGCTTCCAACAGAAGAGAAACTCACGAGGGTTACCAGACTTTCGTGAAAGGGCCCATCGTCCTGATGTCGAGGGCGGCCCTTGTGTGGATGCTCTGGCATCAGCTTCTGATTCACTTCCGTTCATTCACGCAGACGTTTGTCCATTCTACACCCTACACCCTAAAGGAGCATGAGTGCCTTGCAAAGCATGTGTAACGCAAGACCCCGTGGAAGTCAGGGCTGCTGCTGGAACAGGCCTCTGAGAAGCAGCGCAGGGGCTGCTCATAAGCAGGGGTGGAGCAGCACTCTGGGCGGCGTCTGTGCCTTTTCCAAACCACGACACATGGAAGTGTGAGCCTGTGTGTCCCACCCCCGGCTCTGCAGACGAGGGCCCCAGGCCCTCAGGGAGGCCACCGCTGGCCGGGACCCTGGTCCCAGAGGTGAGGAGAAGCCACCGTTGAGCACTTAAGAGACATTCAGAGTAGAAAGCAGGCTTCTTAGACCTAAGGAGCACCCCTCCGTTAGTGAGAGATACTATGCGTGCCCATAGAGTTCCTCATCCGCTCAGAAGGAGCTTTTATCGTGTATACATTTTAAACTTGCACAGAATCTTAAACTGGGGCTGTTAGAAGTGTCTCCTGCATGCATATTTGAATCAGTACATAATCTGTCTACATAAATATTGTTTGAATCAAGTTAAATTGACATCAAAACATTTTTGACCTAGACAACATGGCAATTTTATGGTTAACTGAATAATCTTAATGTATGAGACTAATTTAATTCATTAATCTTGAATGGGGATTACAAACAATTAGGTCTTTTGGGGGACATGGCTTAATATCTAAACAAAACTTGATCAAAAGAAAATTTAACATTTCTGAAACTTTTGTGTGAAATAATATATTTTGCAGATATTAAGTTTACTGACTAGTCAAGCATTTTATTAGTTCACAACTTCTCTAGATTTTAAACTTAGCTATATATATTTTTTAACTAAAAAGCTTGTAACAGAACTATGAATTTTTATGAATGTGTGTTTGATATGTTACTTCCAAGAGAGCTAAAAATAATATTCTGGAAAACATGCAAATAAAAAATACCTTCACAGACATTTGTTTCCCCATTAGCAAAAAAGGAATTGAGAGACTGCCAGGGGAGTTTCATGTGGGCAAATCCAGCACAGATAAACCCTAAGGTCTAGTCCGTTTTCTACAGGCTGTGCCGTCGGGGGCACTTAGAGGTAAACTAAGGACTGAATGCAAACTGAGCGCTTGTTTTGTTGGCTTCCCCATGGCTGTGCTGGGTCCTCGCCGCTGCGTGGGGCTGTCTCTGGCTGTGCTGGGCGGCGGCCACCCCCAGGCGCAGGCTGCTCGCCGGTGGCACCTCTCTTGTGCAGCAGGGGCTCCGGGGCCGTGAGCTTCCGCAGCACGGCCCCCAGGCTCCAGAGCGCTGGGCCGGGGGCTGTGGTTCGTGGGCCCCCCGGGCTCTGGGCGCTGGGCCGGTGGCCGTGGTTCACGGGCCTCGCTGCTCCAGGGCCTGTGGGACCTTTCTGGACCAGGGATCAAGCCACAGCCTCTGCGCTGGCAGGTGGGCTCTTTACCACTGAGTCACCTGGGAACTCAGGATGAACGACAAATTCAGGCTGAGGAAGAAGAGTCCTCTGCTTCCCGGTCCCATCACTGCACGCCCAGCAGCAGCATTTGCTCCTGCCTTGAGCCTGTGGTGGGTTTATTTGGGCTCCTGTTGGCCGCTCCTTCTGGTCTCAAGACCCCTTAAGGGTTGGGGAGCCACGTATTGTGAGTCCCTGTAGCAGCAGCGCTTTGCTCAAGACTTGGGGTGTGGACTTGCTGGGGGGCTGGGAATGACCCCAAACCTAACCAGACGGGAGAAGGTGTTCTCCAGACCGCCCGCTGCCTGCCTTTGCTCACCACCTATGTGAGAGCGCCTCGCCCCTACCCTTAGAAACCACAAGGATGGCCGGGACCGAAATCCTCCTCCTGTCCTGACTCTGTAGGCAAGAATCGGGGCCGGGTCTTCAGCGAGGAAGCTTCCCCTGCTCCTGTAAGATCCCAGTCACACGCACCTCCCAGGAGACCAAAATACACTTCCCTCTTACAGAAAATGTATTCCTCGAAACATCCGATTGCCGTGATCAGAGGGTGCGATCCAGCTGCTACCAGCCATGCTGGGCCCCGCGCTTCCTCTGAGCTGGTGAGGCATTCTGTGTAATTATCCTGCTTGTTTTTCCGCTCTAACGCTCTCCCGGTGGCTCCCCGGATAGTTTTTCTTGGTTAATTGCTCGCACTGCATCTTGCCCGACCGTGATTTCGGGGTGCTGTGCTCTGTCACCCTGGATTGAAGTCTCCTCCGAACGTGATGGTCATGCACTCGGGGAGACGACGGGACTGACCCGGCGGTCAGCTGATCACCAGCTTTGCCCCCCGCCAGCGCGGACAGCGGAGCCCTTGGCTGCCGCGTTCCCCGCGTCCACCCCCCGCGGCCAGCCTTGCACAGGGACACAATGCTCGCCCTCACTCACCCCCGGCTAGAACACCGCAGCCACCACTGACCCCGAAAGAACTCAGGAGAGGCAGCAACAACAGAGAAGCGGGGGCAGGGGGCCGTGTCCTCAACGTCCCGACGTAGCAGCCAGTCTGGGCACCCGTTCGTCCATGGTGCTGCAGGGCTGTTGGTCTGTGGGGCTCTCCTGGGGCCTGGAGAGCCTCTGCCCCCTTCTCCACACCCTTTGCTGGGGTTGCTGGCTGAGGAGCCTCCCTGGCAGTCCATCCGGGGTGAGGAGGCCAGGCGGTCTGTCTGGGTGGTCCCCCATTGTCCGTCCATCTGGGAAGCCATCCAACCCGCAGCTTGAACCCTAGATGCCCAGCAACGCCTAAGACATCGGCCAGTCCAGGCTGGTGGAGGCGATAAGCATCTTTTCACAACTTGGTGGCTTCCCCTGGTCGATATTTGGAGCAGGATTTGCAAAATATGTCCCCTCTGAGCTCATGGCTGTGGGGGAACTAGAAGCTTGCACTGGCTTTTCAGCAATAAAAATGCTTACCCCTAAAAGCACAGGGATGACAGGTTGGATTCTGTGCTCCTCGAAAGACTCGCTGACATCCTCAGGACCTGAGTACCTGAGGGGCCTGAGATGAGGCCTTATCCGGGGATGAGGTCATTGCAGGTGGGGCGAGGTAAAGAACCCACCTGCAGAACAGGAGACGGGGGTTCAGTCCCTGCGTCAGAAAGATCCCCTGGAGAAGGGCATGGCACCCACCCCAGTGCTCCTGCCTGGAGAATCGCACAGACGGAGGAGCCTGATGGGCTACACACAGTCCATTGGGGTGGCAAAGAGTCGGACACGGCTGAGCTACTGAGCTCACGTAGCAGGTGGCGTTTGTGAAGAGGGGGGTCACTCTGGGGTGGGTGGCCGTCCCGGAAGAAGGGGTTTGGATGTAGACGCAGGCAGAGGGTGGCGTGTTCACGAGCTGGGGACCCGGGGACCTGGGAGGTGGGGGAGGCATGGGCAGGTCCTCCATCATGGCCAGCCTGCGGACCTTGCTCTTGGCCCCCAACCTCCAGACGGGGAGACGGGATTTCCACTGCTTCAGCGCCTGGTCTCTGGATCTTTCGTCACGGCAGCCACAGGGATTGGATTCTAACAGCATCTGACTAAACACGTAGAACAAGATAGGAAATGTTCGCATTGTACTGCGGGTGAAAATAGAGTGGCAATTCACTCATTTTTTCTGGAAAGACACACTCCTTCCATTGACCCTGAGCGCTTTCATGAATTCCCTCCCTGGGAGTGCAGGGGAAGAAAGCCCCGACTCCTTCCTCTCTCCTCTCCAATCCCAGCCGATTTTGCTGCTTTCACGGGGTCCTTCAAGGCCTCCCTGCCTCCCCAGCATCGCCCAGCTGCCAGCCTGCTCATCACCCTCCTCACCCAGAGCAAAGCCCGAGCGGCTCTGTCCTCACCCATCGCCAGCACCCCGCACAGCCCGCTGCCGAGCCCCTCCTGGCACCTCCGTCTAACCCACAAGGGCCCTGCGCCCTCCCCCACCCACTCTGCCCACCTGGTCAGGAGGTCTTCCCACCTCCTCACAGCCCAGCATCCTTCCAGTTTAGCCAGGGGGCCCTCCTCCAGGCAGGCTTCCTGGCTGCTCCCTGCCAGGGTCACGGGTGACTGGTGCAGGTCAGGGACACCTCGCTGCAGGCCGAGAGGCTCTCTGTAAGTGCGTGTTCCTGGACTGGACGCTCAGGATGGCACTCGAGTGTGGGCATCTCAGGGGTGGGGCCGGGCTGCACTGCAGCCCCGAGCCCCCAGCCCCGCTCCCCGCCCCCTTCCTGAGCACCTGACACAGCCTGTCTCCTGCACCGTTGCACTTGCCAGGCTGTGTCCTTCCAGGATACACATGGCCCGGGAGGACCCCAAGCCACTGCGGAAGGAAGCCAGGCTCCTCCCGATGTCCTCACCGTGGAGTGCAGCCGGGTGGCTGGACTCTATTCTTAACGGTCCTCCCTGCAGCTGGGCCTGCATTCCAGCCTTGCCCTCCACTCTGGCTCGCCTGCCGAGGGGAGGAGCGAGGCGTGGGGTCAGAGCTGCACCTCCCCTCCACCAGTCCCCACCTGGAGCGCAGCCCCTCCGGTTCAGGGCCTGGTGTGAGTTACGATTCAGACACAGCAGCGGCGCTCCGGCACAAGCGTCTCCATGAACAGCCCCCCACCCGCAGCCCAGCACAGACCCCTTCACGGCGGGGCGGAGGTCATGGAGAAGACAGGCCACAGAAAATAGGAAAAAAAGAGAGAAAGGAGAACCTGCCTGCTCCCCAAAGTCTGCGGTGCAGAATCTCACGGGCGCCTCCTCAGGGGCTCACGTCTGGCAGGTGGTTCGGGGGGTGCGTGGGGTGTGCTGTGGGCCCACCCTGCCGGAGCAGGGGAGGGCCTGCCCACTGGAGGCACTCAGCATGGACCCGGCAGCTCTGTGGGAGGAGGCAGGGGCCTCCCCGAAGCTGCTGTTCCCTCCCCTGCTCAGCACTGGCCCCTTCTCCCTGCCCTTCACGCTGACACAGGACCCCAGGGGCCCTTTCCCCTGTCCCGTCACCGGGAACCTCACAGGGACTGTCTCGAGAGGACGGATTTGATGACCATTTCCAAAGTGAGCCTCTGGCGGGAGGCGGTCCAGCCATAGGGCTGATGCTCTGGGCTACATACTGTTAATAGAACAAGACTCGGGGGTGGGGGCGCAGCAGGGTGGGCCTTCTGAGTCCCAGTCTGGTGACCCTGTGACTTCCAGGAGCCAAATACTACTCCACTTTTAAATTAACACCTTTGTTTCTGGGGTAACAGAGTCAAGCTATTTTAATAAAGTTTTCCATGGACTAGAGAGGAAAGCATGAACTGAAAGAAAGAAAAACAAGAATGAATGTCTTATCGGACCATCAGCGCTCGTGGAGAAATCTATAAACAGGCCAGGAAGATGAATCAGATCGGGAGTTCTGTGCTGCTGTACCCTGGGGACCCGGCAAAACCTCTAATATCTTCTGTCGAACACTCCAGAGATATGTGCTGAGCTCGTTAGCTGACTGTTAATGTGAGTAAATCCACAAGGAGGGAATAAGCGTTCCGTGAATGCACAGGCAGACCCCTGACCTTCTGCTGTGTACTGATGGGGGTCGGACACTGTAACGTGTAAAAACGGAGCCATTTTCAAACGGGTTCTGGTGTGAGCTTGTTGATAGTCCTACTTGTCCGAGAGAACAGAAGGAAAGGAATGACAGAGTGGCAGAGAAAACCCCGAGATTTAGATCCTCAGTAAACGCTCTTCCTTAGAAGACTGATTTCAAATAATTCTACGAAGAGTTCCCGCTTCACCTGGCAGCTCGGAGGCTTCTCTCCTCCCCCGAGGAGCTTGGTGGACCTCTCAGGCGTTAGTTGCGCCTGTGAGGTTTTGGATCCGTGGGGTTCACAGCGGACACTCAGACACTTGTCCTAAGGTGGATTTTAAATTATCTTAACTTTGTGTGTGGTTCTAGTGGTGGTGCTGCAGGCCTGGTGGCTGAAGGCAGGGGGACGCTGGCCTCCCCCTCGAGGCTGGAGCGGCTGCAGATGCCGGGGCTCAAGTTCTCCTCCAGAATCTCTTTAAGAGAGAGGCTTGTTCCCCGAGCTTCCCCGGTGGCTCAGGGGTAAAGAACCTGCCTGTGATGCAGGAGATGCTGGAGATGCTGGTTCGACCCCTGGGTTGGGAAGATCCCCTGGAGGAGGGCATGGCAATCCACTCCAGTGTTCCTGCCTGGAGAATCTCAAGGACAGAGGAGCCTGGCGGGCTGCAGCGTGTGGGGCCGCGATGCAGTCAGATGACCGAATGGCGGGCTTCCCAGGTGGCGCTAGAGTTAAAGAGCCCGCCTGCCAACGCCGGAGGCTCAGTTCCTGGGGCGGGAAGACCTCCAGCAGGAGAAGCTAGCGATCCACTCCAGTGTTCCTGCCGGGAGAACCCTATGGACAGAGGAGCCTGGCAGGTTAGTCTGTGGGGTGGCAGAGCTGGACACGACTGAGGTGACTTAGCACGCGTGTGCGCACGCTTGTTCTCGGACTCCCCGCTTATAAAGCGGGGATGGGGGCACCAACAGTGCCAGCAGCACAGAACTGGTGGGGAGAGAGGGGGTTCACAGCCGGGGCCTCAATACGTGGGCTGCCGGTCGTCATGTCCCCGAGGTAGGATGTACCACCCACTGGGGCAGAAGCTTTAGAAAACGGGAGCCTACCTGGAGGAAGAAAAGTCGACCTTCGGCTCAGCAAAGAGCCCAGCATTGGGAAAGACCAAGGGGAGAGAGACAGACAGACACACAGACAGACACACAGACACGGAGGCTGGGGGCCCGCCTAGGGGAGACCTCTAACCCGCCAGGCGGCTGCACCGCCAGTGGGCGGCGTCAGAGCTCTAGTCCTCGGAGACCTCTCTCCACCCGGCTGAGCTAGGGACTCCCAATGCCTGGTTAGGGCGCATCTTACATGTTTGCAGCGTTTGACCCTGACCTTGGATAACCACCAGCCCACCGGCCAGATCTTCGACTCCAGTTGCAATAGTTTCGGCCAGTGTGGTGCGTGGGACAAATTGTTGGAAGCAGCCGCCCTTAGCACACACGCCTGGCCCTTTGCGTCCTGCAGACATGCTGACAGCCAGCACGGGAATGGTGAACACACTTTGAGTATAAAGGATGCTCAACCTTTGGGCACTTTCTGTGCGTTGGCCCTGAAATCTGCTGTGCTGGCTTCTCCCCAGGTGGATCCAAGCGTGCTCATCATCCCTAAGGCTGTTCAACAAATATGATGCTTCAGCCCAATGGAGGGTGTGGACAGGGCCTCCTCTTCCTCCAGAAGACAGTCCATTGCAGAAATGTACATGTGTTTTCACTTTCTCCATAGGGGGTCCTTTTCTTGTCTTAAAGAGCTATTTTAGGCAATCTTTTTCTTGTGTGGACATTTTGCATAATAAATATTATACTATACTTTGTGTTACACAGGCATCATTCGAGACCAGCCCTACCCGGGATGAAAATACTATTATTACGCCCATTTTACAGTTGATAAAACTGAGGCTTAATTGAAAAGAACACAGAAAAGAAAAATCAGGATTTTAAAGCAGCCTACATGTCTAGTCGATGCTATTTCTTCGTTTTTCTCCCTTATAACTCTTCCTAAAATCTGGAGGCAGTTTGTTCCAGGATATGAACAGAAAAGGGCCCAGTCTGGGTTTAACTTGCTTGTGTTTTGATGTTGGGACCGCGGGCTTGTGTTCAGAGGTCTGAATGTTGCAGGAGGCAGATGCCACCCGTCAGGACCAGAAACACCCCCAGGCCACTTTTGGCGAGTGGTGAGAGGGGGCCGGGGGCAGAACCTGGCTTTGGTCCCTTTGTCTCCCACCCTGCTTTCTAAAGACGCCTGTCCACAAACCCGAAGACAAGGGCTCGCTTTTCGCTTTGGGTTGGGTCTGGCCTGCCCGTGCTACATGACCCACATTTCTCTGAAAAGGCAGCCCGGAGCGAACTTAGAAGACCGGGAGTTTAATAATGACCCTCGCTTTAAAAGATTAAAGACGTGACACCAAGGGAGAGCTTATCTTTCCTAGTGTGTGTGTGTGCTTGGGACTTACAACCATTCACAAGTCAGAGTTTTTGAAAGAATTCCTTAAGAAAATACTGACCATCTGTTTCCCTTCTTGAGGACAACTCAAATCCTCTTTGTCTTCTCCTAAATCTCCTCCTGGAGACAAGAGGAGTTTGGTTGTGTGTGCACCTCCCTGGGGGTATAAAGGCCGCCCTGACCTGTGAGAATCCCTGTGCAGACTCCCTGAGGACCCTCTGGAATCGTCAGTGCAGGGAACCCGGCAGCCCCTGCTGGCGCACAGAGCCTCCTGACTCTGAAGGGCTGCCTCCTGGTCAGGTCTGGAATGTCCTTGCGGCTGTCGTGCATATTTCCATCCGCTTGGCTCCTTCCTTCCCTTCTAGACCGGCCAGAACTCGAGGCTGCCCACCCACCACCTGCCCAGAGCCCCTCACCCATCCCATGGCCTCTGCTGGGCAGGGAGGGTCAGACCTCGCAGCCCAAAGCCCCATCCTCAGCTGGCCCTGCTCACCGCATCGGGCAGCCAGGAGTCGTCTTGCGGCCTCGATAGAGAGACTGACTGCGCTAATCGTCATCGTTTCTGTCCTTTTTCATCCACGTGTAAACAGGAAAGCCTGAGCAATTCAAGAAATCGCATGTTTCAAGTCTGTCTTTACAGCGTGACAGTCGCTATCTGACTGCACACCCGCGGCTGGGGAGGCTGGTCCTGGAGCGAGGCCCTGAACCGTCTCTGCAGCCTGCACAGACCCGCACCCTGCCTGCAGGACGTCCTTCCCAACAGGCCCTCTTCTGCCGGCGGGCGCGCTCTTGGAGGGAGAGGTGAGCACCAGGGGATGTGGTCAAGATGAATGGGCTGAGCCCCTGTGGGCATGAGCACAGAGTCCAGCGTGGCCTGAAGTCGTAGCTGTGAATTTTATCAAAATAATAACATTTTTGAGGGGAGGGAAGAGGGAGAAAGGGGTGGGAAAGGAGAAGGAGGAGGGGGAGGGAAGGAGGAGGGAGGGGGAGGGGGAGGGGCGAAGGGGGGAGGGGCAGAGGAGGGGTGAGGGGTGGGGGAGGGACAAGGGGGAGGGAGGAGGGGCAAGGGCCCTCCCCATGGGCTGGGGAAGGAGCTGGGCTGCCGGTTTTACCTCTGCTCATTCTTGTGGTTTTGGGTGTCACTTAAGATCTCTGAGCCTTGGTCTCTATATCTGAAAGACAGAGGGTTTGGATTAGAGGAATTCAGCATTTCTGGCTCTACAGTCCCATGTTCTGAACTTCTAAACGCTACCAGTGGGTTAAGAACACGTCCGCATAGCTCTAACATGCTTCATCCCCGAAGAAGAGTTCTCTCAGGCATCAGGCACCATTTTTATAAACTCCTTTGGCCCCAGCTTGACTGCTCTTTTTCAGCCAGGTGAGTTTGAGTGAAATGCTCTCAGTGCCATATAGACAATCTGAAGTTTTAACAGTAAAGCACACTCGCTGTCTGCAGGATTTCGACCAGTTGGTGATTTAAAGAAAATGCTGCCATCTCAAAGGACATCGTGGAAATTAAATCAGCAGTTCCTAGCCAGGGACCAGCTGCGTGATGTGGTGATTGTTGCTGGCTCCACATTTGAGGAGGAGAGACTGAAAAGTTAAGAGACAGGCCCGAGCAGGAGGCACAGGGGGACACTGGACTGAAACTCAGGGCCGCAGGCTTCCTGGAGCTTCAGGGGAAGTTAGAGGGGGGCCCTCCCGGGAGCAGCCAGTCACGTTCAGCTTGTCGGCTTCCAGCAGCCAGGGAGGGGGCAGCACGTGCTTTTCCAAACTCCCATTTACCCTGAAAATCTTCCAGCCCTGAGAATAAAAGCTTCAGTGGATCAGAGGACAAATTAGGGCCCCGAAGAGCTGGGCACAGCCCGGCTGATGGATCTTCACCTGGCCGCCGGAGGTCTGGTCCGGATGGAAAGCCACGCAACCCTTTCACTGGAGAGTCCACCCCCACTCACCCATCTTTTGTTGCAAGTAATCCAACATCTCATTTGCCCTCATTTTCTTTCTTTATATTTTCGTATTTGAGCTTTCTGTCTCCCCCATTCATGTCCCTTGCTAATTGGAAGGTCTTTTGAAGAAAGTTCTCCCCGGCATTTGGTCCTTTGGTTATTTTGTTTTCCCTTTTTTTGTATTAATGGAGGAGTTTTAGATTCAACTAAGAGTTAAAACTTTGCTCCCCTCGATCCTAAATATATTGATGTACAAAACTAAATTTTTAAATAATACTTTTGTTATGGAAAGAATAGTTTTTCTGAACAAATAAAATGAATGTTAATATTAAGTGGAAACACCCTATGGGATAAACGCAAAACTCTTCCAAATCCTTTTAGGGGGAAAAAAAAATCTGAAAGGTCTCAAATTAGCAAATGAAAACACCGTATCCAGGGATACTGTTTCCTAAATACGTCTGAAATCTGTCATCATCTGTTTTCCTGGGATAGTAATGACCCACATCACTATCATCCTCCAGACAAAGGTATCTGTGCATTATGTTCAATATAGAATTTTCAAATTTTGAAACATTTTATTATTACTGTAATGGCTATTGCCGTTTCTAACAGACACCCTGTCAGAAGGTTTAAAAATGTATGCCTCGGTTCACGCAAGAGAAACACAAAGGTCAAAACTTTTAAAATGTCACTTCTTCTGCAGTTTTGCATAGAAAATACATTGGATCAGTGGGAGGGCTCCTTGCCCATAGAAACAGGCTGCAGGGAAAGAATGTTACCCTGCTGCTGAGTTTCCACTTTCCTGCAGCTGCGGGCTGAGCAGAAAGGCACTGTGGGAGACTATTGTCACCCCAGCTGGGTAATAGTTTTCTTATTTTACAGTCAGCAGCCAAGGGGGGCTGGGGTGTCTCCGTAAAGTGCCTGAAAAAATATATAACTCCTGCAAATAGATCCCTTTTCCCCTCCTTGGTGAGAAAGGGGAGTCTGTGAAACGTGTGTTTCATTTGGCCCTAGCCGGGTAATTAACCAGCAGAAACAAAAGCAACCCAGGACGGGAGCCTCTTATGCAACATCCTTCCCTAACAGACCTGGGCTTGATGGGAGGCAGGCGTCTTCAGGGTCTGCAGGTTGGGCCCCCGATCGTTTCCTTCATGTGCCATCAGCCAATGGCTCCCTCCTTGCTCGTTATTAGAAAGTCACCTGCCGTGGGGTGGAAGGCAGGGCAGGAAATGCTGGTTTCCAGTGTTCCAACAAGGCCAGGCTGCAGGCACTGGCTAGCTGCTGCTTCTGTGAACAGCAGTTCGGTTGTGGGGTGCATCTTTCTGGCAAAGTTTGAGCAGCGCCTGCCCTTCAGTTTCACTTCGGTTTTGTTTTGAATTGCGAACTGTTTGGGCCATCCTGCGACTGTTACCATGGAAACTCAGTGTTTTTTTTTTTTTTTTTAAGGTGAAAAGTCAGCGACCTCTTAGCATTCCCGCCACAGGAATAAATATTCTAGCAGCTCAGCAGGAAGGAGCCGGGCTGCCAGGAGAGGCGGTGAACGCGTGTGTTTCCAGCCAGGAAGCCACGAGGTGACTGTGCTCAGATAGTTCATGAAGCCAGCCGCTTGGACTGCGTGTTCAAAACCGATGACACGGTTCCGTGCAGGGCCCGAGAAATGAAGTGGATAGAAACCTCCTTGGCTTTCCCAAGCGGCAAGGACGTTAGCTACGGCCCAGTCTGGGAACGCTCACTTTGTCTACCTGGCCTCTGGAGATCCAGGAAGCGAACACTTTTAAACAGAAACTAATAGTGAACACTCTAGAGGGCAGCGGTGCAGTGACGGGGCTTGCAACTCCTGCAGACGCAGAGCGGTGAGGAGAAACCTGGCGAGGTTTTCTTTTAACGTCTCTCTTTTTTTTTCTCCTTTAAATTTTTATTTATTTATTTATTTTTTAATTACAATACTGTATTTGTTTTGCCATACATTGACATGAATCAGCCACAGGTGAACACAATCTCCCAATGCCGAAGCCCCCTCCCACCTCCCACCCCACATCATCTACCTGGATCATCCTGTGCACCAGCCCCATGCATCCTGCATCCTGCATTGAACATAGACTGGCGCTTCGTTTCTTACAAGATAGTATACATGTTTCAATGCCATTCTCCCAAACCATTTAAAAGTGCTGAATCAGTGAGATCGGCGGAGAGCCGGCAGGAGAAGGCAGGGCGTGCTCAGTGAGCCCTTGGAGCGGTGCCCCCCGTGCTGCTCCGGAAAGTTCCAGAGCGAGGTGCGCTTGGCAAGACTGACAGAGGACCAACAGGCCTGCGTACCTGAGGGTGCAGGTGCCCTCCTCTCTGGGGGCTGCTTTAGATCGCGTGAGGGCACTGATCTTCTCCGCTGTGGCTCCTCGCATGTAAAGGTGAGGAAGCAGCCGCAGAGGCAGAGACGAGCACAGCGAGAATCTGGCGTTCCCACTCTGTGCTGTGTGTGAGGGGACGACGCCCCAGAAGCCACAGGGCCAGGGCAGGCTGATTCCAGCAAACGAAGGGGGCTTGGCAGAAGCACCTCCCGGGCACACAGCTCTCCCTTGTAGAGATGAGGGTGGGTGCGCTGGGTGCTGGGCACCGGGCAGGGCAGTCCCGCACTCCCGGGAAGGCAGGAGACGCGTCTCCTGCTTGATGCCCCACTCACATTTGCACACACGTTCCAGAATCATTCTTTAAGGGCAAATGTGCAAAACCAGCCTGGACCTGCCCCCAGCTGGCACGGCTTCCAGGGTGGGGGTTTGGGCCCTGGCTGCTGTCGGGGGCTGGGGGTGGGGAGAGGGGCAGACTGAGCGGGGAGACTGTTCCGCGACCTCAGAGCAGGTGCAGCCCGGGGGTCCTGGACTTCCGGGCCACGTGCCTCCCCGCCGGACTGAGAGCTTCTCCTTGGCGAGGGTGTCCCTGACCACCGGCCCCCAGCCCAGGTCCGAGACTCTACGGAGAGGATGGGTGAGTGAGGGGTGAAGTGAGACCACAGCACGTCGCTGCCTCGTGGGCAGAGCAGACTGGGCGCCCAGAGACCTCTTCACCCCACCCCCACTCATCCCATCCTCCACCCCGCGCCCGCCCACCTCGCCCACTCCCTGGCCTCTACTAGTGTGAATAAAGAACCCTCCAGACAAAGCAATTCTTCCTTCTGAAGAAACAATAGAAACTTCGATGCAAGGAAATAAGTGATTTCGAAGGAAATGAATGTTCTATTTTGCCTCTCTTACACAAGCTTTGCTAAACGCAGTTACTCATTTCAGTTTCCCAGCACTTCTTTTGGGGCAGCGGCCTCTTTTATGCAAAGCTCATTTGTTGAGATCCTGGCGTTTATCCTTAATAAACAGATGCCCTTGGAGACTCCTTTTGGCAAACAGAAACTCCTTTTAGCAAAGTGTTTGGAGGGTGGGGTGAGGGCTCGTGGCATGAAGGGGTGACCGTGCTCAGGTGTCTCAGCGTAAAATGGGGGTGATGACGTCTGCTGTCCTGGACCCACGGGGTAGTGAGGATGATGGAGACAGCGGCAGTGAGCGCTTTGGGATTCAAAGTGAGATTCAAGAGAAGAGAGCAAACTTTCAAGACAAACAAATGGGTTTGATCTTGAACTCACTGCACCTTCAAGAAAAGAGGAGGAACATTGAACAGCGATGAACTTTGCTTCCGGTGGAGCTGATGCCAAATTAATATTGATAATGATTGAACATTTGTAGTAGAGAGTGAAAAGCATTAAGAGAGAAAAAGTTGACATCCAAGGAAAAGCTAATATTTTTGCCATGAAAATGCTCAACTGTCTCAGCAAAAACTAGGAGTGAAAGGAAAGAAGAGAGTAGAAGATTCCTGCTCTTTTCAGTCTCAGCTTGTTTTGTGTGGAGGGGGGAAGCAGAGCATTTCACTTTCTGGTTTTCATCCAACAGTTGAAAGATGTGTGTGGATTCTGAGTGTGAGGAATTGGTGAATAGTTACCAGCCCAACAGAGAAGCTCAGAAACACATAGTTAACAAAAAGGGGAATGAACATGAATGAAATCAAACCATCCAAAATGAGGAGAAGGAAAAAGAAGACAAATTATAACAAGGATCTTAAAGAGGAATAAGATAAGCACATCCATTATTATACTAAAGGTGAATGAGATCAATTGCTCTATTAAAATCAGAGGTTCTCAGGCTGTGTCTTAAAAAACAGGTATATGTTACTTCCAAAAGACCCTTCCAACAGAACGGTAAAGTTGACAGCAAAGGAGCGAGCAAACAGATGCTAGCAGACGCAGGCAGAAAGATGCGGTGATGCTAGTATCTGACAGTGAAGAGGTGGGGACTGATGGCTCGAAATCAGATGAAAGCTGACGTTGTATAATAATAAAAGTCACAATTTTTAAGATGAGGTGTATATGTCAAACAATGTAGTGACTAAATATAAGCAATAACAGAAATAAATGACCATAAAGAAGGCTGAGCACTGAAGAATTGATGCTTTTGAACTGTGGTGTTGGAGAAGACTCTTGAGAGTCTCTTGGACTGCAAAGTGATCCAACCAGTCCATCCTAAGGGAGACCAGTCCTGAACATTCATTAGAAGGACTGAAGCTGAAGCTGAAACTCCAATACTTTGGCTACCTTGATGCAAAGAGCTGACTCATTGGAAAAGACTCTGATGCTGGGAAAGATCGAAGGCAGGAGGAGAAGGGGGCGACAGAGGGTGAGATGGTTGGATGTCATCACCGACGCGATGGACGTGAGTCTGAGCAAGCTCCGGGAGACAGTGCAGGACAGAGGAGCCTGTCGCGCTGCAGTCCATGAGGTCAGAGTCCAACCCGAGTGCGCAACCGAGCAACAACCACGCAACACGATAGCATCCGCAAAAGAGCGAGCGCCAACCTGGATGGCCTGTAAGTGCTAACGGGAGCCTTGACGCTCAGTCAGCGGCCAGTCAGTGACCAGAACGTTGTGAACCGCAAATGCAGCCCGTGTTCCTGGTGTGGGTCATAGGAGTCAACACAAGAACCAATCCCCAGACTGTCTCGGGGTCTCGGGGGCCTCAGGAAGTTCCTGAAGAACAGGCATCTGGAGCAGCAGGCAGCTGCCACCTGGATGATCGACTGGCTGGCCCCGCGCTCAAGGTCAAAGACCGAGCGAGAGGCGAGGGAGAGAAAGCCTTTGACCCCCACCCTCAGGGCAGCTGGGCCTCACCCCGGGGCTCTGTCTCCCAGGAGAGCCAGGACAGTCCTGAACCGCGTTCCTCACCAGGTGCGATTTTCCCAGCAGCGAGCGCCTTCCTCCCGCACCGACGTGTCTGTGAGAAGTTTTATGTAAATCAAATCCCATTTTCCAGCTCACTAACCTACCTCTTCAAGTTTGTTTTCTTCTTTCTTGATTGACTCCCAATTGACAGCGGCTCTTACATTCAGCTCTAAGTGTCCTTTCCCTCAGCCTTTCTGCTGAAGCATCACTGATCACTGAACAAGTGATGAGCTGCATTTGGAGACAACTGCCTGAAGGAAGGCTTCCCGTGAAGCCTGCTGTAAAGCCTCCTTTGTTCGGCACAGCCTCCTCTGCGGCAGTGACAGTAACCCCGTAATTTAGCTGTTTGGGAAGAGCAGTGGGTACGTCTCTTGGTTCTGCAGCATCCGTGGGCCTCCTCTGGTAGCTGTAACTTTGTACTGAAAGCTCGGAGATATGACCTTTTCTCAGGCCACGTGGTCCTGGCCCAGGATCCTTCCCAACTCCAGGGCTGGAGGATACAGCCCAGGATGCAGCAGGAAGGGCAGAGCACCCTTGCACTCTCACAGAGGGCGCCTTGCCTGACCACAGTCGAAGAGATGCAGGGGCTGTGGCTTCTGGAAGAGAGAAGCCTGAAGTCATTGGGGCTGAGCCCCATGAGGATGCTGGAGGCGGAGCCGCTGGCTCCACCTTGTTAGTGCGTGAAGAGGAAGACTCGGGCTGACGTAGCAGAGATCAGAGCAAACACCCTTCAGCTCCTGATGCTGCTGGCTGCGGAAGTACTCGGGCCGGAAGCCTGGCTTGTCAGGTTTAGGATGGGTTTTCCTCTGTCTTGCTTGCATGCATTCAAACACTGGACGTCTGAATTTCTGTGCACTGAATTTTCTTGTAAAGAGGCCTCCGCTCATCCACCCAAAGTGACAGCTGGTGAGTCTTTGGCCAACCTAGTTCCAATGTTTGCGCACAGAGCAGCAACTCCTAGGAGCCAGGCTTTAGAATCACTTTCACTGTCTGTCTCGGAACCCTGTGACCCCAGAGGTTGAAAGATGGAGTCTGGGGGTTCCCTCTGCCAAAGGAGAAGAGTCTTCTGATGACACAGTTGATATTTCCCAAACTTCATCTCCTGAGCTTTCCTAAGTATGAAACTGTGTATCCAATGGGTTGACAGCGCTGGAAGGAACCCACATCTGCATGAGAACTTGGAAGCCAGGGGCTCTGTGAATGTCTGGACTTGGAGAGCCCCCGTTCAGAGCAGAGGAGCCTCAGACAATGACTTTATTTTCTAAGATGGTAGACGCCCTGGGCTCCAGTCACAAGACTTGGAGCCAGTTGTGGCCATAACCCAGATCAGAGAAGTGGACTGACAGCGTCTCTCAGGCATCCAGACTGTCCAGCTTTCTGACTTGCAGACAGACAATGCTTTTGCGTTCTGTTGCTTAAAACGTGAACAGCATAAAACCGGGATGAACATGTATAAGGAATTGAATTCTGTGGCTTCAAGCGACTGAAAGGGCATTTACCATCAGCTCGCCCTCCCTTGCCCCCTTTCTCAACCAGAAATCAAGCTCTGGGTTCTGCAGGAGGTCTAAGACCCCTCTCGCGACAGTGCCCCTTAGTGAGCGTGTGTGGTTAGAGAGGAGCCCAGACTCGTCCCTCAGCCCCCGGATATCGCCCAGTCCGGGCGAAGCGGCACGTCCGGGTCTCAGTGAGCCCCGTCGTCCTCGGGGCAGACACCGCCCTCTCGCTAGGTCCTCATGGCCTCTCTGGAGCAGGAGCCTGTGGCTACGGGCAGGGTGCTCGTCTATTCCTCTTGTTATAAAGGCTCTAATGCTATCACTTCAATGCTGTGGACGCCTGACGCGGACTAACTCACTGGCAAAGACCCTGGTGCTGGGGAAGACTGAAGGCAAGAGGAGAAGGGGACGACCGAGGATGAGATGGTTGGATGGCATCACCGACTCCACGGACATAGGTTTGATCAAGCTCCAGGAGATGGTAAAGGACAGGGAGGCCTGGCGTGCTGCCGTCCATGGGGTCTCAAAGAGTCGGAGACGACTGAGCGGGCTGGGCTGAACTGAACCCCATCACGGGCCATCCACTCAAGTCTAGTGCTGGAATTTCTCTCACCTGCTTCAACAGCTTTTGTTTTCTAGCCCCCTGACTGAGCAGACACTCCTGAGTGTGGAATCCTGGGGAGAGCGTTCCCCTGCTTGGCGCCTGGCTGGCCTCTCTGGAAATGGGGTCCGCACGCCGCCCGCGCGGGGGTGCTGTCGCGGTGAACTGAGGCCGCGGCGCTCGGCGTGGGGTTCCCCTTCAGCCCTGCCCCTGCTGTGCCCCAGTGCGGGGGCACAGAGGTGACTGCTGCCCAGAAGGAACACAGTCTGGAATCGGGAGGCGCTGGGAGGAACTGTTGGGCGCTCAGGGCTGCCCCGGAGGCCTGACTCCTGGCGGCTCGGTGCCCTCGAGCCGTCTCGCCCGGGACAGCACCGCAGGCCTCGAGGCAGGCGCTCCTCGCCCGTCCTGGCTCTCCCGCGACCTTGGCGCGTGGCCTCGCCGAGCTGCTGCTGCTTTCCTCCTGCCTCTGGGCTGAGCTCACCCGCCCTTCAGCGTGCAGGTGGGCGTCGTGAGTGTTTGTCTCCTGTGGGCTTGGTTTTGTAAACCTCTTCTCGGATAAAAGCGCCAGGCAGCTGTGGAGCACCGCCGTTATTAGCAACCTCATCCTGGCATAAGCTCACCCACCTCCATGCTTCATATTAATATTCCACCGCCGAGAGGACGCTGTAGCAGCAGCTCAGGCTGATACCCTCTGTCTCCTCACGCTGAAGCTGATCTGTACACAAGACAGTTAAATTGTCTGAAAACAGACACGCTTTTTTCTCTTTCCGTGTCCGTGTAAAGGTGCCGTGTCTTCTAAAGAGGAAGGTCAGAGTGGCTCCTCTTGTCCAGCTGCCTGTCGCCGGGGGAGTCAGTGGTCCTGGGCTGACCTGACAAGGTCCCATAGCCCGGGGGCTTAAACAGCAGGGGGTTCATGCTCTGGAGGCTGGCAAGGCCAAGCTTTGGGTCCCTGCGAGGGCCCGCTTTCTTGTTCACAGATGAATCTGTCCTCACGTGGGAGAGAGGCAGACAGATCTTGGGTCCCTTCTTGATCCCGTCGTGAAGACCTGCCCCTCATCCAAACCTGATTACCTCCTGGAGGCTCATCTCCAAACCCCATCCTGCTGGGAGCTGGGGCTTCAGTTAGGGCACCCCTTTGAGTCTGGGGGGGTGGGGGACAGCTCAGTCCACGGCTCCAGTGTTAGACTGTTCACAAACAAGACTGTTCTCTTTCAGTCTGCTCAAGGCAACTCTTAGCTGGCAGAGGTGGCTTGCTGTGGTTTCCTGGGGCAGATGCGGAGATGATAAAGATACATGGTTCACGTGCAGAGGCACCACTGCCCCGAAGTGGCCGCATCCGAGCTCCTTGCGGCTCCCCTGGCTCCCCGGAGCGCGCCAGCCTTTGGTGCAGGTGTGGGAGGCAGGGACACTGCCCTGGCTTCAGGTGAGGCGAGGGTCTGAAAGTGCAGCCTTGCCCCTGCCTGCGGGGCAGGAACCCCCAAAGAGCGGGTTCTGAGCTCCTGGGCAGACAGTCCAGGGGCACCCGACTGGGGTCAGGAAGGTCGTTAGCCTCCTGTTCTGGGCTCCCCAGAGTTAGAGGACATCTCCTCCCCAACATGACTGCTGAGACCCCAAACGTCTGGAAGATATGGGGCAACACGGAACTGTGTCTGCTGGCCGGCCTCTTTCATCAGCATTAGGATAAGTGGAAGGCGACCTTGAGTCAAGTGCAGGATCACCATGCAGCCCTAAGCCAGGTGGAGCCCTCTGCGCTCTGTGGCGAGCAGGTGCCAATCCGGGCTCCCGCTGGGCTCCTCCTGGGGCTCTGGTGGACACCGCCCTGGCTTCAGCTGCAGCAGCAAAGTCGCTGATACTTGGTGCCGCTGGTGAGGAGCCCCCACTTGCCCAGAAAGCTGACAGTACTAGGGAGAGCAGACGCGCCCACACCAGAGCTGCACGAGACACAGAAGCAAAATCTCTGGCTGCTGAATGTTTGTGGGTGGGTGTCAGGTTAGACAGCCCTCATCCACAGGTGTGTTTCCAGGGGGCTGTGCACCCTAGACTGTGAAGAACGTTGTGGTCCATCTCCCCAAGCCCTTGTCTGTCGATTTAGTTTTCAGGTCAGACCTTTTTATAAAAATAAAGAAACTTTTTATTTTGTTTTGGGCCTAGCCGATTAACAGACAACATCCTGGTAGCTTCAGGTGGACAGTGAGGGGACTCAGCCACCCATACACATGTATCCGTTCTCCCCCAGATGCCCCTCCCGGCCAGGCTGCCCCGTGACATCGAGCAGAGTTCCCTGGGCTCTTCAGTCGGCCCTTGTTGGTTTTCTGCTTTGGCCGCAGCGGTGTGTACATGGAGCTCAGATGGAGTGCGGCGGGGGGACTCAGCCACCCATACACATGTATCCGTTCTCCCCCAGACGCCCCTCCCGGCCAGGCTGCCCCGTGACATCGAGCAGAGTTCCCTGGGCTCTTCAGTCGGCCCTTGTTGGTTTTCTGCTTTAAGCGCAGCGGTGTGTACATGGAGCTCAGATGGAGTGCGGCGAGGCTGCAGCCGAAACCACAAACGCCACAGAACCATGGCTCTCAGGGAATCCTCTTGCCCGCGGAGTCGCTTTCCAGGAGAAGCGTTTTTCCATAAATAATAGCCCACCCAGCCTGTGCCAGGCTTCACTGCGCTTAAAGAGTGTGAAATACCCACAAGTGCTTGGCGCCGTTCTCCAGATGATGAGCGCAACCGGGACAGAACGACTCTGCTGAGATGCCGGCACTGGTGTGCCTCTGTGTTGGTGGAAAGAACACTGACACGCCTAACCAGGGCTGCCCACACACAGGCCCGTCGCCCCTCTAACAGCAGTTGAAAAGTAAATAGCTTTTTAATAAGGGTGGTGTTTTCGCAGGGGGATCAGGGCTAAAGGGTTAACTCGATGCTTGACCCGTCAGAACCGCTGACGGCAGGGGAGAGGCTCGCAGGCGATCGGATGATTGCTTCTGCGGGAGAAGTGGTTGAAATCTGAGCCTCGCTGGGCCAGGTAATCAAGGGAAGTCAGGTAGAGCCCGTGTGCCACCTGAGATGCTGTTACTAGTCCCCTTTCAAGCATAATAATGAGATTACCGTAACCCGAACCTGGCTGAAAACAGAAATCTGGCTGCCTGTCAAGTTCATTGTGTCGAGTTTACAACAGTCCAGGTCTTGTTCCCCTGAACCTGTGATGGTTATGCCGGTGGGGGAGCTCAGAGAATCCTGGCCAATTCACAGGCTGGCTCGGGTTCTGGCTTCCGATCCATACGCTGAAGGCCTTGCTAATGTTTATCTTCTCGCGTGTGACTTAAGATAGTGAGAAGCTGTTCCGTAACCCTTCCTGCGCCCCATGCCGGTGCCGGGCTTGCTGGGAGTCCTGTGAAGGCGTCTCGGTGCTGTGTGCCTGGATCCAGCTGTACCTGCACACTCGGGGTTCACATCCATCCCCCCACGCCCACCACCCTCCCTGGGGTCACCCTGGGCCTACCTTACCCCACCTGCACAAAGGGGAAATAGGGAAGAAGGGGCAGGAAACGGCCGCACCCTGGAGGGAAAAGGCTGGTCTTCCTGGACGTGGCCGAGCGTCCTGTTCAGCAGGTGCCCTGTGAGGTGCTGAGCCGCTCCCGCCGCCGTGGTGGCGTTTCTCAGCGCGTGTGACAATCGCGGGCCGACGTGCTCTTTGCACAAGCCACCGCCCTCCCCTTCCGCAGCTGGAGGTCTGCCCCCATGCCACGCGCTGGCCTGTGGGTCCTGGCATGTGGGCCTGCAGGGCGTGGTCGCCTGAGAGCCTCTGCTTCTGCGGGACCTGAAGGGCCTGTCCTGGCTCCTGCCCCCACCGTGCGGCGCAAACGTAAGGCGTAGTCTCCACACCGCTGTCCCTGGAGCCAACGGACCGGCCTCCCCTCAAACCGCCTGGCCCTGGCCTGCACAGCGGGCGGTGGGAGCCTCCTGACGGCCTTCCACGCCAGACTCAGAACCCGGAAGGAGCAGAGAACAAACCTTAAGTAACGCTGCGGTCATCGCAGTCTCCCACAGTCAGTGGGGACGTCCCAGTGACGGGGCTGGGGCTCAGGGCACGTCGGAGGCCGCAGGCCGGGTCCTCGGTCCTGTCCGGTGTCTGTGCCCCCTGGGGTCCCACAAGCATCGGCGCTGAGCTGGAGTGCAGGCCCTTGGTCACCCCCTTCTCGCCTGTCCTCTCCTGGCGGCCCCACCCCAGGCCCCGCTCCATACCCTTAAGCACTGACCGGGCCTCCACGCCTGCAGCCTGGGCGCTTTGCTGACCTGCTCAGGGCTGCCCCTGCGGTGGGTGAAATGCTGACCCCGAGCTGGAAGCACCTACACGCCAAGAGCGGGCTTTGGTGTCCACAAGTGTCCATTACAAAAACAACGTAAATTGACTACATTTCAATAACTGGTTTTAAAAATGCAACAAGTGACAAATGACCTTTATGAAAGCAGAACGTGGGAGAAGGGGGACTGCAGGGGAGCGATCACATCAGTTCGTGCGGGCGCCGTTTGGGAGAAGACAGTGGGGACCCCGGGCAGGTGTAGACGTGAAAACTGTTCTGGGCGGGGGTGTGTGGACGGAGCCCCAAGGCGGCAGGTGACTGCCGTGGAGGGTGGAGCGGAGCGTGCCCCCGGGGGCGGGGGCGGGGCATCAGGACGTTGCTGGGGGCACAGGTTGGGGCTGCAGGCATGCAGGGGGAGGGGGAGGGTGCCCCGCCCGCCATGGTCACGAGACCGGCAGGCTCAGAGGGCAGACCGGGACCCTCACTCCAGTGCCTCAGTCTACCCTGGTCTGACTCACATTTACTGCCATCCACTAGCTGCACCTGCCCGCGCTCCCGGTCAGAGGGGGCTGTCCTTCCCCTGGGCCCTCGCTCCCGCTGTGGACCTCACCTCGGAGGAAATGTCCACTGCGCACCAAACGGGGCTGGCGTGGGACAGATTTTCAGCACAGAAGGGAAAGCAGGCTCCTGAAGACCCGTGAGCTGACCTTGACAAGGCTCTGCGCGGCCTGAACCTGCCCAGCTCAGCCCTTATCCTGGCGCGTCGATTATAATGACCCTGTGGCCACACCTGATGACTGACCTGCCTGGGAGAGTGCAGGCTTGAGAATTTCCGTGACTTAATAACCCCAGGAGATGGTGAAGGACAGGGCAGGCAGGCGTGCTGCAGTCCAGGGGGCTGCAAAGAGCTGGACACGGCTGAGCGACTGAACGAGACAAAACAGGCCGACAGCGAAACCCCCACCAACACTGATCGCAGCTGCCTCACGCCTGCGGAGGAATTAGCCATTCGGTGCTGGGACGAACCTGAACGCGACGGGCTTAGCGGCAGCTTTTGGGTTATTGCCTCGTGGCTGTTTCACTGAAGGCTGACATGATGCATCCTGGCGGGAGCCCAGATGCAGCATGCCACGTGTGTACGTGGGTGCATCCAGGGGCCACACTGTGGTCTTGAAATGCAGTGTCTCACGGAGAAACAGCCGCCCTGATCTGAACATTTACCAGATGACCCCGGGACATTTTGTCACCCATTAACGAAGGAGCCAAATTAAGGAGGCTTCTGTTGATCAAAGAAGAGATAATTTGATCCTCAGAATATCGTAACCACAGGGGATCAAAGCGCGACACACGTTTAATCCAGGAGCCGAGCCCTTCATAAAGCTGAACAGGATCAACTGGCGCCCTGGAGGGTGCTAACGGAAAATTCACTTTTGAAAACTAGTAAATGAAGGGAGGGTATCAAATATTTATCCCAGGTTTCCAATATAAACCATACCCTGGGCAGCCTGCTATAGTGTGAGGAATTTCTCTTCCTATGGAGGCGCTCCAGCTTACGGAAGAGTCAGAACGAGGACCGGGCTGCGCGCCAGCCCGGGACGTGCACCTGTGTCCTGAGACCGAGCAGCGGCCGCCGCCACATCCAAGGATGGAGGCGGTCAGGCCTTTCCGGTCTCCTGACCTCACAGTAGGAGAGGCGCCTGGGGAGTCACTGTACCTCCCCGGGGGACCGGGACCCTCTGCACCCCAGGTCTAAGCACACTTCACAGGCAGCTCAGCGGGGCATGCTGGACTAAAGCTCTGGAACGCACCTGGGGGAATCCTCAGGCCTGGAAGCCCTGTAGATCAGTGACCGTTTCCTCAATGAATAACTAGTGAGGAGGAAAGAAACGCAGCAAGACCTACTGGCGGAGACTGAGGACGCGTGCCAGCCAGCACAACGTGGGGTGTCTCATTCTCATCCTGGTTTGAGCAAACTTTATTTTTTAAACTGAAAAATATATCTATTTATGATCTCTGTAAGTCAGATAAGTGCGTGCTAGGTCACTCAGTCGTGTCTGACTCTTTGTGACTCATGCACAGTAGCCCCCAGGCTCCTCTGTCCGTGGGACTCTCCAGGCAAGAACACTGGAGGGAGCTGCCGTATTCTCCTCCAGGGGATCTTCCTGCCCAGGGATTGAACCCACATCTCTCATGTCTCCTGCATTGCCAGGTGGGTTTTTTTTTTTTTTTTAACCACTAGCGCCACGTTGGAAGCCCCATAAGTCAGATATAGGACATTAGATGAGACAAGCAGGAAATTTCAACAATGGCTAGGTATTTCATGATACTAAGGAATTATTACAAGGAGATCCAACCAGTCCGTCCTAAAGGAGATCAGTCCTGGGTGTTCACTGGAAGGACTGATGCTAAAGCTGAAGCTCCAATACTTAGGCCACCTGATGCGAAGCGCTGACTCATTGGAAAAGACTCTGAAGCTGGGAGGGACTGGGGGCAGGAGGAGAAGGGGACAACACAGGATGAGATGGCTGGATGGCGTCACGGACTCGATGGACGTGAGTCTGAGTGAACTCCGGGAGTGGTGATGGACAGGGAGGCCTGGCGTGTTGTGATTCATGAGGTCGCAAAGAGTCGGACACGACTAAGCGGCTGAACGGAACGGAACTGAACTGAAGGAATCATTGTTACATTTTTAGGTGTGACTATGTAATCATGATCTTTAGAGAACAATTCCTTTAATTTTAAAGATCCATAGGAGCAATATTTACACATAAAAACATGCCTTTGGGGATTTGCTGGGGACAGGAAGGGAGAGGGTGGGATGGGCAGGCAAAACCCTTATGAATTGTTGAGTTTCTGAAGCCAAGTGGTGGCGCATGAAGGCTCGGTCCACGGCTCTGTCCCCACTTGCATGTGAGGCATAATTTTTAAAATAAAACGTACACACACATGTATAGTCTCAGATTCTTAGAAAATAAAATCACTGCTATTTGCTGAAGAACTAAAGCCCTCCCCGCTTCTGCTGCAGCATTTCCACGTGTACACACACACACGCACACAGACGCACACACACACGCCAGTGTACGTCCCTGCTGATGTCCGTAAGTGTCTGTCTTCAAGGAGAGCTATTCGAATCTGCTGAACGACATAATGCATTCTGGAGCCGCTGATTAAAAACATGAAGTGAGCTGAAAATTATGCTGTAAAGTTTAGAAAACTTTCGGAGGTTACATTTGACAAACTGATATCTTGCCTTTAGCAGTGACAGGAAGCCCCACAGAAATACCATGTTTCATCCGGTGTGGGTCTTTATCTTATCTTGACAGATAGTTGCTGGTGAAATTGTAGTGCTGACTTAAAGGCAGGACTCTTCAAGGAGTCAGAAATTAAGGCTTCACCAAATGGTAATAAAGCTATTAAAAATGCAAACAGCAAACAGCGGCACTGTACAGGTTAGACAGCTAATCCAAACTAGCAGTTTAAAAAGCAGAGCAATTACACGTTTATTTAAATGCAAGGAATATGAGCAAGAATAGAATGAGCAGCCTTGTTTAAACGCATTCTTTTGAATATTTATTAGAAATAATACATGTAGTTAAGCCACTTATCTGATTTCAGTGAATAAGTAAAATGCAAAAGATCAATTTTCATAATTATACCGAAGAAGTCTGTCTTTCATAAAAATCTCATTAATAACACCATTATTACTGAAAAAATATCTTGGTATTATTATTGTTATTCTAATTATCAGCAAAATGCTGCTGATAATGTTGTCATAAAATTCCCTTTTAGTATCCTATTAAGAGAGATAGTCTAAGTAGTGGTTTAAGTTAAATCTAGACCCTAAGTGGCATTACGAAAATCTCCTTTGTGCATTTGGTTAAGATACATAATGTGTATAATTACAGAAATTACCGCGAGTTTGGCAAACAGGACTGTCTGTGCGCCAGTGTCTACGTGTGGTGCGTGAGCCCTGAGCCCGTGGGTCCCAGACAGTGGCCCCGGAAGCCTCGGACTTGGGGAGACACTGGGGCCGCCCTCAGACGTCTCGACATGAGTGTCTTTCCTTGAAATGGCCTTGCCTCTGACCCAGGACCGACTGTCACTTGGGAGAGCGCGCAGATTCGCTTATTTCCACGTCCGCTCTTTGGTGACAGCCCACCTCTGCTTGCCAAGTACCCACCTTCCAAAGCAGCTCTCGCTTTTCCGTCCGGGAACCTGTCCTGATTTCCGCCTGCACACTGGGGAACGGGCCGGCTCCTCCGGGCCTCGGTCTCCGTCTCAGGGTGATGGTCCTCAGGAAGCAAGACCTCCACGACCCCTGGATTCCAGGCTGTTTAGCTCAGCGTCCGACAATGGCTGCCTGAACCTTTGGCAAATATTGCGGCAACAAAAAGACAAAACAAAACAACCAGGGCTCTCGAGACTTCTCTTGTGTGATGAGCTCTGCTAAAAAAAAAAGAGATTTGAAGCAAAATTAACTCTGCAGTTATTGTTGGGACTTTGCTCCCAGTTCCAATAAAGGAAAGGATTCGGCAAACCCGAGTGTCTTTGTTTAAGCAGCGTGTTTTTCTCCTGACCTCCTCAACCCAGCTATCTGGCACTCCAGGCAACAAACAGCCCTGGAAGCTCTCAGGGCTGTCTGTTGTGGAAGCAAACTTTCTCTTCTCACCAGACTTACAAAGACGTGAGCAAGACCTTTAAAAATTATACAGATGACTGAATAAACAACTCAAATAAACCCTCTTCTTAAACTAAAAAATAATTAATTCACAGGGTTGCGTTAGTTTCAGGCGTATAGCAAAGTAATTCAGTTACACACGCATAAGAATCTATTTACTCAGATTCTTTTGCCTTATAGATTATACCAAAACACTGAGTAGAGTCCCCTGTGCTTTGCAGGAGGTCTTTACTGTTCATCCTCTTCATATAAAGCCGTGTGTGTTCACCAGCCCCAAGCTCCTGGTTTGGCCTGCTCCCTCTCCCTTTGGTAGCTGTTAGTTTGTTTCTGTCTGGGGTAAGCCCTCTTACTTGAGTACCTGTTTGTGAGCATTTCTGGGCATCTTTCTGTGTCTTCATAAAGGTCCTGAACACGTGGAGCATTTACACGTCGGCCTTACTTAGAGAATTAATGATTGCATGTCTCGTTGAGCTGGAGGAGCAGTGCTTTCCGAAGACGGAAATTCACAACCAAACGAAAAGCCTGTTTTTACTTATTTTGGAAGGCAGCTCTGCTGACCGTTCTACCATGAACACCCATTAACCTCTTGTGATTTCAAACTCAAAGCTGAAAACTAAAGAAATTTGGGGGCATGAAGCAGAAGGCCCGGCAGGCCCACAGCTGCCTCCAGGGACTGTGCCCGGGGGTTCCCAGTGGAAGGGTACCCGGGGTTGGGGGTGGGGGGTGGCGGGCTGCAGTCTGTCTGTGCCTGGCTCCGCCCCCCTCTGGGGAAGAAGCTCCAGCTTGGCTGCCAGACCCATCCCAGTGTGGGCCTGGGTTGCAAGGTGAGCCAGGAGCTGGGCCAGGGCTCCCCTCATCTCAGTGACAGGAGGTTCCAGGTGCAGTTCCAGACCTCGAAGGGCAACCGCCCACCCAGACACCCCGCACTCCTCGGCACCCCCGAAGGACGCCTCTGGCCACTGCCCGTGCGCCTCCGAGAGCCTTCACCCCAAGCCAGCTGAAGCTGCAGCCTAACTCTTACCTGAGGGTGTGGCTCAGCCTGCACGAGGGGCTCAAAGCCCTGAGGACCGTTGTGATGATGCTCTGAGTTACCTGTCTCTTGTACTGAAGTCCCCAGCTGCACCTCCCACCTTTGCTGGGACCTGGTCTGATGCCCTGACCATATTCACTGCTCTGCTCTGTAAAGATTCGGCTTGTCCCAGTTCCTCTCATTGCGATCCCATCTCAGGAGCCTCTGAGACGGAGGGGAGGGAGAGGGGGCAGAAGAAAGGGACAAGGGAGGGTGGAGGCCTTGGCAGGGAGGGCAGAGAGGAGAAAAGCAGGGCTCCCGGCAGCAGGGTGTCCACGGCAAGGCAAGTCTCGGGCAGAGAAGGCTCTTACCTGGAGGAGGGCCTGGGGCAAGAACATCTATTTGAGAAAAATTCCCTTAAGCCAAGACCTGGTGGCCAGACAAAGGGGAGTGGAGTCTGACAATCCGGCAAGAGGACAGAGGACGAGGGCCACCCTCCCAGGAAGCTCCCTCCTGTTCCCAAGGCAGGGGGCAGCCGGGCGGACATTTGGCCAGAGGAGCCCAGCAAGGCTGTGAGGCAGGAGGGCCAGGCACAGTTAGCTCAGAAGCATCATATTTAAAACAAATCCAGAGCCAAATCTAAAGACAGAAGAGAATCCACATAGTCCCAGCTGCCTCGGTACACATACCTTCTACAGGTCTCTCTCTTAAAATTTTGATTTTAGGGAAATATATGCTCAGCATCAGGCTTCTCTGGGGACTCCTGCAGGGCAGGAGATGAGGGTTCAATCCTAGAGTCAGGAAGATCCCCGGAGGAGGGCATGGCAGTCCACACCAGCATTGTTGCCTGGAGCGTCCCCCAGACAGAGGAGCCTGGAGGGCTAAGTCCACAGGCCGCAGAGAGTCAGACACAAATGAGCAACCAGTACTTTCACACACATGCTCAGCATGAAAGCAAAAGGCACAGTTTCCAACCCTGAGGAAGAAGCAGCAGCACCTCTGCCTGCAGCTTGAGGGATGATCCGGGCGAGCAGCTGTGGACACAGAGAGCGGTCCAGGGTGAAGCAGAGGGAGGGGGGACACCGGCAGGCTTAGGGGACGTCTGAGATGCTTTCCCGAAACATTGCTTTACCACTTTCTGTTATGGGCTAAATCGGCTTTGATAGGCTTACCTGGGACCCTAGTTCCACGGTTTCACATTATCTTCACGAAAATGTATTCTAAAGTGCTGACAACTAATGTGGGCCCAAACTTGGGGAGGAACCTGTTTGGAAGTGGAGAGCTACTTAACCCCAGACTCCAGCAGGGCTGGGGGAGGGCCCGTCTCCTGACAGCTCCTGGCACCAGCTGCGTCTGTCCCTGGCAGACCGTTTCCTCCGCTGACCAGAGTCTCTAGGGCGGTTCCCCAGCTGGGAGCATCAGGACGGAGCTTGTGCAGGCTACACAGGGCCACTCTGAAAAGACCTGGGCTGGTTCCCATGACCCTCAAAGTTTACCAACAAAGGACAGAAAGCTAACGCCTACAGATGGTTCAAAAAACCTTTTAAGAAAGCCCTAAAGTTAATCCATCTCATAAGGTAGGCCTCAGCTCAGCATGGGTGTTGTGCAGTTTGAAGGAAGAACGCAAGTGTCCAGCCTGTGTGGCCGAGGCCCCCCGGCCTGCAGCGAGGGGCCAGCGCTCCGTCCCCCGTCTGTTATGCAAGGACGCTGCTTCTGCCACTCAGTCGCTCAGCCGTGTCCGACTCTTTGTGGCCCCACGGACCTCAGCACGCCAGGCCTCCCTGTCCTTCACTGTCTCCCCGGAGCTCGCTCAGACTCACGTCCATTGAGCTAGTGGTGCCATCCAGCCATCTCCTCCTCTGTCGTCCCCTTCTCCTTCCACATTCGATCTTTCCCAGCATCAGGGTCTTTTCCAATGAGTCAGTTCTTCGCATCAGGGGCCAAAGTATTGGAGTTTCAGCTTCAGCATCAGTCCTTCCAGTGAACACCGAGGACTGATCTCCTTGCAGTCCAAGGGACTCTCAAGAGTCTTCTCTGACACCACAGCTCAAAAGCATCAGTTTGTCGGCTCGTAGGCTTCTTTATGGCCAACTCACATCGGTACGTGAGTAGTGGAAGTACATGACATTTCTGTAAAACATAATAAAAACAAATCACTGTAACCTACCCAGTGGGGTCTTCTAAGACATACCCCCTCCACCATCCCCTGCTTCTTGTTTGTGGAAAAGCTTCAGTCTCCTATGCCTTTTCCAGGCTGCAAAGAGCAAATTTAATCAGAGAAGAGAGAAGATACAAAACTGGAGGAAACCAGTCAAGCAAAACAAAAATAAGAAAAATTTAGTAATAAAACAAAGTTGAAGACCTCTAGTTCCTCCTCAAAGGCTATAGATAATATCCTGAGCCACGTCGTTGAGCTGTTGTGCAGATACCAAGACCCCCTCCGCACACACACACCAAGATGAAGAAGCTGGCCTCAGGCTGACCACCAGCACTAGACCCCATGATGAAGAATCCTGGCGGCTCCACGGAAAAGAGTCAGCCTACCGAAGCCGAGGATGCAGGAGTCACATCCCTGAGTCGGGAGGGTCCCCTGGAGGAGGACAGGCAGCCCACTCCTGTATTCCTGCCTAGAGAATTCCAAGGACAGGGGAACTGGAGGGCTGCAGTCCATGGGGTCGTAAGGAGTCAGATACGACTGAGTGACTAAGCAAGGACGCAAGCACTATAACCCAGACAGTGGGAACCAGAGGCTGATGATCGAGATTCCTGAGCCATCACCGCATCACCTCACCGTCAATCAGAGAGTTGTGCACGCGCTGGTCAGGCTCCCTGAGTCCCTCTCACAGCTCTGCCTCTAAAACCCCTAGTCTGAAAGCCACCAGGCGCTCGGGTCTTGAGTCTGAGCCCCCGTCCTCCTTGCTTGGCCCTCTGCTGAGCGCCTGCTGTGGATGCTGCCCTTCCCTTCACCACAACCGGTGTGGGTGGACTGGCTTTGCTGCAGACCCAAGTTTGATCCCATAACATTGCTAAAAGGAGAAATAAAAGTAACTTTTGAGATTCAAGCTGACTTTTAAATTATGAGACTCAACAGACATAGCATTACTTGGGAAAATGCTACAAAAGTTTCTAAATTTTCACTCTGTGAGCAGCCCTCTCCTCCCAGTCATGGCCGCCAGTCTCTGGAGCAGACGCTCACAGCGTTGGAGACGGCACGGATTCCGACCCACCTGTAAAACTGGTCCAACGCCTAATGTGCGTGGAACATGATGTGAAACAGGAGTAGCTGGCTTGTTTCCCTTTTGCTGTGGTTCCCAAAGATGGATGTGGGGCTGTGGGCACTTTAGATCTGAAACCCAAGGCTTCAGGGTCCTTTTTTCTTTGAGGAGGATTATTGTTATTCCTGCAAAAAAAAAAAAAAAAAAGAAAGAAAGTTCTAGGACGGTCAGGGAAAGGGAGGAAATGGTTGCTGCTTAAGTCACAGAGCAGGCTTCTGGGGGTGAATCGGGGTGTCCATTCAGTACAGGTGACGGCGACACCTGTCCCCCACCCACGGCCGGTGGGCATGAACCCCGGGGCATGGAGTCACGATTGCGGCAGCCCCGGGACTCCGCAGTTGTCCTGACATCTCGCCAGTGCAGTTTGATGGCGCTTGTCGAGGTTTTGCTAGAGCAGGGGGAGGGAGGCTCTTTCTTCTCTCTCTGCTTGGGCTCTGCTGGTCTTCTGTTTGCCCAGAGCCTACCACGTGCTCCTTCATCTCAACAGAATCTCCAGGGCAGCCTCCTGGCAGGATCGCGAACAATGGTGGGGCTTCTAGAGCCAAGCGGTGCTGTGGAGCTCTCGCGCCCGCTGTGGGCCGTGGGCAGAGCCCGTGTGCCGGGTGACTCGGGCTCCTCACCCGCCCCTTCCTGCTCTGCTGTTCGTGAAGGCATGTGCAGAAGCGACTGGGTTTGCTTTGCAAAGAAAGGACCTACTGGCAGAAGTGACCCTAATTAATGTCATTAAGGCGGAAGTGCTGTGCTCTCCGTGGCCACCAAGCCGGCCCTTGGGGCCAGGAGAAGCCCAGGCTGTAAACAATGTGGGGTCTCCATGGCAACAAGCAGCCAACCTTCAACTTTTCAGAGGAGAAAGCAGGTAATTACCTTCTTCTTTACATTTGTGTGTTTATAACAGCAATAACGCTGCCCCACCCGGGCTGGATGCTCCGGGGACTCATGACCAGCTGGACATTTGCATTCGCTTTTCTCCCTGAAGGGCCTTTGATTTCGCTCCAGGTCTTGAACGCCTCTGGCCACTCGCTAACTGCCAGAAAATGTCCCCCTCCTGGGTCACGGCGGCCACCCCAGGCTTGGCTTTAAAGCAAAGGCAAAGGGGCCGGCCTTGCTGGCAGTGGGGCCCCAGGCGGCCTCTGAGGGCCGCTGTCTCACTCCCACCCCCCGTCTGCTGGTGCAGAGGGATGTGGGCGGAGGAGCTGGGTGGGAGGATGCTTGCGGCGTGGTAAGCTCGTGCGTGTCAGGACCAGTCTGCTTAATGCCTCAGCTCTCAGGCTCCAGCCCTGGGCCTGGTTCTCTGTGTTCCACAAATGGAAACAGCAATATGTCTCTGATGCTTTGTCCATTCATCCCCTGTCCATGCAGGGGTGGGGCCTTATTCACAACACGAGAAACACCGGCCCATCACCAGCGGGGGGCATGAGCGCTGGGAGACGTGGGGCACAGAGATGCATTTGGTCCTCACGTATGGCGCCTGGGCTGGGTGCCAGCCCTCGGGCAGCACTGCGCCCACCAGCAGAAGAGCCGGGAGTGTGACATCATTCTGACTTCAAAAGGCCCCCGTGAGGCTGCTGTCCGCCGCCTGCAGACGACGGAGGGGGCAGTTGAATCCGGCTTGCTGGAGTGCCTCGGGCGCCGGCTTTCACCCCCGTGCCCCCTGAGCCGCCGCGACAGGCGTGGAAGCTGCGCGAGTGGAAGTCGAGGGGTGTGGCGGTCGCTATCATCACTGCCCCCCGTTTCTGCACCGGGGGCTCATCTGCAGCTGAGAGCCCCACCGGCTCGGACCCCTCCATCACAGGTCTCCTGGGAATTCCTCTGGGCCCAGGTTCCAGGGACACAGTTGCCTGCGTTCCTCTGACGAAGGACAGAACCAGTGACGGGGCAGTGGCTGAAGGAGATTTTCTCTCAGCTTGAACTGTGGGCGAGCTTTCTAGTTCTTCATAACTGAGCGACTGAGGATTTCCGTTAACACGAGGCAGCGATGTCCGGGAGTTTCCGTGCTCTGCGTGCCGTCGGGGTCGCACGGGCTGGCTTCACTCGGGTCTGAGTGATGCTCTCCTTTCTCGGGGCCTCTCATCTTCAGGTCGCGCCTGCAGATGCCCCCAGGCTGTCCCCACTGCGCTTCCTGCAGGCCAGCGCTGTGCCAGAGCTGGGGCCCACTCGCCCCTGTGGCTTGACCCCCAGATGAAAGGAGGGCACGGCCACCTTCCTAACTATTCAGAGCCTTTGGCTTTCATTTGTGAAGAGTGTTTTTAGGATTCGTATAGCACGTTCTTTTATTTAAAAGAAAACTTCAGAGAATAACTGAGCAAAAGAACGTGTATCAGGCAGGTTTGCAGCCAAGCAGTGCAGAAAAGCAACTGACCTGGAGAGAATTAAAAAGAACAGAAAGAGGGACAGAGAGCCGGAGGGAGGGGGGGCACAGGGAAAGGGGGAGGGGAAGGGAGGGGAGAGGGGGGGGGAGGAGGGGGGAAGGGGGAGAGAGGGGAGGGGGAGGGGAGGGGAGAGCAGGGGGAGGCAGGGGAGAGGGAGGGGAGGGGGGGAGGGGGGAAGGGAGAGGAGGAGAGGTGAGGAAAGGAGGGGAGGGGGGAGAGGAGGGGGAGGGGGAGGGAGTGGAGGGGGAGGAGAGGGGAGGGGAGGAGGCAGTGGGCATGTGCGGGGCCCTCCAGGGCCAGGGTAGCCCAGGGCACTGGGCACCGGGAGTGAAGAGTTTCTCCATTGAGCTTCAGGAAGAGCCTGAGTCCGGCTCAGGGAGGCACAGCCCCAGCGCCGTCAGGGCCTGACTGGTCAGCACCTGGAAGGCAGGCAGAGCAGAAGGGATGGGGAGCCCCACCCAGCGCCTTGAGAGCCCCAAGCTCCGTCCTGCCACCCAGGCCGACCATGTGGAACGTTCCATGAACGTCAAGGTCAAGTTGGCCCATGGTGTTGGTCATGTCCCTCTCCCCCAAGAGGCGCACGGGGGACCAAGGGAGCCCCTGGTCGGAAGGGGCTTCACTCTGTGCTCCAAGGCCAAGTTTGCCTGTTACTCCAGGTGCTTCTTGATTTTCTACTTTTGCATTCCAGTCCCCTATGATGAAAAGACATCTTTTAGAAAAGGCAGAGGAACCAGAGATCAAATTGCCATTATCCGTTAGATCATCAAAAAGAGAGAGAATTCCAGAAAAACATCTATTTCTGCTTTATTGACTATGCCAAAGCCTTTGACTGTGTGGATCACAATAAACTGTGGAAAATTCTGAAAGAGATGGGAATACCAGACCACCTGACCTGCCTCTTGAGAAATCTGTATGCAAGTCAGGAGGCAACAGTTAGAACTGGACATGGAACAACAGACTGGTTCCAAATAGGAAAAGGAGTACATCAAGGCTGTATATTGTCACCCTGCTTATTTAACTTATATGCAGAGTACATCATGAGAAACGCTGGGCTGGAAGAAGCACAAGCTGGGATCAAGATTGCTGGGAGAAAAATCAATAACCTCAGATATGCAGATGACACCACCCTTATGGCAGAAAGTGAAGAGGAGCTAAAAGCTTCTTGATGAAAGTGAAAGAGGAGAGTTAAAGTTGGCTTAAAACTCAACACTGAGAAAACTAAGATCATGGCATCTGGTCCCATTACTTCATGGCAAATAGATGGGGAAACAGTGGAAACAGTGGCTGACTTTATTTTGGCCCTCCAAAATCACTGCAGATGGTGACTGCAGCCATGAAACTGAAAGATGCTTACTCCTTGGAAGGAAAGTTATGACCAACCTAGACAGCATATTATAAAGCAGAGACATTACTTTGCCAACAAAGGTCCGTCTAGTTATGGCTATGGTTTTTCCAGTGGTCATGTATGAGTGTGAGAGTTTGACTATAAAGAAAGCTGAGTGCTGAAGAATTGATGCTTTTGAACTGTGGTGTTGGAGAAGACTCTTGAGAGTCCCTTGAACTGCAAGGAGATCCAACCAGTCCATTCTAAAGGAGATCAGTCCTGGGTGTTCATTGGAAGGACTGATGCTGAAGCTGAAACTCCAATATTTTGGCCATGTGATGTGAAGAGCTGACTCATTGGAAAAGACCCTGATGCTGGGAAAGACTGAAGGCAGGAGGAGAAGGGGACGACAGAGGATGAGATGGCTGGATGGCATCACCAACTCAGTGGACATGAGTTTGGGTGAACTCTGGGAGCTGGTGATGGACAAGGAGGTCTGGCGTGCTGCAGTCCATGGGGTCGCAAAGAGTCGGACACAACTGAGCGACTGAACTGAACTGAAACATTGATTCTTTCTTCTTATTAAAAATTGAATCTGATTTTTTTTAAATGAAGTAAAAGTTCAAAGAAGGGGAGATTACCTACACCCTGTCCAGAGACAGCCGTTGGCGGGCTTCTTCATATGCGTCTCTGCCTGCACGTTCTCAGCTCCTGATCTTTTGCACTTAAGGCTTCACAGGTGGTGCTCCTGATGAAGAACACTCCTGCCAGTGCGGGAGGCATAAGAGAGGCAGGTTCGATCCTGGGACGGGACGATCCCCTGGAGAAGGGAATGATGCCCACTCCAGTACTCTTGTCTGGAGAATCCTCACGGGCAGAAGAGCCTGGTTACAGTCCGTGGGGCGGCAAAGAGTCCCATGTGACTGCGTGCCTGGGGCGGGCTGTCATGGAAGTCAGCCGCACTCAGCCTCCTGGAGGCTCTGGCCTCTCTCCCCTCTTGGGATAAGGCAGAGGCACCTTGCTTTCACCCCAGCCCCCCGTGCCCACCGTGCCCCTCCTCCACTCCCCAGGTCTTTGCACAGGGGCGCTTCTCCCCATCCCGTTTGTCCCCCTGGAGGACCACTCTCCATCCTCAGCATCTTGGGCTCCAGGGCCAGCCTCAGCTTGAGCTGCTTCTTCTCCAGTGACGTTCCCTCAATCCCGTTTCCCCACCACGGCCAGCCACATGGGTAGGTGGGCCTCCAGACCTTCTGAAGGCTTGGAGTCCCACAGCTGCCTTCTGGGGATATTGCCAAGGTGTTCTGGGTTGTGGTTTCCTGGTGGCTCAGAGGTTAAAGCGTCTGTCTCCAATGCAGGAGACCCGGGTTCGATCCCTGGGTTGGGAAGATCCCTGGAGAAGGAAATGGCAATCCACTCCAGTATTCTTGCCTGGAGAATCCCATGGACGGAGAAGTCCATGGGGTCGCAAAGAGTCGGACACGACTGGGTTGTGCTAATGTCTCTGTAGAAACCTATAGCTCTGAATCTGTGTCTAAAGTCTCCCTTGAGAATGGACTGGGCTCAGCTTGCTGAACATTAAACATCGCCTCCTCCAGGGTGTCCAGCCTTTCTTCCCACAAAGAACCTCCCAGCCAAGCCTTCCCCACTGTCGTCGTGGCCGTGATTTGAGGCCCTGTGCTGAGCACCGCGTGGGGCCTCCTGAGGGGCTGAGTCAGAGGACCTGAGAGGACTCTTGTTTGCTGCTTGGTGTGGGTGATTTCTCACACAACCATCGGTAACCAGTGCAGAGGTCAGCAAGGACAGGACCATGAGCCGTCGGCTCGTTACCTGCGAGAGGGACACCCTGACTCTTCAGGATATTCGTATGAAATACATGCTTGGAGAGACTTATGCTGCATCCAGCAGTGAAATATATGGGAAACCAAGATAATGAAGGAAATTTGATCCGTGAAAAAGGTCAAAGAAATGAGAGTTTCCTTATCCTCAGAAATAGGAGGTGCCGCAACTGAAGTCATCAGGGGACCCTTGTCTGCCCCAGGAGAACAGAGGTCCTCCGCTTCAGTGCCGGATAACTTTTAGAAAAAAAATGCAGCGTTTAGTACCAAAGTATGAAGAAAAATTTCTTTATTCTGAAGAGGGACTAAGGCTTATTGTGAGAACTCCATTTTGATTCTCAAAGTCAGGTTCACTGACGCCTACTTTGAAGCTGCGTAAATAGTGGATGGCTGCCCTGGGGGCTCCGACGGTGAAGGGTCTGCCTGCGGTGCAGGAGGCAAGGGTTCGGCCCCTGAGTCGCGAAGATCCCCTGAGAAGAGAATGGCTACGAATTCCAGTATTCTTGCCTGGAGGATCTATTGGACAGAGGAGCCTGGCGGGCTACAGTCCATGGGGTTGCAAAGAGCTGGACACAACTGAGGGGCTCACACACACACGGACACAAATATGAATACTAACATAAGCCTCGAAAAAGATGGTTGTTTTGAAGTCCCTAACTGGATGGAAAGAAGTAAATTTTTCTTTACACTATGAGCCCTCGCATTCGGCACTGCAGGTAAACTAGAGACACTGAGGGGCAGATGTCTGTGGGCCCACAGAGCCCCCCTGAAGCGGGCAGAGGGCTGCCCCGCGGCTGGGGTGGGTGGAGACGCGATTCTGGAAGGAAAGGACTCTGTCCTCTGCAGCATCTTAAAATCCCGCCTCTGCCCTCGGTCGCGGAGTGGTGCACACTCTGTTCTGCCGGGAGGGCCTGGTGCATCAGGGTGGCCCCTGTCTGGGCTCCCCGGGCCTCCAGTGGCCCAAGCCCCACCCCATCCCAAGAAATGACAGGATTTTGCAGACCCGAGTCCGGAAGTGTCACTTGCGGGACCCACAGTCTCCAAACAGCTTTCTCTCTCTCTCTCCCTCCTCCCAGGCGGTGTTCCCTTCCATGATCAAACACATTTAAGGGGGAAAAGACTCCTGATTTCGCCGCACACACGCTCACGCCCCTAGAACAGGGCCTGCGTCTTGAAATCTGCACTGAAAGAGCGGCTGCTGATGTCTTCCGGCTGCTTCCTAAAATAGTTGCAGAGTCAGTTTGGAGCTTCTTAATTCAAATAATCTAACCCCCAGCAATTACGCTGGCTTCCACGTACCTTGAGAAACAGCGCAGTCACAAACAGCGCCATGGCCGTTCTCTCTTAAACAACTGTTTTCATGAAATCTGAAAATGACTATAATTAATCTCTGTATTTGGAATTTCTGGAACATCCCTAAGTACTTGTCTTCAACACGACTTCTCCAAGAACAGAATGATGGCTTGGTTTGCAAACAAACAGAGAAGGAGGAGACGCAAATGCCGCTCTCCCCCGAGGAACGCAGCAGGCCACGCGGTCTCCTCATCCCTGGCTGCGCTGACATCACACACGCTTGCTCTGTGGACACCCTGCTAGCCCACCCGCCCCCCAGAGATGGTGCGGTCGGACCATCCAGAGCTGCACCTGTGAGCTCCCATCAGACAAAAATAGCACATCTCCACAGCCGGGAAAGCTCTTTGCACCCACACTCATGGGTTTGGGCTCCAGACTTGGCTTTGTTTTTTTTTAATAAATCTCTTTTGAAATTTATTTATTGGCTGTGCTGAGTCTTTGTTGCTGGGCCCGGGCTTTCTCCAGCTGCCGTGAGCGGGGCTTCTGGAACCGTGGTGTTCCGGCTTCTCACTGTGGCGGCTCGCCCGGCAGCACCGCGCGGGTTTCAGTAGCTGCGGCTCCGGTGCTCCAGGTGGGCAAGCTCATTCGTGGTGACACATGGGCTTGGCTGCCCCACGGCATGTGAGATCTTCCCGAGCTGGAGGTCAGACCCGCGCCCCCTGCGCTGCAAGGCGGCTCCGTGACCCCTGGAGCACTGGGGGAAGCCCCAGCTCAGGACTGGAAATGGGGTCACAGCTCTCAGCCTCGGATCCCTCACCTGCAGAGAGGTGCTGACGAGCCCGTGCGAGCCGCGAGGCCGGAGCCTTGGGCTTCGCCTGACGGTCACAGGAGCGCCTTCCCTTCCGGAAGCTCGTGCGGGCCACGCGTCTGCAGCGCGGAGCCCGCCTGTGCCGCCTGCTCTGGCGGCCAGCGCCTCAGCCCGCCCGCGTTCCTCAGTGTCTGGAGCAGCCGTGCCCACACGCCGCCGGCGCTTCTCCAGGGATCCGGCCATCGAGGCGAGGCCGGGAGCCCTTAGCCTGTTCGCAGACGTGTTCATTACTCTCTTCGACCAGTCCTGAAACAGTGTCTTTTTTCTAAAGACTATATTTCAGGGAGGTAAAAGAATACAGCTTTCACAAGCCACGCCAGCCAGTTCCAGAACAGCCTCTGCCCTTGAAGAGGGACCTTCGTTAACTTCCCTCTGGTCTGTGCTGAGTCCGGTGGAAGCAGGGCCTTTGGGCCAGCGGGGAGGCGGGCCCCACGAGGGGCCCCCGCCTGGGGCTCGGGTGCCTCTGCCCTGTCCCAGGAAGCGCCGAGGGGCGACCCTCACCCGCGTGGCCGCGCCCGCCTCCTCGCCTGTCCGCTCTTGAGACCCTCAGCCGTGTCCACCTCGGCTCCCTGTCCCAGCGCTGGGGACACAAGGCCCAAAAAGGACAGGGGACGGAGTAGCTTCCAACTGCAGCGCCCTGCTACCGGTTCTAGCTGAGACCCCCACGCCCCTCCGGGGGCTGGAGGGGAGAGACAGCCCTGCAGAGGGTCCCGGGCTCTGGGCTCCGGCACCCAGCGCCCTGGCGGGAGGAGGGGACGGGGGGTGAGGAGCTGCTTTCCAGCAGCTGAGGGGCTGAGCTTGCTGCCCAAGACCCCCGACAACCCCGAGTCTCAGGCCCAAACTGCCTGTCCTGAAGTGTGTCTCCGAGCACTTGTGCAGCCCCCAGCCCCACGCCCCCGGCGTGGCTGTGCCCGCTGCAGAAGGTGCCAAGGCTTCACTGCTCGTCTGTTACTCTCCACATGCAGATTCAGGGCGTGGGACTTCGCCCCAGTGCAGTGGACGGGGTGAAGGGGGCCAGTCTGTCCTCGGGCCGGGCAGGGCCCCTCCCCAGCCTCTCTGGTCTCGCAGCTGAGGGCCCTGAGCTCGTGGGGTCTCGGGGGGCTCCTCGGCTCCTGAGCCCATTAAGGACCCCGAGGTCGTCCGGCCTCAAGAGCAATCTGGGGACCACAGAGCAGCCTTGGAAAGCCTGACAGCCCTGACTGGGGCTCGCCAGCCCAGCAGGGCTCCCCGGGGGCGAGCGTGAAGCACTCTGAGCCCCGTGTCGCCCCAGGGGCAGCGCGGGCCGGGACCTGAGTGGCATCCGCACTCTGGCGCTGGTCAGGATGATTGCAAGGTGGGGCCCGGCCACGCGGCGGCTCTGAATCGCATCTCCTCTGGGCTGATTGGCAATCAGGCCGCTGAGCCCATGGGCGCAATCAGATCTGAAATCGTCTCCGCCCCGGCCCTCTCCCTGCGGCTGGAGGAGCAGCTGCACAGAGGCAGGCCCTGGGCCAGAGCAGGAGGAAGACGACCAAGGGGAGGGTGGGGGCCGCTGGGGCCGGCTGGCTCGGTGGGAAGGCAGACAGAAGTAACTGAGAGAGGACTTGAAAACTCACACCAAGTCTGAGCTGGGCCCCTGGGCTGCGGTGTCTTTATGCACAGAGCCGCCTTGTCCTTCCACGCGCGGGTCAGGAGGTGGCTGGGGTGTGTCCTCTCCCATCCCACACAGCCGTGACTCGGCCTGGTTCTACCTGTCCTCCCAGGAACCTTGGCCCAGGGATGTGTGGACGGATGTGGCCTGTGGCTAAAGCTCGGGGAAGGCTCCAGGGGAGGCCCCGGAGGCCCCAGCTACAGCCCCGGCCGCCCCAGCTCCCGGGGGCCAGAGGGCTGGAGGGGCGTCCACTCTGGGGCTGCTCTGCATGACCTCCTTCCCGGGCAGCGTGGGGACGTGGCCTCCTTCGTCCCCTCAGGCCTGAGGGTGGAAACAGCCCCCGGGTCACAAGCCCAGGTCCTGCACCTGCAGGCCCCAGCGCCCGCCACCCTGGCTCTTCTCTGGCTGAGGAGCTGCCGGCAGCCTGGATGGCTCCCTGGGGGGTCCTACCTGCTGGGCTCACAGGAGTGAGGGATGAAGGGACGGTCCCCTGCAGGGCTGTTCCCCAAGGAGCACCCACATACCCACACGGGGGCTGTTCCCCTGAGGGGCACCCACGTGTCCATAGCAGGCGGTCCCCTGAGCTCTGCAGCCAGAAGCAAGAAGTCACAGTGGGCGGCTGGCCCCTCTGAAGCCCCAGGCATGCCCTCTGCCCCTCCCCGGACTCTGGCTCCCACTGCCGGCTCTCCCCCACCTCCGCTCACAGGGGCGTCCTTCCCAGCCCTGTCCCGACTGCCCAGCCTCTCCCCTCCTGGTCCTTCTTGCAGCACGAGGCAGAGCACGTTAGGGCCACCGCACCCCAGTCTGAGTGCGTCTCAGCTGGCCGCCTCTGCTGCGATCCTGTTACGGGTCCCGGGGTCGGGACATGCTTCACCCCTCAGCCAGGCTGTTGGGCCAGTGGCCCTTCCCAAAGCCCGGCTCCCAAGGCCGTGGAGCCAGTCAGGGCCCCTGTTTCAGGAGGGCCCTTTGTCTCAGGGGTGCCCCGACCCTCTGCTGTCTCCCTTCCTTTCCCCTCCCTCCTACGAGTCTCTGCGTCCCTGACCACCTCTTGGTCCTGGAAGCAGGGGCAGCGGGCGACCAGCCGGCACACGGCCCCTTCCTCTCGAGGGCCCGCCTTACCACGACCACGGAATTTTTCTTGTTCAGTCACTCAGTCGTGTCGACTCTGCAGCCCACGGGCTGCCGCGTGCCAGGCTTCCCTGACCTTCACTCTCTCCCAGGGTTTGCTCGAACTCATGTCCCTTGAGCTGGTGATGCCAGAGAATCTACCGGTTTTAAATCCATAGGTGTGGACGGCTGGCTGCATATTCAGATCCTCTCTGCTAACTTGGGGGACGTTCACATAACTTCTCATCCCCCAGAATGTGAAGTTCATCACCATTCTGTTTGGTTCTTCCTCATTAATTGGGATCCGTGGATGACAGGCATCTCTTTCTCCTTGTCAAGTTTTTCCCCAAAGGGCGGTGGTGCAGGCAGGGGGGAAATGGTGGGTCCAGGGCCCGCCTGCCTCCACCCCTACCCACCCCACTCTGCTCACAGTTGGCTCATCAGGAAGATGGGGACAACCAGGACCCAGATGGCCCAGTGTGGGCACTTTGGAGAGAGTGGGAAGTGATCCTGGTAAAGCTGGGGTGCCAGCCCGGGGTGGTGGGGTTCGGCTGCCCGCCCTCCTGCATCACTGGCCGGGCGTGTGCGTGGGGGTGTGTGTGCGTGTGACCAACCAGCCCATTTCGCATTCTGTCCTCCCACCAGTTAAATCTGAAGGAAAGAAAATATCACCCTGTATGGACACACGATCTCTACACAAACTAAGTGAAGTGAACGTCGCTCAGTCCTGTCCGAGTTTTCAAGACCCCAGGGACTATAGAGTCCATGGGATTCTCCAGGCCGGAATACTGAAGTGGGTAGCCTTTCCCTTCTCCAGGGGATCTTCCTGACCCAGGAATCGAACCAGGGTCTCCCCGCATTGCAAACGGATTCTTTACCAGGTGAACCATAAGGGAAGCCTGAGAATATTGGAGTGGGTAGTCTATCCCTTCTCCAGGGGATCTTCCTGACCCAGGAATCGACCCAGGGTCTCCCGCATGGCTGGCGGATTACTTCTCAACTGAGCTACGAGGGAAGCCTGTGCAAACTCAGGATGTGACATAATTTTCTCAAAGTGCGCGCCAACCTTTAGGTCCTAGATATCTCAAGGGCCACTTAAACAATATTTAAAGTGGAAATAATTTTCCAGACCAGAGTAAAGCAAGTGCTAAGATTCCAGCTCTGCAGTTTCATCTTTGTTTCTTTAATTCTTTGAAAAATTGACAAGAAACGACATCTATAAATATTTAAGCATCAAGAATGTGTTTGCATCTTTATTTTCAACTTGTAATTAAAAGCTCATCATAATGGGAGAAACATTTTATATTTTATCAGCTTTTCTACTCCAAAAGCTCCTGGGAAGCTACCTTCGCCCCAGAGACCTTGTGCATGTGCAGACCGCTCGCCTTTGGCGCGCAGGCTCCAACGCGCCTGTTCAGCCACCCCTTGCTGCCCCCGTCCTCCCAGGCATCCTCTGTGAGCCGCTGTCCTCAGGCTGATGCCCCCGGGTGCCCTGAGAGCCTGGCTGTGAGCCACAAGCGGGACCTTGCCTCCTGGCATTCCCTCTAAATCCTGACTGCTGTCCCTTCCAGCGCTGCCCCCAGACACGCAATTGCCTGGTCCATTCACTCCCTGCCCCTCATAGCTGTCTTTATCTCAGATCCTTGTCAAGGACAATTTGATTCTCATGGACTTGGGAGCAAGAAAAGCTGTCTGCAACCCCTAACCACCCACAGCCACACACACAGACGCACACACTCCTCGCCTCTCCTCCTGCTCAGAGCCAGCCACTGGGCCCGCCCCGTGCAGAGAATCAGAGACTCAGGTCTCTGTCCCCTGCCTCCAAGGCCACTGGGCTCGGCAGGACTGGCTTCCTTACCCCTCTTCACCTGCCGAGTCTTCCCTCCAGCAGAAGTCAGGGAAGCCCTACCCAAGGCCACTTGCACACCCCCCTTCCTCCTGCTCCTGCCCTGGACGGTGCCTTGCACTCAGCTCCTGAGCAAGTCCCCTCCTCCAGGAGCTTTCCATGGCCCTCCCCACAGCTTCTCCCCGAAGACAGTGCCCCGGGAACCTCCCAACACCTCTGGCCCGAGCACGCTGCTGGGGTCGGGGTCCTAACAGCCACCTCAGTCCCAAGAGCAGACCTGGGTGGTCTTGAGTCCCTGTTTTTCCTGTGGCATTAACTATCTTAAGTTTTGAATGTCTGTATTCTGGACCAGACTCTGATTTACTTTGTGTTTCTATCCCCATTTTGGTAGCTGTTTTTCTAGATCTGGCGGACCTCGCTGCTCTCGGGCCAAGCTCTCAGTTTCCTATCATGACGCAGTCGGGAATTTTTGGGTTTAGGCTGCTGGACTTTCTCCTTGGTTTTATCTCATGGTTTATTGTATGCCTGAGTCAGCGTGTTTGCCTTACAAATGCAATTTAAACCTGAAGATAAAGCCTATCACAGTTAAGGACCCTCAGAATGGCGTTCTAAATGCAGTCAGTTTTAAACGGGATAGCGTCATCTAGTTGTTAGACTAGTCTGTGTCTATTTTTGAAATTTTTAAAATAACAGCCAATCTGTTAACTATATCAAAATTTTATCATATTGAGTATCTTTTGTGTTAATAGGTTATTAAATATATTTTGTGTTAGTAGATTATAATGGTAATGAAAGGACAAGCCACTGACCTTTGATAACAGAATGAGGACAGATAAATGCAACTTCCACTTCCCAAAGTGGCTCAAAGGCTGACTGAGGAGAGCAGCATACTAAAAATCAGAGACTTCACTTTGCCAACAAAGGTCTGTATAGGCAAAGGCATGGCTTTTCCAGTGGTCATGTACAGATGTGAGAGTTGGGCCATAAAGAAAGCTAAGTGCCAAAAGAACTGATGCTTTTGAACTGTGGTGTTGGAGAAGACCCTTGAGAGTCCCTTGGACTGCAAGGAGGTCAAAGCGGTCCATCCTAAACGAAATCAACCCTGAGTATTCATTGAAGGACTGATGCTGAAGCTGAAGCTCCAATACTTTGGCCACCTGATGCGAAGGACTGACTCACTGGAAAAGACCCTGATGCTGGGAAAGACTGAGGGCAGAAGTGGGTGGCAGAGGATGAGATGGTTAGCTCGCATCCCCGACTCACTGGGCACAAGTGTGAGCAAGCTCTGGAAGGCAATGGAGGACAGGGGGAGCCTGGCGTGCCACAGTCCACGGGGCCACCCAGAGTCGGACACGACTTAGTGACTGGACAGCAAACACGTACTGATGTCAGCAGAAGTGGCTTCTGTAGGAAGACCCCAAGAAACTCCTTCTGGTCCTGGCCTCAGGGGCCTCGTCAGTGTCAACAGCAGTGGTCAGGAAGAAAGAAAGAGTGTGTGAAGCTAAGCGGTGAAGAGGCAGGAAGTGGCTCCGACGAGGACCTCAGGGCTTCAGCTTCCAGGACCCTCTCCATCCAAGAGGGAGGCGAGCCACCCAGACCACAGGCCCTGAGTCTGCCACCATTTCGGCCTTTCAGTGAACTGCGTCCTCGAGGAAAAGAACAAAGACTGTCAACAGACGGACAGGTGTGAAAAGCATCACGCCTGGCTTAGAAGTCTAGGAACTTTCGAAATGCCTGCTTTCCCCTAGAAGCTGCCTAACTTGCAAAAACTCTTCACAATTTGCTTACGGCCATATTAAAATCTAGATAAGGGCCCTCATTTACGAGCAGGCACTGTGGCTTGCTTATCTGCTTTGAGACATGTTGTAATAAATAATTTTTTTTGGGTCCATAATGCTTTTTCAATCACTAGTTGACACCAGATCATTTCAACACAAGGGACATATCACACCAGCTCTGTATGAACATTGGCCTAATTTTGTTAATCTTAGATCATTTATCCAGAATATCTTGTCTGCGAATATTTGAAAATGTATAACCATTATAGTCTTTAGGGAGGAAAAAAGGAAAATGGGGAGTGTGGGCGAGAGTGTTGTCTCTAGTTTTTTAACATGAAGAAAACGAAGCCACGCGACACAGATTAAACAAACCGAGGAGCGGACTCCCGGGACCTTCGCCCACACAGACGCCTGGCGCTTCAGCCCGGGGGCCGCAGCTCGAGCTTCTCTGCCTGTTTACCATTTTCTGTTCTCTTACTCTGAGATGATTCCAAAAAGTACCACAAGAGGGGAGCTGACAGGACGTGGCTAAATTCTGAAATCTGGCGGTTTGCTCCTTACAGTTATCTCAGTAAATTTAACGAGAGCAAACGTGAGTCATCTTGAAAATAAGATAAACAGCCTAGCCTATTAAGAAATACACCATCCTACACACCCCAAGTGAGATTACATAAGTTTCTTCAGCACCATTCATGCTAAATTTTCAGTTATTTCCTTGGAAACTTTTTTTTTAAAAAACAGGCAGTCCAGTGAAATAATTTAAATTTCTATCATTTTCTTATTAATGATGCACTAGCCTTGAATAACAGGAATGGCATTTTCTGAGAAATTAATACAGATAATAAACCATTTTAATGAGCTTACCCACAAAGCCTTGATCATTTTGGGTATTCTTAACTGTTTTCTTTCCCCTTAATTAAATTTAATTTAGCCAAAAATGACCTGTAAATAAATGTACAAATAATGAGTAACAGAAGGGTTCCTTTTATGATAGAAACATATTTTTAATTTTGTCCAAAATTATCGATGAGGTACAGTTATTGGCAATGTAGAACCATCTTACATTTTTGCTGAACTGTTTTTTCATTACTTATATAGCCCTCAAGATAAATATGTAAAAACATAATGTGTGTCTAGCAAATATATCGGAGAAGGCAATGGCACCCCACTCCAATACTCTTGCCTGGAAAATCCCATGGATGGCGGAGCCTGGTGGGCTGCAGTCCATGGGGTCGCTAAGAGTCAGACACTGCTGAGCGACATCACTTTCACTTTTCACTTTCATGCATTGGAGAAGGAAATGGCAACCCACTCCAGTGTTCTTGCCTGGAGAATCCCAGGGATGAGGGAGCCTGCTGGGCTGCCATCTATGGAGTCGCACAGAGTCGGACACGACTGAAGTGACTTAGTAGCAGCAGCAGCAAATATATAAGCGTGCAGATGTTTCATGATGCAGTTACGCTGAATTTACTATAAACAATGTTTTTGGGGGTTGTCTTGTCTCTTGCTATCATCAAAAGAGCAAATATACTTTTAAGTTTCATTTCTTTATTTCCAGAACTCTTGTCTCTAAGGTGTTAATGTAAACTATTTTGAAAAATCTTGTTTAAAATTTAAAAAGCTTGCAAATGATTTCTTGTATTCTCCTTGATCAAGGTGTGACTTCACAGATTTTTAAACCTATGGGGCAATCATTAAAAAAAAAAACAACCTGGAGGGGGCAAGAAACACCTTCTGTTCCTTCTTAATAGAAAGCATCTTCCCTGGGTGAGGTCCCGGCTCAGGCCTTCTGCACCGTTGGTTTTGCCTTGGGTTGCAGTGGTGGTGGCTGGTGGTGGCTGGTGGCTGGTGGTGGCTGGTGGTGGCTGGTGGTGGTGACGCCTGGCAGGGTAAAGAGTAAACAGGATAGTGCCAAAAATGCTGACTCTGAAGCTGAAAGTATCGGGAAGGGCTTGCTTCCGCCTATGTAGACATCACCGGATAACCTGCTGCAATTTACATCTAATCCCCACCCAGTGCTCCTAGCACAACCCTCCCAAAGTTACTTGAGAGTTCATTTAAGTTTGCTGACTGAGATCACAATAATTAGACGAGATTACAATTAAAATGGAAAGAAAATGAGTCAGGCAACAAAAGACAAAGTGCGATGCCGCCTCGTCCCCACCGCCAGTTCTCGTGGCAGAAACGATGCTGGGAGGAGGCGCTGTGCCGCAGAGGCAGCTCCCGCGCGGGCGGCTCCGCCTGGCCTCCCCGAGCCGCGGGGCCAGTGTCTGCCTCCATCTCTGCCCGTCCTCTTCCGTGTCCTGAAGGACGCCGCAGAAAGCCAGAGACGCCCTGTAGAAAGACAACGCAAGCCGCCAGCGGCAGCTGAATTAATAGCTATGTTTTTAATGGGTGAAAAGAAGCAAGTGAAACTAATCTCAAGAGCCGAGTTTACCCCTGTATACAAATATAAACATTTCAACATGAAATCAGTATTTTAAAATGAATAGTGAGGTATTCTGCACGCTGCCTTCCAGGCTACATTTTAAAGCTCCATGCGCAGCGTGCACTCAGCACTTCTCCACTTGAACCGGCCACGTGTGAAGTGTTCAGAAGCCACATGACTAAGAGGAAGCCCAGGGAACCATCTTGGGGGAAAGTGAATGTGGACGTGGAGTGCTGGCTCAGGACGGGGGTCTGAGAGCCCAGAAGGGAAGGGGAAGGGCTGCCCGCCCCTCAGCACTGTGCCTGCTGTGTCCACAAGGACTCGCTCACTCCTGCCCTGAGCACAGGGCAGAGCTGCTTGATTTTCCCAGCCACCCCAGAATCAGCAAGTGTGTGTGTGTGTGTGTGTGAGCGACTCACAGGTGAAACAATGCGTGTGTGGTCCTGGGTAGCATGTGCTGTGTGTGAGGGAGGTTCTGGTGCTTGAGAGGGTGGTGGAGTGCACAGCATGTATGGGTGAGTGCATAAAGATGTGCACAGTGAGTGTGAGTGAGCATGTAAGGATGTGCACAGTGAGTGTGTGTAACGATGTGCACAGTGAGTGTATAAGGATGTGCACAGTGAGTGTGTGTGCAAGGATGTGCACAGTGTGTAAGGATTGCACAGTGAGCGTGTGTGCAAGGATGTGCACAGTGTGTGTGTGTGAGCATGGAAGGATGTGCACAGTGAGTGTGTAAGGATGTGCACAGTGTGAGTGAGCATGCAAGGGTGTGCAGTGAGTGTGCAAGGATGTGCACAGTGTGTGAGGATGTGCACAGTGTGAGGGTATGCACAGTGTGTGTAAGGATGTGCACAGTGTGTGTAAGGATGTGCACAGTGAGTGTGAAGGTGTGCAGTGTGTAAGGATGTGCATAGTGTGTGTGAGCGAGCATGTAAGAATGTGCAGTGTGTAAGGATGTGCACAGTGAGTGTGTAAGGATGTGCACAGTGTGTGAGCAAGCATGTAAGGATGTGCACAGTGTGCAAGGATGTGCACAGTGTGCATAACAATGTGCACAGTGAGTGTGTGGTGAGGGTGTGCACAGTGTGTATAAGGATGTGCACAGTATGTGTCAGCAAGCATGTAAGAATGTGCACAGTGAGTGTGTGTAAGGATGTGCACAGTGTGGGTGTAAGGATGTGCACAATGAATGTGGGTATGTAAGGATGTGCACAATGTGTTTGGGTATGTTAGGATGTGCACAACACATAGGTGAGTGTATACAAATGTGCACAGTGTGCATGACTGAATGTGTCACATTGTGGACATGTGTGTGTGTGTAAGGGTGTGCACAGTGTGTGGGTGTTTAAGGATGTGCACAACACATAGATGTGTACAGATGTGCACAGTGTGAGTGAATGTGTCAGGTTGTGGACAGCATGTGTGTGAGTATGTAAGGGTGTGCACAGTGTGGGGGGTGAGTAAGGATGTGCGCAGCATGTGTGAGTGTGAGCCCAGGAGGGAGGCGAGGGCAGAGTCAGGCTCCCCAGCTTCCCAGAGGCTGGGCCACCTCTGCCAGGAAAAGGCCCACCCTGGTCACTCACACCTGACCGAGGCCACGGGCTCCACCCAAGAGGGCCCCTTCAGGCTTTCAGCACTGTATTGGGGTGCCCGAATGAACCAGGCGCTGTCTACACCCTGGAGAGACCCTGGTGAGGGTCCCGGCCTCCCTGGAACTGCAGCATCCTGGGAGCCTCGTGCCTGTAGCCAGGACTTCCAGGTGGGGAGACCCCCAACCTCCAGCCTGCCCAGCTGCACGGGGCCCCTGGAGGGTGCAGGAGGGGCCCGAGGGCTGGTGGGGGAAGTAGGGGGTCCCAGGCATCAAGAGACTTCCAAGTACACCTGCAGGGCAGAGGCCCAATCAGTATTCTGGGAAGAAGGATTCTAGTCCAGTTCCCCACAAGGTGTCCATACTTGGGAGGAGCCCCCACAGTTTCAGGGGTGGGGATCTTGGCCTCTCCTCTCCCCCAACCAAACAAGCTCAGCCTCTAGGGGCATTCCCCCTTGCTTTCCTGTCCTCCATTTGGGTAACTCCCCTTCCAGGCCTCCCAGCTGGTCAGGAGATGGGAAGCACAGTCCTCAGCTGTTGGCTACGAATTGACCTGGTTGCTTTCCACGTGTCAACTGCCTTTTCCTGGGGACTATTTCCAGCCCACGGAGGATGGAGAGGGCAGTGGGCACAGAACTCTGTTAACAGAGGGGCAGGTTAACACTGCCTCCTGAGCTGTGCCTTAAGCAGGCAAAGACGCCTCCCAGGCGCCTTGGGGGCTCCGAGCGTGCAGCCCCGCATGGCCCCCTGCGCCCCGCACTCGCCCCACCTGGGCCGCAGGTAAGCCCAGAGCATCCCTCTGCCATCACGGTTCTAGGAAAAATGAGGTCTCCCTGGAAGATGGGGGCCAGGGGGCATGAGGTGATGGAGAAGGAGGAGCGTTGTTGGTCGAGGGGGGACAGACACACGGGTCCCCGAGACTTGGGTCCTGGGGTTCCCAGAGTGGCCAGCTGTTTGTAGTGGCGCCAAGGGCGCCCCCAAACCCCGTGTAGCCGTCTTGCGGCTTCAGGCCACACCATGGCCCTAATAGGTGTGGTTTTGAGTTCAGTCTGAAGAAAGTAACTTCAGAACCTCCCACGGGTGTTGTCAGGGAAGCTGGAGACTGGCTTCTGTTAAATTCTCTCCACTGGCTATCTTGGCTGCTCCTAGGAATTTTAAGCTTAGAAGCATCACTTAAAGACAATCTGGAAAGGTGGGCATCTCCCAGTCGCCCACGTCCCAGGAAGGCGTTCAGAGCTCAGAGCCCCCAGGATGGGTTTCCTGAGGTCTCCAATTCAGCAGCGGGAGGAAGTGATGGGTCATCAGCCCTTGTCACTTGCCAAACTCCTGCCCCCCACCACCCGCACCCCCTCTGTGAGGCAGAAGGGAGTCTGGAGTTTGCAACTTGTCACACGGAGAAGAGAAACCTTTGCCGAGGAGGCTGCTAATGAATTCGGATTGTATAGTTTTCAAAATCTGATGTTTTGGGATGATGACATTAGTGTGGCAACGGAGGGTCTGGGGCGACAAGTCTGTGCAGCTGCTCCCGCTTTGAGACGCTCCAGACAAAGGGGCCAGTGTTCCCGGCGGCGGCTCCGCGGCGCATTTGCATAGTCTGTTCTGCCTGACTGACCAGCGGGGCTGCCGCGGGGGCCAGCTTTGTTCCCCGATCACTGGGAGATGCCCGGATGACAAGGCTCAGGTGAGAGGCTAAGTGGGCCGGGCCGCCCGCCGCACAAAGAGCAGCCTGGGAAACCCGGCGGGCCGCCGCCCGACCCCAGAGTGGATTTACTTGTTTGCTTTTAAAGACCTCATCAAGTCGCTGGAGGGGAAAGGGAAGGCTTAAGGATTTCAACAGGAATTTACAGTGCCTTATTTGGGGGCAATTTGAGATCCTCCTTTATCCAAAAATCCAGTGATTTTATGGCACTTGGTTTCCTGTATTCTTTCACTCCCAAAATTTAAGAGTTACGCTGTCCGAAGGGAACCAGTTCCAGGCCGTGTGGCCCAAAACTGTCACCAATTGAGACGGAATTTGCTTTTTCCCCCCGGAAGCACCGTTTTGAGGAGTTGAGCTGGTCCCTAGGCCAGCTGCTCGGAGTTGGGGGATCGAATGGTTTGCTTCCAACCGACGGGCCACACCGGCTCCTCCTTCAGAAGTCCACCGTCTACAAGTCACCACGCACAGCGCGGGAGCGCCTCCTTCCCCGTCGGAGCTGCATCTGAACTGACGTTTTGACTTCAGCTCAAAGACAAAAATCCTGGCCACCCAAGTGCCCCCCGGCCCCCCCCACCCCCCCCCCCCCCCACGCCCAGGCCTCAGATGCCTCTGCCTCCGAGGTTCACCCCCACCGGGGAGCGCGGGGGCGGCGGCGCTGGGGCGGGGTCTCAGGGCGCGATGCGCGGGTCCCTGCGGGCGGCCCTCTCGCCTGCCCCCCGTCCTTCCTCTGACCCCCGCACCCCCGCACCGCCCACCCGAGCAGAGCAAGTTCTGCAGCGGGTGCCCTGCGGCCGCACCCGTGGGCACCGAAGTCCGGGCAGCCCGGACCCCAGGCAGTAGCCCGATGGCCGACTCGAGGTCCTGCAGGCTCAGAGGAGGCGCTTCCCTCGTCCCCACCCGCGTTCGTTGCGCATGGCAGCGACGCTCATCTCGGGAATATAACGATTAATCCAGCCGCAGGTTTCCAGATAAGTGATTGTGATGGAGATTGCTGGCGAGAAAATAGACAATTATCCGCTGTTAGCTTTACATAAAGATCGCATTAACTCAAATTAGTTATCAGACAAAAGAGCGTCAGCGCGCGCGCCCGGCCCGCCCGCGCCCTGCCCGCAGGGACCCCCGGGCGCAGCCGGGTCCAGCGCGCTGCCGACGGGTGGAGGGACGCGGTCGCGGGGCGAGGGGGCGCGCACGACGAGGACCCTCGCCCTACGGAGGGGATACAGGGCTGCGCTCTCCCGGACGCCGCGCGGCTCCCCAGGGCCTCCAGCTCTGCCTGCGTTCACCGCCCCCCTCGCGGGCCCTCCTTCCCGCGCGCTCCCCGCCGCGCACCCCTTTCCTCTCTGCCGCCCACGGCCCCGGTTTTGTGTCCTTGCGCGCAGCCGGGGACGTCACATCCTCCGCGCCCCAGAGGGCCGGGACCTCCCTCCCGCCCGCGGAGTCAGAGGAGCTCACCCGACGGGGCGGCCAGGCGACCAGGGCTCCAACACGGTCCTTCCCACCTGACGGTGTCGGGCCGACCTACGCGGGACGGCCGACTCGAGGACTGATGGGGAAGGCGGGCTGGGGGAGAAAGGGCGCCGAGTGACCCTTGGGGCCCAGAGACAATGGCCTGGGGGCGGGGGGCGGCGCGCAGGGACCCGTGGCGCTGGGCTGGGACAGGGAGGGCAGGCGGCCTGGACAGGGGGTGAACAGAGGTTGCAGGCTGCGTCCTGTGTCCCTACTGGTGCCGCCCCAGGCCTGTCCGCGCTCCGACCTCGACTTCGCTGGCGCCGTCGGTGCGAAAGCACAAGCAGGCGGGCGTGCCGCGTCTCTCGGCCTGGCCGCAGGCCCGATGGGGCCCCCACGGCCGCCAGCACGCCCTCGCGGGCCGGCCTCCCGGGCCCCCAGGGTCCCCGGGCCCTGCTGAATAGGGCGGATAATGACCCCTGGTTCCCAAGGCAGGCTTTCTGCTGCCTGGTGCGCTTGATTTGTGTGGTCCAAGCCTTTCCCAGCTTGTCCCATTCTGTCATTGGGATAAGGGGCCCTCGGCTCTGTTTGCACCTGCGTCGCTTTTGGCTCCTTCAGGAATGCGCTGAAGCTTGTAATCAGCTTTGTGAAGCCATTGAGTGCACGGCTGAGTGAAACTTCCAAAGCTCGAGGAGAACCGTCGGCTGAATAGGAGCCAGCATGGGGCTACTCTCCAAGCCTCCGCGCTGCCAAATTCCAGCAGACGCCGCACAATCGCCCCGCGGGCTCCGCTTCCCACACTGAGAGGAGGGAGAAAAGAAAGGCGAAAATCCCAGTCACCCAGGTTGGCCGTTTGTTCCCAGATTAATGGCAAACGGCCTCCCTCCCATCCCCGCCCCCCCAACTTAGCTCACCGACTCAGGGAACATGACCCAGGGGAGCGCAGGTGGTTATTAATAACTGCGCCTCTGATTTCACTCCGGGGCCTGGAGGTTCCCCAGCTCCGGTACCCCAACCCTGAGTGCTCCTGGGCCTGGCCTGGCATCTGTGGGCTCTTGGTTGGAGCGGGGGCCCTGGATAGGGCCCTACACAGCAGGAAACAAAATCAACACCCCGGCCTGCTTTTCTCCAGGCCCCTTGATCTGCCCAGCGGGACCCCAGTCCCTGGGGTGGGGATGTGAGGGGCTCTGCAAGGGAGGAGGGTTCAGGGAGGCAGAACTGCCCCAACATCGGAGCAGGGAAGATGGTTTTATTTCCCGGGCAGACGGCAGGCCCGGAGCCGGGCAGCCTGCAGCTGGGGCTGCCACGGTGGCTGTGCTCGAGGCTCTGGGGGACCCCTGTCCTCCAAGCAACTGGGCCTACTGAGAGCCCAGAGCCTCAGAAGAGGCCTCCCCAGGCCGGCCCAGACGCCTGGTCCCTCTCTCCCCACGAGGCACCCGGCCAGCTCTCTCCGAGAAAGGAATGCCTGGGCAGCGAGCATGAGGCCAACCCGCGTTCCTCAGCGTCCGCACCCGCAGTGTCCCTCCAGTCGGCTGGCCAGACAGGCCTCGGCTCTGTGTGGCTCTGCGTTAGGACGGGGCCGGCTCCCAGAAACACTCTTTGCCTGAACACCGTCCTCTCCCTGCCTCTGGACTCTGAGCCTGGAAGGGGGGTTCTGGAACACAGGGTCCTTTCTCCCCATCCCGCCGAGGCCCTTGCAGACGCCACCTGCGGAAGCCCAGGGCCGCAGTCTCACACCAGCTGGGGGTGCTTCAGCTAAGAATTCTTCTGCCCACAGTCTGCAAGGGCGCGGGCACCGTTTTAGATTCCATCTGGATTCCGCTCCTTCACGGAAGGGGGAGCCACAGCGCTGTAGCGTTTGCTCCTGCCGCCACACCTTGTTTGTGTGGGTGCACCCCACCGCCTGACTGCGGCTCTGGGCGAGGGATGGTCCCTGGTGGGTTGGGGGCCTGAAAGGCCTCCCTAAGCACAGGGATGTGTGAGCAGGAGGAGGGGCGAGTGAGCTCCTGGGATGCTCCAGGACGGGCCTTGTTGCTCTTCGGAGACACGGAGGGACAAGAACGCTCCCACTTATATAAGCCAACGTGTCAAGGGGCGTAAGAAGCTACAGTGTGTCAGCGAGGACCCAGAAGAGGGGCCGATGGTGAAACAGGACGTGTGAGCTGTTCTCAGAGGGGCCGAGCGACCGCCGGGACAATGAGAAAACTAGTGAAGCTCTGTCCTGCTTTCAAACACGCCGGATCGTCTAAGAGCAGATATCCTCCTCTCCCTCCCGCCCCGAACCCCCAAGTGATCCAGGATGGAAGGGACGGGCTCTCCGGGCCGAGGGCTGGCACAGCCCTGTGTAGCCTCGGAGCCACCCCGAGTCCGTGCCGCTCTTCCTGGACATTTCAACTTTCAAGTTGGATGTAGCTTTCAGCAGCGTTTCTCTCTGAACCGTCCCCGGAAAGAGTCGGAGGCTACGCAGTAATTCAGAAATTAGTGAAATTTTATTCTTGGTGGGGCGTTGGATTAAGAGGCTGGGAGAGTGTGGCGCGAGGCAACGTGTAATTGCATGATAAGGCTCTCACGAGGAATTTATTGGCCAAGTTGCTGTTTCTATTCCTCCCTAATCTCGTTGAGCACATTCATTCTCTGCAATCTGTCTCCATAATCTTCTGCGGAGAACGGCAGCCAATAGAAGCACGCATGTTTGGAGAGGAGAGGAAATATGCAGGAGCGTGATAAACTGATGCTAATTATCCGTATTTAGGACACCGAGTGCAGAAGATCAAGGTTTACAACAACGAACCAGAGCCAATGGTGATCGCTTCCTGGTGCAGAATATGTTGGAGGCAACCAGATAAGGGTTTCACGGGCAGGAGAGATTTATTGGTCAAAGGGTTCACCTTCCACTTTCCCACTTTTATATAGCAGTAAATTATTTAGGCTAAATTCACCAGAACATTACTCTTTTATTTGGCTGGGCGCCACGACTTGCTCTTTCTTTGTGGCCTTTCAATGCAAATCCGTGTAGTGTAACATCAGCTGATAAGGGACACATAATTGAAGTCATAGGTAATTCCCTTTAAATCGGACATAGAGGACGCTGAGGTAATGTGCCCAGGAAGACTGAGACGCGAGGAGAGCAGAGGGCTGCACGCGGAGTAGCGCCAACCCGCCAAGAACACGTGAACGTGGCCCCTCCCTGTGTGCCCAGGGGCCTGGGCCAGCACGCTTGTGCACACAGCTGGTGCTGGAGCACAGAGGCCATGTGTCAGCTGTTCCTGTCTGGAACCCTTGTCATTTAAAAAGTTTAACAATCGAAACAAACTCCTTCTCTTCTCTCTAAGGTCCCCACACCACCTCGAACTGACCTGATGTTTCACACTGGGTCCCAGGCCTCCCGAAGACTTGCTCTGGGGAAAGGTGCAGAAAGACTTCAGGCTGGAACCGTTGCCCAGCACGCTGTGGGCTCAGCGGGAGCGATTTTCCTGCATTACAGTAATTGCCTTGTAAAGGTTCCAGGAAGCGCATACAAGGGGAGCTGGAGTATTCTGATACACACTTGTGGGCTCATCTTGAAACCTGGAATATTCACCAAATCCCATTCAGTGGCACCCACTTTGATTTTTCTGTTTCACTCATCGTCAAGCATCTGCTTGGGTACCAACTGGAAAACTGGTCCCCTTCCTTCATCCCTTGAGAGTCTTCTTGAGTTTTCAGTAGGAGCCTTTGCAGTTGGGTTGACCACCTCTGGTGCAAGGCAATAGGACTCCTCTGTCAAATGCGTATTGTGATATAGTGAGAACCAGCTATTTTAAATACAAGACCTTTTAGAATAAAGAGAGCCATGCTGAAGTTTGGGTGTGTAACTTGTAATCCCTCTGTAAGGAAGTATCATGGAAGACTAGACGATCCTTGATGTGACTTTTCTTCAGCCCAGACCACGTGGACAAGAAATTATCCACAGGTTACGAACACATACGTGCGCCTTTTTCTTTTCACCCAGACTGAGATGCCTTTGACAGTGAGACGCATCTTCATTTCACTTGCCGCCATGCGTGAGAAAAATGCTGCCACTTATAATTGTGAGCTGTCACCAAGGGTAATGGTGCACTTAGAGTCCAAAGATGATACAACTAGAAACGTGTGTCTCAGAACCAAGGAAATGCAGTGTGCACAGTTGCCAGTCGACTCATGAATGTGTACCATTTTGCCCAAAATTTTAAAGAAAATTATTCGTTATTCTATAGAAATTGACTTTGCTAAAAATGAACAGATGAGTTAATATGTAGTCAACAAAGGCAGCAGCTACTCTCCAGTTGTACGTGGTTTAAAAATGTAGCATCAACACAGTTATCCACTCAATTCACCAGAAAACAAAAAAGAGAGAGAAAAGACAAAGATTCTCTCATCAGTAATACTCTAGCCATTGAGGCTAAAGGTGTAAGTTGCTGGCATGTCTGGAACTATTACCTAGACTTCAGAAAGAACCCCAGTTCTTCAGTTTATTTGGTGCATTGAGATTCCCTGCAAAAATCAATGTGTCTTCCCATACGGACATGTCCTGCCAGAGTAAAGTAATGGACATGTCCTGCCAGAGTAAAGTAATGGACTGAGGCCAGCGTCGTTACTGGCTGGGGTGCGGTTCTGAAGACTTCACCTGGAGAGGCTGTTCCCCAGGGCCTGCTTTTGCCCCCCGAATTACAGAGTGGTCACCAAGGCGACGGAAGAGGGCCTACACTGCCGCGTGCTTCCCCGTCCTCACCGCCCTTCTCCCCTCACTGACGACCATTCCAGCTACAGAATTAGCCATTACAATGAAAATAGGATTAAACTCAGACACAGACCACCATGTCTAAGATAACCAATACAATGCAAGGAATCAGTTAAACTGTGTATCAGTTGAAGCTAATTTTCCAAATTTAACTTCTTTTTAAGATGAAATTCAGTTTTTTTTTCTTAAATTTGTCTGTGTTCCTATATTTGGACAGTGGCAAATCCTGCCTCTCCCTCCTCCCCCACCAACAGTGGACCTCGGCAGAATGTGGAAGAGGAAAACAGTGGGCAAGTTACCCAAACAACAGGCCAAGGATTCTCAACGTGGCTGCGCCCTTCTGGGATGAGCGGGGTGTGTGTGTGTGTGTGTGTGTGTGTGTGTGTGTGTGTGTGCGCCCCACAGACATGTGCCTCGCAGGTAAGGGAGCAAAGGCGGAGGAGGGCGGGGGGGCGCCAGGGAGAAGGGCGTAGAAGCTGGAGGTGGAGGTGCTACATGCTTGGGATGGTGTCTCTGTGAACCAAGATGGGCTTGGTTTTTCCTCTGAGCTCAGGATGACAACAGAGCTGTGAATGTGTCTCCGAGCCCAGCTCCCACTCTTGGTGGAAAAAGTGAGTGGCTAGCTTGGTGTGTGGCTGTGGCCTCGGCCCTTACTCCTCTCTGCAGAACCTGCCCCCACCCCGAATCAGCTGACGTCAAATACACACTCAGCGCCTGCAAGCTTCAAGAGGCTCCGCCGTCCTAGTCACCTAGTTGCCACTGACTCTTCCAGTAAAGCGGAAGATGCTTCCTGTGTGCGTCTTCCCGAGTCACACTCCTGGAACACTTTCCCGGGGGTGTTGCAGCCCGTTCACAACGGTCTCTGAGCTGGATTCTTATCTGTGGGTAGGACACACCGAGGTATCTGAAATAAACACAGAACTCCAATCACTGTTTGCCTGTGACTGGTTAGCAAGATGATTACAAGATACTGTAAATGCACTTGGCATGTGGAAACATCCTTTCAGCTCCAACGACTTCAAATAGCTCTTAGTAAAACAAATAAACAGAGTAATGGTGGGATTTGTTTGGAATTATTCATTATGAGACGACCCAAACCATGACGCTTCTAATCACGTCTTAATTTTCTTGGTAGGATCAAAAGGGTTTTCATATCTTGACACGTTCCTCTCCCTGGGCCCGCAGCAGCGGCTCTCGGTTCTGCGGCTCTCGGAGGTGATGGAATGTTGGGGGTCTTCTGTGGATCATGCATGGTTTGCTCTGGTTTCTACACAGTAAAACTGAAATAAATGCCCAGGCTGACTGTCCTAGATTATCATCTATGAGTTGATGTGTTAAATGAGCCCATTGCTTTAAAGGTTATAAATGACAAGATTTTTACTATTAGGAGTAATTTATAGCTATTTCCTGTTTGACAGGACAGATTCTCATGGAGAAGTCCAAATTTGTCTGCTTGACATACATTTAACACTTTCCCCTTCTCCAAATTCTAGCGGGTACTAACTACTGTTTTCCTAGGTGTCAATTTGCACCTGTGGGGTCTCCCTCTTGAGGCTTCTGTCCCTGGTCTCCCTCCAGATGGCTGCCTGCTTTCAGCAGCTAATGTGGGTGATTACCGCATATTTACTGCAATTTATAAAAATCACAGGAAATGACATTTTTATTAGTCGCTGACTCCACCAACTGCAAATGGATGTTATGCATACAAATCCATTTAAAAACTGTTCTTCCAAAGTCAAAAGCTCTTTCTAGTCCCTAATTCTGTGAAACGGCCACACCGCCTTCTGCTTCCCGTGGGTGGGACCCCAGAGGAGCACAGACCTCAGCTTATTTTCCAGTGCCGGCACCGTCTGTGCCGGGGCTGGAACACAGGCCAGGGGTGTGCCCTCCGCGACAGAGATGAAGATCCAGAAACGCCAGGACCTCAGCCCGAGGAGGCGGGGAAGGGCAGATGAGCGTGGAGGCTCGGGACTCCGCTGCCGCCCTCAGCATCGCTTCCGGCCGCAGTGAGGATGACTTCCTGTTTGTGGCCAGCATCACGCAGTGTGTGTGTCTTTGCAGCCGGAACTGGTTCTGGCCAGAGATGAAACCTAACAGAATCCTGCCTTCCTGGTTCCTCCCTCCAGCCCCGAGAATGCCTTGCTCACCTGAGAACGGAGGGCGTGCCACTGAATCTTAAAGGCGGAAGAGGAATTGTCTGTGTTGAAGCAGAGTCTGCAATGCAGAGAGTTTACCATCAGCCGAGGCAGGGACTGTGAAAGAGGAATCTGGGTTGAAAAACTGCCAGTTTATTTAGCATAAAGTAGAGAATATCTGAATGGCACCCCCACTCCAGCACTCTTGCCTGGAAAATACCATGGATGGAGGAGCCTGGTGGGCTGCAGTCCATGCGGTCGCTAAGAATCGGACACGACTGAACGACTTCCCTTTCACTTTTCACTTTCATGCATTGGAGAAGGAAATGGCAACCCACTCCAGTGTTCTTGCCCGGAGAATCCCGGGGACGGGGGAGCCTGGTGGGCTTCCGTCTATGGGGTCGCACAGAGTCGGACACAACTGAAGCAACTTAGCAGCAGCAGCAGCAGCAGGGAATATCTGAGGGGCAGAAGAAAAGAAGATGGGGGCATTGCTGGGTACTCCCCTAAAGCATCTCGAACACACAAAGCATCGCCGTCCTCCAGGCAGTCAGACACGGGGGACGTTCGGTCACTCGGGAAGCATCATGTGCAGCTCTTATGGGGACACGTGAGTTGGGATCAGAGTGGTGGCCCACAGCACACAGCTGATGGGAAGGTCAAGGGAAGGGACGTCCTGAGAAGGGGGAACAGGACGAGGCTGTCACCGGGCCAACAGGGCCTCCCAGCTAGCAGATGGGAAGAGGCAGTGGGCAGGTCAGAGGTAGGGCTGGGGTCCCGTCTAGAAGCCGAGAAGTGGAGCCAGGGCAGCGTTCTGGAGGGAAGAGGCGGCAGCTAGAAGGCTGCAGAGAGGTGCTCACGGTGCCCGAACGTCCCGTGTGCTGAGCGGAGGGTTGCTGTCCGCGCTGAGGACCCAGGTGGGAGGGGGGCGGGGAGCAGACACCACCACCCGCCCCAGAGGGGGAGCGGGCAGGCCCCCGAGAGGGGCTGGACACCACACCGGGGACGTGGGGAGCAGCAAGCACAGTGCCGACCACCGCCTTCCCTAAACGGCCGGGCAGGCGCCGGACGCTGCTGCTCTTGCCCTCGCCGCCCTGTCCTGTCTAAGAATCCGCTGCCCTCTTTGGAGCTGGAAACCATACAGCCTTGGCATCTGGACCCAGGCTGGGCGGACTCGCCAGTGTGGCTTTAGCCGCTGTTGTCCAGAGTGGCTAGGCTGGGAGGAAGGGACCGCAGAGCCGCGAGGAGGGGCCGCTGTGACCTCGGACTGGGAGAGGGTAAGGTTTACCCTCCCAGGAGGTGACTGACCCAGGGCCCTGCGCTTGCCACCGGCTAGAGAGCTTCCCCAGGTGCTGCCACGCGTGTTTACAAACAGGAAATGAGGGCTCAGAGCGCACCGCTGACACACGGGGACGCTCACATCCCAGCGCACACCCGGCGACCTTGATGCTCCCAGCCGCCCACCCTGGCCCCTCAGTGGGACTCGCGGGGCAGGAGGGACAGGAGGGACGCGGGGGAGGCACGCCAAGGGCCACGCAGCGGGGAGGCAGGGTATTTAAGACATTTAAGCTCCCATGGGCAGCCCTGCTTCACAGGAGCCCCGAGGGGCGCGCTGGGCCTGGGGGCCTGACGCCGGGGCTACTGTTGCTCAGTGTTTCCTCTCCCAGCTGCATCAGACTCTGTGACCCGTGGATTGCCAGGCTCCTCTGTCCATGGGATTTCCCAGGCAAGGATACCAGAGTGGGCTGCCATTCCCTGCTCCAGAGGATCTTTCCGATGGGGAAGCTGCAGGATAAAAAATCTCCCCACTTTTTTTTTAACTTCAAGAAATCAATTGTAAGAGGAGAGAAGAGTTGAAGCAGAATCTAGAAATTAAGAGGCTTAAGAGACATACCAACTAATTAAAAGTATGAACCTATCTGAATTCTGATTGAAAAAATAAATTTAAAAGCTAACGCTTATGGATGCTTGCAGATTTGAACACTGATGGGATATTTGATGACCCTGACGTGCTGATTTTCTCCAGTGCAAGCATGGTGTTATGATTATACATGGAGAAAAAGATCTTCTACTTCAGAAGCACAAGCTGAAACACTCACAGATGACGCCACATGATTTCTAGGGTTCGCCGCAAGCAGTGCAGCGATGGAAAGTGCTTGGGGCTAAACGGGGTGACGGGTACGTGAGCTTCTACACATCATTCGCTTTTATGTATGTCCCAAGTCCTCCATGATAAAAGGTTAAAACTAAGATTTAAGATTGCCGGGGAAATAACTTGTATTGAAATGCAACTATCAGAATATATTTTAAAAATATTGTGTGATACAGTAATAATTTTCCTCCATAATGCACTGTCACAAGTTCTGTGGCAGGTCCAAAGGCGACTGCAATTTCAAAATGGTTGGGAGCATAAATGATATTTTGAAATGTAATATTTGCAACAAGCGTACTGGGACATGAAAATACTGATTATTCCCGTTGGTGAGGAAGTTGTCGGGGACGTTACTGCTCCTGTGGCGTGTGGGCTACTGAGATGCTGGCTTTCAGTTAAAGGGTAACAGAAATAAAGGTGACTATTTTTAAGTTCAGGGGACATTCTGAGTGCTCTTCATGGGGTTTGTGGACCCTAGGGTAGCTTGACAGACCTCAGGGTAGCTCAGTGGACCCCAGGAGAGCTCCGTGGACCCCGGGAGAGCTCGGGGCCCTGGAGCCGTGACCCCGAGAGGCTCGGTGGGCCCCGGGAGAGCTCGGTGGACCCCGGGAGAGCTCGGAGGACCCCGGGAGAGCTCAGTGGACCCCGGGAGAGCTCGGTGGGCCCCGGGAGAGCTCGGTGGACCCCGGGAGAGCTCAGTGGGCCCTGGGAGAGCTCGGTGGGCCCCGGGAGAGCTCAGAGGACACCAGGAGAGCCCGGTGGGCCCCGGGAGAGCTCGGTGGGCCCCAGGTTAGCGGCCATGTTCTCAAGGTGTGGGGGTGTTCTGGGGTGGACGCCGTGCTTTGCTCTTTGTTCTAGAGAGACAGGCCATGTCTGGTGGGGGATTGGAACACATTTTACATCCTGGCTCTTAGCTGTTTGACACACTCATGGATCTGTCCTGGCTTCCTCTTCTAGGACCCACGGGGAATGGCGCATTCAGAGACAAGCTGGGAATCCCAGCATTTCTCTCTGATGGAAAAATGGCCAAGTTGATACCCCACATTCATTGTACCACTTAGGCATCATCTGTAGTGACAGAGAACCAGATTCCTAAGACGTTAGAATAAATAGAGGCCTTAAGGGAACTTCCCTGGTGGGTGCGATGCATAAGCCTTTGCCTTCCGATGCAGGGGTGCAGGTTTGATCCCTGGCCAGGGAGCCAAGATCCCATGTGCCTTGTGGCCAGCAAAGCAGCACATAAGATGGAGCCTGTCCTCTGTTGGGCAGCAGCAGAGACGCAGACACGAAGCGCAGGCTCGGGGACTCCGCGAGGGAGGAGAGGGTGGGAGGAACCGAGAGAGGCATGGAATCATTTACATTACCATGCGAAAAACAGGTGGCTGGTGGGAATGCGCCGTGTGACTCAGGGAGCTCGACCCAGTACTCTGAGGGGACCGAGAGGGGTGGCCTGGGGTGGGAGGTGGGAGGGGGGCTCCAAGAGGGAGGGGACGTATATGCCCATGGGTATTCATGTTGATGGACGGCAGAAATCAGCACAATATTGTAAAGCAATTATCCTCCAATAAAAAATTTGCCAAAAAAAAAAACCCAGAAACAATATTGTAACAAGTTCAATAAAGACTTTAAAAAAAAAGGCCTTTGGGAGGATATACCGCCTCTGCAGCCGGGAGGTGACGCTCAAACAGAACAGCCACTGGTCTGTCGCCTCCGGGACCTGCCCGCTTCACGGGGCCCTAGTGTCTCAGGAACGTTTCCCACCAGCCTCCCCTAAAGAAACACTTCACTGCTTCTGTTTATTAAGCAGTTAGGTTCAACTTGAAATATTTTATGTGCTAACAACTCTGTAGTTGATTGAAAAAGTAATAGACGTCAGCTGAAGGAACAAAGCAATATTTTAATTACATTCTTAAATGACTATCCTGCATTACTAAAGGCAAGTGTGTCTGCTATTGGAATCAGATTTTGCTGCCAACACCTTCATGTTCAACACTAATTTTTATGTGGGACTTTGATTTTTTTATAAAGTAGTTTTCATTTGCTAATCATTAGTTTATTATTTCTTTATTTTACCTTGGTGTATTTCTTCCAACATCAAGTGACACTGTGTTACCCAACACTGAGCTTGGAGCACAGAGTTTTCCAGTTGGACTGTGAGCCCCGTGGCCCCTTCTGCTGGCCTGTTTTAAGGCTCTTTGTAGGCAATTGTGAGTGCTTCTCTAGAAAAATGAAAGGTTTCCAGAAGCAGGAAAACGATAGATAACTGATATTTGGATATTCCTGCAATGAAACACTCAAGTTTCAGGCTATAATAAAGCCTGCCAGCTATCACATAGCGACTCCCAAAGCTTCCAAGCAACGGTTTGAAGACTCACTGTTAAATATTAACAGACAAAAAGACAACTAGACTTCTGTGGAAAACCTCCAACAGGAAAGACTGAGTCCAAAACTAACAGGCAAAGGGGACTCAGAAAGAACAGAAGGTACTGGGGGTCAATAAAAAGCATTTTTTAAAAATCACAAAGGAGATATGCATGAAAAAAATCAGCATTTCAAGAACTGACGCTTTGGAGCTGCAGTGCTGGAGAACTCACGAGAGTCCCTTGGACAGGGAGAAAACCAAGCCAGTCCATCCTAAAATAATTCAGCCCTGAATATTCGCTGGAAAGACTGATGGTGCAGCTGCAGCTTCAACACTTTCACCACCTGATTCAAAGAGCTGACTCACTAGAAAGCCTGATGCTGGGAAAGACTGGGGGCCAACTCACTAGAAAGCCTGATGCTGGGAAAGACTGGGGGCAGCAGGAGAAGGGGGCGACAGAGGGTGAGACGGCTGGACGGCATCACGGACTCGATGCACATGAGTCTGAGCAAGCTCTGAGAGATACTAAAGGACAGGGGAGCCTGATGTGCTGAAGTCCCTGGAGTCACAAAGAGTCGGACACGACTTAGCGACTGAACAGCAACAGCAGCAATACATATCTAGATGGAAACTCAGAGAGCAGTATAAATCTTGGAATATAAAAAGATGATTCCTGGAAAAACAGTGGAAGAAGTGAAAGATAAATACGGGAAACTCTTCAAGAAATCGGAGCCTAAAAAGAAGGTGGGAGGATAGAGAATAAAAGGAAAAAAATTATACAGAGTCAGAGGGTGATGGAGATGTGCTTTCTAACTGATGGGAGCTCCAGAAAGAGAGGACAGAGGAAGTAGAGAGAAAAAGCTTCAAAAATTAATAAAATTTTCAGAATTGAAGGGTATGTCATTTGAGATGGAGAGAGTACAACAAACAGACCAAGAAGTCTTACATAAGGCGCATCTTCCCGTGGCTTCAAGAAGCAGAGAGAGACACAGTCAAAAAATGACTCACAGAGGGAGACTAAGAAAAACAAGCAAACAAATAAAAACAGGTCAAAGAGAAAGGATCTAGAATCCAGCAGAATGGGCTTAATCCCTGCCTGGGTCGGGAAGATCCCCTGGAGAAGGGAATGGCCACCCACTCCAGGATTCTTGCCTGGAGAAGCCCATGGACGGAGGAGCCTGTGGGCTACAGAGCATGTGGCCGCAGAGAGCTGGACACGAGGCAGTAAGAGAGCTTTCCCTAAAATCAAGACTAAGACGAGAATGTCGCTCTCCTAGCTTCTCTTCAGTATTGTACTGGAGGTTCTGGCCAGTAAAACAAGACAAGGAAAAAGAGATGGCCTAGATTAGAATGGAAGAAAAAAATCTTTACTTGCTGGTAGTAACATTGTCTTTGTCAAAAATCTAGAAGTTGCAAAATGAACCTACCGTAACTTATAAGAAATTTATCAAAGTTAAAAATTCAAGGCCCAAATTAAAAAACATTGGTATTTTTCTATCAGAAAATGAAATAAGAAAAGCACTACTACGTACAGTAACAGCGAAATGTCGAACAGTTTGGGAGAAAAATGACCAGAGATATACAAGATCTGTGCATGAAAAGGAAACATTGCTTTCAAAAGTCAGAGATTTAAATGAATGGAGAGCTATAACAAGGCAGTGACTTGGAAGAATCAGTATCATTAAGACATCAAGTCCCTCAAAATTCAAAGGGTGTTGAAAAGCCAAAACAATCTTGAAAAGAATGAGAAAGTAGGAGAATTTACACTGTTTTTGAGGCTTACTTTAGAACGGTAGTAGCCAACACTGTGTGGTATCGGCAAGACGATGAGCCGATAAATCGATGTATCAGAATAAGGAGTCCGAAGACAGATCCAAACACACATTGCTAATTGATTGTCAACAGAGGTACCAAAGCAATTTAATGGAAAGAATAATCTTTTCAAAAAATGAAATTATTAGAACAATTGAGCAGCCACATGCAGAAAGCATTAACCTCTGCCTCATACACACATGAGTCAGTGCAGACGCCTCACTGACCTAAGGGTGGGAGGTAGAGCTCTGGAAGGTAGGGGATTGTTCAACAGGTCTCTCTTGATGCTGGAAATATTTTTGTATTTCCCAAGATAATAACCACACATAACTACGAAGCATTTGAAATTGGCTACTGTGATTGAGAAACAAATTTTAAAAAATTTAATTTTACATGTTGTAATGTGGTGATGAACAGGGAGACTTGGCATGCTGCCATTCATGGGGCCGCAAAGAGTCCGACACGACTGAGCGACTGAACTGAACTGAATGTTAAATGTACCACATGTAGGTAGGGGCTATTTCATGGGGCAACACATTTCCAAAGAAATTCTAAGAGAAAATCTTAATGACCTTGAATTTGGCAAAAAATAAAATAAAATACACCAGAAAAGGCATGACCTATGTGAAGGAAAATACAACACAGAATGCATAAATAAGAAAGAAAACTGGAATCAGTAAACCAAGCTTCATGACAATGTAAAACCTTTCTTCTTCAAATGACATTGTTAAGAAGATGAAAAGGTGAGCTATAGACAGAAAATATTTGCAAATGTTTTAACAGACATTTCTCCAAAGAAGATACGTAGAGGGATGGCTAATAAGCACGCAAAAGTCTGCTCGAGGGGGTTCGTCGTTAGGGAAAAGCAAGTTAAAGCCACACGGGTCCTCGCACACAGCCAGGCGCAGCTAACAGCAGAAATCGAGTGTTGATACGGAGAAACTGGAGCTCTCACACGTGCTCAGTTCAGTTCAGCGCAGTGCGGTGCAGCCGCTCAGTCGTGTCCGACTCTGCGACCCCATGAATCGCAGCACGCCAGGCCTCCCTGTCCAGCCAGTGGGGATGAAATGCAGTGACGCACTCTGAAAGAGGCTTTGCAATTTCTTAAAAACTTAACCCACTCCAGTATTCTTGCCTGGAGGGTCCCCATGAACACGGGAGCCTGGCGGCTACAGTCCACGGGGTCACAGAGTTGGATGCGCCTGAGTGACTAAGCACAGCGCCAAACAGCAGCCACTCCATGCCTAGGGATTCACCCAGGAGAAACGAGCATATGTTCACCCAAAGACTTGTACACAATGAAACGGCAGCCCACTCCAGTGTTCTTGCCTGGAGAATCCCAGGGACGGGGGAGCCTGGGGGGCTGCCGTCTATGGGGTCACACGGAGTCGGACACGCCTGACGTGACGCAGCAGCAGCGGCAGCACGAGCCAGAAACGCAAGCAGATGCCCTTCACGCGGTGGACAGACGGCAGCTCATCCGCCCAGCAGGACCCCAGCTCAGCGACGGAAGGCAGGCCCGCAGACCACTGGAACATGGGTGGGTCTCGGGCGATTATGCCGGCAGACAGGACAGGCAGCGGGGAGTGCATTTACGTAAAATTCTAGAAAACGCAGACAGATAATGACAACTGAACTGATAAAGGCAGATGGCTAATTACCGGTGAGGAGAGAGAGCAGGAGCGAGGGCTGGGCACCTTGCGGAAGGCAGGCGGTACCACCTTGTGGCAGGTGTGGCGGGCGTGTTCACTCTCACGCTGTGGCAGCTGTGGCCGGGCGTGTTCACTCTCACGCTGTGGCAGCTGTGGCCGGGCGTGTTCACTCTCACACTGTGGCAGCTGTTGCCTGGGTCTGTTTACTGGTCAAAAGGAATCATGTTGTACACTTTACATATGTGTAGTTCCTTGTATCCCAAGTAGCCCTCAGGAGACTGTAAAGAAAGCAAGCAGTGTGGGCTATTCAAAGGCAACAGAGTAGGACGGAGAGCAGAATCTTAAAGGAAGATGATTTTAGAGTCCTTTAACCAGCTAAACGGCCACTCCAGTGTCCAGAACAAGGGGGTAAGTCAGCACGAGGGGCAACATAGGACCCAGAGGGTGAAAGAGCCCCTGGAAGGAAGGTGAAGGGAGACGATGGCGACTACAGGCCTCCCTAGAGCAGTCACCTGCTGCAGGCAGGGGACAGAGGGCCTCGGCAGGAGCGGCGGGAGGAAGAGGCTGAGCTCATACGTTCCTGATGTGCTTAATCTTGCAAAACATAGTATCGAGGGCGCTTACCATAGTGATGCTGAGCCTGGCGAGAACTTGTAATGAGAACAGAGAAACCAAGTGTTAAAGAATAAGTGCTCTCACAAAACAAGACTGCTAAAACTTCAGGGGAAACACAGTTTTGAAAGAAAGGAAATATAATCACAGTTTCCCACTGTCTCAGCCACGACTAGTCCTTCCACGAATGGACAGCGGGGTATGCTGAATATTGGTCTACCAGAAACAACGGTATACCTACGTGGGGAAAAAAAGGGCTGGGGAAGAATGCAAAGAAGGTGAAAGCTTTATAGTGTCTAGTGAGTAAGTTCCAAATAAATAATCCCCCAAATTAATAAAGAATAAGATATACAAAAATAGAACCCAGAACTATGGAGATAAACCGTGGGGGAAAACAGACAAAAGTCTTATAACAAGTTGCTGCTGTGTGCCTGAAACAAGGGTTATTTCCTAATGAACTTTATAACAGGGCTTGCCTTAGAAAAGGATTCAACAGAAGGATGGAGAGAGTAACACAATCAGTGGTTTCCAGGGCTGGCGGCAGGGGTGATGAGTAGGAGTACAGTGTGGGCGGGCGGGCAGGACGCTGTAGAGGAGGGGGCGTGGCACATGACTTCGTCCAAAACCGCAGTCGATGCAGAACAGCCAGAGTCAGGCGACGGTAGAATGCCACCCGGGCGGCGGCCGGTCAGTGGAGGCTCATCCACCGAGATAAGTGTACCCTCTGGTGGGCACGCTGATGGAGGAGGGCTGGGCACGGCGGGGGAGGGAGTCATCTCTACACTTTACACTCGGTATCGCTGTGAGCCTAAAACCACTCTAAAGATAAAGTCTATTAGAAATAATCCCATGCATTATATGAGAATCTGTCAGCTCTGGATTTCGATTCTGAATTTTCTGTTCCTCAGGGATATGCCCTTTGGTAGCTAGCTTAACCTTTCAGATTCTTAATCTGTATCAAGGGGAAATAGCTATACTTCTATCTGGAGAAGGAAATGGCAATCCACTTCAGCATTCTTGCCCGGAGAATCCCTTGGACAGAGGAGCCTGGTGGGCTACAGTCCATGGGGTCACACAGACTCGGACACGACTGAGCGACTGAGCACGGCTGTACTTCTAAATTGGAGATGCAGTGAGGATTAAATGGGATTATATATGCGAACTTTCCTAGTGATTAACCTCTTTACATGTTGCATTCTTCAAAGACGTGAAGATGGTCTGCAAAGATGCATTTAATAAAGCAAGACAACGTGAATTACGAATAAATAAAGCTGAGGCCGCGTCCGGCACCTGCGCGTTGCTCACTGCGCCGTTTCCGGGCGGAGCAGCGCGTCTGCCTGCGCGCCAGGCGCCGCCTCCGCGCGGCTCCGCGCGCGCGCCCTCGGTGTGCCGCAGCTGCGGCAGCGCTTTGGCGCGGATGCTTAGTCCAGGGGCTCTTGCTTGGCTGCATCAGGAGGTGCTGTCACAGACAGCTTGAGGGGGAGACCTGCACAGAGAGCGTGGAGAGCCCGCAGAAGGCCACACCCTTCAGTCTCCCGGACGCCAGGGCCCTCGAGCCCGCAGCGCTCCCCCGGCCAGAACGCTGGCTGGGCCGTGGTCCAAAGAGCAGACGTTTCGGCCGGAATGGAACGGCGCCCCCAAGAAGGGTGTCCTCTCCACCGCATGGAACCTTGACTTGGAAATACGGCCTCTAGACCACCAAGATGGGGTGTCAGGGTGGGCCCGTGTGTGCGGTCCTTATAAAGGGCGATCACGGAGGGTGCTCCCCCGGCCAAACGTGAGCGTGAGCGTCGCTCCGTCGTGTCTGACTCTTTGCGGCCCCATGGACTGTCCGCTCGGGACCAGACCAGAATGTCCTTCCGCCAAGGACGCCCGCGGGTCCTCCCTCCAGCCTCGGGAGGGAAAAGCCCGGCCGCTCCTCCGCCTCTGGCTTCCAGCCTCCAGGCCCAAGGCAGCACCTTGGTGCTGCTGGAAACCCTGCCGCCGGCGGCCCTGGCCGCCTGCAGCGGGCGCTCAGCACTCGAGCGGGTGACCGAGAACCCTCTCCCGTCCAGGCGTCTGCACTGCAGCCTCACGGGGCACCTCTCTGAGCTGGGGTCGGGGGTCTCCTTGTCAGCTCGCTTTAACGCATCCGCCTTTCCAAGGTGACCTCTCTCTGACCCCCTCTGCTTTTGGTCCCCTGTTGGCGGCCGGGTAACCCCTTATTCCCAATATTTTTCTCAGTGCTCCCTGTATTTCTTGGTCTGAATTATGGTTTCCACTTGTTCCCACACTGTAGTCACCATCATGAATACACCCATCCAGTTCAAAAGAAGTGAAAGTCGCTCAGTCCTGTCTGACTCTTTGCAACCCCATGGACTACACGGTCCATGGAATTCTCCCGGCCAGAATACTGGAGGGGGTTGCCACTCCCTTCTCCAAGGGGTCTTCACAACCCAGGATAGAACCAGGGTCTCCCGCATTGTAGGCGGATTCTTTACTGTCTGAGCCACAGAAGAAGCTCACGATACTGGAGCGGGTACCCTATACTTTCTCCAGGGGATCTTCCTGGCCCAGGAATGGAACTGGGGTTTCCCACACTGCAGATTCTTCACCAGCTGAGCCACCAGGGAAGCCCCATCCAGCTCAGAGGCAATCATATAACCACATAATCAGAGAGCCGGCCGGCCTCCAGGCCAAGGGCAGCGCAGGAGTGTCTCCACAGGGAGCCTCAGTGCCCTCGTGTTCGTGCCCGGAGCCGCTCCACACACCGTGGGTCCCAGGCCAGCTGCCCTCCCTCATTGCTGCCCGGAGCTTGTCTTGGTCCTTCTCAGCTTCCTCAACAAGACAAAACAAAAACAAGCAAGATAAATTTTGAAATAATAAAAAGCCTTAGGAGAAGGTAGTTTTCTGTGCAAAATTGAGAGACGTCTCCTCCTATTCATGGATACTGAGTAAGCGTGTAAGATAAAAATAACCCCTGACAAAGTAAAAAGGTGACCAAATGTTTTGATTTCAGAGTCAGGGTAATAACTCACACTGGCGCCCTCTGCTCTTGGAGCTGCCGCCTTCCCAGGCAGCACTGACCGAGCCGGGCCTGCCTTGTCACGTGTGGCAGAGCCATGGCGGCTGGCACGGGGATTCCAGGCAGCCGTGCTCCTGTTCGCTGCCCACTGCAGCCAGGACTAGAGACGTTTCTTCAGCATGAGGTTTACAAAGAGAAGAGAAAGTCTGCACTAAAAAGAAAACGTTAAGGCTCCTCCCGCTGGTCCTAGACGGCGCGGCCCCACCAGCCCTGACTCCGGCTCTGCGAAGGGGTCCAGTGCAGTGAACAGCTACTGGCCCCACGAGGTGCCTGAACTGTGCTGATATTTGAAATAAAACATCCAGAGCAAACAAATCAAGCGGGACCTGGAGCCCGTTCGCCAGGAGGCTGGGGGCTGCTGCAGGTCAGCTCACGCCGGTCTCTGGCCCGGGGCCCATCTGGGAAGGTGCTCTAGTGAAAGCAGGCCTTCACCCCACGGATCTGCAGGTGGTCCAGGCTCCACAGAGGCTTCACAGGCAAGGCTGGGCACTGACCCCATTTTGCTTGTTGCGTTTTTAAAAAATCCTTAAGTGGAGACTTTACTTAAAATGTTGTAAATGTGCTATTTTCCTCAAACCTAATTTAATGTAATCATAACTATTTCACATTCATTTAAAACTTAAGCTGTTTAAATTTATATTGAACTTGTAGCTTATAGATTGATTTAAATTATCTATTTTTAATGCAAATGCATGATTACATTCGAGCTGTGACTTTTAAAGACAATTTTGGTTTTCTGCAAATAGTTGCTACAGGTGATGTATTTATTTTAGATAATAAAGTATGGTTTAATTATTTGAAGGCTTTCATGTAATTGCCTTTAGTAAGTGTATAACTTCATTCATTATCCAAATCTTGTCATCAATATTTTAAATTTGAGAATATATTTCTTGTAGTAATTTTGGTTTGAAAGACTAAAATAAATTATCTGCTTTTTTAAATGAGAAGAAAGGTTTTACATTAATATCTTACTCAATTAACATAACCAGATTTTAATCCATGCAACTCAGAGAGAGTTAGAGATGGTGAACTACTGATTGAAGGCAGGAGAAGGGGGCGACAGGATGAGATGGTTGGATGGCGTCACCAACTCAATGGACATGAGTGTGAGTAAACTCCAGGAGTTGGTGATGGACAGGGGAGGCCTGGCGTGCTGCGGTCCATGTAGTCACAAAGAGCCGGACACGACTGAGCGACTGAACTGAATCTACTGACATGTAGACTCACAGGCAAGGACTTCCTAAAACATGCTTTCCAGCTTTTTGTTTATTTTCATTGTAAATGTTCCCAGCACTAGGATTTCTACCAACTTTTAATTTTTTCAATTAAAAACCCTCTCTCTCTCTCTGTCTGGCTGCCTCGGGTCTTGCCTGCGGCCTGCAGGGTCTTCGTTTTGCTGCTGGACCCTCAGGCTGTGGCCCTCCACGCCCAGTAGCCGCAGCAGCCTGGCCTAGCTGCCCGCTGCCTGTGGCATCTCAGTTGCCCGACCAGGGACTGAACCTGCATCCCCTGAGCTGCCAAGTGGATTCTTAACCACCGGACCACAGGGGAGCCCTTCGCTTTTTCAAATAGGTGCCTAGTCCACTGGCTCTGACCATGGGCGAGACTGCTCTAAGAGTCGCCTGAATTTACTTCTCCATCTCATTTCATCAGCTGTGACTTAAACGTTTCTGTTCAGCCTCCCCTCTTTCTTCTCTTCCTTCCTTCCCCCTTCCTTCTCTCCTCATGCCTTCCCTTTCCCTGTCTTTCTTTCTTTGTTCAGGATCTTCTTTTCTCTGTGCAAGCTGCATGGTGACGGAATGTCTATGGTTCTGGGTGTGTAGTGTATGAGGTGCACTCACGTAGTCACAGTAGCTGCAGTGATGTTATTACTAATATGCAATGATGATCAAAACAAGAGAGTTTAAGAAACTCTCCCCTGCCTACTGTGCACAGGGGCCTGATTGTCTGCACTGACATCTTATCCATTAAAATGATGAACGATTTAGATAGCAAAGACACTGTCATCGTCTCCAAAAGGCTACAGTTAAGATGCACAGGTTATCAGATTTTTGAATGATGCCCTGAGTCCTGAAATTAGCTAAAAACCCTATTGGAACTCTTGTATTATCAAGACAGTTTTGACTCTATAGAACATTTTCTCTCATTATATCCTATTTAAAAATTTATTTTCCCACATGCTACTCAAGTAAACACAAATTTCTTCCCTTACCACACCTTACTCTAGATCTGAATCTATAAATATGAGGAAGGCTATCCTTCTTATGATCCGCAGGAACAGTCACATGCATCACACAGAGCTGTGTCGTTTCCAGACAGAGCCGTGCTGGTACACAGTAGCTGTCATTCTATTTGCACGACCTCTTCCTTTCAAAGTTACTGAAAGTACTTAATGTATCAAGGTTTTTTGAAAAACAAGATATCCCCATTTTACAGACAATAGCTAAGTATTATATTATTATGCCTACAGTTATTATATATTCAACAAAACCCATTTATTCAACCTCACCTGTGCTATTAAATGCTCTTCTCCCACTTTCAAATATTAAAACAATGCTCAACTATTTATGTGTTTTGGCGCATACTGCATTAACAGGCTGTGCAGACCTGGTCTGTGTAAATACAAATTAGTTTGGTAAAGTTAGAGCTCGATAACAGCACAAAATAGGACTTTGCTGAGTCTGTTTAATCGCCCATTCTTTACAACAAAAATGTGTGGGGGGGCCTGCCTCCTGCGTCTGCCTGATTGCCCTCCAGGAGAGGCCCGGTGTGTCCTCAGGCAGTCGGAACGGCCAGTCCAAAAACGGAAAATAAAGCCAGTAAATTGGTCAGTCCTCTCTACTTGCAAGATTTTGATAATCCAGCTTAAATTTTTCTTCTCCTGCTAGTTTTTTTTTTTTTTTTCAAAATCAGTGAGGGTACCTTATAAACAATAAATTGCTCCTCGAATTTAAGTGACCTAAACAGAGTCCTGGCCTTCCCTGGTGGCTCAGCTGGTAAGGAGTCTGCCTGCCATGCAGGAGACCCAGGTTCCATCCCTGGATCGGGAAGATCCCCTGAGGAGGGCGTGGCAGCCCACCCGTGTTCTTCACCTGTGTTCTTGCCTGGAGAGTCCCATGGACAGAGGAGCCTGGTGGGCTACAGCCCATGGGGTCGCAAAGAGCCCCACGACGGAGCAACTCACACACACACGGTCTGAACAGCTGTTCACCACACATGTGCCGGGGCCTGTGTTGTGTCCTGGGTCTCCTGAGTCCTGCGGGACCTGCTCAGCATCCCTGGGGGTGCCGAGGAGCAGGCTGGGCCTGGGTCCTCCTGGACCTTGGAGGCGTCCTGCGCTGGGGACTGGTCTGAACCCCTGCCTCAGCAACAAGCTCCCCCAGCGTCCATGCCTCTGGATGTGAGAGGCCCTGCCGCGTGAACCTCTGCGGCTAACTTGCGCCGACTCCGAGGCAACGTGGGCGGCTGCCGCTGTACAAGGTCGTGATCAGACCCACTCTGCTCAAAGTCGTTGCAGCTTCATCTGTGCAGAGAGACGGTGCATGCCCCATGGGAGGGCCCCACGAGCAGAGCAGCCCAGGGCGTCCCAGCTTCCAGCCCAGCTCCTGCTTCTTCTGAAGGACCCTCCCTGAGCCCCCCACCGCCTGTCCGCCAGTAATGCCCCTCAGGGTCACACTCCCTCATGTACCATCAGGCTCAGCGGCCAGTGAGGCCAGCGAGTCGAGCACCGCACTGCCAGCGCCTGCAAACAGGCCACGCACACGACAGGCACCCCGAGGGCAACCCGGGCCCACCATCGGTGTGTGACAGCGTCTGCTGGGCAGGTGAGCCAGTGACGTGATGCTCAGGTACCTCTCAGAGGAAATCAGCAGTAACACCGTGAGGGTGGGGACAGAGACCGGTTTGTATAATTCTCACTGTTTGCCACCCAGGCCACCCCCCACCAACTGAGGTCACAGTCCTCCACTTTGTCCCTGCCTGACTGGACACAGGCTTAGCTGGCGAAGCTCCGTTCACTGAGAGGCTACTGTTTCCTGGGCAGAGCAGACACTCAGATCATGAAGCATTAATGCCCATCTGAGGTGGGTGTGACCATGAGAAGATGGGCTCGCCAGTGAAGACGTTAACTGAGGACATGCCAGCAGACTCACCTTCGGTCCAGATCCCACATCCTTCCCCATCCTGGTAGTGGACAAGGTCGGCAGAGATTAGAAACGGTACAGAGAGCACCTCCACTCACATGGACGCGTCCTGTCACCACACAGGTGCGTCGCTGCTCCCTGGGGTGAAACGCAAGTGGCCCCAGTTCCTACAGGGATAAACATCACCCTTCAGTGCAGTGTCTCACACCAAGAACAAAGCTCCTGCTCTTCCCTCCGTGTGGGCATTCCTGGTGACTTCCTGCCCAAGTCCGGGCTCTCCCATGTGCCTAAATGTCCCCCTAGAGTTTGGGTGACTGAAAAGCGTGAGGTTTCACATCCTTTCCCAGGTTCGAAACCTGTCCACCTGGGCTCCTCTCGCTCTGTTGCTTAGAAATAGAGAGAGAAGTTGGCCTCTGCTCGGAATGTCTCTGGGCTGCCCTCCATAAGTGCTCCGTACCTGTGAGGCTCTGTGCACTGCGCGGCCTGGTGTTCCTTCTGGGAAGCCTGGCGTCAGTCTTTTCCAGGCTAAGACTCTCATCCCCGTTTCTTCGAGCACGCTGGGCCATTGCTACCACTAGATACGGTCTCTACTTATCATTTCCGGGGTGCAGACAGAGAACAATGTCTGGGTGATCACTCTTGTCAGCCTCCCCCGCCCATTGTCAAGCCCAGCCTGACATTCCTCCGCACTCTCACAATATTTCCCCATTGGGAACACGCCTGACATTGCAATTTCTCAAAACTGCAGCTCTGCGGTGAATGCCTAATTCCTGAAACTGCAAAATCTAACAAAAGCTGATTTTTTCCACTGATTTGACTGGCTGACTATTTCGAGGCTTTGCATGTGATGCCCTGCTGTTCTTCACAAACAGCATCTTTAATGCCCCACACGGCTGTTCTGAAGGGGCTGCGGCCAATTAAGTCCTTGCAGCGGCGGCCTGCGGACGCTCAGAATTGCTCTCAGTGTCCGGCGTTTCTGCTACAGATGCATTTTCCCCAGAGGCTGTGTGGAGCAACTTGGGAGCAGGAACCCGGTCCTTGCTGTGAGCCAGGAACCCATTCACCTGAGTCCAGCGTTAGCCAGGACGGCTGTGCAAACACGTCAGCTCCCCGGGAGTCATTTGCTCCCGGCGGTTTTAACACGGCTTTTCTCTCCCCTCTCTCTCTGGGGTTGGTATTTTCACATTTAAAGACGAAAAGCCAATTTAGAAGAAAATATGGCAGTTCTGTTTAGTTTTCACTATCAAAACAGATGATCTTTTTCTATCTTTGGATGTATCGGAAGTCTGGGTTCCTGATCCATTTTTCATAGTTGGAGGCGCTCTTCGCACTGTAACCGCGGCGCGAACCCCCTGACTAGTGAGGAGTACAGTCTGTCCTCCTCTCTCCTTCTCCCTGACCCTCACCCGCCCCCCCACCCGTCACCGAAAACTGCACTTTTCCCGACTTTTCAGATGAGCCTCACTGATCTCACTCCCTGGTGAGCCCCGCGGGCTTACAATCCAGATCAGCGCTCCATTCCTCCACCCTGGTGGAGGACCGCGTCCAGTCACAAACAGCCTGAACGTATTCCAAGCATCCTCCATGCTGTTGCGCTGAACGCGCGCGCGCGCGCACACACACACACACACACACACACACACACACACACACACACACACACCAGGGTTAGGGTCAAACAGCCTGAATGCAGTCCAAGCATGCCCCCTCCATGCTGCTGCGCGCCACACGCGCGCGCGCGCCACACACACCCCCCCACACACACACACCCAGGGTTTGCAGGAACCCAGGCCCATTGCGCCTCGGGTGAAAAACGGAGAGGCTGGCCGGCCAACCGAGGGCCGGGTCGTTGGTTGTAGTTTCTTCTGGAAAAAGAACGGCCGGGCAGGACAGAGCCTCGCGGGCTTGTCCCCAGCGAGCGGAGACAGATGCTCCGGTTACGGAGAAGGATCCTGAAGGACGAGTCCTCGGCGCGGGCCTCGGCGCGCTCGGCCGCCTGCGGGCCCCCGGGTACCCCTGCCGCCTCCGCGCGCGGCCCGGCCTCCCCGCCCCCAACTTGTTGCGGCCGAGCGCGGGGCCGCCCGTTCCGCTCGCTGATTGTAAAAGGGTTTGACTCGCCGCTGACCCCGGGTCAGGACTTTCTCTCTGCTAATCCCGCTCTCTTTAAACACAAAACACTCTGCCCTCTTCCCTCGCATCAGTCGTCTTAATCCCCCGCGGGCTGACACCCCGCGCGGCCCCCCGGCCCGGACCGCTCCCCGCGGGGCCCTGCCCGCGCCGAGCCCGCAGGGACGCAGGCGGAGGGGACGGGGCACCGGCCTTCGAGGCACCTGCCAACCCGACCCGGACCCCGGGGAGCGTCCCGGGCCCGGCCGCGGGGGAGGCGGGACGGGCCCGTGGAAACAAAGGCGAGGAGGCCTGAGCGCGGAGAAGGAGCTCGGAGGAGCCGGAGCCCGAGGGGAGGTAGAGGAGAGGGAGGGGCGGAGAGAGGCCTCGGGACGCGGAGGGGCGCCGCGGCTGCGGGGGCGGGAGAGAGCCCGGAGCGGCGGGGGCGGGAGATCGCCCGCGGCGGAGGGCGACGTCGGGGAGCCGAGGCGCGGCCGCCCCCGCCCGGAGGGCACCGGGCCCCGCCCGCCGCCCGCCGCCGACGCTGCCCGGCTCCCGGGGGCGCGCAGCTGGAGAGGAAGGGCGGGGTGAGCGGCGGGGGCGGAGGGAGGGATCTCCGCGCCCCCCGCGGGGCCTCGCCTTCGGGCTGGGGTGGGCGGACCCCGAGCTGTGGGCGAGGGTGAGGGGTCCCAAGGCCCCTCCTGCCGGGCTCGGCCTCCGCGCCGCCCGCCCGCCGGCCCTCGCGCGGTCCCCTCGCCGCCCCGACCCTGGCGGGCTGCGGGGCGGGGGCCAGGGCCCAGCTCCTCGGCTCCCTCGCCCCGGAGGCCCGCGGCCCCCGCTCCTCCTCCCCTTCTCCTCCTCCCTCCCCGGCCGGGCCTTTCACTCCCGCCAAATAGCCGCGCTGGAAAAAGCCGCGCCAAGGCCAAGGCTGCTTTTCACTTGAAGTTTCCAAGGAATCAAACCTATTATTACGTTCAGCCGCCGATGTTTTTGGAGCCTCTGTCCCGAGGGTCGGGCTGCAGAAGCGGGGTGGGGGTGGGGCGCGGGCCGTGGGTGGGAACCGGGGCCCGTGACGGCCCCGGAGCGGTTTCCCAATTAACTGGATCTTTTCGGAGAAGAAATCCGCGTGGCCCAGTCTTTGTCGGGAAAGTGAAACGCCTGAAGACGCGTGTGATCTGCTCCTAAAGGCGGGACTTGACCAGACCCACCAGTCCTGCGTCTGCAGATCGCGCGCTCTGCCCGCTACCAGTTTGGAAGTCATTTCACCAGCTACGGTGGGCTTCTCTGACGGGGGGAGCGGGGAGGAGGAGGAGGGCCAAAGTCTCAACCATGACAACAAGAGAGCCCCATGAGGTTAAAAAAAAAAGGTGCGGGTGGGGGTGTAAAGAAACGAGGGGAAAATGTCTCCAGCAAGCAAGCCCTGCTAGCCTGGGCCTGAGAAGCCAGCGGTGCGCACAGGCCGGCTCCCGAGCTCGCGCGTCGTCCAGGCACGAAGGTGCGCAAACTTTGCATAAGACCACCAGAGTCCTGTCTGCAGTGTCCACACGGCTTTCACAGAAGCGGGAGTGAGCCACAGAAGGACCCCACCCCCGGAGTGCCGGCTGCACGTGGACGAGGCCGTGGCAGAACCACGATGGCCACGCCGTGTTCGTGAACAGGGTCAGGCGCCTTGGCAGGAGCGCAGTTCACGGTTGAGCAAGGTCCTCCCGGGCCTTGTGGAATATTCTCCCCACGATCTGAAGTCGAAGAAACACTGCTGGAGCGATAAGACCTGAATCCTGAAACGTGAATCTTGGCTAATTTCTACCCGCCCCCGCCCCCCCACGTTGTTTTAAATGGAATCATTAAAGAATTATTTGCTTTTCTCCTCGTTGTTCAACAAAACAGAACTGCTGAATTTCAAGAATTCCTGTTTCCAGATCTTCCGGGGTTCTAACAGCAGTGGCTGGGCCACCTGGCATTGACTATTTCTGCCCGCTTGGTATGAGGCCCACAGGGAAAGTGCCACGCTGTAAGTCCACCTACCAGGGGACGACAGACAGCTTTGCCAGGAGCCCTGGCTAAACTTTCTGTGGTCAGTGTATCCCATATTACTAACACTGTTGTGCCAATAGTCCAGCAAAGATACAAATGTGTCTATATGTGAACACAGCCCCAGCTCTGTCTGCCCCTTAGCAGGTGCAGGGAGATGTTGCAAAAAAAAGCCAGGCGAAGTCCACTGAACTCTGGACATTTCAGAGCAGATGAGGCCTGTGCCTTCCACCGCTTAGGGAGTCCACAGAGCATCACAGAATTTCTCAAAGTGTCTCCCAGAGTAGACTGTGTGTGGCATTTATTTTCAGATTGTCTCACTATCTAAGATGCTGCTCTGCCCAGCAGTCCCAATGTATCCAAACACATCAAATTGCTAAAGCAAAAAAGAAAAAAAAAAAAAAGAGAGAGAGAGAGAGAGAAAAGAAAAAGAGGGAGACTTGATTATCTTGTTAGAAAGAAGCAACTGCTATAGCTCTTGAAATTTCTGCAATCACCTTAAGGAATGAGTGGTTGAAGCAAAATTATCAAAGTGACTAAAAAAATTACACGTCAATTGCCAGGTGAGCATTTTACCTGAAGCTATTTTATAGTGCAGGCTGACCGTGGTTCTCATCAACCTGCCGGCACAGGGCCACGTTTGGATGGACAGTCTATGCTCATTCCAGGACCAAAAAAAACCAAAAAAGTTGAGAAAAATGAGGGGCTGGTGAAATCAATGTATTTCGATCTGACCGAAGGCTTTGTTCTTTTCAAAATTTAATTTTCATCTTTATGCTGTGACTAATGTCAAAACGTATTTGCTACAGTATAACTTTCAAATGCAATGTTTAATGCTGTCAGATTACTTGAAGACAAACTTTTACAGAAAACTTTAAAATCCAGAAAAAACTGCAATGTACCAATAAACACCTAGAAAAAATATAATTAAAAAATTAAAGCATCAAACAACCTCAGATCTCATCAGGAATAATAAACACCGCATTTTGCATTCATATCGGTTAGCAACTTGCATCCCAATTCACTCGGGGCATCTGGGAGTGGTCGGTTTTGTGTGTGAAAACCCAACAAAACTATTTTGTCCTCTTCCAAGGAGAAATATACCAGAAGGAGGGGCTGAGGACAGACAGAGGGGAGTCAGCTGCAGTACATTTTGGTTTAGAGAGTGCGTTTCCTTGAGCCAATTCAGAAAATTCCACTTGCTGTCTCACTGACTGCAGGGGAATTGGGGCCCCGGCGCCCCCACCCTGTCTTCGTCGTCCGTCCTCGCCCTGGTCCCGCCATTGGCGTCTTTTCTCTTCCTCCTTTGCACCGAACTGCGCGCAGGTCCCGGGCCAGCAGGAAGAGGCTCGGAAGGAGAAATCGCAAAGCCCGCGGCATCTGCCTGCAGTTAAAAACTACGCACCCAAGGCCGGACTATAAAACTTTTTTTTTGGCAATTATTTCTCGTTCCGTGATGACAGTGTAGTCTACAAAATAATCTATCGATTTTTACTTCCCGCCATTCCTCTTTAATGCAACTCCAAGGACACCGTGCCCTCTCCCCCAGCCTTCCTCAGTTTCATCTCATGCTGATAATTTTTCTTTCTCTTTCGTCAGATTAACTAATTGTATCTTGAGCTCATAAAGCATGATTATAAATTCAGCACGTTTCAAATTTATAGGGAAAACGGACTTCTCGCTCTTAAATTTATTGACTCAAAGCTCGATGCAATTTTTTTTAGGGTGAGGGGTTCTTTTTTCGTTTTTAGAAGAAAGGCTTTTAGGAACTATGTACATAACCTGAATCCCCCTCCCCACACCGCGACGCCGCAAATAAAGATTCCACAGCGCATTTACATGAAATAATACAAAACAAACCAAAAAAAAAATAATAAAGAAAGAAAATGCTCAGATACAGAAAGTTTTACAAAACCCAGAATAACGCTGCCGCCTGAAAGGGGTGGGTGGGGAGAGTCTCTTTGTATAAATTAACAAACCGACCCTCCCCAAAGCCGTAACAGACTACCAAAACTTGTGTTTGGCGTCGCCTCCCTACACAGCTAACAGATGAGACCCGCTCCCCGCGCCGCCGGCACCCGACGCCGTCAGGAGGCGATGCGGGATGAAAGCGGGCGCGCGGTGGGGTAGCAAAGTTGGGAGCCGGTTCGGTCTCTGTGTCCCCTCGAGCAAAGAAGACCCTTTGTGCCTCCTGCGCGGATGGATGATAAATACTGTACAAAAAGTCTCAAGAAAACACCGGAGTTCAGACTCCGACGCGTAACCGTCCCGCCGAGCGGTCCCCGGGAGCTCGCAGTCGGGGGCCGGGCGGCGCCGGGCATGCGGCGCCAGTGTCTTCCTTTCGGGGGAGCGTGGACAGGTCTGCGCGGAGGCCGGCCGGCCGCGGGGTGCCCGCGCCCCTAGATGTGCGTCAGGGGCACCGTGCCATTGACGCCCGCGCCCGCGCCCTGGTAGTGCTGCGGCAGCGAATGCAGGCGGCTCTGCGCCGCCGCCGGGTCGCCGCCCTCGCCGGCCGGCAAGTACATGCTGATCATCTCGCGCAGGTCCCCGGGGCACGGCGCCCGCGAGTGCGCCGCGGCCGGCGGGCTGCCGCTCGGCTCCGACTTGACGAGCGAGCCCAGCGCGCCCAGGGCGCCCGACGACGCGGCCGCCGCCGCCGCCGCCGCCGCCACGGCTGAGTTCTGGTGCGCGCCGCCCGCGGCGCCGTAGGGGAGGCCGCCGTAGCCCGAGGGCGAGGCGCTCGCGTAGCCCTGCGAGTTGGAGATCGGGCTGTACTCGCAGCGCGCCCATGTCGTAGCGGTGCATGGGCTGCGGGTTGTGCGGGTGTGCGTGCGGGTGGTGCGCGTGCGGGTGCGCGGGGTGCGCGTGCGGGTGCGCGCCGCCCGCGCCCGGGTGCTGCCCGTAGGCCAGCTGCGCCTCCTGCATCATGGCCGCGGCGGCCGCCGCCGCCGCCACCGAGCCGGGGTAGGCGCCGTTGGCCCAGCCGTTGACGTGCGCGTAGCCGCCGCCCGCCGCGCCTCCGGGGCTCTCGCCGCTGGCCCACGGCCGCCGCGCCCACGCCCACGGCCACGGCCGCGCCGCCGCCCGCGCCGGCCGCCAGCAGCCCGCCGGCCAGCGAGTACTTGTCCTTCTTGAGCAGCGTCTTGGTCTTGCGCCGCGGCCGGTACTTGTAATCCGGGTGCTCCTTCATGTGCAGCGCGCAGCCGCTTGGCCTCGTCGATGAACGGCCGTTTCTCGGCCTCGGACATGACCTTCCACTCGGCGCCCAGGCGCTTGCTGATCTCCGAGTTGTGCATCTTGGGGTTCTCCTGGGCCATCTTGCGCCGCTGACCGCGGGACCACACCATGAAGGCATTCATGGGCCGCTTGACCCGGTCCTGGTTGGCCTTGGAGCCCCCGCCGCCGCCGCCGCCGCCGCCCCCGCCCGCCCCGGCCGGGCCCGACAGGTTCGTGGGCGCCTGGGCGCTGCCGGGCGAATGCAGGTCGGTCTCCATCATCATGCTGTACATCGGGGCGGCTCGCGGGTTCACCGGCGCCGCGTGGAGAGGGCCGGGCGCATAGACGGCCGGAGAGGGGGATGGAGAGGGGCTCAGAGGGAGCGAGGCGCGGGCGGGGCGTAAGGTCCTGGCGGAGAGGAGTGCGGAGAGGTGGTGGCGACAACGGCGCGAAAGAGGCAGGGACACGCACTGAACGCCGGTCCGGCTCACGGGTGGAAAGTTTCTCTGAAGCGCCAACCACTTGCCGAAGAGGCCGAGGGCCGGGTCGCCGTCGCCGCAGCCGGGTCGCCCTCGGCGGCGCGGTGCCAACAGCCGCAGGCGCGGCCAAGTTGCAGCTCCACTTTCCGGGGCGCAGCGGTGCGCGGGGCCCGGCTCGGGGCTCGCCGCCGCCGCCGCCGCAGCTCCTCTCCTCCCGCGCTCAGTCCTCCGCGGCCTCCAACTCCGGGGCTGCAACTTCTAGCAGGGCGGCGCGCCGCGTGCGCTGGGCATGTGCCGGTCCCAGGTGCCCGGGGGAGCGAGTCGCCGAGGGGAGCGGGAGGGGGCCGCGGGGGCGGGGGGCGATCACGGTGCAACCGGGGAGGGGGGCCGGGGGCCGCGCAGGAGCGCAGGCGCGCGGAGAGGGCCTGAGAGCCGGGCGGCCGAGCCCGGGACGCGCTGCCTGCTGCCTGCCCGGGGCCGTGCGCTCGGAGCGGAGGCGCACGCGGGGCCGGCGGCGCGCGGGGCCCAGCAGCCATACGCCGGGCCCGGGCTGCCATTAAACGCGCGCCGCGGCCAATGGGAGCCGGCGGCGGCGGTGATTTGCATGGCGCGCTGGCGAGTGACGTGGGGAGGGGGGTAGGGGCGCCGGGCGCGGGCGGCGGAGCGGGGAGGAGCGGAGGGAGGCGGAGGAGCAGGGGGAGGAGGGCAGAGGGAGGAGGGAGGCGGCCGGGAGGGGGGTCCACGCCACGCCGCTTCCCGAGCGCGCGCGGCGGCGAACCCGGAGCTCGCCCTCCTCGCCTCCCCCGCCCGCGCGCTCCGAACGATTAACGAGCGGGTTTAAAAGCGAAGATGAAGAACGACTCCTGCGGAGCGAGGGGCGGGGGCCGGCAGCCCCGAGCCACGTTTAAAAGAGCTCCGAGGAGACGCGGCCCCTCTGCTCCCCCGCCAGCCGACTGTGCGCCTGCTGGGAAGGGGGGAAGTTGGAGGCCGGGGCGGGATGCTCGCCCCCTGCTCGGCCCGGGGGCCGGAAGGCTTGGCGCGCGCTCGGGAGCAGGGGAGACCTGCCGAAGCATGCAGCTGGAACACCCCTTTTTCCCCGCCCCGCGGGCGCGCCCGCGAGGCCTGGATCGCTCCGTCCCTCTCCCGAGGCGCACGCTTCGCCGCCGGCGGGCTGAAGTTGTCAGCCCCTTCCCGCAGGGAAGGCCTCCGCGGTCCAGGCCACGAAGATCCCGAGGCGCGCGAGCGTTTGTGCCGGCCCCCGCTCCACGGCTGCTCTTAGCATCAGCCCCGAAGTCTTATTTTGGACGGGGTGGGGGGTGGGGGGCAATGAGTCTAGGGGTTGGCATCACGTGCTCTTCTCGGTTTGGCTTCCTCCTAAAACGGCCTTTCTAGGAAGGCTGAAAGCAGCAAGATCTATCTGGAATCTAGAGGCGCAACGGCAGTTGAAAAGTTGGTTGAATCGCAAGCGAAGGGTCCAGCCCACGCTCTTCAGAGCCGTTTGCTTGAGAACTGCGAAAACTTCGTAAACGGAGGGCGGGGGCACCTGAACCCGAATTGGAAAGGTGGGGCCTCGGGATTGGGAGGCGTATGCCCTTTTCCTGCTTTATGCACACCAGACGCCTGTTTCCTGAACGACGAAGGCACCGACCTGCGGGTGTAATTGTTGAACCCCGAAGAAGTGTTCTCAGTACCGGGAAGCACAGGCCCGTTCTCAAACACCAGTGCGCTCACGCTGTGGATAGAACCCCAAGCGTCCGAAAATGGCCCAAAGGCTTGCGGAAAATCCCTAGAGTCCTCGGGGAGGAATGGGGCGTCTCTGTGCGCTGCGGAGGGTGGTGCCTAGGAGATGGCTGGTGGATAAAGTGGTGCCCAACCAAAGCGCCCAACTGACCATCTTGTGACAAAAATAAACATATGATGATCGTTACAAGACGAGTTAAGGCTGTATATGTCAGGCAGCGAACACACGACGCCTCTTTCCTCCCCACCACCCCTTAAAAAAATTCTGAGCTTGTGAATTTCCTGACCCCTGTTGCTCGTCCCGGGCACAGGAATAATGCCTTCTTTCCTCTCAGTTACTGTGATTATCGCTGTTGCTTTTATTATTATTTCAGGATTGTTGCGGGATGCAGTGCAAGAGCAAATTGGCCTCTGCCGATTTAACTGCTTTCAGGCCATTCAGCATTTAATAGTGAGCTCACCAAATAATATACAATTATATTATAAAGGAAACGTCATTTCATATTTATTTTCACTAAATATCTAGGTTATAAACTTGGTTTTCAATTGCCACATTTCACCAATCGAGTTTGTTAAACCTTTGATTTGTTTCATGCCCTACCTCCAAATACCACTTGCATTGTGAATGAACAACAACAACAAAAAAACACAGGAATATTACTGAAGAAGGCCATAGATCTGTTTCTCCTTTGATAGCTTAGGAGGCAAGGGTGTGCAGTGTGATCCAGTGTGTTATGGAAAGTCAGCAAGACTGAAATAAAGGAAATGGTTTACAAATTATAAACTATATTATCTACTTAGCAATTGAAAGATTCCTTTCCTATGCTTTTCAATTTAAATTTTAAACTAAACAGCCTAAGACCCCCTGAAAACGCTTTGTGTGAATCAGGCTTGGCACCTTATTTTTCCATATCAATGGAGCAATTTATTTTATAAACACGCTGCACTCCAGTGTGCATTGCAGGAATGCTTTATGCTTTGGGGAACTTGGATAGCTGACTCTGAAGTGGTCTGATTTCTTTCCACCACAGTCTTGAAAATTGTTTCCAAATACAAAGTTAGCCTTGTTTTCCAGAGCATCTGAATAGGGGGTAAATGGTTTAGCCCTCTGTTAGAGCACGCTGGTGCTCAGCATCCCGGGCGCTCTCCATAAGCCCTTTTCAGTGAGGAAGTGGTCCCTGGGCCCAAGCTGGTGCAAGCACTGTGGGCGCCCACTTGCACAAACATTGAACCCATGCTGCAGGTGTAACTTATTGCCAAGTGAGGGATGATTGGCAGCCGCTGCCTGTGCCAGTTAGGGCAGTGGCAGGGCACTGCTTGCCAGAACTCCCAGTGCCTTCCTCCCTGGCATGGAGGCTGAGGAGCTTCACATGAATCCCTGCCAGTGACGGCTTCTCCCGGCCTCAGCGTCTTCCCCCTTGTGACCTTCGCTCCCTGTCACTCCTGAAGAAGCCAGAAATGGTCCAAAACAGTTGGGAAAACATCTCCTTTCCCTGAGTCTATGTTCCTCGCTCCTGACCCCTACCAGGTTGGCAGGGACCCTCTCCAAGGCCAGGCATTGCAGAATATGAAGACAGACTGCACTGGTTCCAAGTAGCATCGGAGCCCAGACCCCAGCGTTCACTGTTGCTTTCTTGGCAACTCAGAAACTTCTTTATGCCTGTTTGTTCAGCGCGCCAAAGAGAAGATCAGCTTAGAAATGTGGATAAGTAACGATGCTTTCTGTCCTTTTATTTAACTTTGGGGGACAATCCTCAAAGAGAATTCAGATCCAAGCCATCATTAGAGGAATTATATACAGACACCTGTGCATATGTGTACACACAAGTGCACACAGATAACACACGCCTATGTATAAACATGTATACACAGAATATATGCACGTCTATATACATGTGCATACACACAATGTATGCATACACATATGCACACACACAGGATGTGCATATGCTTACATGTGTGTGCACACATAAAATACATGTATACACACAGGACATATACATATATGCATTCATGTACACACTGGTGCACACAGAACATATTCACACCTGTATATGCATGTCTATACCAAGGATATACGCACCAATATACATACAGGTGTGCACCTGAAGAACATATGCATATATGTTCAAGGCCTGTGTTTAGGCGGTTATGCAAGAGTCCTTGACTCGCCAGTAACTTGAGTTCTGGACTTTAACACCAGGAGCTCACGCTGTGTGTTCAGAGTGACTCAGGCTTGGCGTTGGCTCTCTCCCCTTGCTGAGGCTGTGCTCAGGAGAAGGCTGGACAGCAGCCTGGCCTCAGCAGTCTGTCAATGAAAGCCTGCTCTCAGGCACTCAGCGATGACCTTCTGTTCCAGCGTCCGTCTCAAGCTCCAAGGAGCAGAGACGGACAAGTTGGGAGTTTCCGAGGACAATCAAAGGGCCTTCTGGGAATACGAAGAAGACGAATGTTTTCCAAGGTCTCCCGAGGCCTTGGCGCAGACGGCCTGTCCTGGTGACCCTCTCCGGAGGCGGTGCCCAGACCTCGGCCTGAGGCCTTGCCTAACAGCCCAGCCGCTTCCGCAGGCCCCCGACACCCAGGCTGCGGGTAAGCGCCTCTACAGACTGCCCAGGGCGCAGCCCAACGACCGCGACCAAAGTTTTAACAAGCAAATCAGTGACGGAGCTGCCAGTTCCCTGGCAGGACTTTTCGGAAAGAAAGTAATCTGAGAAGAGAGAGAAGGAGCAGGCGGAAAGAAAGCGCCGGAGGGAAAAGGAAAGAGAATTCAACTGAAAGGCCTTCCGAGGTCATCTCGGCCAACAGGAGGCGCAGACGCAGAGGAGGCGGAGGCCCGCGCGTGTGGGAGGGGGCCGCGGCGCTGGGCGGGCAGGAGGGGACCTCGCGGGGAGGCGGGGGGAGCCGCCGGGTGCGCGCCCGGACCCCGACGCCGGCCCCGCGCGCGTCAGCCTGTACCCAGCCGCCGCGCGGGCCGCGGTCGCCGTCTGCTGGCCGCCACCGCCCTCGCCGCCCGGGCGGAGCTCGGGGGCCTCTGGCCGGCGCTCTCCAGCCACCAGCGGGTCTTAGGGCTCGGCGCGCGCGCTCGGGGCCTTGAGCGCGGGTGACGAGCTGGGGGCCTTGGGGGCGCGGTTTCTCCGGGTCCCCGGGCGCTCGTGTACCCACTCTGCGTCGTGACCAGGCTCCCTTGGTCCCACTGTTACCAAAGCCAAGGGGCCAAAGGAACAGAAAAGTTTCTTGATGGTGGCGAGGTTTTGTCTTAAAGGGGAAAATAAAAGTCGTGGAAAAGTGCGAAGCGAGGAAGCAGAGGGAACGAGAACCGCTGCCTAGTCGGAGCTTCAAGTGGCTTCGGGCCTTTCAGAGCAGTAGGTCCGGCCGCCGCGGGCAAGGACATCTTCCTCTCCGTCAACGAGGAGGGTGGGGTTTGGGGGGTGCAGTTCCAGGAGCGTCTGCTGGAGAAAGGCAGGGAAGCGCATCCCGTCGAAGTCAGGCAGGACTCTCCAGCATCGGCGTGGAGACGCGTGAATTCCCGGCGACGACCAAACCGCCCTGCGTGTGCGCGCGCGCGTTGTTTGTGCCTCCAGCGCTCTGGGTGAAAGCGTTTGGAGAATCTCTGGGAGCTTTCGAGTAGGGGCTCACCCTGTGAGCAGTACTCACACATATAATTCAAATTTCACAGCTGACCTGCTCTGAAAACCTCAATCAGCTTCTAATTGAAGGGAAAACAAAATATTGCTTCCCTACAGCAGAGCTAACGATTTAATCATTATATCAGACATTATAGCTTTTAATTAGGCTAATGCTGATACTGTATGGAAAGAGACAATTCACACAGCTCTTGATGGATTCTGCAATTGGGTTAACGGCGGAGCAGTCGGGGGAGAGCCGTCAATATTCAAGCCGCGTCTGTAGCCACCAGGTTCATGAATGAACAAGAAGACAAGAGGGGAAAGCACTGCGACCCGAGGGGGAGCCTCGCGCCCTCCGCCGGGAGCTGCGGGCGCGCTGGAGGGCGGGCGGCCGCGCGGTGCCCGCGCCCAGGCCTCGCCGCCAGCGCGCCGCCTCCTGCGCTCCGCCGCCAGGCCCTCCTTCTGCGGGAAACTTCCCGAGGAGAATCTCAACCAGGCCTATCTCCTGCCCGTCCGCCCGGGCGCTGGGGGTCTCTTCAAGGGTGCCCATTGGCCCAGACCAGTTGGGGTGGAGGGCAGGGCGGCGGGCGCCTTTAGCGCGCAATTCTACTGGGTGGACTTTGAAGGCAGGGGCCTCGCGGGCTGCCAGCCCTACCCGCGGCGGCGGGGTGCAGGCCACTCGCCCAGGGCGAGCCAGCCGCCGGTCCCGGGGGGCCCCCCTTCCCCCTGGGCCTGGCAGGTGGGGGGAGCGGGCCTGTAGAGGGTGCAGGGCCAGGCGCCGGTGGGCGGCCCGCATTCTCTGTCCCCACCTATGGTGCAGGGATCGGCGGGAAAGCGGCTGGAGCAGGGCCCCAACTAGTGCCCGAAAAGCCTCACTAAGCCGCTGCCCGACCCGGGGCGGCAGAGAAGATGCCCAAGCTAGGCCACGTCTCTTCCTCGGCCTGACCGTCCCTGAAGCCCCGAGACGGAGCGGGAAGGAGCAAGCATGTGGACTCGCCTGCAGGGAGCGGACTGGGCGAGGGGACGTCCCCAGGCCCCGCCGCATCCCGCCCCCTCCTGGGCCAGGGCTCAGCGCGGTTTCGGGGTCCCCGGGAATGCCGCTGCACCGGCTGTCCAGCCTCTCCGTCCCGGGGCAGAGTCGGCCGGAGAGCTGACGCAGGACAGGCGGAGCCCTCGTTTTGCCGCCCAGATTTCCAGGGTCTGCAGAAGTTATGCTCAAAGCCGCGAACCCGCAGGACTGACTCGACGATGCCGGAACGGAGGGCTCGGGAGCCTCTAACATCTGGACGGGCTTTCGGCGAGCCGCCCGAGCCCCGCCTCTGCAGGTTGCCCGATGGCCCCAGGCTGTGGCTTCAAGCGCTTCTCCCGTCTCTTCGGCCCCCCCCCGCCCCGTTTTCTCTTTCCCTTGGCTCAGCTGCACCGGTGCAACATCCTCCTTCGAGACACGCACGCTGTGCTGCGGCTCATCCTTGTCCTATTTTGTCAGTGATCACCACAGAATTCAATGGGTCACTGCGAAAGTTTCATTTATACAACCCTCGGTAATTAACAGTTTGAATACACCTTTTACGTTGTACAGAACTTGTAATTTTCTGGCGCGTGTAGTTTTTTTTGTTGGTAAAGAATGCTTGTGTTCGGGTGGTAATAAGAAGACAAGGCTGGCGTCTGAACGGGGGTGTGCTTGGTTCCTCTCGAAGCTCCTGGAAAGACTCAGCGAAGATGAAACTTTGCTGAATGAGGGGAGCTTCCTAAGTGTTTCCCATTAAAATCTGCAGAATCAAAGGCCTGAGAATACAGTACCATCTGCTTTTTAAGCTAACTTCTAAAGCTAAAATCCTTGGCAGAAACTGATCCAGCATGTGCTGTTCAACCGAGGCCGCCATCCAAGCGCCTGGGGTGGGTGGGGAGGGTTGCGGCATCGGATTTGATCCGGGAGGCTGCCCTCCGGTTCATTCTGAAGAGATCAAAAATAGTGTTTCTGGGCCCTGCAGACCCCAGTCAAGTCCAGGCCGGCCGGGGACCAGGTGTGAGAAGGAAAGAGGCCGGGTTATGAGTAGACACGGCCCTGTCTCTTATTCTGTCTCATTAGCCCCCAAACAGAGAAGGCGTCACTCACAGGAGACAGTCATAAGGAATTTCTATATGAAAAGAAATAAAGTGAAATCAGAGATGCTTCTTGGTTCAGGCCGTCCCTGTTATTGCAAATTAGATTAGCTACACGGGCTTCAATATAAACATGACACGGAGTTCAGCGGAGTGAAAGGCCCATCCACTCCAATCTCTCCTTTCATCGCAGCGTCTCACATAAATTACATCTTGTCCTTTAATACACTTTTCAATGAGATTAAAACATCACTTTGACACAATTTCAAGCCCTTTCAGTTGCTTACTTCAGAAAACAGCAAACAGAAGTGGGTCCATCAGAGTCTTCAGGCAGCGGGGTTGGGGGAAGGCAGCGCTGGGCCCTGTGCTCAAACTGAGAACTGCCCCCCCCAACATTCAGGGCCATTTCCTTACCCCCCAGCCCCCCCCACAGAGCCAGCCACCTGGCAAGGGGGACCAGGTCTCCCTCCCACGGGTGGGCTCCTGTGGACGTCCAGGGCATGGGTCTTTGTGGAGGACATACCTGCATTATTCTTTCTTCGGTGTTTGTGGGGGAGGCAGGGCAGATGGGGGAGGGTCTCCAGGGACCTCCCCCACTAGGGCACTACCCACCTTCGGGATTAGGCAGCATGAAAGTAAGATGGAGGGAGATTTGGCATGAGAGAGAGGAGAGAAAGGAAGAAAGAGATGGAGAGGGAGAGAGAGCAAGCACCCTATTAGCTTCAGCACTAACTATCTGAACCCCAGATCTGAGTGAGGAAAGAGCAGGTGAACACAGGGTTTTCTAGGAAGCTGGCTAGTGGGGTGGGCACCTCTCCCTTTGTGGACCGACTGCTCCTGGACTGGAACTTGGGGGCTTCGAGGGGCTCCAAAAGGACCAAGGTCCCCCCTCTAGCGGCAGGGGAGGGGTGCTCAGGTTTCTGGGTAGGAACTTGGCATTTTCTAGGTTTCATCTGAAGGGTGTTGAGCACTCATAATACAGGCTCATTTTCTCCGGAAGGAGATCTTCCTTACCACCAGCCTTTCCCCGGGTTGGAGCAGAGAGGCTGCACTTGGGGCACAGCCGGCAGTGTCCCCGGGCCTCCTTCTACTTGTGCGGGGGAGACCGGGTCCCTCAAGTCTTAGCAGCCTCAGGTGCCTTGGAGAGCCGCCCCTCCAGATCCCGATCCTGCCCGCTCCCTCCAGCTGCTGCCTCCTGCACCCAGCTTGGCCGTCTGCCTTAGCCTCTTCGGTGACAACGGACCCGAATTCAAGGCCACCTGGGGGTTTATTGTCGTCCTCAAGAAGCAAGGGTGGCGCTCCCCCCGCCCCCCACAGTGCTCAGGCCAGCTGCCGGGCCAGCGGCGCCCCGTCGACGAGAGGCGCGGGGGAGGAAGCCTAGGAGTGCCGCAGGGAGGTGGGCTGGGCGCCGTTTCTCTCGGCGAGGGTGCCGGCTTAGCCTGTGGTTCGCAGCCACAGTTGGGCCAGTCGGGGGACACTGGCCGGGGCGGGGCGTTCTCCCCTCTGCCTCGGCGAAGCCCAACTGCCAGGCGGGAGCCGAGGACAGAACCCCTCCCTCCCTGACCTCAGCGTAGGGCAGAGACCCCCGCCTGGCCGCCCGGGCGGCGCTGCCTCGGGGCTGGAGGTCTCTGTGCCGGCCGGGTGCCCTGCAGCCCCCGCGCCCGCCTTCACAGAGGGGTGTCCAGAGCGCCGGGCCCAGCGCTCCGGGAAATCGATGCGGCAAAGCGGGCTTTTAATGGGTTAATTGACCGGCGGCCGCTATCATATTCAAACACCCGTTTCTTGCCTGGAGAGGCGGCCAGCCCTGTCCTATCCCCGGTCGATGGCGGCCGCACCGGCCCTCCCGGCCACGGGTTTCCAGCACCAGCTACCGTCAAAAATCCATTTCACCTTTGAAACTTCGCCGCCTTGCCACCTTTCTTCTCAGCGGGCGGCTAAAGCAGGGGAATAGGAGGCGGAGGAGGGCGGCCCGCGCGCGAGAGTGGAGACTCCGGCCTGTGCGCACGGAGGACCGAGGCCGCCGCGCGCAGAGCGGGGAAGCCGATTTCGCTGGAGGAGGGACTGCGAGCTAAGGGGGTGGGCGCCCGCGCGGAGAGGGATCCCTGAGGTCTAGGGCGGCCCGCCCAGCACGTGTGGCTTTAGGGGCACACCAAAGCCCGTATTGGGGCGCGCTGCTCTAGCTCGCTGGACCGAGGCATCGGCCGCGCGCGGGGCTGCAGGCCAGGCGCCAGGTCCAGGGGCGCTGGCCGCGGGTCCAGGGGTCCCTGCCCATGGATTTGGAGTGTGCGTGCGTGCGGCAGTATTAACACAGTCAAGACCGTCGGTCAGTCAAAGTTAAATTGATTCTTTGTCCAAAACACTTCTCACTAAATGGCACACGCTCAACATGTTAATTTTTAAAAGGCAGTTTCGACCCACGGCTTTCGCTCTCGGCGCTGCAGGAGCTCACGGCCGAGAGCCGGAGCCGGGAGCCCGGGCCTCGTCGGGCGGGGGGCGCGCGGGCAGGAGGAAAAGCGGAGCCTGCGGACGCGAACCTCCCCCCCCCCAAAACCGACTGGGTCGACCTGCCCCTCTGCCCCCGAAGGGCGACCCGAATGAAGCAGAGTCTCGGTCCCTTGGGCGGCGGCCAATCTGGAAAGCCGAGGAGGAAGGAGGAGCGAGCGCACAGATGAGAAGCTGAGGAGTGTGGCCGGCGCGCGGGTCCAGCCCTCCCGCGGCGGCCAGCGCAGCTCCCACCTGTTCTCAGCCGGGGCGGGAGCTTCGGGGACGCCCCCCCGCCAAGGTCGCTGAGGGACCTCGCCCCCGCCCGGGGCCCCTCCCGCCCCCTTTCTCGGCTCGGGGCGGGCGGAAGACCCCGCGCAAGTTGGAGACACACTTACAGTTAGTCCCTTCGCCGGCTCCAGCGGGTCCCGGGAGCCGGTTTGCCTCGGCGGCGCCCGGGCGCTCGGCCCCGGTTGCCTCCCCGGCCCGGCGCCGCGCGCCGCTGCCCGGGGACCCCAGCCCGGCCGGCTCCGGCGGCGCCGCACGGCGGCGGGCGCGGGCGCCACGCGCACGCACACTCACGCGCGCACACTCACGCGCAGCCCGCTCGCACACTCGCTGCACACGCACACGCCGCTGCTCGCCCGCGCGCCCTCCCGGACACGCACGCTGCCGGCGAGGGAGACGAGAAAATGAAATTTATTACTGATGGAAAAGACTTTTAAAGACAATTTCCAGTTATTGTTTCCTCTGGAAAAAGGGGGGATCCCTCCACATAATGAAACGCCTTTGTGCGGCGCTGAACAATACCAAACAAGTATTCTAATAAATAGCCACTTTTTGTTCCTACTCGACAGTGAATAGAATCGAGCAGTTGGTTCGCGAGCAGCTGCGACGCCGTTTGGAGCGGGGAGGTGGAGCCGAGTCGCCGTGCTCCCGGCGCCGCGCCCCAGCCCGCGCCCCGCGCCCCCCTTCGCTCCGCGGATCGGTCGTCGCCCCCACCCCCAGCCCCGGCCCGGCCCGAGAGATCGGGCCGATAAAGCTGTCCTGGCCTGAAAAAGCCCCCTTCTCTCCGGCACCACCGCCGCGCCCCCCCCCCCCAACAAACTAGATGTCACAGGCTACCGATTTCTGCCTGAGCTGCTCCCCCCAGGTCCCTTCCCGACCTCTGGGCGGAGGGTGTCCGCCCGCACCAGCATTCCCAAGTCGCCTGCGCCGGCTCCCGGGGTCTGGGCGCCGCCCCCTCTCCCCCGCCGAGCCCTCGCTGCGGCGGGGGGACCCTTCAGCTTCGCTCTCTCGCCCAAGGGGCGCCTTGGCCTCGCTCTTAGTTTATTTTTGTTTTGTTTTGCTCTGCTACTGGCTTCTAACTCCCTCACCCCTCTGCCGAACAACTCGGCAGCCGCCGGGGCAGCGCCTGTGCCTGAGGTTCACTGCTGCGGACACAGAACTCTCCAGGTAGGAAGTGGCTGCGGTCGGAGGCCGCCTTCCAGGAGCGCACGGCCGATGGGGCCTCCAGGGCTCCCGCCCTCCTGCGCCTGGACTGCCGCTGCTGGTGGAGGCCCCGGACGCCCACCCTCGGGACCAGAGGAGGAAGCCTGCTGAGAAGGACCCCTGGCTGGAGTCGCCTCTCCAGTTTCTCTCCTCTCTCTCTAGGACTGTGCCTCTGGCACCCTTTGATCCTCTTTGGAAACGTCTCACAAGCAAAGCAACTGCCTGAAAATGATCACCGTCCCCCATTTTCCCACAGGACTTACGACCCCCTCCCCACCAGAAGAAAGGGTATTTACTAACATTTCAACAAGTCTGCAAGCACAGCACATTTGAACATCTTAAGTGGCTGTCAGTCCACCAGTCTTGCAGGGTTTAAGGCAGGTTTATTAATCTATTTATCTCCGACAATTTTTCCCCCATTGCTCACAGCTGCAGTTTTCCTGAGGTTCTTGTCTGTCCGGCTGCAATTGTGGAGACAAAACCCCACATGACTTTACTCAATGGACCTTAATCTAGAGAAATACTCTGCCATTTGCAAATTATTTCTTAATTGGACCAAGCTATTTAGAGGTGTGGGGAGAGGAGTTTGTGTTCTAGAAATAACCAAATGGCTCCGCTGTTACCTAGGAGCCTTTGCCCCGGAAGGGCATGTTGCTGCAACTGTCAAATGCAGAATGAAGCCCGGCTTTACTTGGGGATTCTTATTATTCTCGCAGTCTACTTTTGAGAAACTGTATTCCCTTGGAGTCTAAGGCAATTTAGTTCTGTCTTCCGAGATGTCGGTCACAATAGGAGAGAGTTTGGTTTTTAAAAACCAAACATTTTTTAAAAACCTGGTTTGCGGTGGAATCTTGGTGGTGGTGGGAAAGGAGGGAGGTTGAAGTTGGCCTGATCCCAGCAGACACCCTGAATGGTTTTCCTTTTGGAGAAAAATGGAAACATGTTGGAATACAGATTTAAAACTTTGACTTATATTTTACATGTTAAATCACTGAAAGATCGGGTACAACACTGCATAAAGCTTCAAAACCTGCAAATATTTGAATGGCTTTGTAAGCCAGCAGCTGCCAGTCATCTGGCTTTGACAGGCTGCCACAATCTCGTCACTTAATAGTGGGTGTTAGGCTAAGTGCAAAACACTCGCAAACAGATGTCAAATCCATATCTCGTAGCCGTGGGGGTCGTGGGTGGAGTTCTAACCCACGTCAAGGGCTGGGGTGCCTGAGCCCACGCGGGGCAAGTCCTGGACGGGCCCTGGGCGCTGGCGACCTGGAGTTCAGTCAAGCGGAAACGCTCCTCTCCCACCCAGGCAGGGGAGGAGCAGAGGGCAAGTCCAGCGAGCTCCACCCCTCCCGCCTCCACCCAAGGCCCTCTCCTCCCATGCCGGTGGCAGCCTGGCAGATCCCTGCCCGAGGAGGGGCATCGAGCCCCGCGGGGCTCCTCCCCCAGGCGCCCAGGCCTCTACCCACGGAACTCAAGGCCTCTGGCAGCCAGCCTCGCCAATGGCCTCCGGGAAATAGCGACCCAGGAACCGGCCGGCACCACCGAGGTCGCCCATCTGTTCACGGCCATATCGTCGGACCCGCAGCGAGGCCCAGAGCCAGAGCGGAGGGCTGCGGGCCCAGTCACTTCCTTCCCACCACCCCAAGTCGGGGTGTCAGGGTGGGAGCCGGCTGCCCCTCATAGTTGGGGACCAGGGATGAGGCCAAAGTGCTCTGTGCCCCCCCCGCCCCGGAGGCAGGACAGGGAGGGGCAGAAGAGCCTTTCCTTTGTTCTGGTGCCCTAGAAGCAGGCCTGGGACCTCCTCTCTCCTCCCAAGCAGTCTCCCCTCCCCAAGTCTGGACAGCCCCTGGAGTCCCAAGAGACCCCAGCTCAACGGCCTTTCTCTCTGTCAACTCCCTGATTCGCCGTCTCTCTATCCTGAGCTCAGGTAAGGGTAACACTGGAGCACCCCTGGGCCCTGGGCCCGAACACTGTTCTCGGGAGACTGGGTGCAAGGGAAGGATGACTCTGCATGAAGAGTAGTTACACGGGTGTGCTCAGAGCCTGAGTCATCCTTGAAACGTCTTCCCAAAGTTTCGCCTCTTGGTGCCACCTAACTTGTCCAAGGTCACATCCATCACTGAATGTCACAAGGAAACGTGGGCATCACAACAGATGATTACTTGTTAGGTTTTTGTACCACGGATTGCAGTTGACTTGCTGCTTCACCCCCCTTCTCCCTCCTTTTGTGTGACCATCCTGCCAACTCCTCAGTTTTAGAACTTATTCTTGAAGCTGGAAGGTCAAAATAGAAAACTTTGATTATACTACAAAGCGTGATGAAAAGCAAACGTCAGTATGAAGATTAAGAACATTCTCAGGGCTTCCCTTGAAAGAACGCGACTTTTCTGCCTCACAGATTCCCTCAGGATAGGCATTTCAGAAAATGTATCTTTGTATGGTGACAGATGGCAACGAGGCTTATCACGGTCATCACTTTGAAATGTGTAAAAATATCAAATCACTATGTTGTGCAACAGGAACTCACACAGCATGCTAGGTCAATTATACTTCAAAAACAAACCCACCAATAGACTCACAGAAGACAAGGTCAGTTCTGTGGTTGACAGAGGATCAGGGGAATCAGATGAAGGCTGTCAAAAGGTGCAGACTTCAGGTTCTAAGGTAAATAAGCGCAATAATCTGTGATTTTTGTGGTTGCTTAATTGCTAAGGCATGTCCTACTCTTTGCGACCCCGTGAACTGCACCAGGCTTCCCAGTCCTCTACTATCTCTCAGAGTTTGCTCAAACTCATGTCCACGGAGTCGGTGATGCCATCCAACCATCTCATCTTCTGTCGTCCCCCTCACCTCCTGCCTCCAGTCTCTCTCAGCTTCAGAGTCTTTTCCAATGAGTCAGTTCTTTGCATCAGGTGGCCCAAGTATTGGAGCTTCAGCGCCAGTATCAGTCTTTCCAATGAATATTCAGGGTTGATTTCCTTTACGACTGACTGGTTTGACCTCCTTGCTGTCCACGGGACTCTCAAGAGTCTCCTCCAGCACCACAGTTGGAAAGCATCAGTTCTTTAGTGCTCAGCCTTCTTTCTTCCAACTCTCACATCCATATGTGACTACTGGGAAAACCATGGAGTTTACTAGATGGACCTTTGTGGACAAAGTGCTGCCTCTGCTTTCTGATGTGCTGTCTAGGCTTGTCATAACTCAATTATGATCACATCTCTAATAAGTGTCTAAGTAGCACCATTGCAGGTTATTATAGAAAGGCTGCTGAGAGTAAATCCTGAGTTCTCGTCACAAGGAAAAATGATTTTTTCCGTTTCTTTAAAGCTGTATCTCTATGAGGCAATGTTGGTCACTCCATGAAGGGTGTAAGTTGAATCATTATGCTGCAGTGCTGTGTGCCAATTACATCTCAACAAAACTAGAAAAAAAATGTCTAGATTGTCTAGGCGACTATCTGCTCTATAATAAACTGAGAGCAAAACATTAACTTTGATTTGCTTCACTGTAAGATCAGCCTGGGATGCATCACACCTTCTGTGAATGCACGCACCACTGCTTCAGGCTTGAAATAAGGGCTTCCCCTGTTTTTCATATCCTCATTGAAGGGTTGGAAAAAGAAGTTTAATGTCCACCCTTGTCCTCTTAAAATATACAGAACATGTGTTTTAATGGGATGGCAGTTTTAGGACACCTGAACCTTCCTGTGTCCATTGGTTTTTAATTGGATTTTAATGGAGAACCAGATGTGTTAACTTTTTAAGAGCCCATTTCCCAGGTCTGATTAATTCTAAATATACAAAAATAAATTTTTGACCAGAGAGTTCACTATTTTCACAACCTACCTGCAAAAATAGTTGTTTAAGTAAAACTATTTCAAATGAGAATCACTTAAGGCCTCTAGAACATTCCAGTGTGTGGGCCCATCCCAGGCCACCTGATCCAATCTCTTGAAAAACTTAACCAACATTTTTAAAAAGTGCCCCAAAGTGTTTCTGATTGGACTTCAGCGAGTCCCTCGCTTTACCTAGTATTTTTAAGGGATAACTTGAAGCTCACCTAGAAACCATATTACCTTGCACTTATAGTGAGTTACTTTCCAGTTTTATGGAAGAATTATAATGTCAAAGTTTAGGCAGCCCACGTGGACACGGCTGTGCAGATTCCCACGTGCTGACATGGAGCGCGCATGCTCGCAGGGGCGGCCCGTTTACATGTGATGTGCCGAGACTGAGCAGCTCACTTCCACTCCATGGGTCCTGGCTGGTCTCTGGGAAAGGCAGGGGGTGGGCAGCCTTGCCTCAGCGCAAGGATACCTGGCTTTGCGCCCTGAGGTCAGACTTGGCAGGAAGCATGTCCCTAGGGAACAGACCCTTCAGGTCTAAGGGATGCGCCAAACGCGCAGGGAGTGCAGGTGAAGGAGCCCCTTCAGGGGAGAACCATCTGCGCAGCCTGCGCCCATCGTCCAGCGAGGCGCCCGGCCTGGAGAAGGCCGGAGAGACCGGCGCCCGGGGGCGGTGATGCAGACGCAGGCCGGAGGAGGAGGGCTTCATGCAGGCGAGCCACTGGGGCTGCAGGAGGGGACGCGCCTTTCCAACAGCACAGCAAGCGGTGGCTTCCACGTTGCCAGGTTCACCCGCTCAGGAACATCCTTTGCCTTCTAGCTACCCAACCTTTGTTAAAGGTAACTTTCAGAGTATTATTTTTCTATGCCTTTTTTTTTTTAATCTAAGGATTTAACCTGAACCAACTGTTGAGCCGTAAAGTAATGCATTTTGGCTGATTTGTCAAATGTCTATATTCACGTTGAATGGGGCATAAGCATCTCCTGTCCTCTGCTGAGAGTCAACCCTCTTGGTAACCCAGGGGCGTACCCTGAACCCCAGGTCACTGAGCAGGAATACAGCTGGAATATCAGCATATTCTCTGCAGCAGAGCTGATGAAGCCCCATCTTTCACTCTGTTCCTGTCCTTCACCATAGAAGCACAGCTGTAGGTACTGGAAGACCTCACCAAAGGGTCGAACATTTTTGGTGAAGAACTTGAGTAATTGTTCTCGAAAGGAGGGGGTGGGGTGGGAGAGAGCTGGCCTGGGAGTGTGGGTTGAGTAGATGCCAGCTGTTACACGTAGGATGGATGAGCCACATGACCCTCCTACAGAGACAGGGAACCCTGTTCAGTCTGCTGGGATAAACCACGATGGAGAAGAACATAAGGCGATCGTGTATCACTCTGCTGTGCAGCAGAGATGGACACGACATTGTAGACCAGCTCTGTGGCAATGAAGAAGGAATCAGACAGAAAGGAGGAGCAGCTTGCTGGTGTGTCTCTGTGTGCACACCTGTGAATACAGGACTTTCTCTCTGTGAATATGCACTCACAGAGACAGAACGGAGGACCTCCTCAGTAATTCATTCATAATTTAAACAGTTTACTTTTGAAAAGTAATGTTACTTTGTAAAATCTCTAATACTTGTGGTTGGCCTGCTTTCTGATGATGCACACACAGGAGCCTGCAAGAGGCTCTGGCCCTGGGGTAGTGGAGTCGGGAGATGAGCTCACGCCTGGGAGGGGGCTGGGCACAGCAGGTGTGGAGATGTGTGTTCACGATGGAGCGACTGGGACGGGGCCATCAGTGCGGAGCCGGCTTCCCTGCAGCTCCGAGCTCCTGCGCAGGCCTCGAGCTTCTCCAGCCCTGGCCCCTCGTCCGCGGAGTGGTGGCGTCAACGCCCCGCTCAGGATTGTTGTGGCAACTGCAGTGGCTGACTTCCCTGGACCGAGCGAGGGCCAGCAGCGCAGCGGCTGCTGCCCCGGGAAAACGCTGCCGGTCTGGCCAGCGCAGCCCCCGAGGGCAGCACCGTCTCCCAGACACAAGCTTCCATGCCAGCAACCCGGACTCTGGCCACCTTGACATCTCGGTGTTTACCTCGGAAAACCTGAGACGACCGCTCCGACCTGCAGTCTGTGACAACAGGGAGTTGTCACATGCCTTCTTGTGACCAAATCCACTTCTCCAGGAAACAGGGACCAAGTCTTAACCTCTTACTCCCTCCACATTGTTTAGTTGCTGAGTCACGTGCAACTCTCTGCGACCCCATGGACTGTAGCCCTCCAGGCTCATGGCTTACTTACTGACTGGACCCAGTGGATACTCAGGGCGGTCCCTCTTTCATGAGCTGTAGGTTCTGGAGGTCTCACTCCTTCCTGGTTTGGGGAGATGTTCTGTCTCAGAGCTTCATGCGGCCACTGAGCGTATCTGTGCTGATGCCCTGCACCGTGCGGGGGCACAGAGCTGGCCCCACTGGTGTGGCCGCACTCTCGTCCCTGGAGTGTGACTCCCCTCCTGTCCCGCGGGAGCACGTTTGCAGGTCTGAGCAGACCTGGGTCACTCTTGTGGGACAGCCCCCCACTCCCATCCTCTTTTGGGGGTCCTCCCTTTCACGGCCTGCTCTTCTGAAAGCTCAGTTTTGAGCTGGGGTGGGGTTGTGCTCACACTCGTTTCTGGTGATGCATTTCTTCTCCTCCATTCCTTTCAGGTCTATGCTTGCTCAGTGGAGGTGAAGACTCCGTGGCAGAAAACGTTGTAGGATTTTTCTCTGGCTTTGAATCTACGTGATGCCAAAGTCTCTGTGAAGAATTCTGCCTAAATCTCAATGAGGTTGTTGCTGTGCCTCCGATGCGGGCAAATGCCCGATTCTGCCGTGGCTCCACCCCTTCCCTTCTCCAGGATCTCGATTCTTCAAGCTCTGAACTGAGGCAGCAGTAATGCCTTGTGAGTCTAGCATGGAATATTCTGCCATGGTTTAAGCCTCTAGGGACTAAGTGTCTGAGCTGAGAAGTGGGTGCACGGTGCTTGCCTCACGGGCCTGAGAGAGGCCAGAGAGGAATTCAGAGCTTCTGCAGATGTGAGCGCCTGCGGTAAGGGTGCACTTCTCCGCCTGCCCCGTGTTGGGGGCAGGATGGGGGCAGGCGAGGGGATAAAGCGGCAGTCCTTTGAGAGGAGTGAATTCTCGCCATGTGAATTTTGCAGCTCTGGCAGAGGACTGAGTATTAGGAACTCAAAGAGTGATTTCATAAAGAAAAAAAGTGTAGTTTATACCAAAATGGAATAAACCCCCTTTTGAGTAACAACAATCTGCATAAATGCTTTAAGAAAGCCTATAATTATGATAAAAATGTTGCTCAAAGTTAAAATTATGAAGCAATCAAGATTTATAAACAGTCTCTCATCGACTTTTAATCATTCTTTCTTTTTTATATACAAACTGTACACAATATATGGTTGCAATATATCATACTATACATTTTATTTTCAGTAATTTAGCCGAGCATAATGCATGTGAGGTGACATTGAAGAACTAGGCTACATATGTACGTGATTATGGGCCATAACTTCCTACATCACACACGTGCGTGCACACACACACGTGTGCACACACACACGCGTGCGCACACACACAGAGTTATGCGTCTTTTGGCTAGTATCTTATGCGGAAAAGATGCCTGCTTTTACTGTATCAGAATATCTTTAAAATTTTAATTAACACAGCTCCTCCTGCGACAGTTTGAGAAGACATATGACTGGCATGAGTATTAGTTTATTTCTGCCCCAAAGAAGCTATTTTAATAACGGGATGATTGGAGCCAAGACTGACCAGACTGACCAATCTTTGTCAAAACCCTCAGCAGAAACTGCCTGGTTTGAGTGAGCAGTCGCCAAGCAGAGTCGGTGACCATGTGAGCGGCTGTGATCACATGAGGCTATAGACATTGTGCTTGAAAGTTTCTCTTCAGTGACTTAAGAAATGTTTCGCTTCAGTGGAAGTATGAGACAGAAGAGTAACCCTGATCGTAATGGGCATTTACTAGCTGGCATCTTATGTCAGGCTTCCAGAGAAGATTCTGGAAACATTTCCAGTGATTATATAAGTGACTTCTCTGTGTGCCCTCCTACTCTCCTTGGTATCTGTAACTCCTAATATCTACTGCCTCTTTGTCTTAGCACTTAAGCTCCGGGAAACTAGCCTGATGCCTCTAATTCCGCTGCTTTCCTTTGTTAGGTTCTTGCTACAGCTAACTAAACCTGTGAAAGTACAGAGAACCAACAGGCAACATTCAAAAGGGCTTTTAGGTAGAATTTTATTGTCCGAAGGCTTCCCAGGGGGCACGAGTGGAAATGAGCCTGCCTGCCAACGCAGGAGACGCAAGAGACACGGGTCAATCCCTGAGAACATGTGAAAGGGAAGGACTAGCTATTGAGCTTTACCATCTCCATAAATACTGACCCCCAGCGCACTGGGTCTTCTGAGGCGAACATCCTCAGCTGAGAGTCCATCCTTTCCAAGATACATTCATCCTTGTTCTTGGAAGACGTGGCGGGACAAACGCGTTGGGACCAGTCAGCGCCACTGCCATCTAGGCTGAGGGCTCCCCAGCTGGCGCCAGCGGTACAGGACCCACCTGTCCATGCAGGAGACGGAAGAGACTCGAGTTCGATCCCTGAGTTGGGAAGACCCCCTGGAGGAGGGGCATGGTAACCCTCTCCAGTGTTCTTGCCTGGAGAGTCCCATGGCTAGAGGAGCCTGGCGGGTTGCAGTTGTTGGGATCGCAAAGCCTGGGACACGACTGGGCGTGCACACAATGACCTACAGGTAACAGGACAATTCTGAGAGTGATCTTACACCTCCCCCGCGCCCCAGCTCTCTGACAATGTGATCTCACTCTGCTGATGAAGCCCTGCCTGCTGGCCCTTGATCTTGGGTTGCTGTCCCCGGACATCAAGGCCCTAGACGACTTCTGTTCCTGCCCCAGGGACCTCCTCCCACAATCTTTTCTTGGTTCTAATCTGTTCTTTTATCTCAGATTTCTTCCCTCAAACTTTAGTCTGCCTACACGTCACTCAGGTGACCTCCTTGAAGATGCTTTCTTTCTCAATCTAAATTAAGGCAGGTGTTGTATTTTAAAATACACACCACCTACCACACCTTAAGTCGCAGATTTATTTCTGTGGATATCTGCTTAATATCTATTTTTTCTATAGACGATAAAACTTCATGAGGACAAGGGTCATGTCATTTGTTCACCCTGTGTCTCTAATGCCTCCAACATTGTAGACACTCAAGAAATATTTGCTGGATAGGTAAAAATAAACAAAAACAGCCAGTTGTCTATGATGGGGAAGCCATCCTGGGTTGTTCTTTAGCCCCAACCAACTATAAAACCTGACAAAAAATACGAGACAGTTGTTTTCCAGCAGCGGGTAACAGGGTTCACAAGGTCACGATTCCCAGCAGAAGGAAGCTTCTGAGGTCGGCCCCGCGGCTGGCCTCTCTTCCTGGGAGCAGTTTCCTGGCCACGGTTCAGTGGTTGGGGACCCAAGAGAGCCCAGTGGTCTCTCTGAGTCAGGAAAGCAGAAATCAGAGTTCTGGGTGCCTGGAGCAGCTGCAGTCTGCAGAACAGTGGAGAGGAGAGTGCCGTGCGGCTGGAGAGCCCTGGGTGTCCTGCAGGGCCCCGGGAGGGTGTGGCTGAGGGCCAGGCTGTGCATGCACAGGGCGAGACTAACCCAGGCTTATCAGGCAGAAGTGGGAAAGGGACGGGGAGCCAAACAGCAACCAGAGCTGAGCGGCGCAGACCCTGCGGGGGATGGGGGCTCATCAACGCCAAAGCAGCACCTGCGCATCCAGACGAGACCCCAGAGGATGGCCTCAGGGTGAGGCTCCGTGCTTGGGCCCGACTTGCTAATGAACCGAATGCCAAGCTCTGGGCAGATTCACAGAGGAAGCAAAAAGCTGGGCCAAGTTAGAGGGACTTGGGGAGACTCTGGGCTCCCACACACGCAGAGCATGGAAGCGAGTCCGCGGCGGCATCCAGCGGCTGGCCGTGGGCCAGTGTGGAAGAGCGGAAGGAAGCAGAACCCCGTCTCTCTGGCGCATCTTCTGCGCTTGCTGTGTGGATCTGCAGTCTGCGTCTGTGATTATCTTGCCACGAACGACTGCCCCTGGAGCCCTCGTCATGGGAGCACAGGGTCTGCAGCGTGGCCCTGTGCAGCCCTCTGTCTCCACAATCCTTCGATCCTGAGGTCATCTTCTCTGAATCAGTTGTGTTCTGGTCACCCATCATAATCTCGCCTCTGAAAGACTCTCAGCCTCCTGCCTCTACTCTTGCTTCACTAACTATATGGCCAAACCACACTCTTAGTTAAGGTGAGCCCTTCACACTGCATACCTTCAGCTGAGCAGCTGAACAGGGTTGGAAATAGAGAGACTCACTAGACATGGTGGGGGACCGGAAAATGAAGTCTATAGTCAAGAGAAGAAGCAGCCCCTAGAAACGAGCCCTGAGATGGCCCAGACGTGGCCTTCAGCAAAGATTCCATAAGCGCCTTCAAACAATTGAAGGAAAATGTAGTATTAACAAGTGAACAGATTGAGAATCTCAGTGAAGATTTTGAAATTATAAAGAATCAAATGGAAATTATGGGCTTAAAAGTGTAGTAACTGCGGAGAAAAATTCATAAGACAGGCTCCTAGCAGGCAGGAAATATCAGAAGAGAGAGTAATTAATTCAAAGATATCAACAGAAATTATCCAACTTGAGGAACAGAGAAAAATTAAAGTCAACAGGGCCTCGAGGGCCTGCAGACGTTATCAGATGGTCTGACCACTAATGTAACGAGGTCAGAAGGAGTAGCAAGCGAGGTGCTCGGGCACTGAGTCGTGTCCGGCTCTTTGGGACCCCGTGGAGCCCGCCAGGCTCCTCTGTCCCTGGGATTCTCCAGGCAAGAATCCTGCAGTGCGCTGCCATACCCTCCTCCAGCGGATCTTCCCAGCCCAGGAATTGAGCCCAGGTCTCCCGCACCGCAGGCAAATTCTTCACCATCTGGACCACCGGGGAAGCCCAGCGAGCAATACTGAGGGGTAAGCACATAGATATCTGTTTTCTTTTTGAGGAAATAATAGCCAGATAACGGCCAGTTTGGTGAAAAGCATGACCTACAGACCTGGGAAGCTCATCGAACTCTCCGAAAGATAAATTTAAAAGCAAGCACACAGAGGCAGCTTTAGTCAAACTGCTGAAAATACAGGAAAAGAGAAACTCTTCAACGTGGCTAAAGAAAAAGGACGAGTGCCCAGGATCACACATTCATTCCTCATGAAATACAATGAAGAGCAGAAAATGAAGGAAAGACGTCTTTAAAATGATGAAAGAAAAGCCTCCCAAACACCATTAACCCCCAGTCATTCCATATGAAGCAAAAATATCCTTCCTTTACAAGAAGCTTGTAAAAAGACATTTTTACATCATTGAAAGCTGATAGTATTTACAACCAACAGATTTGCACTGTAAAAGCCCTAAAAGACATTCTTCAGAGTGAAAGGCTATGACCCTCGGTGGAAACTAACATCGACAGGAAGAAATGAACGGCCAGAGGCCTGTGAAATGTTTCACTTTTGCCTCCTAATTTAGTTAGAAGATAGCTCAGTGTTTAAAAAGCAAGTCTGCCGCTTCAGAATTAGTATGGAGTTAATAGATCCCTATGGACGTTGAGTCCATATCTTTGGCTTCACTAGTTCCAATTAGCTGAATGTCTGCTTCCAGATAAAGCAAGAAAGAAAAGAGAAAACCACACAACACCATGTTGAAAATAATAATGCTTGATTACAAAGAGAACCAAAGTGCTGGGAGTTGGTGAATTTTCAGAATAGTTTGCCCGCAGTGAGTTTTTAAGACCTCTTAGCTTCTAGTCAGAAACTAGGCTGTGTTGAGGGATTGCTGCGTCCTTTAAGATACAGTGTCTTCCACCTGCATTATGTCACCTTGCTGCTCTGCCTGTTTATTTGATCGCCTCAAGAGTCCTTGCTTCATTAGACAAGGGGCAGGATGTCGGGTGAGGAATCTGGCCCATTTTTACAAACGCTGCTTTGTTTGCAACATGAACTGAGTAATCTTTCAGGCCGCTGCACAGAAACATTTGGGATGATTTCTCCTTGCAAGAGGCTCATGGGGAAGACGTTAAAATTGAACAGTTACTTGACTCTGGATCTCTGTGCATAATGATAAATAAAGATGCTTCCTTTTGAGATGAAGAACTAACTCCTGTCTTCACTCCCTCCTTCCTCACTCTCTGCCGCCTCCTTCATCTCCTCCTCCGGCCTCTTTTTCCTTTCTTTCCCTCTCCTCATCCTCCTGTCTTTCTTTTCTTCCATCTCTTTCTCACTGGATACTGACCGTGCATTTTTTTCTGTGATAGAGAACGATTTTCTGTGTTTAGTTATGAGTTCTCTACATTGGGTGAATTACATTCTTTAATAAGGAAAGCACGTTGAATTACATTCATTGAGCTTAGTATTTGGAAAAAGAAAAAAATTTTTTATTGAGTAGGATAAATATAGTACTGTCTGTGAGGACATCTAGTTTTCATTCTTTTCCTATTTATTTTCTTTGCCACTTGACAGAAAACAGGTTTGTTTTACTGTCTTTATAAGTTTGAAGGTATCTCTCTCTCACACACACACACACACACACACACACACACACACACACACACACCTCTCCCCGTCTTCTGATGACATATATACTTACCCAGGTTTTCTCTTTGAGGTTCCATGGGATGTTCTCTGAAAAATGGTTGAAGCTCTGCTCATCAATTAAAAAAATCTGAAAAAATGTGTTTCACACGCCAGCTTATAGTAATTTTGTAATGTTAGAAGATAATTTTAAAAGAGCAGGGCTAAGCAAAAATTTTTGCCTTATGTAATTTTGTAGACAAATTTACTTATGCTTGAAAATAACTAGACTATTCTTGAAATTTTTATTGATAGAATTACTGGATTTTTCTCATATCTTCTACATGTGATTCAAAAGCTACCTTTCTGAGCTCTGCATCTTTAAGTGAAACACCCGCTGGCCCCAGCATGGGGGAGCTCGTTATAAGTGCAGCACCTCGGACCCCGTCCCAGACCTGCTGAAGCAGGATGTGCATTTGCAAAGGACCCCTTTAGAAGGAAGTGCCACAGGTTTCAGACTGTCTATAGGTTGACGTTTACTAGAAGAGTTTCATGGGATAAAACAGCGTCAAGTACTTTGAGGCAATCTCATGCAATCACCCGATGCGAAGAGCCAGCTCACTGGAAAAGACCCTGATGCTGGGAAAGGTTGAAGGCAAAAGGAGAAGGGGCAGCAGAGGATGAGATGGTTGGATGGCGTCACTGACTCAGTGGATAGGAGTCTGAGCAGACTCCAGAAGACAGTGAAGGGCAGGGCAGCCTAGCGTGCTGCATTCCACGCGGTCGCAAAGAGTTGGCCGTGACTTATCGACTGAGCAACAGCAACAATAACGTGCAATCCGCCCTCAAAACAGACGTTAACATGGATTTTCAACGATTATTTTTGATACTCTTCTGGAGCTTGTTTTATATGCAGTGTGCTGTGCAAAAATTGCTTTGTACTGCATTTTAAAACAACGATTAAAAGTGTATAATAATTCATCTAAGACAATTCAGGAGTTATTTGGGGTTAGAGTATTTCAAATCTTAGCTGAGCATCTAAGTACTTAGTTATTTAATATCTAGTTACTTATCATCCCATGCCGCTTTGTGCTTACTAAAATATAAACTAGCTTTCACGATTTAAAAACTGTAAACTTGTTTTCCACCTTACAGGCTTCCTACAATCTCTGTACATCTGTGTTATAACTCCTCCGTCATCTAGACACAGAGAGAAGGAAAAAGAGCTTTGCAGTGAGGTAAATACCCGCGAAATGCCATTATAGAGCTGGGAAGCAGAGAGTGGGGGTTACACTAAAGACCAGGGACAATCAGCCTCTAAATTAATTTTACCTCTCTTCTTTCTGGGTTTCTTAAGCCATTATTTACAAGCTGTCAAATTTTATGGTTGAACTGATTTGTATAAAATATGCAGCGAAAGCATATTTTATCCGTTGGTTTCCTGGCTGTTCAGAGTTGCCACTCATCTCCTGAAGAAGTCCTTTTGCTGCATGAAACAGAGATTAAAATATCAGTTTTCAATCCTGACTCTAAAACAGAGGCCAAGAGAATGGGCCTCAAAGTCAGGGAGGCAGGGGTCTAGATGGTGCTGTGCCCGTGACTGGCTGCTTATCCACAGTCAAGTCATCCCCTGTCTCTGGGCCACAGTCTCTTCCACTTAAACATGTGGATAATCACAGTACAGCCTCGGAGATCACTGCAGTGACATGAAATGAGCTGATGCCTGTGAGCCTCTGTCGCTTTGGACATTTCTGATGGGCTTTGAGAGAAAGTTTCTTTCTGACGGAAATTTTTGTAAGTAGAGCTTTATCTATACTTAAGTTTCTCGTTGAAAGAACTGCCACTTCCAGTAAATGGCAGACAGACTGGATGATTCGCTGTAACATTAGGGTACTATAAAAGCAAATACAATTTCACAGGGTTGTGAAAGCACATATAATAACTAACATTAAAGTAGCTATAACACCTATATAGCTTGCTGTGTCTTACAGAGGATAACCCAATAAGCTGGGGGAAATCCATTTTTTAAAGCCTCAAAGAATTGAGAAAATAGAGATTACTGGACTGAAATCCGAGAAGGAGCTGGAATAGAGACAGACTGGGCAGGAAGGATCTTTTTGGATCTCATAGGCAGTGGCTGATCGGGAAGCCGTGGCTGAGACTTGAACTCTGCTTCTGGTGGTCTCCCAGAGCCAAGGAAAGATGCTGGAGTCTGCGGCGCACCACACTCTGTAAAGGAGCCCCCGCTTGGGGCTGGCCCTCCTGCAGGGCTTCGCACAGAAGTGAGGGTGATGTGAGCAACCTGCTCCCAGCCCTGCAGCCCCTTTCACACCAGCGAGGTGGCCCAGAAACCCTCCGCTTGCCTCTGGTTAAGGGTGTCCCAGACTGCTGCCTCCCACCCCTACCCAGGGAGTTACAGAAGCGAGCACAGTTCTTCCCTAAAGGAAGACAGTGTCACCCGAGGCCTCAGATGGTCTCCTCCAGCACTTAAATGCACACACGCCCCGCGGTGCCCAGCACACAGTGAAAGATAAGCCGACCCCACAGACAATACCACCACGAGTGAGCAGAAACACAGACAGGAGACACCAAGAACAGGACCACAGCGACCCCAGACACCAGAGTTACCAGACGTGGGCTAGCATAATTGTAGTTACTGTCTTTTAAGAGACAAAACCAAGCTGAAAAATGGGCAGGAATTAGAAACCACAAAAAGTGAAAAAAATCTTAGGAATTCAGAAGGAAAAAAAATTATAATAATGAAGAGCTCACTGGGTAGATTTAGGATAAATTAGAGCTAAAAAGAGAATTAGTGAACTGGGAGGCAGTTGAGCAGTAATCCAAAAATTATCATGAGCAAACTGTGTATGAAAAACACAGAAGCAAAAGTCCCGTGTCTCTTACCTTTACTTCTGTGTTTCTCATCCTTAGTTTGCTTTCAGTCAGGCTGGGCCTGCATCAGGGGAATGAGACACTCACCCCGGGTACAAAGTTTAAGCAGGTGCCAGTCTCCTCGTTGTCAGGATAAACAATAGCTCTGGGCTGGGCTGGGGGTATGCGGATCCCGCTCCCCAGCAATGCCCCTGGAAGCAGGCATTTCCAGAATTCAGGCAACAACATGGTTAATTCCCACTTAGTTCAGAATTTTGTAAACTAACCTTGACTAAATTTTAAGTGATACAGCAGCATGAAAAAAATTCAAAGGATTCAAGGAAAGAAAACAAACAGTTTTACCTCTCTGAATACCAACGATTGGGTCCTTCTTAAAAGATGAACAGTATTAACATAGAAGAAGGTTGGTCCTCTTTCCAACGAGTAACTGCTAAAGTTTTAGTCAAAGGAAGTACGCTCTGCGTTTCCATGCATTTCCACAGCTTGTTTGGGATTTGTATTTTCTTCTGCAGAAGTGAGCACTTGTGAATTACCCACTGAGGGGCTGCTATGATAGAAAGTTTTTTTCCCCTCAATAACCACCCACATAAAACCACTTATGCAAAATGCCATTTCTGACGGCTGTGCACAAAGCAGGCAGCACGCTTGGCAGAAAGCACTGGGCTCAGCGTCTCTGCCCAGCGTCTCTGCCCAGTGGGGTCAGGTTTGCACCCACATCAAGGCTGCTCAGGTGCAGCAGGCGATGCTTCTTCCCAGGGAGCCGAGAGCCACGGAAGTGAGTGAAATAAGCCGACTTCCAGGGAGACCCCCTGGGAGCCCGAGGCGGGCTCCTGGAGCAGCCGTAAGGCAGTGGGGACCACCACTCCTTGCCGTCCTGGTCCTCTGTGGGCCAAGTGTGATCTCACACGTGAATGTGCACATTCTCTCCTTAAAACGAAACCTGATTAAAGTCCTTGCTCATTTGGATCCTTCTGGAAAGGAAGCTCTGACGGCCATGAGCATGTTGCCTCGGAGTTTTAGAATCCCGTTGTCCTGAGCAAAGCTTGTAACAGATATTATTATTAACACTCAGTAAGCGTTTGGCAGATATTATGGAGGCCCTAGCTGAGCTGGGTGCCGCGTGCATTCAGACCATAGCCAATGGCAAAAGGGCGGAATGGAATGAACCGCTCCTGCACACACCAATGTGAGGGGGTCTCTTGGACATCATTTTGAACCAAATAAGCCAAAATCAAAAGAATCCATGCTGTGCATTCACTTTAGAAGCCGGTGAGCCAGCCTGTAGTGCCTGGAGTTAGGATGACAGGAGGGGATGGTGACTGGACGCCTCTGGTCCAAAGTCTGGGGCTGGTAACGGGGTTGAGGGGGCTCTAGGGGTTCACCTTTTGGTAGCTGACTGGGCTGTTCTCTTTGAGCCAGTAATCTCTCTGTATGCACCTTAGACGTCAGCAAAAGCTCCTTATGAAACAGTGGAAGGTGTTGAAGCAGTGACGTGACCCGGTAGAGACGAAAGAGCTTCTCTTGCTGCAGAGCACAGACTCGATGGCAGGGAACAGTACGAGGCGCCAGCACGAGGCGCCAGCACGTGCACTGGTGACAGGCCCAGCTGGCAGGGAGAGGGCACAGAGGTCGGGGCGTCCTGGGGAGGAGAGATGCCAGGGCCTGTGCGTGGGCAGGAAGGGAGCCACGTCCCTCAGGAGGAGCAGCGCGGGTGGGATTGGTGTATCTCTCCATCGTTTCACACCCAGCATCCCGCAGACTCAAACCGTATGACCCGACGCGTGGTGGAGATGCCAGCGGGAACACTTGAGCACTTTGCTCAGCATTTCCTTCCTACGTGTTTTCAGATCAGCCCTGGGTCGCCAGTTTCAGCGTAGGAGCCAGGCCCATGAGGGCGGGTCAGCTCTCGGCCATGGTGACAGAGGCTCGGGGCTGCCAGGATGCAGCGATGGCCATGGAACAAGCGGGGGCCTCAACCTACGTGTTTCCCAGTCTACAGCTCCCTTTTCCAAGCTGTGAGAGCAGAGAGTCGCAGACTCACTCCCACATGCGTTAGGGAAAGCAGTGCGCACCGCAAAGCCCAGCGGCAGCTCTGCTTCCCCAGCACTTGCGATCACGGGGCCACGGAAGCAAGTCCTGGTTGAGTCTGGGCACCAGCTGGGGGATCTCCCCTACTAGGGGCTCCCAGGGTTTGCAGTGTTGCCTGTGGAAAATAGGAGGTTGGCACCAACCCTCTGGGACAATCAAAGGTACTTTCCAACTGGCGATGCTCAGACTCAGCCTCTGTAGCTTTGTTTCTCTATTTCTTTTCCTGCACACATTGCTGTGGAATCTAGCAAGATGGTCTATTGAAGTGATTTTATGAATCTGCTAATTCTTGTTACCATAATATGATATTTAAACAAGGTCAATTATTTTCTTTCTGTCATATTTTATTAACCCCAATTCATCCCCAAATAGTTGGAAACAGAGAACGATTCCAGGGTCAAGTGTTTAGAGCTGGGCTTTCAGGAGAACTTTCTGTGCTAAAGGCAGCGTTCCGTGTCTGACTGTGACCATGCACCCCTGCGGCTGCTTAGCCCTTGACCTATAGCCAAGCAGCTGTCTCCTGGCTTTCATTTCCTCCATCTTAATTAAAGACCTCTCAGGGCAGCCACGGTGACCCTGCAGGCGTAGACACGCCACGGCCGGTGCGTCTCCTCCTCTTCGTGACGCAGCTCCTTAACAGGGGAAAGATGTATTTTATTTTCCTGCAAAACCATGCTTGAGACACACGCAGTGACCCATATTCTCATGAATAAAGCGTGTCTGTGTCACAGCAGAAGCAAGAGACTGGCTTAGGATCTGGGGATTTCGTGGATTTCTTTTTCTCAGCTGATGGCTGTAGGCATGACAGGAGCCCAGGTTTTCATTGACTGAGCACAGATTTACTGAGAGCTGCCTACAGGTCCATAATCTGGGCTCTGGAGGTGTAGCTGGGGACAAGACACTCACAGATAAGAGGATCACCTGCCAATGCTAAGTGGTGGGCCGTGCTCTGGGGAAAGTAAACCCAAGTTAAGGGGAGAGGGAGCCTAGGTTGGCCAGGGCCGGTCTCGGTGATGAGATGATGAACAGAACATTCGGAGGCTGAGGTGAAGGGGAGAGAGCTCAGGGCAGACGAAGAGCCACAGGAGCCGGTGGAGCAGCAGGAGGGAGAGAGGGGTGGGCAGGTCTGGGGAGATGTGCAGGGGCGACACTCCAAGGGCCTGTGGAAGCTTGTGCTTGAATCTGGAGGCAGCTGGAGGATTCTGAGCAGGAGAGAGCGCTCTCTCCTTCCGAGACGGGGACACAGGGTGACCGCCAGGGTGGCGCCTTGGGGATGCCCCCAACAGTGTGCCGCATGGCGGGCTCTCAGCGAGGACCCTTGGGCCCTGACACATGGGCCAGAGGACTGTGCCCCGAGGTGCCTGGGTGACCGGGTGAGTTCCATGCCTGGAGTCAGAGGAGTAGGGAGCCAGGGGCCCTCCTGAAGTCGGGAGCAGGGAATGAGGCTGCGTTTGGGTTTGGTGGAAGAGTAGAACCCCGACTGCAGTACAGGGCCAGGTTTCATGCCAGAGGCTGCCTCCAAGCAGAATGCTAACCAGCGACCCCTGACTCTGCCCTGGTGAGAGGGTGGGACTCCCCTGGACTCCAGACAGAGCAGGCAAGGGGCAGGGAGCAGGGACCCTCCCGCCAGGCTGGCCCCCAGGGCAGCAGCCCTGAAATGCCTGAGCTGGCCTGTCTCCATCTGGAACTGGAACTTCAGAAACAATTCCTGGTTTTGCTTTCGGTTTTGATGGGTCTTGGGGAGGATTCCAGAGAGAGGACACAGAAGGGGTGAGGGGAGACAGTGTGAAGTGGGGGAGGCGGTGTGGGGTGGGGGAGGCGGTGTGAGGTGGGGGAGGCGGTGTGAGTGGGGAGGCGGTGTGGGGGGGAGGCGGTGTGAGGTGGGGGAGATGTGTGAGGTGGGGAGAGTGTGTGAGGTGGGGGAGATGTGTGAGGTGGGGGAGATGTGTGAGGTGGGGGAGATGTGTGGGGTGGGGGAGATGTGTGGGGTGGGGGAGATGTGTGAGGTGGGGAGATGTGTGAGGTGGGGAGATGTGTGGGGTGGGGGAGATGTGTGGGGTGGGGGAGATGTGGGGGTGGGGGAGATGTGTGAGGTGGGGGAGATGTGTGAGGTGGGGGAGGTGGGGGAGGCGGTGAGGTGGGGGAGCCATGTCCTCCTGAGTACATGTGGACGTAGCCACGGTGTTTAGCTCAGAAAGCTCTTTCCAGGCCTGACAGGGAGCTTAGTGTGTGTGAGCCCCAGGTGAGCTGAGCCCAGAGAGAGGGCCCTTTGAGCCCTGGCCTAGCTGTTCCTTGGCTGGGGACACCGCCGAGCTGCTGGTGCCCAGCAGGGATCAGTGGGCTGCCTCTCCAGGATGTCAGGGACCAAGAGAAGTCAGCCTCTGACCACTTCCCTCACAAGCAGCTTGTCGTGTTGACCACCTCAGTAATGGCCCTTTTTCTAAGTACGGTCACATCCTGAGTTCCTGGCGGTGGGGGCACCAACATAGGAACTGGGGGTGTTGTTTGCCCACAGGGCCTTGGCCTCCAGCTCCCAGCACAGGGAGAACTGTGTGCTGGTCTCCAGGCCAGGTCTCTGGACTGGATGCCCCACGCCTGGCATGACGGTGACCGTGACTGAGCCAGACAGGTGAGAGCGTGTCTTTAATGAGGCCAGTGAGCTAGTTACCACTGGACAGGGCCTTTCTTTTTCAAATCGATTAGTATTTATTCAGTACTTCTAAGTGACATAGGATCCTTGTTGAGAACCTACATGCTACAGAAATGTAGGAAATGAAAAAAATAATCCTCTGCTGGAAGATAGCTATGGCTGACACACAAATTATTTTCTTCCATTACGTGATTGGATTGTATTTTCTTTCTACAGTTATACTGTGATTTATATATATTTAAAGCTATGGCTTTCATAACAGCAAATTAGTTGTGAATTAACCCCACTTTTTAGGCCTAGGAAAAGCCCTGGATCACATCAAGTGCCCAATGAATACAGATGAAAAGACATAGTTTCTCTCTACTTACTTGCAAAATAGATTAAAACCCAGGCTTTTGTTTTCACCGTCGACACCGAGGATCCCCACATTTGCCTGACTGTCTGCTTGCCTGTTCTCAGGCTTCCTTTCCCAACTCTGCAGATTAGTCCATGAGGTCACAGAGAGTAGACATAACTGAGTAACTTTCACTTTCATCCTCCACTGCCGGGAGCCAGCACGGGAGACCCCACCCATGACAAGGTCATGCAGAGAGGCCTGATGGGCAAGGCGAGTCAGGTCTTGAGGGGTCCTCTGTCTCAGCATCTACCCCGAACCAAAATCTGTCTGCTTACTCTCTGCTATACTATACTCTTATGACATTACCACCTTTTCTCTGGAAAGAGTTAATTCAGAGCTTCCGTTAACAGTCTCCTGCATATGAAAAAAATGTCTCGACTTAACCCCTCTGATGGCTTTCTAACTTATCTGCCCGGACTTTTACAACTTATGGGTTGTTTACAGCCACCAACTGTGAGAGGCACGAAGCTCAAAACGTCTTAAAGATATAGGGACTTTTGGAGCTAAGAATTAGTTTAGTAAAGAGTTTGCTGAGTTAATCTTTGACGCCAGGCCTCCATGTTGTTTATCTTTTAAGTACCTGGGAGGATATTAATCGATGTAATCGGGATGCGGAAATAAAAATATAGTAGTTTTGGTGTTAGCAACACTAGACCTTTGAGTTAATTACTTTTCTCTTTGTTATAAATCACTGTACTCCTTTTTCCTTGTTATAAATTGTTATACCCTTGCTATATAAAAATGTAACTTTATTTAGTGCTTTCTGAGAGTGGCACCAGACTTTGGAAAGGACAACACTATTACCCTTATCAGAAAACGACTGTAAAATGCTAACTGGCCCTCTGGCCAGAAGTTGATGTAAATCACCTAAGACTTGTATATACAACTAAGTATGCAGAGAAAAAGCCTGGTCTCAATAAGAGTCAGGGCTGCTGACGCTGCATAATTTTGTATTATCCATTGATCGCTATGTAAAATCAAAAGGTATACAAGGCCTTTCTGGACAATAGAGGAGGGGCCAGTTATTGAAAAGACTGGTTTCCCCGTGTCTTTTCTTATCCTATTTTCTGGCTGAATTCCCATCTGGGGCATGGAGGCTAGCCATGTCTACTTACTTGCCCCGGCTTTTAAGATCCATGCAAGAGGGAGCCCAAGGTGGGGCATCCCCCGCTATTCAAGAGGACGCCAGTGGCCTAACATAGATGGTGCAAGTTCCTTGTCTGGAACTTTATTGGCTTTCCACGTAAACCAAGTTATTCAGCATCTTTTCTCCACTAAATTTTCCTACTACACTATTTCTTCTTAATTTCTTTTATATTTCTAAATAAATAAGTTTTTCCTCGCCTACTCTGTCTCCCCTTCGAATTCCCTAGATCCACTGGGGCAGGACCCCGGCACTCCACATACCTTCAGGCTTCCAGGTGGCACTCAGCTCAGTTCAGTTCAGTTCAGTCGCTCAGTTGTGTCCAACTCTTTGCGACCCTATGAATCACAGCACGCCAGGCCTCCCTGTCCATCACCAACTCCCAGAGTTCATCCAAACTCTTGTCCATTGAGTCGGTGATGCCATCCAACCATCTCATCCTCTGTCGTCCCCTTCTCCTCCTGCCCTCAATCTTTCCTAGCATCAGAGTCTTTTCCAGTGAGTCAGCTCTTTGCATCAGGTGGCCAAAATATTGGAGTTTCAGCCTCAGCATCAGTCCTTCCAACGGACACCTAGGACTGATCTCCTTTAGGATGGACTGGTTGGATCTCCTTGCAGTCCAAGGGACTCTCAAGAGCCTTCTCCAACACCACAGTTCAAAAGCATCAATTCTTCGGCGCTCAGTTTTCTTCACAGTCCAACTCTCACATCCATACATGACCACTGGTAAAACCATAGTCTTGACTAGAGAGACCTTTGTTGGCAAAGTAATGTCTCTGCTTTTTATTTATTTATTTATTTATTTAGAAGAGAAATTAAAAACTCAGTTTAATTTCAAAGGTTTTCATAAGGTAGAGAATGCAGGCCAAGTTTTATATTTAATAAACACAACTGTTGTATAATAAATACAAAATAAAAAACAGTGATAACACTATCATCAAGGGTGAAACAGTATATTAACTTTAATCTAAAACGCTGATTCATGTATCTGTAATGGTGTTAGCTGAGTATTCTCTATTGATTTTATTTATAGAAAGAATCTCTGTAGTGAAATTTATCTTTCACTTTCATGCCCCCACATGGGAAGTCGTAGGTGAATATCTGTAGGAATACAATTTATTGTCTGCTCCTCCACTCAGAAGTAACCCTGAGTCTGTCCAGTCTACACTCAGAACTTTGTCTTCATGAGCAGCCAGATCATAGAGAGGAGCCTTACAACTTCTGGTATCCCACAGCTTAACCATGTTATCTAAAGAACCAGAAATGAGCTGCTGTTCATGGGTAGGAGACCACTTTACTGATGTTACCCAACCTGCATGTGAGGTTAGCAACAGCGACACCAGAGAACCATCTCGAGTTCGGGGATCCCACAGTCTGATATGCCTATCTGTACTTCCAGATGCTAAACGTTTACAAAGTGGAGAATAGGAGAGACAATTAAACACTTTATTTCCTGTCAAAGTTGACTTTAGACTGCCAGACTCAACATCCCATGCTTTAATTGTGTGGTCCCAAGACGCACTGCAGATTTCTTCAGCATCTGACCACAGAACTGAGGAAATTGCTTCCTTATGGCCAGAGAGGGTCACAATGGGAGTCCTTGTTAGTCCCAACTGCTCTGTTTTCTGTTTCTTTCTTGGTCGATTTGTGGATTCTTCCATTTCATCTTCTTCATCTGTAGGAACTGTAGACCAAATCTTTAGCATCTTATCCCAGGAGCCACTGCAAAACCTGGCTCCTGTGCTGCCCACAGCTATGGACCCACGCTGCAGCAGTGCAGGGCCTTCACCTTGTTCCTCTCCACGTGCCACTCCCATAAGAGAACAGTCTGGTCCATAGAGGCACTCAGGAGGAGGCAAGACAAACTGTCTTTTTCACCCAGGCCACATCTTTTACAACATCTGTATGTCCCACAATTGTCATTATTGATTTTCCTTCCAAGGACCAGATCCGAGAAGTCTTATCATAAGAACCAGTCAGGATCCATTCCTCTGTCCCTTCGATCACACTGATCCAGTCATCATGGAACATGCATTGTTCTGGCTGAGGGGCAGTGTACTTCTCCACGTACTCTAGTTCCACAACTTCTTCTGATGAGACGTTTTCCAGTTCCATGTGTTTGAACAAGGGCATTCGTAGAAACTGGCCCTTGATGAGGAAATCAAACTCCACATGTTTGTGGAACTCATTTTTGGCCTCCAACAATTTATTGATGATGTTACTAAGGTCAGAAATTTCAGAGGCTGCAGGTATGGAGAAGGGAACATCATCTACCGCATATTTCTTGTTGTCAGTGAAGAAGCGTGTCTGGAGGTGAGCCATGGCGTACCTAGAGAAACGTATGAGTAAGTCAGACAATCGGCACTCTGGTCTTTCAGGACTACAAAATGAGGCTGCACGTGTCAGAGAAAAGATGCAGTCGATCCCAGGGCTTCCGCTTTCTTTCCCTGGGTCTCAGCTAGAAGGTACCACGAGGCTGCCCTTCCTCAAGATCTGTCTCTGCTTTTGAATATGCTGTCTAGGTTGGTCATAACTTTCCTTCCAAGGAATAAGCGTCTTTTAATTTCATGGCTGCAATCAGTATCTGCAGTGATTAAGTCTGTCACTGTTTCCACTGTTTTCCCATCTATTTGCCATGAAGTGATGGGGCCAGATGCCATGATCTTAGTTTTCTGAATGTTGAGCTTTAAGCCAACTTTTTCACTCTCCTCTTTCACTTTCATCAAGAGGCTCTTTAGTTCTTCTTCGCTTTCTGCCATTAGAGTGGTGTCATCTGGATATCTGAGGTTATTGATATTTCTCCCAGCAATCTTGATTCCAGCTTGTGTTTCTTCCAGTCCAGCATTTCTCATGATGTACTCTGCATATAAGTTAAATAAGCAGGGTGACAATATACAGCCTTGATGTACTCCTTTTCCTATTTGGAACCAGGCTGTTGTTCCATGTCCAGTTCTAACTGTTGCTTCCTGGCCTGCATACAGATTTCTCAAGAGGCAGGTCAGGTGGTCTGGTAGTCCCATCTCTTTTAGAATTTTCCACAGTTTATTGTGATCCACACAGTCAAAGGGCTTGGTATAGTCAATAAAGCAGAAATAGATGTTTTTCTGGAACTCTCTTGCTTTTTTGATGATCCAGCAGATGTTGGCAATTTGATCTCTGGTTCCTCTGCCTTTTCCAAAATCAGCTTGAACATCTAGAAGTTCACGTTTCATGTATTGCTGAAGCCTGGCTTGGAGAATTTTGAGCATTACTTTACTAACGTGTGAGATGAGTGCAATTGTGTGGTAGTTTGAGCATTCTTTGGCATTGCCTTTCTTTGGGATTGGAATGAAAACTGACCTTTTCCAGTCCTGTGGCCACTGCTGAGTTTTCTAAATTTGCTGGCATATTGAGTGCAGCACTTTCACAGCATCATCTTTCAGGATCTGAAACAGCTCAACTGGAATTCCATCACCTCCACTAGATTTGTTCGTAGTGATGCTTCCTAAGGCCCACTTGACTTCCCATTCCAGGATGTCTGGCTATAGGTGAGTGATCACACCATCATGATTATCTGGGTTGTGAAGATCTTTTTTGTACAGTTCTTCTGTGTATTCTTGCCACCTCTTCTTAATATCTTCTGCTTCTGTTAGGCCCATACCATTCCTGTCCTTTACTGAGCCCATCTTTGCATGAAATGTTCCCTTGGTATCTCTGATTTTCTTGAAGAGATCTCTAGTCTTTCCCATTCTGTTCTTTTCCTCTATTTGCACTGAACACTGAGGAAGCCTTTCTTATCTCTCCCTGCTATTCTTTGGAACTCTGCATTCAAATGGGTATATCTTTCCTTTTCTCCTTTGCTTTTCACTTCTCTTCTTTTCACAGGTATTTGTAAGGCCTCCTCAGAAGGACATTTTACTTTTTCACAATTCTTTTTCTTTGGATGGTCTTGATCCCTGTCTCTTGTACAATGTCATGAACCTCCGTCCATAGTTCATCAGATCTAGCCCCTTAAATCTATTTCTCACGTCCACTGTATAATCACAAGGGATTTGATTTAGGTCAACCTGAATGGTCTAGTGATTTCCCCTACTTTCTTCAATTTAAGTCTGAATATGGCAATAAGGAGTTCATGATCTGAGCCACAGTCAGCTCCTGGTCTTATTTTTGGTGACTGTACAGAGTTTCTCCATCTTTGGCTGCAAATAATATAATCAATCTGATTTTGGTTTGGCCATCTGGTGATGTCCATGTGTAGAGTCTTCTCTTGTGTTGTTGGAAGAGGGTGTTTGCTATGACCAGTGCATTCTCTTGGCAGAACTCTATCAGCCTTTGCCCTGCTTCATTCTGTACTCCAAGGCCAAATCTGCCTGTTACTCCAGGTGTTTCTTGACTTCCTGTTTTTGCATTCCAGTTCCCTATAATGAAAAGGGCATCTTATTGGGGGTGTTAGTTCTAAAAGGTGTTGTAGGTTTTCATAGAATGGTTCAACTTCAGCTTCTTCAGCATTACTAGTTGGGGCATAGACTTGGATTACCACGATATTGAATGGTTTGCCTTGGAAACAAATAGAGATCATTCTGAGTTATGGTCATCTGAGTTAAATTCACTCATTCCAGTCCATTTTAGTTCACAGATTCCTAAAATGTCGACGTTCACTCTTGCCATCTCATGTTTAACCACTTCCAATCTGCCTTGATACCAGGTGGCACTAGTGGTAAAGAACCCATCTGCCAAAGCAGGAGGCATACGAGATGCGGCTTCAACCCTGGGTCAGGAAGGTCACCTGGAGACGGACATGCAACCCATGCCAGTATTCTTGCCTGGAGAATCCCCATGGACGGAGGAGCCAGGTGAGTTACAGTCCCTGGGGTCACAGAGAGTCAGGTATGATGGAGATGACCTAGCATCCATCCATGCCCACGGTCACATTAAGTGTTCACATCCTTACAGAAGAGAGTCACCGACATTCACTGTTTATCACTACACTGGATTTCCATCAATAACACACCTTCACACCTTCCCCTTCCCATCGGCTCTCCATGGCAGAGATGCCCACATGGACCCCCTCTAGAGGGGGTACATCATCTCCCATTACAGATGACAACATGGGGGACCGGGGGGCAGCAAGGACCTGCGAGGTCGCAGAGGTGCCCAGGACCAAATGCAGGACTGTCTCCGTGGGCGACTGTGGGCTCTCGAGGCGTGCTTCCCCTCGGGGACATGGATGTAGGGCGGGAGGGCCTGTCTTGCGCTTCCGCTGGCAGCTGCTGGCAGTGGCCCCTGAGTGCTCTTCTCCAGCTCTTTCGAAGCCCCTGCAGCGCTGAACGCCACTTTGAGGAGAGACGCACTGGGCGCATCCCTGCACTCTGCCCCGGCTCTGTCATCCTGACCGAGGGACTCTGGACCCATCGTCTCACGCCGTCCGTCTCCGGGCGAGCAGTGGCCCGAGCACCTGGAGCAGCAGCAGCCTGGCGGGGGAAACTGCATCCGCCGTGCCGGCCCAGCTCAGGGGAAATTTGCAATTCTCCAGGCAAGAATATGGAGTGGGTGGCCATTCCCTCCTCCAGGAGATCTGCCCAACCCAGGCACCAAACCCGTGTTTCCTGCGCCTCCTGCATTCAGCGGGGTCCTTTGCCGCCTAGCCATCTGAGACGTCCGATACAAAATGAGAGTCGGTATTTACACGCGATGCTTCCCAAAGGCAGCAAAAAGAACAGTATCTACCGTTTACTGAGCACTTACTGTTTACCAGAGGATGGGAAGATTGGCATCATCCACTCAGTGGCCATGACTGAGCAAACTCCGGGAGATGGTGAAGGACAGGGAAGCCTGGAGTGCTGCAGCCCATGGCGTCGCAAAGAGTCAGACACGACTGAGCCACTGAACAACAGCAGTTTCCCCGGCCCCCTGCAGGGACCGCCTCACTCATTTCATCCTCAGAGGGGTCCAGTGAGGTAGACGTGTCATCATGCCCATTCAACAGAAGGGGAAACAAAGGCGCAGAGAGGCTAAGTAATTGCCACCAAGTCTCACAGCTAAGTGTAGCTGAGCAGACCTGAGGCTCAGGTTCAGTCGTCTCTCTCTTCTTAGCAACAACAAATCCGTGTGATGACCCGTCTTTTGCATGTACTTAGTTCTAAGTGCTGTTTGGATCTTTAACGCTTTAGATACAAAAATATACACTTTGTGCAGGTGCCTGGGGGCTTCCTTAGTTTTCTTGACAAAAATTTCCATTTTCCCTCTCCTGTCCCGTGTTGTATTGTTTCACACCACACACATCCTAAAATGCACACACGTCTCCCTAGATGTCTTCCCAGGTGTGTGGCGCTGGAAAGACCCTGAGAAGCTCACCGAGACCCGGTTGGTCAGCCAGACCACATGTCCAGGGCTGGCGCGGGGGGCTGGCGCGAGGCGGTGTGCAGACCCAACGGGGGTTAGGTCCTACAGCAGCAGGTGGGCAGCGCTCTCACCTGTAACTTCCCAGAAGGAGCAGCGTCTCTTCATCCTGAGCCTGCCACCCAGTCCTGCTAATTGGACACCGCCCAGGAGCAAATGGATTGAAATCAGGACGCAAACGGCCAGGTAGGCGGGACTCTGTGTTGGTGGCTGCTGTTCTTGGCTGAATATATTCTAATTAGATTTAGCACATTTATAAAATAACCACCCTTATGGGTAAAATGTGAAGCCACCCCACATGCAATTCACCATGCATCAGTGACAGAAAAAAACACGCGGTAAATACATTATAATTACTGGTTAAGAGGAAGCAGAGACAGCTCTCTCTTTCCAAGTGTTCATTCCACTGTAAAAGGTTTAATAAATAATTATATTGCAGTTATGTAGTCCCCTTAATGGCTTATTCGATAGTAATAAAGTCATCAGCTGCTGGTCCAAACAAGACTTAAAAACACCTTGCAAATACTTGGTAACGCATTTTCTGTATAAACTAGTTATGAAATGTCAATATTCTGAAAATATCAATACACATTAGCAATGCATTCACTTTCCGTTTTTAGATCTATCCCATTTTGTTTTTAAAAAAGCGTATTAAAAACACTTGTAATCAGATACACAACCTTTAAAACAAGTGAGCTGAGAGTCGCTGTTGCTGGCATCCATTGGATGCTCAGAGTACTGTACATTTTCAGCCTTGTTTTGCTTTTGCCTGAATCAAAGCCAAAAGCTTTCAGGAAAAAAAAAAACCTGTGTTCACAAAAACCAGAGTAAACTGCCAAGGCATAAATTGAATTCTAAAGATTAACTGCAGCTCTAGCTATTGTTAGCTTTTATTGTCTTTGTTTTGCTTAAAAAAGGTTTTTATCGTCTGAAATGTGGATCGCCTGCATACTAACTGCATACTAACAAAATTTTACAAATTTCGTCCACTTCACAGATCTGACATTTTTCATATGTTTTCATAGATTTCTGTTAAGACATCTTGTTTTCTGTAGGATGCCAGCACCATTCCTATTTTTTTAAATGAATGTTAGCTTTTATTAAAGTCACCAGAGTTCCAGCTGTACTGCGATCCATGTGCTCTTCCCTCCCCTCGCCCGGGGTTGGGGTGGTGTCAAGAGCGTGGAAGGAGGAGGAGCTTGTTCAGCCTTCCCTGGACGAGCAGAGACGCCCGCTGCCTCCCCAGCCAGCAGTGCCCAGTGGTGCTGGTTTAGGCCCTGAATTCTTATTCAAGCTTCACTTGCAAGTTGGTAGATACAGTCTCTCAGATCAAGGATGCCAGTTTGCTCTTTATAACAACATACCAGCTCTTTGCAAGCCACAAGTTTTGGCTACTTCGATAGAAAAAGACATCGCCTGGCTTGGGTTATTTTTACAAGTTTCTGGAGTCCTCATAGATTCCTAGCAAAACAACTGCTTTTTGTTCTGACCCTTACCCATCATCTAATTCAGCAATTTTCAAAATGTGGTACTCAGTCACCTGGGGAACCCTAAGACCTGTACAGAGGTCCCCAGGCCCTCACTGTCTTTGTGAAGATGCCCCTGGGCTCTTGGCCTCCGCCCATGTGGATGTTTGCGCTGATGGTGCAGAGTCCCAGGTGGCTGAACTGCTGGGGTCTGGTCCACGCCACGGCAGGGGTTCCCCTCGCTGCCCACTGTCACGGGGAGCTCCGTGGCCCATGCTCATGGGATATGATAATAGTAGGAGTTAATAATGCCAGCCACACTTGGGAAATGCCTGGGAGATGCTGTGAAAGTCGTGTGTCTCCTCCACGCTCTGTGCGAGGGGATGGGAAGCATGATGCTGGTTTCGCAAAGACGTCATGGCCGTGACCGAGAAGCGCTAAACTAGCCACTCCTCCCCGTCACCAAGCGCTGGTTTTACTCCAAAGAACCCGACGGATGAGCCATGACATCAAGACTGGATGTCTGATGAAACTGAAAGAAGCGTCCATCAGTTCAAGGAAAGTAATTGGCGCCCTTTATTGCTCATGGTCACATTTGACTTTTGAAATGGAAACTCAGATTTGTGAAAACTTGCCTCTGAGTCTAACAGCTTCCTAATTCTCAAAGGCTGTTTGCTGTTGAAGGTGATGGTAATACTAATGAGTGATTTTGGAATATAGTTTAAAGAAATGTCTCAACTGCGTGCCTGTAAGGTTCAGTGTTTTCCAAATGGCCAGTGTGTGATGTCACAGAACCAAGAATGCGTACAAAATTCATTCAAACACAGGATAACCCAGTGGATTCAAATATGGAATACGAAAACCTATTTCTTGACATGTTTTCAGAGTCTGTGCAATGAGCCTATAGGATATTAAAGGTCACATTTTGGTGCAGTGACAAGAATGTCCACAGTTTGTTAAGAGTATTAAAACATTCTCCTCTTTTCCAAGTACAAATTGGCATGAGGTCCTTCAACCAAATCATACCCACAGACTGAATACTGAAGCAGACATGAAAAGCTGCCTTCTTCTCTCAAGCCGGATTCAAAATAATGTGCCCTTTCCACGAAATGGCCTTTTATTCTCTTGAAAATATGGCTAGATTTTTCAAAAGAATAAGTTTAAAGGTAATGTTTATTTATTAAGGTTATGTATAGCTATTTTAAAATAAATGAACACTTTCTAAAGAGTCCCGGTGCTGCTTTGCCATGAGACGAGTATTTATGGGTGTGCCTCACATAGACGGGTCTTCTGCATTTTCTAAGAGTGCACTGTGCCCTGGGGACCAAGATATCTAAGAATGTCTGCTCAGAAACTGCCGTGTGATGCCCTCCCAAACCCTAATGTGCTGCGAGCATGCTCTCCCCTCTCGCATCGAGGCTGCTGAAGGCTGCATTAGTTGGGAACCAACGTCAGTTTCCTGCATTTGCAGGCCAGAAGAGAACGTTTAAAATGCACGGCATTTCGTTATGTCATGATCGTCAGAGTCATGGCAGCTCAATTTCAGTCTTGGGTGGGCCACCAAGAGCATCAGCTAGAGGGTCCCCGCTGGATACAATTAAAACTAGGTCTAGTGAAAGATTTTGATAATGTTCCATCCACGTTAGGAGGCTGGGAGCTATAAGCAAGTGAAAAGGAGACCCTCCGGGAAAGGACTCTCTTTTCTGCTCTTTATCTGCACAGGTGTTGGGTTCCTAGAATCGACCTGTGGTCCCTGGACTATCTCCTGATGCTGGCTCAGCAGATTAGCCATAAGACTGGGTCGTAAGACAGGCTGGGTCACACCCTGCTCTTGGTTTCATTTACAGAAAAGGGTACAAGCACCTCCAGACATTGGCTCATTGAAACAATAAGATCCTTGAAACTCTCAGTTTTTAGCAAAACAAAACAATGTGTAACAACTAAAATCTCTTACAATTGAAGGCACAACTCTGTGAATTAAATTATTATTCCATTGTGCATACAAGCATCCACATACATAGACCTGCATACCCATAAATAGGCACTTGGAATCACACAGGTAGTTTGAGAGTGTTGTAGAAGTGTGTAATTTTGCAAGACTTCACTTTGGTTGTAGCAAAACTTGAACTCAACACTGATTAGAAGAAAGAAAAAGAACAATAAAAAAGTGAGGCACTCTCTCAAGTACATGAATACCTTCATTCTATTTGAATTCCACTCACTGTAATGGCCCCAGGTTCTGCACATGTTTTCAGAATATGTTTCTGATGGAACGCTCTTCAAATGAAAATGTTTTGGTGTTCCTGCGGAGTTCATAATTTTCAAATGTTAATAATCTCGCTAATTTTAGCTCAAAAATTCTGTATACGCCATAGGACTTCCCTTTTCACCAAAGCCTTCCCATGCGTTCCAAGTTAATTCTCTGATGTTTTAGAGTGATTAAAAATGACAATAATTTTATCCTGACACAGCTAAAGCAAACAGAGGTTAGAAGTTATCAGAAGCATGCTGTTAATAGACTGCTAACCTTGCTGCTGCTGCTGCTAAGTCGCTTCAGTCGTGTCCGACTCTGTGCGACCCCATAGACGGCAGCCCACCAGGCTCCCCCGTCCCTGGGATTCTCCAGGCAAGAACACTGGAGTGGGGTGCCATTTCCTTCTCCAATGCAATGCATGCATGTTAAGTCACTTCAGTTGTGTCTGACTCTGTGCGATTCCATAGACGGCAGCCCACCAGGCTCCTCCATCCACAGCATTCTCCAGGCGAGAACACTGGAGTGGGGAGCTATTTCCTTCTCCCCTCTCCCCTTGGGGCAAGTGAAATCTAAGACTTTAGATATGGCTAGCTATGACTGTAATTAAGTAACAAACACTGAGAAAAGTTCTTGTTTTCCCAAACACAGGGAGGACGGGCCGCGTGGGACAGGAGGCTCACAGAGTGGTCAGCGCAGGGGGCCTCCGCCCATAGACACAGGCCCGCTTGGATGTGTGTGTGGAGTGTGTGCCCGGTAAGAAAGCGCTGCTGACAGCTACAGGCCTTCCTTCAGGCACAGAGCCTGACCCAAGGCCGGAAGACGCAGCCTCGTGCTGAAGGCAAGGGTGCGAGGTTGCGAGGGGTGGGGTTATCAGGGCCAGCGGGCTTTTGCTCCCCGTGGGAAGGAAAGCGGTAGTCGCTTAGTCGTGACTGTTTGCGACCCCCTGGAGTGCCGCCCTCTAGGCTCCTCCGTCCATGGTACTCTCCAGGCAGGAGTACTGGAGTGGGCTGCCATGCCCTCCTCCAGGGGAGCTTCCTGACCCGGGGATCGAACCCGGGTCTCTTGCTCAGCAGGCAAATTCTTTACCGTCTGAGCCGCCAGGGAAGCCCTATGACATTTCGTGTGCTTGTGTGTGTAATTCTGAGCACTTTCTTGTTTAGACGAATGCTGCTCTTGAAAGGATATTTGAGAGTAAATGCATACACATAGCTTATGTGCCACTTGGGACAAGAAACAGAAATTTTAATTCATTCAGTTCTGAATACTTTGGTGACAGCTCATTTCAAAATCCAATTTAGCCAGGGCTCATATCTTACCCAATGTGAACATTATGAACAAGATGCAACACATGCTTCATGGAGGATAACCTCCAAAATTAACTCAGTCTCTTGTGGAGAAAAGGGAGCCCTTGGGCTCTGTTGGTGGGAATGCCAGTCGGTGCCCGACTGTGGAGAAGAGTACAGAGGGCTCCTCAGAAAACTAAACTCAGGGTCACCATACGACCCAGCAGCTCCACCTGGGTATTTTCCTGAGGGAAACGAAAACACTGATTCAAAGCCTACTTGTCCCTCAGTGTCTACAGCAGCATTATCTCCAGTTGCCAAGATATGGAAGCAACCTAGGTGTCCATCCACAGATGAAAGAAGAGGATGTGGTGCACGTCCAGTGAGGCTCTCAGTGCAGTGCGGTCCAGCGCAGCCTCTCAGTCGTGTCCAACTCTTTGCGACCCCATGAATTGCAGCACACCAGGCCTCCCTGTCCATCACCAACTCCCAGAGTTTACTCAGATTCACATCCATCGAGTCCGTGATGCCATCCAGCCATCTCATCCTCTGTCGTCCCCTTCTCCTCCTGCCCCCAACCCCTCCCAGCATCAGAGTCTTTCCAATGAGTCAGCCCTTTGCATGAGGTGGCCAAAGTACTGGAATTTCAGCTTTAGCATCATTCCTTCCAAAGAACAGCCAGGACTGATCTCCTTCAGAATGGACTGGTTGGATCTCCTTGCAGTCCAAGGGACTCTCAAGAGTCTTCTCCAACACCACAGTTCAAAAGCATCAATTCTTCGGCGCTCAGCTTTCTTCACTGTCCAACTCTCACATCCATACATGACCATAGGAAAAACCATAGCCTTGACTAGACGGACCTTTGTTGGCAAAGCAATGTCTCTGCTTTTGAAGATGCTGTCTAGGTTGGTCATAACTTTCCTTCCAAGGAGTAAGCGTCTTTTAATTTCATGGCTGCAGTCACCATCTGCAGTGATTTCGAAGCCCCCAAAATAAAGTCTGACACTGTTTCCACTGTTTCCTCATCTATTGCCCATGAAGTGATGGGACCGGATGCCATGATGTTTGTTTTCTGAATGTTGAGCTTTAAGCCAACTTTTTCAGTCTCCACTTTCACTTTCATCAAGAGGCTTTTTAGTTCCTCTTCACTTTCTGCCATAAGGGTGGTGTCATCTGCATATCTGAGGTTATTGATATTTCTCCCAGCAATCTTGATTCCAGCTTGTGCTTCTTCTGAATTCTGAAAGAGATGGGAATACCAGACCACCTAACCTGCCTCTTGAGAAATCTGTATGCAGGTCAGGAAGCAACAGTTAGAACTGGACATGGAACAACAGACTCTTTCCAAATAGAAAAAGGAGTATGTCAAGGCTGTATATTGTCACCCTGCTTATTTAACTTATATGCTGAGTACATCATGAGAAACGCTGGACTGGAGGAAGCACAAGCTGGAATGGAGTACTACTCAGCCATGACAAATGAAATGTTTTTGAAACAACATGGATGGCTGTGGAGGGTGTTACGCTTAATGAAACGAGACAGAGAAAGGCAGGTACTGTATGCAATCACTTATTTGTGGAATCTAAAAAGTGAAACAAACAAATGAATATCACAAAACAGAAACAGACCCACAGAAGTAGGGAATAAGCTTGAGGTTCCTGGTGGGGGGAGGGAGGCCCAGAGCAGGTTGCTGCAAGGTGGCTTCTGTGTCTACGCAGTAACACAGTTGGGTGGGGAGGAGTTGACCCTCTGGTCCTCCCGCTCACCTGCTCCTCCTTCAGCCTGAACATGGGCGGGGGCAGGGGGGAGAAACCAACAGCTGGGGCCAGGCAGGAAAGGAAAGACGAGGGGACTCTACTGGGTCCAAGAAGAAACAGAAGCTGCAGGGTTGATGTCAAGCCAGTGTGCCTGGCATGGAGAGGCCTGACTTTATTGCTTTTAAATTAACTGTTTTAATCGGAGGATTGTTGCTTTACGATATCGTGAGGGTTTCTGTCGTGTGTTGGCCTGGAAGCGGCCGCAGGCACCCCGTGGCCCCGTGTCGCCTCTCTTGCTCCCTGCTCCCGCCTCCCTCCCTCCACACCCATCCCTCCAGACTGTCGAAGAGCACCTGCCTGGGGTTTCCTGCCTGAAGCCTGACTTTAAATGAAAACAATATCCTCCATTTTCTTCATTATCCATCATTTTCCATATTCTCACATTATTGGCATATAACGGATTAGTAGGTGATTTCTAAATGAAAGATGATTTGTAAAATAAAAATGAAGCTCTCCATGAAGGCAACTTGAAATATTGTCTTTTCTGGAAGTCTAATTTCTCAAACCAACTCATTTTGGTCAAATTTGGCTTAATAGGGGTTTCTGAGGTGACACTCGTGGTAAAGAACCTGCCTGCCAGTGTGAGAGATGCAGGTTCGATCCCTGGGTCTGGAAGATCCCCTGAAGGAGGGCACAGCAACCCAGTCCAGTATTCTTGCCTGGAGAATTCTGTGGACAGAGGAGCCTGGCGGGCTACAGTCCATAGGGCTGCAAAGAGTCGGATACGACTGAAATGACTTAGCATGCATGCATGGCTTATGATAAATAAGTAAATCTTACTGAGTCTTAAATAAAATTTCATGAGAAATTGTAGGAAACTAAGATATAATGATAGGTCCAGTATAGAATATATTGCTTGGGTCACAAAAGAAAAAAATGCTATGGTTTATTAATTATTGAAGGTTTCCCTGTAGCTCTGTATCTCCAGAACAATTGATTCAGTAGTGGAGAGACAAGCATAACATTTAAATGTTTTTATGTATCAAAAATAGAATCTACATTTAGTGTATAGAGTGGAGGCACCTCGGTTTATCTTTAACTGGGTTTAGATGAATTTGCCATACATGTAAAGAAACACATTCAGTAGAGGAAGGAAAGCAGAAAAATATCTGGGCATAAAATACGCGTGAACACATCAAGGCCAGGTTTCTCCAGCTACAAACTGTATACGGTCAAGTGGCAGAAAGCGAAATGATGTTGCTGCAGCCAGATCCTGTGAAAACAGTACTTAGGAGGGCTAGCAGCAAGTCAGCATGCACTAATCCCCTCGCCGTCACTTAATTACATCACCCTTTAAGACAGACGTATAATGTAATTAGAGATTTGAACAGTTCACAGCCAGATCACTTAAAGTAACATTGTTAATGGGCTCTAGACGTTCTCCCTTTAATATTGCCAGTGCTATAACTTCTAATTGCCTTAATGATTAGGGCTCTGTCACTCATGACTGAGGCAACAGCTCCTAACACTAATGGGTATTGGAGGTCTGGTGCGAGGCATGTTTTGATGCTCCCATCTAGTTGCTTAGGGTCGGAAGGAGCTCTTTGCCCTTGGAAGCCTGGCGGTTGCTATGAGGTGGCCTGGGCATCCTTACCAGCTGCTTTAATGCTGCCTCTGCCTCTGCTGCTTTCATTCAAGAGCGAATGTAGAAACTCTATTCACTAACGACGACTCTTGAAATGCAAATGTGGCACCTATGGATGAAATTTTCTGAATCTCAATCACCCCCGTCGCTAGAACTACAAAATAACAGTATAAACTTGGACGTCAAATCAACTGGGATTGAAATTAAAAGGCGCCAGCATTTCTCTTCTGTGCGGCCGGGATCCGCTGTTAATCGACGAAGGTGAGAGGTGTGGCAGTAGATGGGGGAACTGGGAAGGCTCTCGCTGCTCTGCTGAGAGCTGCCTGGGAGCGTGTGGATGGGGGGCGTGCCGCGTAATTTTAGAGAGATCTATTTGAACAGAACAGAAAAAAAAGTGGGAAATAACAGAAAAACGTGCGAGGAGGATAAGACTGTGTCCGAAAGGCTGACTTTACAGGAGGCTGGTTCTCAGAGCAGTGGCCCGGGAGACCCGGCCCCAGGGCCCGCTGCGCGTGAGGGCGGTCAAGGCTGCCTCCAGGGCCGACCTGGCCGCGGGCCCCTTGACTCCTCAGCCAGGGGCTGCTCTTCCCTGAGCCGAGTATGTCTCTGACGGAGGCACTTTGGCTGTGCAGTCTCGCGGGGCTACAAGGCCTCTAAGACAGTTGCAAAGCTTAGGCATCTGTGGGTCTCTGGTGCTTTGTGGAGCCACGTGACAGCGTGGGGTTGAATGAATGAAGTGGCCGACAACTGGATAGACCAGTGCAAAAAAGAAGACTCGTGACGAGCTCGATGAAGACACAGCGCCAGCACGCTCACTGAGGAGGCTCACGCCTCATCCTCTCCCTGCATGAGTGGTTTTCTGTGCTTTAAAGGTGATCAGCAGAAACGGAGCTAGTTCATCCTGGAACCGCACATCTCTTGTGCTCCCGGGCTCCCGCGGCGACCCCAGAGGCGCGTGGCGAGTCTCTAAAGATACAGGCCGCAGGCGGAGCAGGCGCCTTTTTGCGACTGTAGCGCGGTAGCCTTCCTGTGTCTCTCCAACCCCAGACAGTGTCCAGCCCATGTGTTCCCAAACGCAGCTCAAAGACAGCGCCCTGGAAAGGCAGGCTGCTCCTGGTAGCCCAGGGTGTCTGGAATTCTATCCCAAGGGTCTGGAGAGCCCTGGAAATGCTCACCGTCTATGGAACTTTCAGCCGACCTGGGGAAGCACGCGTGCGGAGCGTGGGAAGGAGGGACGGAGCGGCGGTCTGTGGTGCCGGGTCACAGCGTGGGGTCCTCACAGGTCACTGCTTCACACAACCTGGTTTTTAAAATCCGTGTGCTCGTCCCAACTTCCCACCTGATGATGATTTTTTTTTTTTTTTTGCAGGGCAGCAGCAATTTTTACGCTTTTTCATGGCATTCTCACCTCTGGCTCCCAGGGGCTCAGTTAACGTTTGCTGATTGACTTGCTGACTGAGTCATCCCTTTGTATTGAAGGACAGCACCAGTGGGACAGGGCCGTGCATCTTCCATCCCATCCGGTCTCATCCCAGAGCCTCGCCTAGACTTGAAGAAGGAAACAGTGAGAGACACGGACCCTCAGGAGGCAAGTCCATCGTCCTTTCTGATCCAAGACGAAGGATATAGCTGCCTTCCTTATTGAAGTACATAGGTTTATATAAGATGATCAGAACTCAACAAGCTAATATTGAATTACTGGCTTCCGGGGTGGCTCAGTGTAAAGAATCCACTGCCAGTACAAGAGACAGAGGAGATGTGGGTTCGATCCCTGGATCGGGAAGACCCCTTGGAGGAGGAAATGGCAACCCACAGCAGTATTTTCACTTGGGAAATCCCATGGACAGAGGAGCCTGGTGGGCTACAGTCCACAGGATCGCAAAGAGTCAGACACGACTGAAGCGGCTGAGCCCAATAGTAAATTAAAGCCCTCTGGTTTCATGTATTTTTTTCCATCGGTTATTTTCAGGACACAGTCACTGGGAAGTGAGCTTAGGATCGAGAAGGTGATAACAATTCGCCTTGGGGGTCTCAGCTCTGCGATGGACCTGCAAGAAGTCCGGTGTGAGCAGGTCTGGAGTCTGGCCTCTGAGGATGCTTTGCCTGCAGCCTTCTCGCCTCAGGACGTAATTCACATGGTTCTCGAGAAAGGGGCAGGATGAACGCGTCCTCTTAGACGGTGTCCGCAAGTAGCAAGCCCTGCCTCTGAGGCGGAGGTGTCCCCCAAACCGCCGTTCCCTAGAGAGCGGACAGGCAGGTGATTCAGGAGGCAGCTCAGATTTTCATTGGAAATATTTCAGGCTCAGATGAATGAATGCTCAGTATTCCCTGGGGCTTCTGGACTAAATGCAGACTTTAATAATTACTCTGATTACATCTGTGGTGATTCCACCTTTGAATCTACAGCAAACAAACATATAGCAATGATTACGCTTTCATTTAATATGCCAGTTCTCAGAAAACCGACATGATCATTTCCTTCTTACGGACTTTTTGCCTATAATACAGGCTTGGAGATAAAAACTATTTTTATTTAGTGATAAACATGTTTTTGGGTTTCCCAGGTGGCTCAGTGGTAAACAATCGGCCCACAATACAGGAGACGCGGGTTGGATCCTTGGGTCAGAAAGATCCCCTGGAGAAGGAAATAGCAATCTGCTCTGGTATTCTTGCCTGGAGAATCCCAAGGACAGAGGAGCCTGGTGGGCTGCAGTCCATAGGGTCACAAAAGGTCTGACATGACTCAGAGACTAAAAACAACAACAGCATGCATTTGACACGTGATGACACAGTTTCCTTTTACACGAAATGTAAGGACACTGCCTTTCCTGAAAGCCGTTGCAAAGCTGCTCTGCGCTGATGGCACAGACCCCTGAGCCTGCAGGCAGTGGGATGGGGAGTCTCGAGAAGGGTGGGGTGGCCTCTATCATCCCACCCCGGGTCCTTACATCAACCCGGTCCATCCCCCAGGTCCTTACACGCCCCTGTGGTCTGGCACATCGGCACAGCCATCTTCCAGAAAACAGCTTTTATGGTGATACTTTATCACCAAGACTGAAAGAGGAGGATGGACGTGGGTGTGAGGGGAAACCCCAGGCTGCCCGGAGACCCTGAGCTCCTGCGACCCCCAGCGCCTCCCCATTCACCGCCGCAGGGTCTGAAGCGGCTTCTGCAGCTTAGCTGTGGACACGTTCCCCCCTCCAGGCCCTGTTTCCTCATCGGTAACTGAGAGGCATGGTGAGAATTAAAGGAGAGAATTTGGGTTTTCTGAAGCTTGGTTTTGTTAGAAATCTGCTATTGTCACGAACAGCAAACATGCTTTTGAAGTAGCGTTAGTCGCTCAGTCGTGTCCGACTCTTTGCGACCCCATGGACTGTAGCCCACCTGGCCTCTCTGTCCGTGGGATTCTCCAGGCCGGGACACTGGGGTGGGCTGCCGTGCCCTTCTTCAGGGGAAGGATGCTTTTGGAAAATGTGTATTTTCCAGGCCTTCTTGTGGGGATGCTAGCTTAGGAGGACCCGGGCAGTTGAGGACAGGTGAGAGCCTGGCTGTTCAAGGCGCCTCGGGACAGTCCTAGGACCGAGGGTCGCGACAGGGCAATGGGGCTCTTGGCGCAGCGAGCCCTCAGGCGTCTGCTGCAATGGACTCGCGTCTGGCCTGGGCCCTGCCAGACCCGCTGCAGACGTCAGGAGCCGCTCTCTGGGCAGGGAGCTGGCCCCCAGGAGAAGGGTTGATGCGGGAGAGTTAGTGGGAGTATTCAGAGGATGGGGCTCCCAGGGAAGGAAGGAGGAAAGGAAGGAGGGTGAGGCCGGGGTGAGGCCGGGATGAGTTCGGGAGACATCGGAGAGTCAGGTGGGCCTGCTGGGGGCGGACAGACCCTCAGTGAGAGGCAAGCAGTGCGGTGGGCACAGCCCCTGGCCACCCCCAATCCCTACCCTCGACAGCCAGGCCCGGACAGTCACTGCCCTTCACACCCAGAGCGGTGGTTCTCACCCTGCCCCCTGTTGGCACTGCCAGGGCCTTCTCTGCGTGTGGGGCCTCCACGCAGGAGGGTTCGGTGAAACAGGCCCAGGGCAGGGCCAGCGTCTGCCAGGGCTTGAAAGCTGCCCCAGGCTTCCTCAGGATCGGCCCTGGAGTCCACACCAAGCCCAGATTTCCCTGTGGCCAACCTTGCCCCCTGCACCGGCCCTGGCTCTCTGGGCGATCAGGGCTCTTTGTACTGCGGGGTCCAGTCCCTGCCTCTGCCGAGCCCACCAGGAAGGTGGATTCCCACAGTCAGCAACACAAGGGGCTGCCAACTCATCTCAGGGAGAAAGGAGCAACCGACCGCCATACGCTTCCCCCATAAAGCAGAGGCTGGAAGGCGGCCGCTGGCATCGCGCTCACAGGGTGTGCCTCGGGCTCGGTCGGCTTTGTTGAAAAGTCTCCAGAGAGGTGTGGACTCTCTGTGAGGTTCGTCATTGCTGAGTGAAACGCTTTCTGCTCTTTCACAGGCTGAGTGCTGTCTCTCTGAGGTTCACCCAGTAATGTCCTGAGACTGGTTATGGAGGCAAAGCGAGGACTGGACACGCGTTTTCCCGAGCCTGCCGGAGAAAGCGGGAGACGCCTGTTCCCTTCCCCTCCGCTCCACGCCAACCCCTGTCCCATCCTGGGGCCACCATGAAAGGGCCCATCCTTCCACTTACACTCCTGAGGGGCATTTACCTGTGCACCCCAACGGCAAACGCCTGGAACCACTTGGGAAATACCCCCAACAAATTCCTCACAGTCAGAACTACAGTTGAGGGGTCACCGCACACGCAGCCCCTCCAGTCTCCTCTAGACCCCCCCACCGCCCTGGCTCAGAGCTCCTCTGAGCTCACACACAACCCCTGCAGTCTCCTCTAGACCCCCCCAACCGCCCTGGCTCAGAGCTCCTCTGAGCTCAAGCACTGGGGCCGGGGATTAGTGGGTAATCAGAAAAGAGTGTCCCAATAAGGAATAAAAATCCAGATTTATACCTGAACCTTTTAACGTGACTCATGTACTTAGTTTGAGGTAGGCCAAAGCTGCTGCTGAGGGGTTTCATAGTCCTTTCCCTTGCACACACAGCTTCTCTCTATAATGCATCCCTTGTGTCTCTTTAAAATGAAACAATTAGTTTAAACGCTTGTGAAGCAATCTGAAAGCTGACTTTTAGGTTTCAATGATTTTCCACTGATAACTGACACGGATCTCACCTACAAGTGATTCTTTTTTTTTCTTCTTTCTCCACATAAACTGCTCGTTTATTAGCACTGGTGCTGGGCCGACCCCTCCAGTAGCCATGCGAAGCCGCATGCAGGGGGTAGCGCAGGTGAGGGCAGGCGTGGCCTTGCTTCTTCGGCTCGTCGTGGCGTAGTCCCACTCTCCGAGAAGCCCTGGATGGGGGAACGCTTTCACCCCGAGCCTCCTCTCGGTCTGCTCGGCCCCGCACAGCAGCGTGAGGACGGAGCTGTGCCCGCAGTGCTTCTCCCAGGAGACAAGGGGGCGGAGAAGCCGAAGACGAGCAAGGCAGTGCCCAGCACCGCCTCCCGCTCCTTCGGGCGCCCGATCGTGTCAGCAGAGCTAGATCAGACTTTCTCATCAGCGGAGACGCTGCCCTAGGAGCCCTTCTCCTTCCCTTCAAGGCCTCTGGCTGGCAGGTTCTCGGCGCGGGCCACGTCGGGCGAGGGTGCGCCTGTCCACGTAACCCAGGAGCGCACAGTCAGAGCATGTCTTCGGCCCTCACATCGCTTCCATGTGCTCACACACCCCCCGAGGTGGACAGTGCCTGCCTGCCGGCTAGGCTGAGTGCTCCGGCACCAACAGTCTGCTGCGCCCGCCCGGCTGCCCACCGCGCCTGCTTGGCTGCTCTCTGTGCCTCGGCTGCCGCTGCCAGAGCAGCAGTGATTCTATCTATTTTCAAACAACTGGTTTTATAGGGTCTTTCCTAAATACTTCAGCTTCATAGAAAAGTATTCTTTATGGTTCTTTTTGCACTCATATTTCAGTGGCTCACATATTTAGTTAAAAAACAATAGCAATTGCACGCGGTGTGACTTGGACGCTGGAGCAAAGCTAGCACCGCTGGCAGGGTCGGGAGCCGCGCAAGTGACACGCCCCAGGGAGGAAGAGGGCTGGGGGTGCTGTCCCCCAGAGCTCCCTGGACTGCAAGGAGATCCAAGCCGTCCATCCTAAAGGAGATCTGTCCTGGGTGTTCATCGGAAGGACTGATGTTGAAGCTGAAACTCCAGTACTTTGACCACCTGATGTGAAGAGTTGACTCATTGAAAAAGACTCTGGTGCTGGGAAAGACTGAGGGCGGGAGGAGGGGATGACAGAGGATGAGATGGTTGGGTGGCATCATCGACTCAGTGGAGATGAGTGTGGGTAAACTCCGAGAGTTGGTGATGGACAGGGAGGCCTGGCGTGCTGCAGCCCATGGGGTCGCAAAGAGTCGGACATGACTGAGTGACTGAACTGAACCCTAGGGAGGAAGAAGGTTGGGGAGGTGCCGTGCCCCAGAGGGACGGGGGGGTTGGGGGCCTCCCCAGAGGGGAGGAGGGGTTTGGGGGTGCCGCACCCCAGAGGGGGAGGGGGTTTGGGGGTGCCGTACCCCAGAGGGGAGGAGGGTTTGGGGGAGTCCGGTTAGGACGAGGTGGGTGCATAGGGCTCCCGCCAGCTGCTGACGCCCCTGGGAGGCCAACCCCATTCCCCCGGCAGACTTTAGATCCTGCCTCCATTTCACCCCATGCAAGGACGGCAGTGGCGGGGGAGGATGGGGAGAGGCAGGTTAAAGGGCACAGGCTTTTGGCATAAGGTGGACAAGGTCCCAGGGTCTGATGTGACACCATTGACGGCAGTGTGCTGGACTGAAATTTGCTAATGGAGTTGGACTTCAAGGTTCTGACTTCCCCCAAAAATATGTGAGGTGATGCCTGATGATGAACTAGATGGGTAGGCCCTCCACAGCTCATGCATAGCAAGTCAGCACGACGAGCAGTTGAAAGGCACGCTGGCTTCACGTGTCAAGCACGCCTCAGTCAGGCTGGCGAAAGGCGGCGGTGGGCAGCCGGAGCGTCAGCTCTCTTCTCTGCACCACTGGAAAAAGAAATCACCAACATCTGTTGATTTCTTCACTCCTTATTCATTTAATCCTTCCCTCAATACCAACTCCTTGAACAGTCAGACATCCAAATTCCGGATGCAAATCACGCCACCAAGAATGATTGCCAAGGCCAAGCGAGATCCTCCTTGTGGATCATTTTGGGGAAACAGCGTGTGTCTTCACTAGAGTGTCTGATACTTTATTTGAGAGGAAATGTCAAAATCAGACTTGCAGGGATGACGCAGAGCTCACTAACTCAGGGCTTAAAATCCACGGGTCATTAACTCCAGGGCTGGAGCGCCAAGTCACTGGCCAGGGTGCCCACGGCCTGCCACGCACACCACAGACTTGCCTCTCCCTTCCTTTTTCCTGCTGCTGTTGTGCAACATTTACAACATAAAGCTTGGCATGTTAGCCATTTGTAAGTATACTATCCAGCGGCAATAACGACATTCCCACCATTGTTGGACCATAACCGTATTTCCCAGACTTTTCCATCACCCCAAATGGAAGCACGGTGCCCAGTAAGCAGAAAGCCTCATTCCCTGCCACCACCTCCATCTCTCCTTTAGCTGTCAGTTCAGGTGAGCCAGCATAGGTTTTCCTTTTCTCTGCATCTTGATTTGATCATATATTAAATCAAGAAGCATGTGCTCCTTGTTTTGTGGACATTGATGCCAAAGCACGTTCGTTGTACACAGAGGTCTTATGCAGTTAGTGAACTCATGAAAATTATCTACCTAGAGTCATTTAAATCAAATGATGCTATAAATTATCTGGTAAAAATGAAGTGGGGTTAGATGGGAGTCATATAGGAGACGATTCATAGTTTAAAGATACTGCATGTAACTTGCAAATTTAGATTTTACACCTCGGATTTTTCCTAAAGCAAAATTCATTTATATCATTTCAACACTTTTGTATCTAGGAGAAATCATTTTCCTTGGGTATAGAAACACTTTATTTTAAAACTAATAGATATATTTGACAAATTTCAGCTCAGTTAAATATATTGCCATCTCGAATGCTCTCTATTTCAGTAGATTTCCTTAAGTCATACCAGCCCTTTCATTATAGCTCCACACTATTCATATTTTAGGTAGGATAAAATTCCTGCCTGAACCCTCTACAAATATTCAAAATTTGAGATGATCAAATAAATGCCAATGGAAAAAAAAATGTTTCTGGAATTGTACTAGCTGTTATCAAAACAATAACAGCAGTGATAAATGTTTTAGAGATTGAGCACCAGGGATTTTTCAGACATTCATTACATGCCAATCTCTGTAAGCGACGTGTAATAAATGCAAACATCTTTAAAAGCAAATAAATACGTTTAAAAGTATAATCTCTCTTAGCCTGTGTACCGATTTTTCAAAATGTTTCTCTCAAAGTGAAATTCCATATCAAAATGTGTGTATTCCATCAGACTCTGAGAAGGAAAAGGGACTCCGGGGCTCTTTGTCACAGGGAAGATCTGGGGGTGGCCTTAATCCCCAGACGACTCCAGTGTGACAACAGGGAAGTCTCGGAGGCTCGGAAATGGCTCGGGTGCCGGGAGCCGGGAATGTGTTCCCAGAGTATAATCCGACTGATACAGTGTTCTCTGCAAAAGGCTGTGAGGTCTTGGCCTAATAAGCATAATCTCATTACACTGCAAATAAAAGTTTCCTATTTATCTCCAGATTTCAAATGAATCTAATAAGGCTTATGATACAGTCACCCAATACCCTAATCATATTTCTGCCTATCTAAAAGCAATCAGTAATTGTGTTACAGCAGACCGTGCTGACAATGCCTCTGACACAGAGAGGAGAATGAGAGCCCAGCTGTACTAATTAAATTAAATGCTAGGCTGATGGAATACATTTGCCGGAGCCGGGGAGTATGGGTGCAGAATTAATAAGCATTACGGCTTAGAGCGGGAGATGATATCATAATGGAGGCAAGGTTTTGATGTTGAGAGCCTCATTCAGATTCAGTGCGCCATAATGCACGGATCTGACAGCTGCTTAGAGAGGTGCAGCGCCTTGAACAAATTGTACAGGAACGGTCTCGTTTCTGAGCTCCTCGCTCGGCCCATCACCGCCGGCAGCACCCTTGCAGCCTGCAGGCCGACCGGGTCCTACCGCGAGGCGGCCGCGGCCAGCCTGCCCTCTCCTTGCCTGCCGCTCCCCCAGCTCTGGGGCTCTCCTGCTCATCCGTCTAGGCTCGCTTTGGATCACAGAGACAGGCCGGCAGCGATCGTCTTAACATTAGATTTTCCTGAGGCCCTCCCCGGTTCTCTTAGGGAAAATCGGCCCGCCTCGCCTGTGACGGGCCCAGGGCGCGGGCTGGGGGCCGGCATGGTCCCCTGCCGGCGATCGAGCGCCGCTATCTCTCCGGCTGCAGCGCGGAGCGGCCGGGCCGCGGCCGATGGGGACTCATTATCATGAGAATTTTGACAGGATATTAAATTTACTAATCCTGCAGTTTCCGGACTGACCCTCCTGGGAGCAGACAATGCGGCTGTCTGCCGGGAAAGCACTTTCCCTGTCTTCTCTCGTCCTTCCGCCTTTTCCCCCCTGGACCCCTCGCGTGTCCGCACCGCCCCCGGGCGCACCACACACCCCTGCGCTCCCTCAAGCACCGCCCGGCGCCCAGGCCGCGAGCCCCTCCGCCGGGCCCACGCTCTCCCGCAGGTGATGCGAAGAGGGCCCCGCACCCCTCCCCTGGCTGGACGCACGGGCCGTTCAGGGTCCTTCCGGCCTGAGCCGCTTGGCCGGAACCCGAGGTAACTGATGGGTTTCTGGGAGGACGGGATGGGGCGTCCACAGGGTGTCTGTGCAGTTCCGCCTTCGGCAGGCGACTTTGACACATGGGAACCAACCGGCATGCTGGACACGGATTACACGCCGCCCCCGGACGCGTGCACACGTGTGCACACACCTGAGTCACCTGTGATTCACCTGTAAGCCAGCCCGGAAGACTCAGCTCCACACGGATGCGGTCGGCTAAGATTTCGGAGGGGCGAGCACACATCCCTGCCTCTCCGCACATTCTCACAGCCCCGCTGGCAGTCAGGCACCACACGTATGTTGTGGTGGCAACCGTTACTCTTTGTTTATTCCGTCTATAAATAAACTACATCGGAGCCCAGGAATATTTTTAGAAAACGTTCTGGTATTGCAGCAGAATGCCATCATCTTGCCCATTCATAAGCGCTCCGTGCTCCAGAAAATCAAAACGCACCACACATTTCCACTGACATTCTGCCAGGATGATCTCTAAATAATTCAGCAGTAAAATCTGGTCAGCTCTCCCACCTCCCCGAAAAAACTCCTGCACACACAGTGCCAATTAAGTTGCTGAAAACAGCAGATTTCCACTGATACTCCACAGATAAAGCTGACCATTAAATCGCAATTTAACATCCCAGGCTGTGGGAGCCGCTGACAGGCTCTGAAGCTTGTAATCTCATTTAACCCCCTCCTGTCAGGAGCAGGCCCACCCCTTCAGCATAATGCCGCCAAATTAGACCTGACATGGCAACAAGAGAAAGAAAAACCTCTTTAGCTTAAAAGTCAGGCCACAGTGGGCAACCCTGACCTTCAGCGTCCCCCGCTCACCCACGCCATCCTCCAGGGACCCTGGAGACATTTACGTTGAGCCGGAGGAGCAGGGGTGGAGAGGGCCCGGCCACAAGGCACTTGGGTTTCCCTGGGGGCAAATTACAGAGAATTTTCCTAGACAATGGAAGGAAATTTCACCTGGGCTTTTTCAAGTCTTTCTTTGGTAATAAAAGATGAACCCTGATGGTTCTGTTCAAACTCCTCCGGCTCAATATTTCCCTCTGCCTGTGGTGGCCTCTGACTCGGAAGCCGGGGGACGCCTCTGCTGGAACACAGAGTTCCCACCCCAGGCCTGGGACAGCGTGCATTTTCAATGAGGTCATCCTGGCTGGTGGCTGCAGGCTTCAAAGCCTTTCCCGTGACTGGCATTTACTGGCCCTGTTTTCATGAGGACTCTGGCTGCCTCAGAGGTCCCTGACAACCAGCTCTCTGGACTCAGGCTTTTCCACCAACTCCCTATTTTGTTAAGAGTGGGTGGGGGCCAAAGGGGTGGTGTGGGGTCCCAGTACAGCCACCAGAAAGTGGTTTTCACATCATTCACAGCACTTTTCCCAGGTCAAGCCAGAGCTGCTCTTCAAGACCAACACTGTGTTCTGGGCCTGACTCACCAGGACAAACCCAGACTTTTGTGGGCTCCAGTGTGCACTCTATTTCAGTGAATTTTGTCTTAAAAAAAAAAAAAAGAAAGTCAGTTGTTAATTTGAAAGAACTTCCTTCCCAAGTATAAAGTAAATTTTTTGTCTTTCTGCTCCTGCAAAAATAAAAATGTTTTCAGGCCAAAAGTTAGACACCATCTAAAGCTGGCATTCATGGCTCCTTGGGCCCTCGAAAAAACCAAAACCAAGCCTGCACTCAAAAATCCTGCCCTCAGTTCCTCCAAGACTTGAATTTCAAACACAGATGGAGTCTGTACCGACCAAAGCCTGCAGCAAGTCGAGGAGACTTTGAGAGAGAGACAGAGAGGAGCTTCCCCACACCTGGCCCCCACCGGCCCCCCTTAGGGAGCTGCTCAGAGACAAATGAATAAATCACGCCTTCCAGAAAGAAGAGACGCGCCAAGATGCTTGCAGGATGGGAGTCTGGACCTCGCAGCTGCCTGGGTCCGCAGAGCCCCCAGCCTGCTCCGCGCTCCCGGGACTCACCTGTCCGGCTCCCGGCCGCCCAGCAGGACAGGCGCTCGGCACCCTGGAACCGCAGCCTCTCCTCCTGTCCGTCACCTGCCACGGAGGCCGGCTCTGGGTGCTGCTGGCCGGCTCCAAGCCTTCAGTCCCCCGACTTTTTCCCTCTCGCTAAAGTGAGCCGAGAGGGCTAGCAGAAACCACCTCAGTGTTTATTTCGACTTCCCGGGGCCGCACTGGAGCGAAGTCCTGCCTGCCCGAGCCTTTCTGCACTGGAGTGGTTTATTTAATTTGTCAGGATAATGGGAGCGGCTGAATGAGAGACAGAGAATGCAGTGTGGTATAAAAGAAACAAAGGCTAAAAGTACCACTATTTTGATTCCCTTTTAAAATTACTTCCAAAGTGTGGTATCTATTGTGAAGAATAATGCTGAACAAAGCACAGTGTCTTGGCAATATTCACAGGGCTTATTCACGCACAGCCAGCTCTGTCTGTACATTCAGAGGTAGAATACTCTTATAAATGATGTATTGGAAGGACTGCGGCTCCCATTGTGTCCCCAGTGTAAACAAAAAGGCAGACAGGAGCCGAGTGGCCTCTGGGCGGCCGGGCCGCGGGGGTGATCCCAGCCCCCTGGCTCCGGCAGGAAAACCCGGATCAGCAAAACCCACTGGAGTCCCTGTGACGGGGGCTCAGCCCGGGCGCTCCCGCCTGTCCCGCGCCACCCCCTTCGGGCGCACGGGGGCTCTGGAAGGCTTGCTTAGGCAGCACCAGCCTGGGCATGTGCCCACCACCCACACTCCTCGGTGACCCCGCTGACCATTTCCAGAACTTTCCACTTGGAGGACACTGGTCTCCCCCACTGAGAACAGGCTCCTTAAGGCCCAGCATGGACTCGGCGCTGGCCTCCCCGTGCCCTGCGCGGGGTCCAGAGCATGAAGCCTGACGCCACGTTCAGTGTTGGTGGCCACGGCGACAGCTGCTGTGTCTCAGCGTCAGGTCTAGCAGCTAAGCATTGCTTTAGTGACGGGCCTGGACTGCGGTTGTGAGAAAAGGGCCTGCTGGTTATAGCCTGTAAACTTCCTCTTCCCCTGCCAGCTGGAGGAAAAACCGGTTTTGAATTTTAGTTTTCTGCCAGTAAGACGTTTTCCCCACTCGCGCCAACAGGGAAAGCCAGGTCACAGCTCTAACTATGGTTCTCAGCTGGCGCGGGGGCTGCCCAGACCCAGGTCTTTCCGGGGTGCGCTGCCCTGGGGCCCCGCCGCCAGCCCTCTGATCCCAGCTGCCCCCCTCCCTAGACGTCCGCTTGCAGGGGAGCCGCGTGCCTGCTCGGAACGGCGCCGTGCGGGCGAGGAAGGCGGCGACTCTGGCTCTAAGCTCCGCTCTCCTGTGCCGAGTGGCTGCCGTGCTCCCGGCAGGGAGGCACCGCCACTGACCTGCCCGTGCCGCTCACACGAGAGGGCACGGCGGCCACGGCGAGCTGGGACGCGTGGCCAGCCCACGGTGACCTGGAGGAGCCCCCTCCTTGGGCTGCACACACGCAGAGGCCCCAGCCTGCAGGGCTCAGAGGCTCCCCAGGCCACGCCCGGCCTCGCCGAGCCGAGAACACAGAGGCCGCTGCGCAGACTCGGCGCCGAGTCCCGGCCGCTACTGGGTGTCCGGCTCCAGGCCTTGCTCTCTCACTGCCGTTTACTGACCGGCTGTGTCCAACCTCAGCTGAGACAGACGCCTCACACCTCTAGCTGGTTCCCAGTGTTTCCCAAGATAGACGTTTCTGCTTTCACAGTTAAAGCTGGAGGTCTGTGCCTTTGGCCACCTTCTCCATGCCAGCCCGCCGCGTCCACCACCCCTGGGAACCGCCAGGCTGCGGAGTCTGAGTTCAGCGTCCGGACTCCAGCTGTGAGGTCGGCCTGCGTCTGTCTCTCCCTCTGACCTCCCTGAGCTCCGTGCCCTCGGAGGCCCCTCCGCGCCGTCCCAGTGGCAGGATCTCCTTCCTTTTACCATGAAAACCCTTCCTCTCTCTCTGTACCTGTATCTGTATCTTAGCTGGAATCTTATTTATACGTGGGATATATATAATACATAACATTGTTTAGTGGCGTACAGAGTGAAAGTGAAGTCGCTCGGGCGTGTCTGACTCTGGGACCCCATGGACTGTAGCCCACCAGGCTCCTCCGTCCATGGGGTTTTCCAGGCAAGAGGACTGGAGCGGGCTGCCACTGCTTTCTCCAGGGGATCTTCCGGACCCAGGAGTCGAACCTGGGTCTCCCGCATTGTAGGCACTTTTACCATCTTTCCACCAGGGAAGTCCTGGTGTATATAGTAGGAGATATAACATAACTGAGCCACCAGGGAGCCCCACATACACACACATGCATAAAACATATAGAATATTAGTAGGAGGTATAATGTAACTGAGCCACCAGGGAGCCCCACATATACACACACGCATAAAACATATAGAGTATTATGTACAATATGTAATGCCATGTCTAGTAGAATATTGCATTATATAATATATAAAGTTATATATAGTAGAATATATGTAGTGGCATATATATTATATACTGGAATATTATATATATAGTGAAATATATAGAATGTGATCTAGTATCATTCTATAGTATCACTGATGTTACACATGTGGACTGTGAAGCGTATAGTGGATGATATTCTATGTAACAGACAATATTATCAATAGTGGAATGCGTACTGTGGGATAGACTTCACCACGCTCATGGCAGCATTATTCACAGCAGGCAAGACACAGAAATGTCCAGTCTATTAGTGACGAAAGGATCAAAAAACACGTGATATGTACATATTCTGTTTTATGTATATTCTACTACATACGTAACATTATTATATATTCCAGTACATACGCTATTATATATATTTCACTTTATATAGTATCATATAATATATAATAGTCCCTAGACAGTGTATTACAAAGCAGAGATACTACTTTGCTGACAAAGGTCCGTATAGTCAAAGCTATGGTTTTTCCAGTAGTCATGTACAGGTGTGAGAGTTGGACCATAAAGAAGGCCGAGAGCTGAAAAACTGATGCATTCAAACTGTGGAGCTGGAAAAGACTTCTGGCAGTCCCTTGGACAGCAAGGGAATCGAACCAGTCCATCCTTAAGGAAATCAGCCCTGAAGATTCACTGGAAGAAGCTATACCTCTAATACTGCGCCACCTGATGTGAAGAGCCGACTCATTGAAAAAGACCCTGATTCTGAGAAATACTGAGGGCAGGAAGAGAAGGAGGCGACAGAGGATGAGATGGTTGGATGGCATCATCAACTCAATGGACGTGAGTTTGAGCAAACTGTGGGAGATGGTAGAGGACAGGGAAGCCTGGTGTGCTGCAGCCCATGGGGTCGCAAAGAGTTGGACACGACTGAGCAACTGAACAGCATCAATACATAATATAGTATAATATAATTAAATATCAAGTGTGCTGCTGCTGCTGCTGCTGCTGCTGCTGCTGAGTCGTGTCCGACTCTGCACGACCCCACAGACGGCAGCCCACCAGGCTCCCCCGTCCCTGGGATTCCCCCAGGCAAAAACACTGGAGTGGGTTGCCATTGCCTTCTCCAGTGCATGAAAAGCAAAAGTGAAGTCGCTCAGTCGTGTCTGACTCAGCGACCCCACGGACTACAGCCCACCGGGCTCCCCGCCCATGGGACTCTCCAGGTGAGAGTGCTGGAGTGGGGTGCCAGTGCCTTCTCTGTCAAATATGCTATATAATATAAAATTGTATGTAATCATATTATATTGCAATATATTACAGCTATATACTGTAAACACATATCGTGTCGTATAACTGCCTATGATATATGGCACTGTTTAAAGGGGAACAGCTACACTACACAGCGCACGTAGTAGGATATCAGTATTATGTATATTGTGTGCGTGTTAGTTACTCAGCCGTGTCTGACTCTTCGGGACCCCGTGGACTGTACCCGCCAGGCTCCTCTGTGCATGGGATTCTCCAGGCAAGAATCCTGAAGTGGGTAGCCATTCCTTTCTCCAGGGGATCTTCCCAACTCAGGCATCGAACCTGGGTCTCCCTCACCGCCAGCAGAGTCCTTACCGTCTCAGCCACCAGGCTGCCTCTTAGTATGCATAAGTGGAATATCCATATAATAGAATGAATACCACAATTTTTACCCACTCATCACTGACAGACACCTGGTCGTTTCTGTGTCTTGGTGTCTGTGGATAACGCTGCAATGACCGTAGCAACACAGGCTTTTCCCAGCGTCCTGCTTCCATTTCTTTAGGATAAACACCCAGGGGTGGAATTGCTGGGCCGAACGGTGGTCCTGCTTTAACTCTGGAGGAACCTACCCTGTTCTCCATAGTGTCTGCGGCAGCTTGCATTCCCACCGACGCTGCTCACGGGTTCCCTTCTCGCTACATCCTCACCAACACTTATTACCTCTTGTGTTTCGGAAAATAGCCTGTTTTTCAGTGTTTTGAGGGTCTTCTTGCCCCCTGGCCTGTCCAGTGTGGCCTCAATGCCAGCGTGTCCTCCTCTTAGGATGACGCTTTCCATCACTTTCACGCTCCAGAAACACCTCCGTCTGCAGCAGCAGAGACCATGTGAGTTCCAGCAACGCCCGACATGTGGGGACCTGCTGCTGTGCTTCTGTGATTTGGATTTTGTGGCTGGATGTTTGTAAAGCTCTCTTTTAAAAATGTTTATTTCCCATGCTAGAAATAGTTATCAGCACATAGCTTCTAAAACAGGGGTTCTTTGAATGGCTCAGAGGGTACCATCTGGGCAGATTCTGGAGAGCTCTCCATTTACAAAGATCACAACACTGAGATCTTAGTGAAGCTTCTACAGGAAAAACATCGTTAAATGTGCTGATGACTGAAAGACAATGAAACACAGTGGAAGTGGTGAGTCCCCGCCTGGCTGTGACGGGACCCTGCCTGCCTCTCTGGGCCTCTGTTTCTTCAACTTCCATGTTGCTAGTACTTCTCTGAAGTTGGAACACTTTCCCTTTTTAAACAAATCAGTGCAGTGCTATGTGGCCAGACAGCCTGGTTGATGAAATCCATGCTGGCTTTATCAGGAGCCCTGGGGGCTCTGGGCTTGTCCTGGAATTTAATGTTTTTATTTCTCAGTAAAGCAAGCTGAGACCAGAGTGTAAGGGTGGTGGAAACTCAGAGAAAAACAGGATCTTGTAGGAATCTGAGAAATCAGTTGGTCTAATGTTGTCATTTTAGAGAGGGAAAAATTGAGTTTCAAAGCAATTTGGGTTTTCAAGATTAGTTAGCCAACAAATTGGGATAAGTTCTCAGATCTGTTAAGCCATTTAAATACTTAAACACGTTTTGAATTAAAACAGGTTTATATATAGTGGTCCATGAAAAGCAGTAGTAAATGATATGATTACTTTTGGGGTATAGATACTCCAGTAAACAGCCACTATTTTCTACAGGAGTTTTCCATTTTGTACACAGATTTTCAGTCTTTCATGCTCAAAAATGATCAAGTGAGAGGTGACTCAGAGAAGCCTTGGCCTGGGGTCCTCCGCTGTGTGGATTCCTCTGTGCGATGATAAGGCCACAGGGCTCTCCGGGAGGGGCTTGTGCGCCAGATAACGTCAGTTCTCAAAGGACCACCAATGCCAGCAGAACCAGGCCGCCCTCACCTGCAGCCTGGAAAACAGGCTCTGCTTCCGGATCATTCCCCAGCCTTAGAAAGAGACTCACTCATTTGCTAAGCCGTCAGCATGCCCCAGATGGCTGCTCCCAGAACGCATCGCTGTGTTTCTCTTAGTTTGCTGACGATAAGGGGGTGGGTCTGAGATTCAGAGGCTAGAACGCTGCCGAGGGAGGAAGTGAGTCCGTATCTCACTTTGGGTTTGGGACCCAATCTGGGCTCCCAGTTCCCCAACTTTAAATCTGGTCTTCCGTTTCTCCAACTTTAAGATGGTCTTGATACCACTTGTGTGTGGAGTCTAAACTAGGACAAGTAACCTTATCTGTGAAACAGAATCACGGACTTGGAGAACAGACTGGCGTTTGCCAAGGGGGCAGAGTGGGGGGAGGGTTGGAGGGGGAGTCTGGGGCTGGCAGACACAAACCACTGCGTACGGAATGGATAAACAAGGTCCTCCTTATTAAGTCAATCTCTTATAGTAATATAATGGGAAAGAATTTTTAAAAAGAATATATTGATACATATAAATTCTTTTTATGTAGATAAAATTTATGGATAGAATATATATAGAATATATATACATATATAATTGAATCACTCTGCTGTACAGAAGAAATTAACATAACATTGTAATTACATACAATAAAAAACTGTAAAAACTAAAGTGGTCTTGACAATTTATGTACATCTGCTTCTCTGCACTCAGCTTCACCTGTTTCCTAAAGACAGGAATGTCCCTGTAATATATTTCATCAGTGGTGACCTTGGGGAAGGGTGAGTCAGAACTACTCCTCGTGGACTCTTCGGGGAAGGCGCTGTGTGGGTCCCAGGCAGCTCTAGTCTGTGTCGGGGGGCCCCGAGCTGGCCCGCGGCTGTCACACGTGGTCCTCTCCCCCCGTTAATCGTTTTACCTCAGGTGCTTCACTGCCTCCTGCTGCACTACCATACATCATAGTCCCAACTACATGGAGTGCGAGGAGCCTGACCGTTTCACTCGGACTTTTCACATGTGACATTTAAGAACCTGAATTTTTATCACATGTGCAGAAGGTAGAGGTGGCCCAGTGGGAAAGACTCCATCTGCCAGTGGAGATGGATGTGAGAGATGCGGGTTCAGTCTCTGGGTCAGGAAGATCCCCTGGAGAAGGACGAGCAACCCGCTCCAGTATCCTTGCCTGAAGAACCGCATGGACAGAGGAGCCTGGTGGGCTGGAGTCCATGGGGCCCCAGAGAGTTGAACACAACTGGGCGTATGTGCAGCTGTGGGCTTCCCTTTTCCATCCTTGGGTTCTGCTGCATCCAGATTTTTAAGTGACGGGCGCTGCTGCGCAGGGAACTGGCCATACACGCGTCCTGGACAGAGCAGCATGCTTGTCTGGACTGGATTTGCAGCAAGCCCGTTAAAAAAAGAAAATCAGTTCTCCAGTCTTTAATTTTTTTTCAGCTCTTCATTTTCTTTTCCTTTTCTTTTTTTTAATATGCTTTAAAATTCCTTGCAGCCTTCCTCCCCATCTGCACAATATCAAAAGCGCTCTGTTCTAATCCTCTCCCGGCTGCCTCAATTAATCACTTCTTTATTACAGACCTTGGCGTCCTGCCCTCTCGTCCCGGCGAGCGTCTCCCTGCTTTGCGGCAGTGGAGCTGGGCTCTGTGTCCCCCGGCGCCAGTAGCCCCTCTCCCTCGCAGACGCTCCTTCTTCTCCATTTTTGCCCCATTTTCCGTCTCTCATCCATCGATCTCCTCCTTCTCCACACCTGCTGCTCTTTCATTGGCTTGGTCCATGCTGTTGTGCGGCCGCCCCAATTTATTTCCTGCCATGTGGATTGGGTTCCCGAACTGTCCGGAGCTGTGGTGGCTGAAGCTTCCTGAGACCTGACCATGCAGGGCGGGCTCAGGGTTGCGTGGACTTCTTCACCGAAGCTTCTGGAACCCTGGGGATGGCTGCGGCTCGCCCGTCTGGTGCAGGTGGGGGGCAGCAGGGCCCCTACACACAGGGCTGAGAGGGCGCAGAGCTCAGGTGCCACCGTGGCCTGCGCTGTCCCCCAGAGTGCTGTCTGCCTGCTGACCGCCCCCGTGAGCTTGACCGTGCCCTGCCCGCAGCAGGTGGGGAGAGCCCTGACTCTGTGGGCCTGGCAGGCCTGGCTCATGGGTCCATTCCTCCTCTGTGCCAGGCAGCCTCCTCTCCTCACAACTTGTCCCCGGGGTCCCGGGCTGCCCTGGAGGAAAGAGCGTCATGGATCCCAGCGCTCCTGCCACCACCCACAGCATCCTCCCAGCGGGGCAAGACTCACCCACTGGGCACAGCTTGGTTTTCAGCAGAACTGTTGATAGGTAAAGTACTCAGGGAAGGTTTTCAGAGGTAAAGCCATCTGTTTGAACATGAAATCAGTGATGTTTTATGACAATGTGTTTTCCCGAAAGGTCTATTTTAAAACTAACTTCCTACTTTGTTGTATAGCCGAGGAATAAAATCGGATACCTATTATTTAACTGCCCTAAAATGCAGGGCTTTTTGAACGGTTCTCCTCTGTAAGCTGGGAAATTTGATACCTATCTATTTAACTGCCCTAAAATGCAGGGCTTTTCTGAACGGTCCTCCTCTGAGTCGAGTGAATGAGTGCTGCACACTGGCTGCCCCAGTGAGTACTGGGGCCTGAAACAAACCTAAGAGAGCTGAAGGATGGCCGATGGTGAGCCGGAAACACCCATCCACAAGCGGCTTGCACACTGGTGCGGCCGAGGGAGCCAAGGCAGACCAGGGCAGGGCGCTCCACTGCTCTGCGCCCGGCCGGGCGTCGGAGCCTCAGCATCAGTGCCGTTTGCCCAGGAGGGCAAAGCTGGCTCTTGGAGGTGAAGGCCCCTCCACGTGGTTCCCTGCCCTGGCTCCATCCTGCAGGTAACCGGCCTGGTGTGCCAACCTCCGCAGAGCTGGGCAGGTGGCACCTGAACCCCCAGGGCGGAGCCACTGGTGCCAGGCGGCCCCTGAGAAGTGAAATCCAGTGGAAAGGGGGTGGGGGTTGAGGGCAAAGCCTGCATCGGATTTTGAAGGCTTATCATGAAAAGAAGAATGTGTTTTTAAAAAAATTTAATAAATAGACTTCATTTTCTGGAGCAGTTTCTAGGCTCACAGTGAAACTGAAGAAACGGGTTGAAACCCCACAGACCCCCAGCCCTCCCCATACAGCCTCCCCGTTACCAGCACCCCCACTGCAGCAGGGCGCCTGTTACCACTGATGGGCCCACCATGACGGCATATTAAAAAGCAGAGACACTACCCTGCCAACAAAGGTCTGTCCAGTCAAAGCTATGGTTTTTCCAGCGGTCATGTATGGATGTGAGAGTTGGACTATAAAGAAAGCTGAGTGCCGAAGAATTGATGGTTTTGAACTGCGGTGTTGGAGAAGACCCTTGAGAGTCCTTTGGACTGCAAGGAGATCCAACCAGTCCATTCTGAAGGAGATCAGTCCTGAATATTCATTGGAAGGACTGATGCTGAAGCTGAACTCCAGTACTTTGGCCACCTGATGTGAAGAATTGACTCATTGGAAAAGACCCTGATGCTGGGAAAGACTGAAGGCAGGAGGAGAAGGGGACGACAGAGGATGAGATGGTTGGATGGCATCACTGACTCAGTAGACATGAGTTCTGAGCAAGCTCGGGGAGATGGTGGAGGATGGCAAAGCCTGGCGTGCTGCAGCCCATGGGGTCGCACAGAGTTAGACACAACTGAAGCGACTTAGCAGCAGCAGAGTGGCCCACGTTACATTTCTGGCTGACCGCTGGCCTGGAGACTCTGGGGGCTGTAGGTGGGGAGGGCTTGTCTGCAGGGTGTGTCTGGAGCCTGTGGACACTGTTTGCATTCCCAGTTCCCTGGGCAGTGTTCTAAGGTCGGCCGCGTGGGCAGAGAGGAGGTGGGGGGGGCTGTGCTTTGTTTGCACATGTGGTCTGTGCAGCTGGGTGGTCACCAGAGCTGTCAATTGCACGCTCGTGCATGAGTGTGCAAGCTCATACGTGACCCCCGCCCCTGCTAGCACTGGCCTGCTCCGCTCCCCTGCCTACCCCCCTCTGGTGGCTTCAGGCCCTGGGACCCATCTCAGGTGGAAAAGCCGTCTTTGGCAACAGAGAGCTGACAGGTGGAGGGACAGCCTCAGCCCTCCTGTCCCAGGGGCACCCAGGTGCTTCCATGGGCCCAGATCTCTGCGGGGGTCTCTCCTGCCTGTGGTCACACCACGCTCCCCAGGTTGTGGGGGTCCCAGGTGAACAGGGCAGGTCAGGGGGCTGGGAGGCTGGAGGCCTGAGCTCCTGGGTGGGCGCTGGGGAGAGGGGGCTGACGCACGCCCATCCGCCAGCCCCACGGCTGGAGATGCCCCAGGGAACCGCGACCTGCTGAGGAGGGAAGGGGCCCTTTCCTGGGGAGGTCCCGTCAGGACGATGCGTCTGTCTCATGGTGGTTTCTGAGCTCGGTCTTCCCAGCAAGACCAGGGCTCAGTAGCAAAGACACACAGCTCGTCTTCTCAGCTCTGTTCCCCGACCCCACACACTGCCTGGGACTGGCTGTATTCCTTAAGGAATGTGTGGTCTGTGGGTAACCCGACGACAAATCACGTGCAGAATTGCAGGCGGCAACCTGTATTTGTGCGGAATCCTCAAACGTGCAAGCACAGGGCTCCCAGCCCCTGACTGTGGACGCTCCCCATGAGCACGGGAAGCAACGTCAGGGCGCATCTTGACCGTCGGTTCCTGCTGTGTGGGGGTCCACGGGGCAGGGCGGCTGTTTCTGTGGGGGTCACGACACACGCCGCCGAGTGTGAGACGGGCGGGCAGGCAGAGGGTGGGGCACAGTCCTGGTAAAGAGAGCTGACTCACGCTGCTGGGTTGATACCAGATCTGGGTCCAGATGTTACACGGCCTGAACTTCTGGCATCCGGGACCTCCTCTTTCATGAAGATGCAAACGACTGCAAACCTCCCGCTCAGAGAGGAGTTTATGGGCACGAGGGGTGGCCCTGTGTCTCCGCAGCTGCGTGTGGCAGCCTCTGCGGAGGCCCCAGCCTGGCAGGGGATGTTGCGGGTCGTAGCAGGGCACGGTTGGGCTCCTCCACTGGCCTTTTCCAGGGGACGGTGGCCAGCATCTGCAGACAGTTTGGAACTGTCCCAGCTGGACAGGGGGTGCTATCAGCATCAGCGGGAGAGGCCAGGGACGTCGCTCATCACCCCGAGATGCGCAGGACGCCTCAGCACCGGGGGTGTCTGCCCCCACGCAATGACCGCGTGGAGGTCGGTTTGGCTAGAGAGTCACTCACCCCCGGGGCGCACAGCGTGGGTGCTGGAAGGCACCCGCAGACCCGGGGCCACGGACGGAGGGGGACCCCTGGGCTGAGGTGGTCGGTGCCCGGCACCTGGGCTGGAGCCCCGCCGGCTGCGCCCCTGCCGGGCCCGCTCAACAGCACAGCGGCCCAGGAGGGTCTGCCCTCGGCACACCCGCTCACGCCCGCCGTGCCCAGCCACCAACCGACAGTGATGCTCGCTGGCTCCTCACAAGATTAATATATTTTAATGCTCACACCCGTAAAACAGTCACTTCAAAACCCTCATCTCCCGTGAATAAGTTCATCATTCTCATTCACATTTTGTCACAGAAATTAGGAGTTTCGCATTTCGAAAATTCCGTTTTCTACTTGTCTTTATGTGTGGCGAGATAGTAAACCAGCAGATTAGCTTTCCCTTCATCACAGCCGAGGAGGGACGAGCTAGACCATAACACAGTCAAAACAAGTTGCTCAGGAAGATCATTCCTTTATTTAAAGGGATTACCAACAGGCAGGCAGCTTTCACACAAAACAAAACCCGCCGCGGAGCCAGCGGGGTCGGGAGCGCCGCCGGAACCTCACTCTCTGTTCCAGATTGCAGCAATACCCACGCCTTGCTAATGACTTTGAAAAACGGGGTAAGATAAACACTGGGGAAAAACCGGCTGCTCCTGGCACCACTTTCCAAGCGTGATGCCAAGAAAAAGCCGCCTTTGCCTCGAAGGCGACGGCCGGCATTTCTTTAGTTGACATAGCACCACGTGGCCAGGAGTGGACATGTGACGTGTAAACCCACGGACACCACTTCCCAGGAGTCTTTACCCCCAGACAGCATGCCATTATTTCTGCAAAATCGATCAGACTGGCCAGTTATGGAAAAGACAGCTTCCATCGTAGAAGCATTACTGAATAAAATGTTCTCATCCCGAGCCTGCAAAATCCAGTGTAGTTACTATTACAAGATAAAGGACATTTGAGTGGCACCTTGACGAATTTAGAATATCTCATGCAAATTGAGATTTCATTTCATGAAAAAAAAAAAAAAACCCTTTTGAAAATAAATGAAGGCAGAAGCTTGAACCTAATTTATCTGTTTGCTGTCTTCAGCTCATTTCCACTGTACGGATAAAGGAAAGAGGTAAATTAAAGTTATCCCAGGTTATTACTCGTGAGAGGTTAAAGTACGTTCTAATGGGCAGATTAATTCTGTGGGGAAATAACATTAAATCTTTCCGAAGCCTTGAAATTTCTCAAAAGCATTCTTACCACCTTCTTGCAACAGAAGCAGTCATCTGGCTAGATAATCTGGCATCTTGAATAACTTTGCACTTAAGGCCTGTCAATTTGATCTTCCAAGGTTAATTGATTATTTCAACAAGCATTCTTGCCAGAAAAGATCTGAGTGCTCACATCTTTTCATTAATTCATGCTGTTTGGTGAGAAGGTGAAAAATAAGAAGGGACGGCTTGATTTAACCCTTTCGTTATGGGGCCTCCCGAAGGAGGGTCAGGTCTGGGGCATGCTTCACCGGGGCAAACTGCAGCTCTGTGTGGCGAACACCCATGAATTAGCTCGGCCTCCCGCGTCCTGAGTCTGGGTTTCTGCCTGATGGATGCGCGAGCCCGTCTGTAACATGAGCGGCAGGCTTCCTCTGGACTCTGGCTCTGCAGCACCAGCCGCCGGGCCCCGGGCACGCTGCCTGGGCTCCTGGGGAGGACGCACGCCGTCAGCCACCAGGGGTTTGTCACGGACAGCCTCCTCTCCAGACGCCCAGCCAGGACACTGAGGATCTCCCCTCCCCCGATGGTGCCAGTGCCCCCTGGCTGAACCACAGAGCTGGTGGGAGTCGGGGTTCCTCTCTTGCAGCCATTAGACTTATGCAGGCATTTGTGCTTCTTACCAAGTGTTTAGAAAGCGGCCCCAGACCCCCCAGCCTGAGAAAGCTCTTGGGTCTGTCTGGACCCCACCCCCAGCCTGAGAAAGCTTTTGGGTCTGTCTGGACCGCTCCCCCGTCCCCATCCTGAGAAAGCTCTTGGGTCTGTCTGGAACCCACCCCACTCCCCCAGCCTGAGGAAGCTCTTGGGTCTGTCTGGACTGTCTCCCTGGCACTGTGACTCTGTCTCTGACCAGGTCGAATCCTCAACGCCCGTGGGCCTGGAGAGGCTGCCCCTCTCTGCCTTCCCCATGCTCCCCCGCCCCCCTACGCGGCTGCCGACTCCCCTCCACCGTTTCCTCTTTGCCCACGAAGGCTGAAGAGCCCCAGCAAATCCAGCCTTTTCTGCTCACTGTCTGGGGTCTGCCGCGCCCCTGTGGACACCCGCTTGCCCCATCCCAGCTCATTTTGAGGGGGTGGTGCCAGCCCGCATGCCCAGGGCAGGAGGCAGGTCTGGTACCATGGGGTGGGTATGGCTGGGCACAGGTGCCCGCAGGCTGGCAGGGCCACCCTGCCCTCCCTCCACGCTTCCAAATGGAATTGGCATTGGAAGGAGAAGGCCACAGCTTTGTTTACATAACATGAGACAGAACACTCAACACGCATTAATCACGATCATTACCCAAATCGAACGGAAGGACACTGCTGACCGCTTCCGCTGAATGCTTGTTACTTTCTGCTCCTTTTCTTCTCTTAAAAGAGGGGAAAGCGACAGAATTGTCAGGACAATTCGGGGTCACCACCCGGAAACGAGCGTGAATTACAGTGACGCCAAGCGCGCGCGCTTCGTGGGAACCGAGGGCAGAAAGCACGGAGCTGGGCGGCCCCTCTTCTGCCCCTCGTGTCCCGACAGGTATTATTGCCCTCCAGAGCGTGACTTCAGCCCGGTAGGCGCCTGGTGTCCGGGAATGTCAGGGGACTTTGATTAGACACATTTAATTAGGATCTACCCCGCTGCTCCTAACAAGCATTTAATTAACTGCGAGGCAGGGTAATTAGCCCTGGCGGCTGACTTCCCCCTCTCACCTTCTGTTGACACTCGTCCTGCCCCAAGGTGCCCCGCAGGCTGACAGTGTAATGGATAGTGGCATCGGGGGAGACGCAGATCTAGGCTGAGTCTAAAAAAGAGCCCAGCACCGCGATGAGGATAAAAGCCTCAGGAGCGACTACCGTGGATCCACATCTGAGAGCCACCAGAGGCCAGGGGCCCATGGGCGGACTAAGACCCTGCTGGGAGGGGCTGGGCCGCCCCTGAAACAAATCTGGCCCGCCCTCTACGTGGGGCCCTCGTGGGAGGTTCTCTCTCTCCGGAGCTCAGGTTCCCTCTTCTCATCCCAAATGGATGCCCCCTAAAGGCCAGCCAAATGCCCGCATGGAGTGGGGACCCTAGGAACCAGAGGGCTCTGCCCAGACCCCAGCAGCCCCGGCGCCTCCTCCTGCTTTCAGCCGTGTCTCCAAACTCCCGGCCGGGGGACCCGCTCCTCTGTCCTGAGATCTCCGTCACACACCATGGGGCTCCCCGCTACAAGGATGAAACCGCCAACGCCTGAGGGTGGAGGGATGAATCCGCTTCCCAGCGATGACTATAAAGCACGTGTGCATCACAAGGAAACCGTCTCATGTTTGCACACCCACGTGTTCAGCAGCAAACTCAGGCCAGCCAAAGGCGGAGGCAGCCCACACGGCCGCCAGCAGGGGACAGGTAAGCACAATGTGGCCCACCCACGCCATAGCACGTTACTCAGCCATGGAAAGGTTGCGGATCCTGACACGGGCTGCAACACGGATGAGCCCCGAGGACAACACGCTCAGTGGGACAAGCCAGTCACAGAAGGACAGACACTACGTGAGTGCGCTCGTAGGAGGGACCTGGAGTCGCCAAAGTCTTAAAGCAGAAAGCAGCTGCTGATCCCAAGGGCTGGGGGTCAGTGCTGAGTGGACACAGAGTTTCTGTCTGGGCCGGTGGAAAAGTTCTGCAGATGGTGTGGATGGTTGCCCAGTACAGTTGACCCCTGAACTCCAAGCGGAAGTATGGACGCTGACCCCCTACAGGGTAGAAAATCGTAATTTATAGTCAGTCCTCTGTGTACACGGGTCCTCCACATGAGTGGTTCTCCAGCTGCAGATTCAACCCAGCCCCAGCTGTGGGGAGCTGTTGTGACTACTTTTGAAAAAAATCCGTGTATAAATGGACCGTGCAGTTTAAACCCATGTTGATGTTCAGGATCAGCTCTAATGTAATTGTATTTAATGCCACAGAATCCTAAGGTTAAAAATGGTTGGTTTTCAGTCGCTAAATTGTGTCTGACTCTGTGCGATGCCATGGCCTATAGCCCTCCAGGCTCCTCTGTCCATGGGATTCTCCAGGCAAGAACGCAGGAGTGGGGCTCTTCCCAACCCAGGGACTGAGCCTGTGTCCCTTGCGTCTCCTCCATTGCAGGTGGGTTGTTTGCCAATAGTGCCACCTGGGAAGCAGAGGCAAGTTGCAAAGAGACTCAATTAAAACTTAGGAACTGGGGCCCGCACACTTGAAAGGAATAACCAAGTGGGCGGCTCTTTGAGAAGAGTCAAAACACAGAAAGACAAATAAAACACGGGAAAAAATGCCCCCGCTTGCAGGGGGCCCTCCCTGCCGCCTGCCTTCTCTCCTGCCTGGGGCGCTTGTCTCTTCCTGTCCCCACCCTGGCGTCACCTCGCTCATGCCTGTCCCCTCCTCTGATGTGGGGTCTTCTCTGAGCTCACGTCCTGTTCTCTATCATGGGTTTATTTTGCATGAATAAATAACCCAGGGGAGGGCAGGATGTCTCCTCTGCTTACTGTTTCATCTGCTCATCCAGACACAGGATCAATAGCTATTAAATGAATAGAGAATTAATAACTCCCACGACAACAGGGATTTGAAAAAAGGAACAAATCAAACCCAGGAACATCCTCGGTGTGTCCCGAGGATGGGGTTCCTTGTCTGCGTGTTTTCCAGTGGGAACCGAGGTTGGCAGGAGGGGTCCCGAGTATTGGAAATACTCGGCTTAACTGATGAATTGACTCTGGAACTGAGTGTCCCAGTTCCATCCCACGGTCACGGGCTCTCCCGAAGGACAATGAAGAGGCAAGCCGAGTAGACAGCGTTGGGGGCCCGTGTCTGTCTGGACCAGGTTTGGATCGGTTCTGAAGCCCCATCCCTGGGATGGTGCCCTCCCTGAGCTGCTGAGTGCCAGGTTTTCCCAGGAGGCAGGCTCGCCTCGTCCGTGCCATGTGCCGTGGCCTCCGTGACCTCGCTCGGCCCTGAACGGACCGTTAAGAGCAAACCTCCAGCTGGGGATGGGGCTCCTCATGGAGGCCAGAGGGGCAGGTGGCCCCACTTTGCAGGCTCCTTCTCATCAGCGGGGGCCACAGACCCCTGTGCCGCCTCCTTGGTGACACAGGCATCGAGAGAAGAATGCCAGGAAACCACGCGGAGAGATACGGCTGTTTCCCAGCAGAAAGTCAGTTTACAGAGAGAGCGCTTGCAGTTCAAATGCCCCGGCACGCGGCTGCCCCTCCAGGCCCAGGCCCAGCCACCAGCCCGGCACTCCTCTCACAGCGGAAACACGGGCGGTGCACCTCAGTGTCTCTCACCTCGCTCACCTCCACCGAGCGTGTCACCATCCCTCGGGGTTTCTGAAGCTCTTCTCGGCCACTCACTCAGCTGGTCACCATGACTCTGTTGCCCCCGGACCCACTGTGCCCCGGGCCCGCTGCCCCCGGACCCGCTGCCCCCGACCCACTGTGCCCCCCGCTGCCCCACCCGCTGCCCCCGGACCCGGTGTGCCCTGGACCCAGTGCGCCCCCCGACCCGCTGCCCCCTGGACCCGCTGCCCCCGGACCCACTATGCCCTGGACCCGCTGCCCCAGGACCCACTGCCCCTGGACCCGCTGCCCCCGGACCCACTGTGCCCTGGACCCAGGGTGCCCTGGACCCGCTGCCCCTGGACCTGCTGTGCCCCGGACCCACTGCCCTCCGACGCGCTGTGCCCTGGACCCGCTGTCCCCTGCAGGGCTGACTGGACTCCATTTTGGGGGAGGAGGGAAGGCAGGCATGGCTCCCGCTCCCAAGTCGCCATCTCCGGGCTCAGGGTCCACTCTGTCCACAGCTTCTGCAGCTCCCGGGGGCAGAGCCCAGGGGTTCCTGGAGGTTCCTCCCCGTGGCTGCCCCGCCCACTCCTGCTCCCCTGGCTTCCTGCCAGAGCTCCCCCATCCTCCCCTCCTATCTGCTCTGCACACTCTGGGCTCCCAGCATCTCCTCCTCCGTCCATATCGCGGCTGCGAAACAGGTCTTCCTGAGAGAGGTGCTGGCATGTGGCTTCCTGCCCTGCCATCAGTGGCTGCCCTGGCCCAGAGCCACGTCCACGCCATTTCAGGCTGGACCCTGCGAGGCTGGTCCAGGCACAGATGGCGCAGACATCGCTGGGGAGATGACCCGGGAGGCCCGAGGCAGGCAGCGGAGGGGACTGCCCGGGGAGGCAGGAGCTGGCCCATCTCCAGGAGCTGGGGGCTCAGTCCTCTGGGGCCTGGGGGAGGGGGTCGGGGGGCAGAGGAAGCCTCAGCTGGCACGGAGACCACAGACCCACGTCTCTACATGGGAAACCCTTCCCAAGGTGCCTCCACCCTTTGCCCTCCCGGACAGTCCTCACGCCCGTCTCCCTGCTGCTCTCTGAAGGCCACCAGCGGTGCTCAAGGCCTTCCCCTTTCTAGGCTCGTTTCTCTTCCCACCTGGTGAGCATGGCTCAGCCCTGTAGGATGTGGCCCCCGTGGGCCTTCCTGTCAGACTGCATGTCTGCCCTTGGGCTGACCCCCAGGCCTCTTGGTGACCCCACAGCCCTCACCACCCGTGGGCCTCTCTCCTGCCCCACCTGGTCCTCCTCACGTTCCTGCCACGCCTGGTCCCCCGGCGAAGGCACCGCTCCAGTTACAGACAGGCCTGCTCATCGTCAAGCTCCCAGCACCGTGTGGAACAGCTGTGCGCCGGGGGCCGATAACCCAGCTTCCGCTGTGGAGTTTACGACGTGCGGATGTGGGCAGGTGACAAGTTACGTGAAAATGTACACACACGTGCTCCTTTCAGACGTACGACAATCCCACTTTAATTTCACAAGGAGAAGCTTACGCTTTAAGGAAAAGTGGTGAGAAACGTTTGCATATTGAAAAATATAACCATTCCTCTCCTCCACTATTTTTTTTTTCCTGCAAATTTGGATTCCTGAGTTCTGGACTTCTCTGAAGCAGACACACTTGCACATCACCCGAGAAGGGCTGGCCGGTGGGGCGCGGTGCAATGCTTTCCAACAAAGCGCAATCATTCTGGCCGCCACGCAGCACAGACTGGGTCAGTGCAGCCTTCAGGGGCCCCTGTTCCTGACGCAGTGTCAGAAGCCGCTGTGACAGCAGACGTGGCTCGTGGCGCGGACGCTGCGCCCTCTGCCTCAGCTGCGAGGACGCTCAGCCGGGTTGCAAGCACAGGCACTCCTCGGACCGCTCGTAATGGTGTCAGGTGTGTGCTGAACGGACCCAGGTCATTTCACAGCACATCCGTGGAGGCCGTGGGGTCGACGCGAGCGTCCAGGAGGAACAGCAATGTTCCAGGGTTGGGACGTTGATGGTGGCCGTGCTAACTGCCCCCGTTCACACCTCTTCTCAACCAGAATGTGGAGGATGTGCTGAGGTGTCAAACGGAGCTGAGGACTGCAGCTGTAAAGTGACCCCCCAGAGGAGGGTCTTCAGTAAAGTCTGCTCTTGCCAAGACTGCTGGTGGCTGAGGGGCCTAGGGCAAGTCAGGACCCCCAGCCCCAACTGGCTTCATCCGCCTGATTCGGGACCAGTGGCTGCAGACACAGTCAGATCTGTGAACCGACCACAGCAAACCAAAGCGATGTGAACTTCTCTCCCTCTCACATGCATATGCCCACACAAACACACATGGCAACCTGCAGTAAGGAAAACCTTCAAATGTCAGTTATTCCTCAAACAAGTGGGTCACCCCCGCAACTCTGCGCCGTGAGGCACTTGGACGGTTGCACAGGACGGTCTGGAGGTGCCCGAGGGCCCAGGGTGGGCAGGCCACGCGGTGGTCTCCAACCTGGGCTCTCAGAAGAAGCTCCAGGGGCCAGGGCTGGGCAGGCAGGCAGCTGCTGCCCCACCCCCTCTGCTATCTGCAAGGCGAATGGACAACCCACAGAGGGGAGACAATGGCAGCAAATCAAACAGCTGACAAAGGGCTAATTTCCAAAATATACGAGTAGCTCATACAACTCAATATCAGAAAAACAGACAACCCAGTCAAGAAGCGGAAAAAAGACCAAAACAGACATTTCTCCAAAGAAGACATACAGATGGCTAACACATGAAAAGATGCTCAGCATCACTCATTATTAGAGAAATGCAAATCAAAACTACACTGAGATATCACCTCACACTGGTCAGAATGGCCTCATCAAAAAGTCTCCAAACAATAGATGCTGGAGAGGGTGTGGAGAAAAGGGAACACTTTTCCACTGTTGCTGGGGCTATAAGTTGATACAGCCCCTATGGGAGATGGAGATTCCTTTAAAAACTTGGAATAAAACCACCATGTGACCCAGCAATCCCACTCCTAGGCGCATAACCTAAATAAACCAAAATTGAAAAAGACGCACGCATCCCGTTGCTCACCGCAGCACTAGTTACAGTAGCCAGAACACGGAAGCAGCCCAGATGCCGGTCGACAGACGGAGGGACGAAGACGCTGTGGCACACACACAATATGCAACATCACTCAGCAACAAAAACGAGTATATCTGAGTCAGTTCTAATGAGGTGGATGAACCAGAACCTATTATATACAGTTAAGTAAGTCAGAAAGAGAAAGATAAATATCGTATCCTAACACATATAGCTTACTCCTTGGGAGGAAAGTTATGAGCAACCTAGATAGCATGGTGAAAAGCAGACATTACTTTGCCGACTAAGGTCCATCTAGTCAAGGCTATGGATTTTCCAGGGGTCATGTATGGATGCGAGAGTTGGACTGTGAAGAAGGCTGAGCACCAAAGAATTGATGCTTTTGAACTGTGGTGTTGGAGAAGACTCTTGAGAGTCCCTTGGACTGAAAGGAGATCCAACCAGTCCATTCTGAAGGAGATCAGCCCTGGGATTTCTTTGGAAGGAATGATGCTAAAGCTGAAACTCCAGTACTCTGGCCACCTCATGGGAAGAGTTGACTCACTGGAAAAGACTCTGATGCTGGGAGGGATTGGGGGCAGGAGGAGAAGGGGACGACCGAGGATGAGATGGCTGGATGGCATCACTGACTCGATGGACGCGAGTCTGAGTGAACTCCGGAGTTGGTGATGGACAGGGAGGCCTGGTGTGCTGCGATTCATGGGATCGCAAAGAGTCGGACACGACTGAGCAACTGAACTGAACCGAACTGACCTGGTTGAACATACATAGATGGAATCTAGAAAAATGGTAATGAAGAATTTATTTACAGGGCAGCAGTGGAGAAACAGACATAGAGAACAGACTTTTGGACAGGGGAGGGGAGGGGAGGGTGAGGCGTACGGAGAGAGTAACACGGAAACGCACGTTACCATATGTGAAGCAGAGAGCCCACGGGCACTGTGCTGTCTGGCTCAGCAAACTCAGGGCTGCCCTCATAGCTCAGCTGGTAAAGAATTCGCCCGCAATGCGGGAGACCCGAGTTTGATTCCTGGGTCGGGAAGATCCACTGGAGAAGGGATAAGCTACCCACTCCAGTATTCTTGGGCTTCCCTTGTGGCTCAGCTGGTAAAGAGTCCGCCTGCAGTGTAGGAGACCTGGGTTCGATCCCTGGGTTGGGAAGAACCCCTGGAGAAGGGAAAGGCTACCCACTCCAGTACTCTGGCCTGGAGAATCCCATGGACTCTATAGCCCATGGGGTCAAAATGAGTCGGACAGGACTGAGCGACCTTCACTTTCACTTTCAGGAAACGCAAACAGGGACTCTGTGTCAACCTAGAGGGGTGGGGTGGGGAGGGAGATGGGGGGAAGTTCAAAGGGAGGGGACATATGTATATCTATGGCTGGTTCATGCTGAGCTTTCAGGGACAACGACACGATTCTGAAAGCAATTATCCTTCAATACAAAAAGATTAATTAAAAAAAAAAAGAATTTACAATGATTGCAGTATCATTCTGGGTGCTACAGAGTTTCTCCAGATTCTTTCCTCTTGAAACGCCCAGGGCCCTGCAGGTTCCTGGGTGGATGGAGAAGGGTGGGGGGCTCCATGGAGCTGGGGCAGGCGGCAGCGTGGTGGTGTCCCTGCCCCTAGGCTGGCAGCAGTGCCAGGGATGATCGTGTGGCCCGCTGCAGACAGGAACCCCTGCGGAGGCTCCTGGTGAGGTGTGGGCAGGAGAATTCAGCCCTGGGCGTCAGCCCCAGGCTGTCCTGGGCGCTCACAGGGGAGGGGGAGGTTCTCGCATCAGCCCCCGAGGCGTGGTCACAGCCGGGAGGGGGTGGGCGCAGGTGGGGGCAGGACACGTGGGAGGTGGGCATGGTGGGCGCTCCTGCGTTCCCACTAATGAGGTCATTTCCATCCTCTCCTGTTTCGTCTTCTCTGAGACTCACAGATTGTTCTGAAAATTGCCCAGCCCTTCCGACACTGAATATGTGGAGCGGCGAAAGCATAGGATAAGCGCGGTGTGTTGGGTACTTGTTGAATCTGTGTGTGAATGAAGATTCATTTCAGGATCCCACTCACTCATGTGATCGCCTTCTCTTGGCTCTGCCTTTTGAAATCCTGGCAATGTCACATTTTTCTCAGATCAGATCATTAAAAATGGATAAAATTTCACCCGAAGTGAGCTGGCTTATAAAGAGATCTGCAGTGGTTACTGTGAGGCTTGTGGCCCTCGCGAGGAAGACGACACTGCTGGGGATATTCAGAGGATGAAAAGAAGAGATGCGAAGACTCTTCTTTACAAGGTGAACTGCTCTGAGCCCCCATTTGAGTGGACGGCCCTAGTGAACAGAAATACTCAGAAATCGGGGTATTGGGGGTATTTGAGACTTCTTTCCTGATCAATACAGTTACCGATACAGATTTTGGCTTTGAGAAGTACTATTAGAAGTCGCAGGGCCTTTCCTGGCGATTCAGATGGTAAAGAAGCTGCCTGCAACGCGGGAGACCCAGGTTTGACCCCTGGGTTGGAAGGACCTCCTGGAGAAGGGAAAGGCTACCCACTCCAGCATTCTTGCCTGGAAAATCCCATGGACAGAGAAGCTTGGTGGGCTAGAGTCCACGGGGTCACAGAAAGTAGGGCATGACTGAGAGACTAGCGTTAGAAGTCTTTGTGAAGCGTGTGAGGCTGCTTCTCTGCCCTTGTGAGTGTAGAGGACACACGACTGGGCTCTCTGCGCTGACTCCATGGGACAGTCCTGCGAGTCACTGTCCTGGATGTTAACCCTCATCGCACGGTGCTGCAGAAGCATATGTGTTAACATGTGTGTCTATGTGTGTGTGCACACATATATGTAGTATAAGGTAGAAGATGCTGCTTTATTTTCCTTTATTAAAAAAAAATGAAAGCTTGGTGTCTGTGATGGATGCGGCACCCAGGCATTTTAAAATCTTGCTCCGGGTGTGACCTGGCCCAGGAGTGTGCAAGTCACTTGGGAAGCAGTGAGAGGGGCAGGGTCCCAGGCCTTCCCCAGCCCCCTGAAGAGGCATCTGAATTGTGACAGCGTCCCGGGGGTCCCGCGTGGGCCTTCAAGTTTGAAACACTCTCCTGTGAAGCACGCTGGAGAGCAATTGTAGTGGGGGAAGATGGAACACAACCGCAAACTGTGAACAAGCACAGGCGCTGGGTGAGGGCGCCCGCGTCTCGCTGACCTGCTCTCTCTACAGATTGTGCTGAATGAACCCCTAACATCATCTCACTGGGGCTTCCCGGCGGCACGGCGTTAAAAATCCACCTGCCAGTGCAGGAGATACAGGAGACACAGGTCCGATCCCTGGGTCAGGAAGATGCCCTGGAGGAGGAAATGGCAAGTATTCTTGCCTGGAGAATCCCACGGACAGAGGCGGCTGGTGGGCTGCAGTTCATGCGGTCGCAGAGCTGGACTCGACCAAGCACACACACACCATCTCATTTCCTCATTCTTGCTCTATCACTGCTAATAGCCAGTCTCACCAATAAAGTCTCAATCCTTTCCCCCATTTAAAATTACAGTTTATTCAGGTATATCATTCTGGCTAATCCAAATTTTACTGTGCGTTAAATCTAATACACCTGTTAAATACTCACTGAAATGACTGGGGATGTCAAAAAAAAAAAAAAAAAGGAAAACAGATACAAACCACTTTAAAAATGAAGAATAAGGTCTGGCCCTTGTGAATCCTTTCCCTCTTGTTTCCTTGTTTAGCAAAGGCCTCTACAGCACTTGCTGCCCGCAAGGTCCTTGCTGAGGGACTTTGGGATCTGAACCCACTGAATTCACTCAGCCTGCACAAGGGCCCGGGGAGATGGTGCCTGGCAGGCGTGTGGGGTTCCGGGCCTGCTTACGAGGGCCTCGCCTGGCCCTCTGCTCAGGGTCTGGGGCCTCGGGGTCTGCAGTCCAGGAGGGGCCACGAGGCTGGAGGAGGGCCTCCCTTGCCACCCCCAGGGCGGGTTGGGAGCTGTGACAGAGATCAGGGGTGACCGCTCAGCGAGTCCAGTTGGCAAGCCCGGTCACCAGCTCACTCGCTGACCTGGTGTGGCCAGTTCTGCCCTCCAGACACACAACTGAGGGAACTCGAGCTGCAACTGGTGGGATTAAGGAACGCTTAGACTCTGCGTTTCCCCACTCTCCTCCCCAGAAAAGACGCAAAGTGGAGCTGGAGCCCAGTTAGAGGCTGGGGCACAGAGCCTGCTGGCTCATCCATGAGACCAGGGCTGAACTTGGGGTATATGCTCGGTGCTCGGGTCAGGAGCCCCAGGACCTCCGCGGGTGTGATGAGGGCCCGGCCGCCCCCAGGACCCCAGACACAGAGGCGCCTCCTCAGAGGACGGGGCCCCTGGCAGCGAGGGCCAGGCCAGGAACCCAGCCCAGCCGGGCAGTCACGTCGCGCTCTCTGCTCCCGCTCCTCGCTTTCACTGCGGATGCCCCACGAGCGCACTGCCCTGCCGGAACGGCGTGCGGCTCTGTGTAAAACTGGGGATGACTTAGTGCAGAGAGGGGGTGAAGGAAACTCAAATGCCCCTCAGCAACAGATTGGTTAAAAATAAACAACAAAACCATTTGTACAAGGAAACAGGCTGTGTCTGTTGAAAAGAGTTAAGTGGGTCCATTTGTGCTGACAGGGAAAGACACAATTTGTTGTTAAGCAAAACATCAAGTTGGAAAACTGGATAAAGAATGTGATTCCATTTTTGTTTAAGAAATGGTCAGACAGGGTGATAAGTAAGTAGGAAAAAAGACCAAAAGCGTTTGCATGAAGCGATCAGAGGCGACGACCCAGGACCCGAGCCAGCGGGGAAGGTCTGTCGGCAGTGGTGAGGGAAGCGAGAGCCGCTCAGTCGTGTCCAACTCTTTGCGACCCCCTGGGCTTCACAGTCCGTGGGATTCTCCCGGCCAGAACACTGGAGTGGGGAGCCTCTCCCTTCTCCAGGGGGATCTTCCCGATCCAGGGGTTGAGCCAAGTCTCCCGCATTGCAGGCGGATTCTTTACCAGCTGAGCCGCCGGGGAAGCCCAGGAACGCCGGAGCGGGCACAGTTCTATAAGGACAGAACACTCAGTTCTGTGACTCGTCTGAGGCTCCGAAAACCCAGCTCTTCTCTGTCCGCGAAGCCTGTGACAGCGTCTGCGCACGGGGGGCCGCAGCGCGCAGGAGAGGCCCACGCCTGGGCGGGGTCAGGGGCGACGGGCGAGGCCGGGCGTCGGGGCTCCGCTCAGCGCCCTGGGCTGAGCTTCACCCGAGTCACACGTCAGAGAAACGGGAAGGCGCCTGCTGGTGCGGGCGTGCGGGCCTTCCCCAGCGCGGCCCTTCTTCCCTCCTCATTTATTTCAGTGACAGAAAGACGCAGCGAAGGATTTTCTTTCCTTCCCCTTTCCCTTCCTCCCCGGTTCTTTCTTCCTCCCTCCTCTTGTCTTCCTTCTTCTTTTCTTTCTAAGACAGAGCCTCCTATGCCTGGTGCCCCTGTCAACTCAAAAATGGCAGCAAAGCAGGAAACGGAAATAAACTCTGGGCTGAAGGACCCTCCCTGTGACCTGCTCTGGGATCACAAGTGGTCCTCAGGGTGGAGTAGACGCTGCATCTGAGATGAAGCGGAGTGACCTCCGGCCACAGCTGGAGCGGCCGCCAGACCAGACACCAGCTCCTGCCTGCCCTAGAACAGAGGCTGCCGCGGCCAGAGCCCTCGGCCTGGGGGCTGACCCCTGACCCTCGGCCTGGAGGCTGACCCCTGACCCTCGGCCTGGAGGCTGACCCCTGACCCTCGGCCTGGGGGCTGACCCACTGGGCCTGGGAGCTGACCCCTGACCCTCAGCCTGGGGGCTGACACACTGGGCCTGGGGGCTGACCCCTGACCCTCGGCCTGGGGACTGACTCTCCTGGGCCGTGGGAGAGGAGCCCATCCTTCGTGAAGGGCTGTGGGTGGCAAGGGGCCCGGCCAGCAGCTGGACCATGACGCGGGCGTGCCTTCGAGAGGGCTTGACCACAGAGCTCGTCTCTCCTCCGCTTCTGGGCGAAAGCTGGAGGGAGATGAGGCGGAGGCTGTGATCTAGGACTATCTGCCCTGTTTTGTTTACATGGACGTTTAAGCAGAAATCAGTAAGAGAGTGAAAGAAAACCCACCCCGAGTCACAGGACGCAGCCTGCGGCAGGAGGCTTGATGCTCCCGGAAAACCGAGCGTCCGAGAGTGTGAGTCACACGTGAGGGGCCGGAGCTCTCAGGGCACCGGTGGCGGTCCAGGAGAGACGGACCTGGGCATGAGTGCATCCCCCTGGGCTGGGATCTGGATGCTGCCGCCTGGAACGTCATACTACAGTCAAATGTGGCGGATTCTATACCCAGCAATTTCAGGCTGTGCCTTCCAAGTGGAAACATTCTATACAAATAAAAGGATCTGATTTGGGGCTTTGAAATCAGCCGCCTGCCTTCTGTGTGCCGTACAATGCCATCTGACTTCTTCAGAAGCTCAGCGCCTCTTTTCCCTCCTGCACCTGTGGAAGCATCAGCATCTCATCTCAGATGCTTCCGTGTGGCGCGGGGGGGAGGCGGCGTGCCCGCGGCCCGCGGTGGGAGCGGCACCCTCATGCTGGGGGGCCTGGCCGTGGCCCGTCCACCTGGGAGCCGAGGCCGGGAGGCCTTGGCGAGGAGAGGCTGCGGTGCGCCTCTGCAGCTCCTTCCCAGAGGAGGGGCCTCTCCCGGGAGCCCGAGTTCCTCCTGCTTACACACGCGTTCCTCCTGCTTACACACGGGTTCCTCCTGCTTATACACGCGTTCCTCCTGCTTACACAGGGGTTCCTCCTGCTTACACACGCGTTCCTCCTGCTTACACATGCGTTCCTCCTGCTTACACACGGGTTCCTCCTGCTTACACACATGTTCCTCCTGCTTACACAGGGGTTCCTCCTGCTTACACACACGTTCCTCCTGCTTACACACATGTTCCTCCTGCTTACACACGTGTTCCCGGGAGGAACCCGCATCTGAAGCCGGGCGTCACAGAGAGGCGAGCGCATGACCCGCGCAGTTGGACAGTGCTGTGACGACGCGCCAGTCACATCAGCAGCTGTGTGACCTCAGGGGAGCTGCTGGGGGTCTCTGAGCCCCACTCCCCACCTGTGACGTGGGTTGTTCGCGGCTCAGCCCTCCCAGGGAGGCGGTGAGGATGCCACCGTGAGAGTCGTGTCGGGCTGAGGCTGAGCGGCTAGGGTGGCTCTCCTGCCCGGCTTCAGGATGAGACAGTGACCGGGTGAAGGACAGCGGCCGCACCTCCTGGCCCGGTGGTCCCCGCGACTCCCATCCGATGTTCACACAGGGGCGGCCCGCAGCGCAGGCGAGGCCCCAGGAGGGAGGAGGCGCCAGCCCATAACAGGTCCTGCAGCCCCCAGACGCTCTCTCGCTGGAATCCGTCTTGGCTGAGAGAGTCACTTGCACGCCAGGAGAGGCCCCGAGTCAGACTTGGGCACAAGCAAGACACTGTCCAGAGACTGCCTGGAAAACTGACCCCGCGGAGGCAACCCCGAGCCGCCCCGACTGCCCGGTACTCACGCCGCGCTCACCCCCGCGCCCCTCCTCACCCGCCTCGCATCCCCTAAGCCCTGCCTCTATTTCACAGTCGTGCTCTCTCTGCTGGATTCCTCCTTCAGAGAAGTCAAGGATCAAGGTCCTGCTCCCAGGCGCTCCGCTGGAACCGGACGCCCGGAACCTCCCCTGGCGCGCAGGTGAGCGCTGCCGCAGTGAGCTCTGTCCGCTCCCATCATGGGCCTCTCCCCTTAAGAGAGTCTGAGTCTTGGGGACTTCGGCCTGAGTCCCCGTCCTCCTCTCTCTCTTGTCTCTGAGAGTCAACTTACTAAATAGTTCAGTCCTCGGCGTGTAGTTCATGCTGGGTGCTCAGCAAATGCTGAACAAGTGAGTGGCCAAGCATGACTGCCCCTCAGATACAGTGAAAATAAAGATTGCGTTCTGGAAGGACAAGGTTGTGCAGTTCAGAGACCAAGGGAGGCCTAAGCAGCGGATGTGTTGGTGAAAAGTGATAGCTCTCAGGGTTCCTTGCTGATCTCCGAGGTAAGAACAGCCCTGCTGAGCAAACTGTGGGGAACAGACCAGAACCACGGAGGCCGGGCGACGGCACAGCCCCCAGCCCCCAACACGTCTGCGTGAGTAACGTGGAAAAAGAATCAGACATTCCAATGGTAGTAGAGAAATAGGTTTTTGGTTTTTTTAAAATTAGCATTATCACACATCACTCGCTTCCAAAACAGAATTTTTGGATGCTTTCTCCACACCTTTCCAAACATGTTGAAAATTTAAAACAGTACTTATGATTCTCTAATAGGAGAATCGTCTCCCAACATCATCCCCCTCTGCCTCCAGAAATATTTCTTTTTTATGGCTGCACCTTTTGTCTTGTTCTTAATTCCAGCAACATGCCTTTGAGTTAAGAGAACCTTGCCTGTCTGAGCTTAAGAAGAGAGCAATTCCACAGCATCTATTCCGGAATGAAATATGAGGAGAGTGCAACCACTTCCTCTGCTGTATCTGTGATAGTTACGTAAAAGCGTTTATGCTTGGAAACAGCATCCCCCAAGTGTGAATCTCTGCCACATTTCCGGGATGGGGATGGGCGTGGAAGTCTCTGGCATCTGCATTCCCAAGGAAAGGTCTTATCTGACTTTAAAAGTCTTTGCTGGGTCACAGGCCGTGAATCAGTATGGGGGAGGGGACCAACTAGACTCACCTCCCGTCCAGGGATCCCTGGCAGTTGTTTTGTGAACTGGCTTCAGAGATGTCTCTTTGAGAGTGGTAGCCACCCTGCTTTCTCTAAACTAGAAGCCGAAATGAGGGGCAGTGAAATGGGAAGGGGTGCCCCGCCCTGGCGGCAGGGGCGGGGCCTGGCTGGAGATTTCAGACCCAGGGGCCTGGTGCGGTGGAGGCGGGCGGACTGTGTCCTGGGGCCTCTGCGCTATGCCCGGAGCCTCCAGAAGGCGAGGCTGCATCCAGGGCGGTGGACCAGCTCCCCCAGGGCACCGGTGAGAAATGGGATCCTTGGCCCCACCCCAGACCCAGAGAACCAGAGGCTGAGGTGGTGCGGCCGTGCCGCGTTTCCGCAAGTCCGACTGCAAGGCTCTGGCACTCGTGGGTGTGGGCACCGCTAGGACTCCCTCGCCGGCCTCCCCTCAGTGGGGAAGGCTTTCCTTCTGTTTTGTTTAAACGATCACGGTGACCAGAGGGGCTCTGGCCCCGGGGCAGTCTCTGCAGAGACTCACGCAGGTGAGGCTTGCTCCGGGGGCGGCTGGGCCTTCTTGCCTGGTCTCAGCAAGGTTGCTCCCCACCTCCCTCTGGGGCACACGCAGACAAAGGCGGTTCTGGTTTTCCTGATCTTTCTGTGCTGCCACAGGGGAGGATTCAGACACATCTTTGGTATCAAGATGTCAAGGGCAGCTGAAATCCACCGAGAAGCCTTTTACTGCACACATTTGGCTGCTGAAGTGTCACATGAGGCTAAGTGCTCACAAAAGCAGATAACAATTAGTCATTCAAGGCCAAATTTGCGGCTAAGACTCCCCCCTTCGAGCTGATCTGAAAGTGTCCCTGGGCTTGCCATAGGAGGTGGGTTGCTATGGTGACGCCAGGAGATGAGATAGAATTTGGAAAAAGACTAGAAAATGTTGCAAGAAAAGAAAGGCTTAGAATTTAAAGGCACTTGGTCTGAACACAGGCAGGTGACTTCTGCCCACAGTGTAGCTGTCCTCGTAACACAAATCAAAATTTCCTAATTTTTAACACAAAGCAGTATCCTATTTCACTGCGTGACTTCAGGACCCCAAAAGATCAAAACCCTAGGAACAAAGTCTTTGTTCTACAACATCACGCGTTACGAGCCAACTCCTACCACAAGTTCACTGTCTGCAGATGTATTTGAGAAACCAAGTTACCGGATGGGATTTGCTAAATGCTGTTGCACACACCCCACGGCTGGGCTGCTCTTGACCTTGCGGACTGCCACAGACAGCAGGGTAGCAGTTTCCAAGGACTGTCACTCAATAAGCACAGAGTTAGATTCAATCACAAATTTAACGTAAACGAACATAATCAGGTAATTAAAGCGTGCAGTGGCGTGGTATTACAAGACGGAGCCGTGCGCCTACGATGCGTAAAATTACGCTAAAATTCCGTATTGAACTTTGTAATAAAAGGCACTGTTCAGCGAAAGCAGATGATTTTAAAGTTCAACGTCGTGATCACTTCAACATTTCATTTATGAAATGCTGTGTTTAGCCAATACTTTTAACAATTTGCTAAATATGTTTTGTAAAAATCAAACAATTTCATAGTTAGTGGAGTGCTAAAAAGCCCTAGGGCCCATTCTCTTGGCTGCATATAGCTCAAACAGCTGAAGCCATTTTAAGAAGGGGCTTCATTATAAATCATTGAAAACAGGGATTCAGAAGAGGAATGCTGACACAGTCCTTTCCTGCAAATGAGGGCCTGAAGCACCAACCGGATTCTTGACGTGACCGAGTGACAGGATGCGACGTGCCGGCTCAGCCCGAGTGACGCTGACGGCCCTGCCCGCCGAGGGTCGTCCACGCAGCGCGATCTGGGGGCTCTGAGTGAAGTGACCCAGCGGAGCCGCACCCACGTTTCCAAGTGTGTCTGCGTCGACATCCTGATGATGGTGGTGGCTTTCGAGTGCTTCCAGGAGCTCAGGGCTGTCTGGGGGCCTGGGGGCGTCTTGGGGCTGGGTCTGTAGCATCCTGCCCCCCCGCTGCCAGAGCCCCCAGATCCCTGTCCACTCCCCGCAGGGCCTCCTGAGCAACTTCATCTGGGGAAACACTGACGCAGACACAGCCTTGGGGGACCGCTGGCATTTGCGGGAAGCTTCTCCAGATCCCAGCAGGGCTGGGGCCAACACTGGGCTGATGGAGGTGTGGCCGGGGCACCTGGAGAGGATGGGGGCTGGGCACCCCCAGAAGAGAGGGGGGCTGGTTGGCACAGCCGGGAGGGAGCAGGTCCTGAGGGGCCGGGGAGGGGTGGGCCCGGGGGCGGAGCAGGCCTTGGCAGGTGCGTCACGAGCCTCTGTGCATCTGTGCTGAATTCAGAGAAGACCCCACAGGTCGATATCAACACACGCTGACTGTAGACGAAGTCGCGGTTTTCTGATGACCATTAGATAAGTCTCCACATGACTGGGCTCTTTTCCTTTGGGCTGTGTGATTGGAGGTCACCTTCCTACCCGCCTCTGGGGTCAAGGATGGCCACGTGACTTGTCTGGTCACTGCAGATGAGTACAGGGGATGCGTGCGCTTAATCCTGTGGGTGACCACACCAACCCAGATGTGGCGGTCATAACCCTGCACCAAGGACCCCTCAGCCAAGCACTCTGAGCGCCTACAACCTGACCTGGGATCCAGACAGAACACAGCGCCCTCCTGGGCGGCTGCTGAGACTCAGACCTGTTTGCCGTGACAGCTTGACCAGGCCTCCCCTGACTCGTGCAGTCTGTGCCTCTGAGGGTCTGACAGTTCTGACAAGGAGGACTGGATCTTCCAAGTGATGTGTGCCTAACTGTAATACTCGCTATAAGCTGCATAAGCTAAATTCTGACTCTACCAAGCAACACACAGACGTCCAGGGCAGCTCTTTAAATGGACGGTGCGCGCATTCTGAGTCACTCAGTCGTGTCCGACTCTTGGCGGCCCCGTGGACTGTGGCCCACCAGGCTCCTCTGTCCATGGGATTCTCCAGGCAAGAATACTAGAGTGGGTTGCCATGCCCCCTCCAGGGGATCTTCCTAAGTGAATGGCACACAGATCTAAAAGTCATCTTAAAGATGGACGGGTGGTCCATTGGTTAAGACCTCACCTTCCCATGCAGGGGGTGGGTGGGTGTGGGTTCGATTCCTGGTCAAGGAGGTAAGATCCCACGTGACTCTTGGCCAAAAAAAACCACCCCCAAACACAAAACAGAAACAATATTGTAGCAAAGTCAATAAAGATTTTTAAAATGGTCCACATTAAAAAAAAAAAAGGCATTAAAAAAATGGGTGAGTGGGCACAAAGTTTTTCGAAAGCATCCTCATGAAAGGGATGCCCAGAGTCTGGTTCTGAGGCGCGGCCCTTCTGCCTGGACGGGGCCCCGGGCCCTGGGGCCCGCCCCGTGTGCGTGGACCACCATGTCTGCATGACTGGTGTCCTGTGAAAAGCAGGGCAGAGCTGCCGTGCGGGCTCAGTGTCCACTCGGCCCAGGTGGGCCACGTGCCAGCACAGCACGTGGGTTCCAGCGTCGGGCGCCTCACGAGCCCGTCAGCGCTAGGAGGGAGCCTCAGGGTCTCAGACCCCCAGGCCTCACTGTCCGACTGGCCTTCACGCTGGATCCGCGCCCACACGCACGCGAAGCCGGCAGGACCTGTGAGGGTCCTGGTGTGTGGAACGTCCGGCCCCGCCGGGGCCAGAGCAGGGGTGTCTGCGTTGGGATCGTGTGACTGCCCTCCTGCATTTGGAGTATCCCCTGAAGGCTCAGGCGGAAAAGAATCTGCTTGCGATGTGGGAGACCGGGGGTTCGATCCTGGCTCAGGAAGGCCCCCAGAGAAGGAGGTGGCAACCCTGTCTAGTATTCTCGCCTGGAGAATCCCGTGGACAGAGGAGCTTGGCGGGCTGCAATCCACAGGCCGCACGGAGTCGGACACCACCGAGTGACAGAGGACGCATCCCGTGTCCACTGCTGACATCAGTCTTCACGGCATCTAACCTGCCGAGGGTTAAGCCCAGGACCCGAGCCTCCCGAAGCAGAGTCCATTCCCAACACCCAGCCTGGTGAGTGTGGTCAGGACCCCCGTATGACATCAGGCCACTCTGTCCCCTGGAAGAAGTGGAGACTGACTGTTACCAGGAGAAGCCCTGAGGGGGTGAAGAGGGGCGAAGAGGGGTGGTCTGCACCCACCTTGGGGGACGAGCCCTACCAGGGATGGAAGTGGGGTGCCGGTCCCTGGAGGGGGCCACTGGGTCCCCAGCCCCCTCACCCACCTGGCCCTGCTTGGCTGAGGGGCTCCAACAGCGGCGGGCTTTGTCCCCGGTGTCTGCCCTCAGCTGCGGGTGGTGCCCTCAGCCCAGGTCTGGTTTCGGCAGGTGCCAGGCCCGTGGGGGCAGAGACAGGGGTGCATTCATTCCAGCACGGCCGCCCCAGCGCTGCTCATCAAAGTGCAGCGGGGCCTCCCCGTCCACTCGGGCGCGGTCCTGCCGGGCACAATGATTTATTCATGACTCTGCAAAGAGGAGTATCATGTGGGTTCATTGTGTGATGGATTTCAGCTCCTCTGAATGGCCGTGCTGGGGCGGGGACCTGTCAGAGGCTGGGGCCCTGGGAACAGACACCCAACACCAAGGCTTCCTGGGAACCCCATTCCCAGGGGCGCCCACCTGGGTCCCTGGGAAGTGGCCAGGGCTGCCGAGTCTCGGGCCTGGCTCCGTGCACTGGGGGCAGGGAGACCCGGTTTCTCGCCCACCGCTGCAGTCCAGGCTGGTGCCTGAGGAGGAAGGGCACCCTCCAGATGGATGACTTGAGGTCTGGGGAAGCCAGGCCTGGCTCACACGTGGGGGGTCACGCCCCGCCCTGCAGGGGAGCCGCAGGAGCCATCTCCTCTGTCTGCGTGCTCCTGCCCCAGGGGGCCCTCCAGAGTCAGGGGGGAGGGGGGAAGGGGTGGCCCTCAGAGTCAAGGGGGAGGGGGGAAGGGTGGCCCCAGGGGGCCCTCCAGAGTCAGAGGGGAGGGGAAGGGGTGGCCCCAGGGGCCCTCCAGAGTCAGGGGGGAGGGGAAGGGTGGCCCCAGGGGTGCCTCCAGAGTCAGGGGCGGGTCCAGCAGGACAGAGCTACTCCTGCTTCTTGGTTTGCGTAAATCCTGCGTGGGTGACCACGATCGGGCCACGCTCTCCTTTCTGCCTGTGCTCCGAGAGCGTGGCTGCTGAGGGTGTGGACAGCGGGCGAAGACGTGACTCTGCAGAGAAGGGGGCCCCTGGAAACCGGCCGTGAGCCCCTCCTAACCCACAGGTCCTGCACTGACCACCAGGCCTGCCTGTGAGACTCGGGGGAGCAGAGGAGGGCCGCCTCCCCGGGCTTCTGGCCACTTCCTCAGGGTGAATGTCAGGATGTGGCTCCTGAAAATGGGCTGAGAATCACACTAACAATGGTCCCCCGGCCAGCTTAAGGCCCTTGGGGAGCTGGGCTTCCAGAACCTCTTTTCCATGGTGAGCTCCCCAGTCCCTATATCCTTCCCCACTCCTAATGCCCAGCTTCCTGCTGCCGTTAAAAACAAATAGAAATGAGAAGAAATAGAAGCAAGGGAGAACGAGAAGAAGAAGGTGCATTTTTTTTCAATCATAAAAGAGTAACAAGGACTTTGAGAATTAGGAGAAAAAGAAAAAGCGCACGGAACAAAGCAAACACTCACAACTAGAGAGAAACATCTCAGCGAGGCCAGAAGGTGAAATAGGTAAATTTAAAAATCAGCGATGAACGGCCAGAGCCAGTTAGTGACGAGTTAAGAACAAAGGAGCTAAAACAGCAAGCGCTGGGGCACAGAGGCCAGAGAGGAGCCCTGAGCCCATAGGCGGCTGAGCAGCTGGGGTGGCGCGAGGGTCGTGTGCACAAGAGGGTCGGTGCAGAAGACATTTTTAAAGGACGAGAGAGCAGTCAATTCAAAGATGAGAAAAGAGAAAGACCACGCTCTTCACAGGCTGGCGGTCTTAACAGGCTGGGGGGTCTGGCAGCCCTGGGGGTCCGGCAGCCCTGGGGGGTGTGCTCCCTCCAGATGCAGAGAGAACCTTGGGGGCAGAAGCCAGGCAGGCAGAGGGGCACAGGACGCCTGCCCCCGGGACTCCTGGGCCCTTCTTTCCGAGAGGACGCACTCTCACTGGTCTCGGTCGGGCTGTGACCGTCAGCACCTATTCGAAACAGTCCTGGCTAGGGGGCATCCGGGAGCAGACTGTGGGCCGCCCCCAGGGGGGCGCATGCACCAGGCAAACATTTTCACGGCAACTCCTCCCTGACCAGACGGAGCAGGTATAGGTGGCAGATTTTCTAGTTTTGCTAAGTGCGTTCGCTCTGACTTCCCACCCTTACGGATTCCGTATGTCAGCCTTTGTGGCCCCAGTGGCTGAAGGGCTGGGAAACTGTAGCAGGCGCTCACTTCTAGCGCAGATCAAGCTAACAAGTGCATCCGGAAGCCCAACAGGTAACACTCTGCAAAGTCCACGAAAGCTGAGACCTTAGGGTCACGCTGCACGGCTCGGGGGACGTATGCACAGGCCGTGTCCGGTTACGGGGCCAGGCCCCGAGCGTCAGGAGCATCGTTACCATTGCAGCAACAACTGTCAGAGCAGGATGGAGCTTTGCAGAAGGACCCCAGCAGAGGGGAGGAAAATGCCCTAAAACCTCTACAGAGGAAAGGAGCATTTTATGCTCAAATTACTGCTGTTGGCAGCAAGAGCCTTTGTATAAATTACAGCTCAACTTCCCAGGAGGCGTTCCCACCACTGCACTGTGGGCTTTGTGTAATCACCGCACCGAGATGAGCAGGTCACCAAGCGGAGACCTGGTGTGAAGAGCAAACTTGGCTGGGAGCCTGCTCCAGACCCCTCCCCCGTGCAACGTGGTGAAGGGGAGAGGAGAGAAGGGGAGAGAAGGAAGGGAGGGGAGAAGGGGAGGGGAGAAGGGGGAGGGAGGGAGGAGGAGAGAGGGGAGGGGGAGAGAAGGGGAGGAGGGAGGGGAGGAGGGAGGGGAGGGGGGGAGGAGAGAAGGAAGGGAGGGGAGAAGGGGGAGGGGAGAAGGGGAGGGGAGGAGAGGGGAGGAGGGAGGGGAGGGGGAGAGAAGGGGAGGAGGGAGGGGAGGAGGGAGGGAGGAGGAGGGAGGGTAAGGGGGGGGGAGGGGAGGGGAGGAGGGAGGGTAAGGGGGAGGGGAGGGGAGGGGATTGGGGAGGGAGGGAGGAGGGGGGAGGAGGGGAGGGAGGAGGGGGAGGGAGGAGGGGAGGGAAGAGGAGGGAGGGCAGGGGAGGACGGGGAGGGGGAGGGGAGGGGAGGGGGAGGGGGGAGGATGGGGAGGGGAAGGGAGAGGGGGAGGAGGGGGGAGGAGGGAGGGCAGGGGGGGGGCGGGGAGGGGGGGGGGGAGGGGGAGGCTAGCAAGGGAAGAGGAGTCAGGTGGGAAGGCGTGCCCCATGCTCCAGGTGGAGGGGTGGTCAGCATTGTCCCTGACAAGCCCTGAGGACAGACAGCCATCCCAGGCCCTCTCAGTGCAGGCGGGAGGGCCCTCCCCTGACGTCCGCCTCTGGCCGTGCCGAGGGCCGGCCCTTCGCCCAGGGAGGCAGTGGTCCGAGGCCTGTGTGGAGCTGGGTTGCAGCCCTGAGGCCCGGCAGCACGACCTCACCTTCTGACTTCCTGAAAAGGGCCCTGTGCGTGGGGCTGAGAACCCGCACAGGAGACGCTCCTGGTCCCGTCCAGCCTGGGCTAGGAAGTGGGAGGGGGCTTGTCCAACCAGACTCGGCTTCTTCTGGAACCGACATCTGACGTGGGGCTGTTGCTCTGACACGGGGCTGTCGCTCACTCCGCCTCGCTGCCCCGAGGAGCAGGCGGCCTCCTGACCCGGGCGGCAGGTCGCCCCGGCGGTCCCTGAGCACAGCTCTTGGAGCAGTTTCCGATGGCGTTGTCGGGTTGGGTCTCCCTCAGAGCTCAGAAGACCGTCAAGTCAAGAACCCCAGCCTGCCAGGACACCTTGCTGGGCCCTGCGGCCCCTCAGCCGCTCAGGACAGAGAGGACCAGCAAGGTCCTCTGCCTTCAGGGAGGGTCTGGTCTGGAGACACATCCAGAATCGGAGGGGGCTTGAACCTCAGAATTTCTGCTGAGAGGTGCGCTGGTGAGCCGGGCACCACCCTCCTCCTTCCTGAGAACTTCTTCCCAAAGCCGTGAGGCAGAGAGGGCGTCTTACACCTCTGGCTCGTGTGTATGCAGCTATCCTCGAGGCTGTAACTGGGATCAATTTAAGGAGCACTCACTGGGCACCAGGTGTATGCACCGTGCTAGATCTCAGAGCTAAGCAGGAGGCTGCCTGTCCTGAAGGCTTACGTCCTGGGAGGGGGGAGGGCAGACCCCGGGCCCCTAATGCCGCGCCACATGGACCAGGGCTCCACAGAGGGTGGGCAGCCAGAGCTGTGGGGAAAGCCCACAGGGCCAGCTGGGCGACGGATGTTTTCCCACTGATTGAGCAAGCGCCAGGTTTGGGAACACTTTAGATTTACATCAGTGCTTCCCATCCCAGGTTGGAATGAGGACCCTAAAGCATCTCTGTTTTCCTGCATAAATCCGGGCAGGGTCTGAGAGACGGGCCTGGCACTCATCCAACACACCCGTTTCTCCCTGGGCCTCCGGCAGCCTCTGCCTCAAGCCTCGCTGGGGGCTCAGACAGTAAAGAGTCTGCCTTCAATACAAGAGACCCTAGTTCAATCCCTGGGTGGGGAAGATCCCCTGGAGGAGGAAATGGCAACCCACTCCAGTATTCTTGCCTGAAAACTCCTGTGGACAGAGGGAGCCTGATGGGCTACAGTCTAAAGAGTCATAAAAGTCCTACACGATGAGCAACTAACACATTTATTTACTCCCTGGGGGCCGGGCCAGGGGCCAGAGCTCCAGCCAGGGGCCTCTGGACGCTGTGCAGAGGGCAGGCCCGCCTCACCCCTGAGATGGAGTGCAAAGCCGAACTGCTGTTACATTAAAGCCACCGCTGCACTGGGGTTGCTGACACAGCCCTTAGTTTACGAAGCTGTGCTGCAGCCAGGAGTGGGAAAGGCTGGGAGGAGGGTGGAGGAGCAGGGAGACCCCAAACCGCAGCTCTGCCTCTCTCCTGCGTGTCCAGCGTCCGTGCCTGGGGCCCTGCCGTGGACCTCAGCAGACCGCAGGGGACCGACGTGCGCTGCCCACCCGGCTGCAAGAAGGACACGCTCTCTGGACTCACGGAGGTGGGGGCAGAGGCAGCTTGTCTGTGGGGTGAGGATGGGGCGCCAGGCTTAATGGGTGGGGGTCTCCAAGGGCTGCAGCCCTGTCCCTGAGAAGGGGTCAGACTGCAGTGGAACCGCCGCCGATGAGAGCAGCCCTGGCACACGCCCAGGGCACAGCGATGCTGACCTCTAGCACAGCCTGCTCGGGGCGTCTGCTGCCCCCGCAGCTCCATCCAGCTCCCCGCCCGGCTCCCCATCAGCGCAGAGGGCATTTAACAGCAGGGTGTTCAGAGTGCTCTGGAAGGCAAACCCATGCTGCACGGCTGTGACTGGGGTTGGCAGGAGAAGCGCTAAAAATACTCCTGGAGGAGCGGAGTGGAGCCGCAGCACGGAGCTCCCATCGCGCTGGGAACGGCAGGCAGTGGCCAATTACGGGGGCTGCAGTGGAGGGCAGGGCTGCCTGCCGGGAGGGCGGGCGCAGCATTCCCCCGCAGGAGGAGGACTGGGTCGTGGCCTGGAGCACGCTGCCCCATGTGGACATCATTTCCAAACGTGACAGAGGACCCAGCCTCGGCGACAGCAGGGCCGCCTTTCAGCAGAGACACACGGAGCCGGGCTTCAGAGCCTGTGGTCCCCTGAGCTGCGGGGGGGAGATCTGCTCCTTCATAAGCAGCAGCCACGGGTGGGTTCTTCTCCGGACAAATCACACTGGTTCAGATTGGCTGCTCCCTCCCCACTCTCACCCAGGGCTCGGGACAGCAGGGCTGAAACCACGGCGGGCGGGCCTGCGCCTGTTGCAGGCTCTGTGTTCCTCCGTGCAGGCCGAGGCCACCGCCTCTGTCTCCTGCGCCCAGGGTCCAGGTGCTCCCCCATGCCCTCCCCACTCCAGGTGCCATCTGTCCCGCTGTCTCCCAGCCTGGAAACACGCAGAGGGCGTCCAGCCTGCACTGAGCTACCCCCACGCATTTGCGGCTTCTCTGCGCTCCTATCTACCTGGGTTTTGCAACTCAAGTAGCACGAACTTCTGTTTTCTAAGAACAGCTATGAAGCTAACACATCCCTTCCTGAGTTTGTGAAGTTGCTCAGTCGTGTCTGACTCTTTATGACCCCATGGACTGTAGCCTACCAAGCTCCTCTTTCCATGGGATTTTCCAGGCAATAGTACTGGAGTGGACTGCCCTTTCCTTCTCCAGAGGATCTTCCCGAACCAGGGATCAAACCCGGGTTTCCGCGGTGTAGACAGACGCTTAACCGTCTGAGCCACCAGGGAAGTTTGGGGACCGGCATTTGGTGAATGAGTCATAAAGTCGGGTGTGGGTGTGTTCGGGCGTGCACGCATGCTCATTCACGTCCAGCTCTTTGGGACCCCATGGACTATAGCCTGCCAGGCTCCCCTCTCCATGGGATTATCCAGGCAGGAACACTGCAGTGGGTTGCCATCTTTTTCTCCAGGGGCTCTTCCCAACTCAGGGATGGAATCCACACCTCCTGCACCTCCTGCGCTGGCAGGTGGATTCTTTACCACCGTGCCCCGGGAAACAACATAGAGTCCGATGGGGCTAGCAGACAACACACGGGTCTGCAGACAACACACGAGTAGGCGATACAGTTACTGAGACCACGTCGGATGTGAGGGTTACCCACTGAAAAACACCCCGTGTGCTCACTGTAAACAGTGTCTCACCAAGAGGAAAAGGATGTGATTTGACAGGACTGTGAACTGCTGGTGCCTCTGAGTTGAGAGGGCTGCAGCCGGGGCCCTGGGCTCTGCCTCAAAATTGCTCTGTTCACCCTCTCTCAGGGCAGAGTAAGTAACGTCGCTCAGTTGTGTCCGCCTCTTTGCAACCCCATGGACTGTAGCCCACCAGGCTTCTCCCACATGGGATTCTCCAGGCAAGAGCATTGGAGTGGGGTGCCATTGCCTTCTCCACTCTCAGCACAGGTCCTGGGGAAATCTGAGGAAGACCAAGACAGGAATGATTGATGACACGGTCAATACCCAAATCCTCGAGACAGGAGTGGGCCCTGGCCTGGGCCCCGGGGAGCTGAGCGCCTTGCAAGAGAAGACGTGCGGTCCTCCTCGCGGCTCTCACTCCAGGGATGGTGGGGCGGTGGCTGGAACCCTGTGGACGTGGATTCACAGACAGACGCATAGACACAGATGCCTGGGTGGATTCAGACAAGGACACATAGGCACGGATGCCTGGGTGGATTCACAGACAAGGAGGCGTAGACACAGATGCCTGGGTGGATTCACAGACAAAGATGTGTAGACATGGTTGCCTGGGTGGATTCAGACAAGGACACATAGGCACGGATGCCTGGGTGGATTCACAGACAAGGAGGTGTAGACATGGATGCCTGGGTGGATTCACAGACAAAGGTGTGTAGGCAGGGATGCCTGGGTGGATTCACAGACAAAGGCGTGTAGACACGGATGCATGTATGTAGATGGACTTTGTGGGTGCCTGGACCATGGCGCAGGCCCGCTCTACGTCAGGGCTCTCCCCACCCCACCAAGAGCCAGCTGTAAGCCATTTACCAAGCGTGCCTCGACTAAAAGCCTTGTATATCCCTAACTCAAGCGCGCTGCTTTACCACCTCTGGCTCTCACTCAAAATTCCTAGAGGATGGCCTGTCCCACAACTGACCTTGGGCTCTGACACGTGTCCCGTGCCTCGCCTTGTCCCTGCAGGTCTGCTGAAGCCACCCCACGTTGGGCAGCTCTGGAGTGTGTCCTTCCGGCTGCCCTTCCGGTGGGGGAAGGACGACCCCACTTCTCCCGCTGCCCCCACGTCAGCCCTGACACTCTGAACCCAGTGCCGCACCTTACTCCTCCCGAAGGTCTTCCCGCTGCTTCTCTGGAATGTTCCATCACTTATCAGCTTTATGGCCTTGACAGTCTGGTAACCTTTACATGCCTCATCAGAATAATGGCTTATAAATGTGAATAATAATGCTAACTTGAAATTATGGCTGAGAGAGTGAAATTACACACAAACATGAAGGCTATTTGTGTTTAGTGGCGACCTGTGGTTTTTAGAGCTGACTAATCAATTTCCCATAAAAATACATCAGAATATCACGTAAAATTCAAAGGTGAGAGATAGAGTAAATAAAATTCAGTCTTAGATTATGAGAAATGAAGTTGATCTGGAAAGCCATTAGCAATTCAGACCTTGACAAAATGGGGCGGGGTGTGTCTCAGTTTCTGTGGAAATGATTTACAGAAAGACGTGGAGACAGTCTGTCTGGTGGGCCCAGCCAGGGAGCTAGCTGGCTGTCACCTTGAGCACAGGTGTGGCGGGGTTTGGACTGGCCTTGGCTCTCCAGGGCTGTGCTGACTGTCGTGACAGTGGTGATGACCCCAGCTGACCTTACTAAGCATCTACTGTGTAAGCCACGGACCACAGATACTCTGATTCCTCCTTTCTGTGCATTTTCTCATTTAATGGTCATAACTTACTCTGACTGTTGTGTAATAAGGAGCGTGCCTGGTCGTGTCCCAGGTGCCCGGAGATAACATTTAAGCTGCTGCAAACTGATGCTTTTGAACTGTGGTGTTGGAGAAGACTCTTGAGAGTCCCTTGGACTGCAAGGAGATCCAGCCAGTCCATCTTAAAGGAGATCAGTCCTGGGTGTTCATTTGAAGGACTGATGCTGAAGCTGAAACGCCAATACTTTGGCCACCTAATGCAAAGAACTAACTCATTTGAAAAGACTTTGATGCTGGGAAAGATTGAGGGCAGGAGGAGAAGGGGACGACAGAGGATGAGATGGTTGGATGGCATCACCGACTCGATGGACATGAGTTTGGGTGAACTCCGAGAGTTGGTGATGGACAGGGAGGCCTGGCGTGCTGCAGTTCATGGGGTTTTGAAGAGTCAGACATGACTGAGCGACTAAACTGACTGAATTTCCCTGGAGATACAAGTGTCTCTGTTCCTCACAGTGCCCCCGGAGAGCTTGCGCTGAGGAGGTGCTCACAGCGGGGGCGGCCATGCCAGCAAGGCTGACTGAGTGAGGTCAGCCTGCCCTCTGACCTCCACAAGAGGCATGAGACTGAGACGGCAGTCAGTCTATGTGAGACCAGTCAAAACTCTGGCCAAGCCCATGTCCACATGTCACGAGGGTGGGTGGTGCCCCCGGCTCTGCGGGAGAGGGCCCTGGGCCCACCCAGACCGCCCCGGGCCTCTTCCTTTGGTGGATCCTGATCCGAATCCCGGAAAAAGAAACTGTGACAGCAGACAGAGCGCTTTTCCGGTTCTGAGTCCGTCAGTGAATTATTGCACCCAAGGAGGCCACGGGAACCCTGGGATTTGCAGCCTGTGGTCAGAAGGGGGGGTAGACCACGGCTCAAGCTGGAGTGTGGGTGGCAGCTTGGTGGCACCTCTGCCTTTAAGCTGCACGCTGGCCGCTGCCTCCGGGCCAGGACGCACTGCCGCCCGCCCAGTGGGCCCCAGGCTGGTGAGAAAGCAGCGACCCGGAGAGGCCAGACAGCGTGCACCAGACCCGCCTGGAGCTGGTGGCCCGGCTGACCCGCGTCCATGCGGCGGGGACCTGCATCTCAGGGGAAGCAGCGTTTCCAGACCACGCCTGGGCGTGCAGACCAGGAACACGATGAAAACAGAGGGCTGCCCGCGGACAGCCTCCCAGCCGTGGGAACAGATGTGCTTGCTGGGGGATCACAGGTCTCAGCGTGCTGCGCAGGGGTCACGGGCCACAGCGGATGCCGTCTCCCACCTCAGCCCGTGATAAAGACAGGGGTCTCGGGGTCACGGGAATGTCAAGAAAAGGAAACGTGTGGCTGGTGGGCAGAGGCGGCCTGTCTGCCATGAGGAGGTTTTGCTTTCCCCTTTCTGCACCCGCCGGTGTGTCTTGAGCTCCCTGCGGCTGCGTGTGGCGTCCTCGTGTGGGGCGGCCGCATGTGGCATCCTCCTGTGGGGCGGCCGCGTGTGGTGTCCTCGTGTGGGCCGCCGAGTGCCGGCCTTTGCTTATTTTCACTCACGCCCTGTGGGTTTAGGCAGATGCACTCGCCAAGCTTTAACTCATAGCCTGCCCCTGGATGCGACTGGTGTGTTTTAACCCGGGGACTGCGCAGAAACACCGCCTCGGCGGGATCTGCCGGCTCTTGAACCATCTATTAAGCCCCGAGAACCTGATATTAAGCTGCTCTTTGAGTCTCATCCAGGCGTAATGCGTGGCAAGCCTGAAAGGCTCGTGTGGGGCGAGGCTGCACAGGGTGTAATCACAGCCATTCCCAAGTGTCGGGCAGCTAGGCCTGCAGTCCACGCCACCGGCCGCAGGCAGCTCGCCGGAAGGACCAAGGGGACCCCAGCCTGGCCTTCAGAGCGTGGCCACAGCAGAGGGACCCGTGGCCAGCAGTTCCCGTGGGGGACCGGGCGCTGGCCCCCAGGAGGGGCTTCTGCTCAGGACTGGTCGGAAAAGTCAGTGTTTTGGCGGGACACTGCCGCCGCTTGCAGCCCCTCCCAGGCGGTGCCTGCAAGAAGGGGCCCCTGGCCCCCATCTCCATGAGATCTGGACTCCCGGGCCCCGGCCCCCAGGGCCTCCAATCACTGCCTAGTCCTTCCCTGGGACTGCAGCCCCAGCCTGCTTTCTGGAAACTGCGGGAAGGCCCGGGAAGTTTTGGTCGTGGAGGGCGAGATGCTCCCCCAGACAGCAGAGATGGACTGGGCAGTGGGCAGCTTTGCTTCTGTTGTCTTCATGGGAAAACCCAGGCCAGGGGGCCCCTGAATCTGCGATGGGACTTGGCCTGGGGTGGGCACCTGTGGGCTGGACTTGACCACCCCCTGGAGGCACAGGGCACAGCCCTGCCAGGGCGACTTGACCCTTTCCGAGCATGGGTCCGAGTTCTCGAACGATCCAGCAGATGGGGTGCAGGGCCCTGGTCAGACGCAGACCAGCCACCTGCTGCCAGCCCCGGATCTCGTGATTAGTGGGGGTTTGTCCAGAGTCTGCCACACAGAAGCCAGCTCTCTCCTGTCAGAAACTGTCCAGCTGCCAGTTTTAAATCCAGCAAGTGCATCTATGGGAACTGGCTTTTTATCCGCCTGTTTGACCTTTGTGATGCACTTTTCATGTCATTTAAATGCAGGCTTGTGGTGGTGAGTGGTTTAGTCAATGGTGTTTGACTCTTTCGCGACTGCATGAGCTATAGCCGGCCAGGCTCCTCTGTCCGTGGGATTCTCCAGGCAAAAGTACTGGAGTGGGCTGCTTCCTCCAGGGGAATTTCCCAACCCAGGGATTGAACGCGGGTCTCCTGGTTACAGGCCACCTCTTTAGCAAGTGAACAACCAGGGAAGCCCCAACATGTAGGCTTAAGGAAGACGCATCTCGACATTTCAGAATTAGTTTCTGCCTCCAAGGCCCTGGCGTTCCCAGACTCCCATCGCCACCTGGTCCTCCTGCTGAGGTTCCCAGAGGCTCCGAGAAGTGAGGGCTTTGCCCCGAGGCGCCCGATGGCAGATTTCCAGTGCGGCCAACTCACCCCATGCCTTGCAGGCGGAGCTGGCCCTGGAGCCGGGGCTGAGTTCACCGTGCTTAGCTCTCAGGTCGGATCAGCTCCTGCTCTGCCAGGATGTGTGGGAGAAGCCCCCTAGGCTGCTGCTACCCGACATGGACCGGTCTCCCCTCTCGTGGGGTCTCGCGGCTCTCCCCCGGAGCAGCCCCGGCCCCAGGCCGCCTCCACCTCCATCCCCCTGCCTCCACGCTGCCCGTGGCTCTGTCCTTCCTTCTGTCTGGGCTCACATCCACGACCCCCTCCGCCTCCACAGACCACTCCTCTGCACCCCGCCGGGCCTTGCTGCTCCCCCGCGGGCTCCTGGGAGGGCCGCCTGCCCTGGGGACACTTCGTGTGGATCCTGCAGAGCTGATGGTCACTGGTCCCAAGAGCTGGTTCTGACCCAGCCGGACCCCCGGAGCTTCCCTGCTCCACTCCTCCTAACCTCTTACCCCCGACAGTCCCTGCGTGCTGGCCCCCGAGTTCCCCATGCAGGCAGCTTCTCAGCCTCCTTGCTCCTGTAGACGGGGGGTCCCTGTCTCTCCCACTGGTGCCTCCTGGGGCCCCGGCTGGCCCTGACCACAGGCTTGGCCACGCGTGTCCCAGGCGAGGCTGTGTGCAGGCACCCCGGAGTGCACACGGGCGGCTCAGACAGCAGCCGCTGCCCACCTGCGGGGGGGGGGAGGGGCCGAGGGGCGGCCCCGCTGCCGGGAGGGCGCAGCCACCGCCGCTGCTTCCCGCTGAGGAACCAGGCCCAGCGCGGGCAGGGCTCTGCCCAGGGAGCTAGGGCGCGCCCCTCGGACCCCAGGACCCGCTCCAGACGCCAGAGTGCCCGGGACGCAGGGCGTGGCTGTCGCCACGTGCTGGTCTGTGTCCAGGTGGGCTCTGGGCCTGGGCACCAGACTCACCAACTCAGCCCTCCTGGTCTCCCGGCCCCAGAGGGGGCCTGCTTCTGCATCTTCACTGTTCACCCATCACGCTCCCCCTTGCCTCCTGCAGATTCCAGAGGCTGAAAGGCGTGGGTTTGTAGGAGAAGCAGAAATGCAAGTCAGGAGAGTCCTGCCCTGCAAGAAGGGGCTCTAAACAAGCTCTTTCCACAGGCAGCTCAGCTCGCAGGAGCCTGACCCCTCGCCTATGCACCTAAAATAACGCCTCTCGCTAGCACATTCAAAGCAGCAGCTCCAAATTACCCAGGACCAGCGGAAGGCCAGGCTGGGGGTGGGGCCTGAGGTGGCTTTCCTGCTGGTGGCTCCCAGGAGATGATGAGCAGCTTCCTCCCCAAGGCGAGGGCTGCCCTCCACGGGGAGAAGGTGTTCTTACTCTAATCAAGCTGGTAATTAAGCCTCAGGTCTTTGGACTTCGACCCAGGAGCGCCAGCCTCTGGGGAGCCACGTGGGACGAGCCTGGCCCGACGCTCTGCTGAGGCCTGGGCCTGCTCGGGGCTCCTGGGGCGGGCTCGCACACTGATGTGTGCAAGCTTCGTCCTGCCTCACAAGCTGCTGGCGGCCCTGTGCTCCGTGCACCCTGCACACTGCTGCCTGGGGCCGGCCCCCTCGCCCTCGCGGACTGAGCTGGCAGCCTGCAAGCGCTGACTCCTTTTCATCCCATGGGTGCCTGGGTCCGAGGAATGCACGCAGCTAAGACCCTGAGTGGGCTCTGTGGGTGGGTTTTGTGTGGAGGTTCTGCTGCCCTGTGTGCAGTTGAATAAGGGCATGCCTCAGATTTGGCAGCAAATCCTTTCATATAAAAATTTTCAAAAATAAAATGAGCCGGGTAATCTGGCTGATTGAGAAAGTGGTTTCTACAAAGTGAATCACAGCGTTGAGTAAAGGCCGGAGAAAACCCTCTCAGTCCTTGCATGTTTCACCAGAACAAATTAGTCCATGTATTGGGCTGAGTCTAAATGGGCTTCTCAGGCTGTGAACAAACTGGGGCGGTCTGGGCATAGAGATCCAACCTGCTGCCAGCCCTGATGGAACATCCACTGGGCGCATCCTGCACGTTCGGTGCTGTGCGGGCGCCCTGGGGACGGAAATGACAGTGGCGTGGGCCCCCAGGGATGGCGCGCGTGCCCACACCTGCTCCTCGGAGGGCAGGACGCCGGCGCCAACGCTGCAAGCCTGGCACAGCCTGGACTCGGGGAGGGCAGAGGCGGAGGCCGTGTCCCAGCCCTGGGGGACCACCAGTGGCCACCTGTCTGCCTTGCTCCAACTGACCTCCTGCTTTGCTTCCAAGTCCTTATCACATTTAAAAAAGTAACTCTTATTTAAGATTATAACATCATATACTATTTCCTGAAAGATCTAAGCTATATAAGGTTGTCTGGCCAAATGTTTTAAAAGAAATAAAGACTTCCAAAATAGCTTCTTGACTGAAGGCATGAACAGCACACCCATAGCTGGAAAAATAAATCTGAAAATCAGAACCACAACTATTTAAACAAAGGCTAGTGGCTGAATCCCAAACAGAACAGTGGGGACAGTCAGCTGGCCCCTCAGCAAAGACAGGGAGATGCACTGGCTCCAGGATTTTAAGGGCACTTTTGTCTAATGATCAGCTGCCATGGAGCTAACTGAGAAAAGGCCTCAGTGGTCACACATGACACGAAACGCAGACTCAACAGAATCAACTCAGGGAATGTGCTAGACAAGCAGCACCATTAGCAGAGCCTGAGGGGAGGGAGTCTGATTTCTGCAATTGACATGTTGTATTACATCGCACGTCCAATTTTCAGCAAAAGTGAGACACGCAGAGGAAAGAAAATGCATGCTGATACACAGGGGGAAGAGCGACCAACAGGAGTGGCCCCTGAGAAGGAGCACAGGACGAGGCTTGAGCCAGCTAGTTAGGGTGTGTTCAGCGAACTAGAGAAAAATATGAGAGCAATGTCTCAAAAATCGAAAATATCATAAAGGCAGAAAAGTATTTTAAAAGAAACCAAGTAGAAATTATGGAGTTGAAAAGTACAACAATTAAAATAAGAATTTCATTAGAAGAGCTTAACAGCAGATTAGAGCAGGCATGAGTCTGTGAACTCAGAGATGTATCAGTTGAAATTATCCATTCTGAAAAATAGAGAAGAAAGAAAGAAGAAAAAATAAGATAGCCTCAGAAAGCTCACAGAGGCCCCTGACACACATGCGGCCTTTGAGGCAAGTCTCAGAAAGAGGGAAGAAATGGAAGGGGGCAGGAAGAACATTTGAAGAAATAATCTCAAAACCATCCCAGTCAGAATGGAAACATTAATCCATACACCCAAGGAGCTCATCACACTCCAAGTGAGGCGAACGCAAAGAGACTCGCAGCCCAACACACACCCTGCAGAAGGGCAGGACTGTGGCGGCCACACAGCGCACAGAAGGGCCGTCCGGAGGCGACCGCTGGCTTCTCATCAGAAACCACCGGGCCAGAGGCCGTGAGAGCTCTAACCACCAACAGAAAGAGAAGCGTCAGCCGGGAGCCCTATACCCAGGAAAACAACCCTTCAAACACGAGGGCGAGAGGAGCCAAAGCTGAGAGCGTGTGTGGCTTGCAGGCCTGCCCTGCAGGGCCTGCTAGACCGTTGCGCTAAAATGAAGGGTACTAGACAGCAGTTCCAATCCACGCAATGGCTTAAAGCACCAGTAATGGCGACTACAGAGATAGATGCATTAATGAAAGACTAGAGAATCATGGTTTACCTCTTTTCTCTAAATGATGGCAAGGAAAATAGCATAAATAAGTACAGACCTGTGGTGACGGGCAGGCATAAATACTATCTGACCAGCAATTACATGAAATGTGAATCCATTGAATGCTTCCGTGTTTAAAGGCAGAAATCGGCAGATAGACAAAAGTAACATGATCCAGCTACGGGTTGTCTTGGCAGATAAACTTTATATCCAAAGACATATATAAGCTGAAAGTAAGAAGAGAGAAAAAGATACACCACGGAAACACCAAAAAGCAGTGGGCTGGTGACAATAATATCAGACAAAAGAGGCTTTAGGACACCAGTTGCTACTAGACATGAAGTAGGGCATTTTGTAATGATAGAAGTGTGAAACTATCAAGAGGATATAAAATTATAAACAATATACACAAAAAACAGAGAATGAAATAAAAGAAACTCATAGAATAGAAGAGGGGAAAAAAAGTTAATTTAACAATAACAGACAAAGATTTCAACATCTTACTTTCAATAATGGACAGAGCAACTAGACACAAATTGATAAAGAAATAATAGATCTGTGCAGCATTATTAACCAACCAGAGTCTCCTGGCCTCTGTGGAACACTGCACCCAGCTATGGCAGGACAGACATTCTGCTCAAGCGAACATGGGACATTCTCCTGTACAGGAAGCATGTTAGGCCACAGATTTCAGTAAAGACTCAATACAGTTAACATAATAAAGAAGGTATTCTCTGATCCCAACGGAATGAAACTAGAAATCAGGATCAGAAGGAAACCTGCGGGTTCACAGATGTGTAGAAACTAATCTCCACACGCTGAAATAATCAATCCGTCAAAAAGTCACCATGAGGGAAATTGGGAAACACTTTGAGAAGAATGAAAACAAAATACTTTAGTACTAGCAGCCATGAAATTAGAAGACCCTTACTCCTTGGAAGAAAAGTTATGACCAACCTAGATAGCATATTCAAAAGCAGAGACATTACTTTGCCGACTAAGGTCCGTCTAGTCAAGGCTATGGATTTTCCTGTGGTCATGTATGGATGTGAGAGTTGGACTGTGAAGAAGGCTGAGCGCTGAAGAATGGATGCTTTTGAACTGTGGTGTTGGAGAAGACTCTTGAGAGTCCCTTGGACTGCAAGGAGATCCAACCAGTCCATTCTGAAGGAGATCAGCCCTGGCTGTTCTTTGGAAGGAATGATGCTAAAGCTGAAACTCCAGTACTTTGGCCACCTCATGCGAAGAGCTGACTCATTGGAAAAGACTCTGATGCTGGGAGGGATTGGGGGCAGGAGGAGAAGGGGGACGACCAAGGATGAGATGGCTGGATGGCATCACGGACTCGATGGACGTGAGTCTGAGTGAACTCCGAGAGATGGTGATGAACAGGGAGGCCTGGTGTGCTGCGATTCATGGGGTCACAAAGAGTCGGACACGACTGAGCGACTGAACTGAACTGAGTGGACTCTTGGTTATGCGATGCTGCTGAGGAACTGTTTTCCAGAGTCACTGCAGCGTTTTCCACTCTCAGCAGTGAAATATGAGGGTTTCAGCTTCTCCACATCTTTGTCAACTCTTGTTATTATCTGTCTTTTTTCATCATACTCCCTTAGAGGGTGGAGGTGCTGTTCCACCACGGGTTTGACGTGCAGCCCTCTGACGAGTGATGATGCTGAGCACGCTCAGGTGTTTATCGGCCATTTGTGCGTCTTTGGTGAAATTCTATTCAGTTCCTCTGTACATTCTTTAAGTAGATGATTTGTCTCTTTATTGTTGAGTTGTAAGGGTGCTTTGCATATTTGGTTGTAGACCCTTATCAGATATAAAACTTGAAACTCTTCCCTCCCATTCTGTTGGTTATCTTTTCACTTTCTTGGCGGTGTCCTTTGGACCACGAAAGTTTGCTCGCTAGAAACAAGGCAATAATATCGAGCACTGGCGGGGACGCAGCGCGGCCAGAACTGTCGCACACCGCGCATTAAGGCGGTTCCGCCCGGGTGGAAACTGGCTCGGGGCTCTCTGCATCTGTCAGACGCACACTCACCGTGTGATCCCGCAGGCCCACGCCGGGGCGCTTGTCCAGGTACAATGAAGACATGTTTTCATAAGGAGCTGTAGGTGAATGTTTGCTGTGGCTCTACGTGTAACTGCTGAAGAGTAGAAACCACCCAAATGCTCTTCAGCTGGGGGACGGACAGCAAAGTGATTTCACGAACAGTGGAACTGCCGAGAACCCCAGCAGCACCGGGCACCGCGCTTTCCCCAGAGATTCGGGGTGATGGACGCAGTCTCGGGCGGTGGCGGTGGCGTCACCCCGGAGGCCAGGGAGGAAGGGCGAGGAGAGGCTGTGGCCTCAGAGCTGGCGCTCCAGGCAGTTTCAAGGGTGAGGGAGCTTTTCTGTGTCTCGACAGAGGTGGTGACCACACGGCTCTAGTGTCGGTCAACACACATAGCTTTATGCTCCAAAGACCGAGTTCTCACTAAATGCGCACTAAAAATAAAATTTTTTGAAAACTAAGAGAGAGAAAATATTCATAGATGAGCAGTGGCCTAGCGATCAACATTTTCTCGGGCGCTCTCAGTCATTAGGGTGTTACCTCGTCAACGGCAGTAATCGCTGTTACTAATCTCCAAGGGCCTGTGCCTAGCGTATCGGCTGACCCAGAGCAGATGCCCCAGTGCTGAGTCAGTTTCATTGTTCTTGATTGGTTTTAACCCCCATAGTTTCTTGATGGCTGCCGTGATTACTTTTGATCTCGTGGTGAATCCATGAATGAAGGAAAGTTTCTGTACCTTTTCAGCTGGAGACAATGGTGTGACCTGGCTTGTCTTTATCCTGCTCTGTCGTCTACATCTCTCGCCATTGATTCATGTTATTGCTGTTATTACGACACACAGTATCATGAGGTTATTTTTCTAGACGTGGTACTGTCTTTACTGAATCTGTTCGGATGTGAACTATAGTGCTTTTAGTTATTGTCTGAGTTATAAGGTTTCTGTAAGCTCTCATGTGACTTCTGTTTTGCCAGCACTAATTAGACACCGCATAATAACCATTTTCATATTCCTAGCGCAGTAAGCTGCATTTCACAAAGGTACAAACTGCTGTGCTTGGAGATATTTTATAAATAAGAGCATGAACAGCAGAGCTTGTTGTAGGTCTCACTCCTGTGTCTTCACTGATGCTGGCGATCATAACACCTCGTCTGTTTCCAGCTGGCAGAAGCGCTGTGCTCCCCAACCTTCAACTCCCTGGTGGAAGAACTTACGCAGGGGCTGCCCTTGAGCCCCTGGGCCCCCACCCCCTCCAGGCCGCAGGGAGAGTGTCATGATGGAAAACAGGCGTGGCTGCATCAGCTATTACGGTCGAAACTTTGTGTCCCCCTGAAGCCCGTGAGCCGCAGCTCTAACCTCCAGTGAGGGTGTCTGCAGGCGCTACAAGTGGCGAGGTTTAGGTGAGTGGAGCCCCGTGACGGGACTCGTGTTTACAAGAGGACGAAAGCGCCTTCTCTCTCGCTCTCTCTTCCCCCACTGAGAAGAGGCGATGACGGACCCAGCGGGAAGGTGGTGTCTACCAGCACAGGCGAGGATGTCACTAGGGAACCGAAGGTGCGACTCATTGGTCTTGGCCTCCCAGCCCCCGGCGCCGGGCGCTGACGGTTGCCTAAGCGTGTGGTCGACGGCGTGTGTTACATCAGCCCGAGCAGGCCAAGTGGACGGGCGCACAGAGCGAGTGGAGGGAGGCAGGAGCCACGTTTCTGCAGGCGCGTGGACCTGCGCTGCCGTGCGGGACGCGGGGTGTCCCCGTGGGCACTGGGGGCGGAGGGCAGGGGGCGTCCCCAGAGCCTGTGAGGCTCCAGTGACATTGTAGAGCTCAGGCGTGGCCCAGAGCCGGCCGCCCCGGGAGGCTGGGCGGCTGGGCAGCTTCCACGGCCGTGAGCTGCCCTGGGTGCTCAGCTTCTGGCTACAGGGGAACCCAGGAACCTCGCGGGTGAACCCCAGCTCCCTCCCCAGGTCGGTCTGCAGTTCCCTTTGCCTGGCTGCACCGCCCTGGGGGGTTGCACCGCCCTGGGGGGTCCCGGGGGGTCCCACCCCCAGGAGTGAGGAGCCCACCCTGTGGTCACCCCAGGCCCTACATACATCAGACAGAATGACCTGGCCCGGCCGGGGGACGGGGCCAGACCTTGAGCCAGAGGAGTCTTGTTGGGCCTTTGAAAAGCCAAAACATGTTTTTTCTGAATTTGAACCCATCACAAGCCCACCATTCCCTATGACCATGAGCTGGGCCTCCTTCACACTGACCGTATCTCAGTCTAAGACGCCTTTCACTGTAGCAGACAATTTATGTCCTCTTCTGAAGGAAAAATAGATTATGACACACTGTGGGTTGTACGGTATGTCTGGTTCTCATATGGACTCAGATGTAAAAACAAACACATCAGGACCGTCTGCAAGGGTGGCAAAGGAGAGCCACCTCTGAGGAAGGGGCATCCTTGTTTGGCTCTGATGCTCTTCAAGGAAAGAACCTTTCACGGCCCTGTTAGAGTGTCCCAAATGTTAAGTTATGCAAATCTCACCGTCCAAAGGACCAAGGATGCCAAACAGGGCAGGGAGGTGTGGGCCCTTTGCAAGCGACAGAGCCCACCCCTGGCCAGAGTCGCGGATCTGCGTCCTCAGCCCCAGGTTGCCACCACTCAGGTCAGCTCTGACGAGTCCCAAGGGACCGGACGTGGCTGGCGAGCCCAGAGGGCTTCAGCTGCTCCATTTGAAACCTGATGGTCTCAGCGTTCCACCCAAGGCTGCTTGTTCCCTGGTCTTCCCGCCCGGCTGGCCCGTGGCCCTCCGTCCTGTCTCACCATGGAGATGACCCTCGCTTTAGATTCTGAGACGCAGCTCTTTGCTGCTGCCTCTGCTGCTCCAGTCTGCCTCCTGCGGCCCCCAGCCCCCTTCCCCTCCACTCCAGGCCCCAGAGCTGCGGCCCTAACGCTTCCAGCCCTGTCTGTTGCTGCAGCGCCTCCTCCTGATGCTGAACCCTGGCTCTCCTCTCTGCTTCATCGAGACGAGCAGCTGCCTTCTCCTCCGGCTGCTCCGGACGGGAGAGCCCCCTGCCCAGCTGCCTTCTCCTCCAGCCCGAGGCTGTTCTCCTGTCCCCAGGACAGGGGAGGCCTGTACACTTCGCCCAACCAGCCAAATTAGAGAATAGTGCCCTTGGCCTTGCCCTTTCCTTCATCCCGCGTGAAGCTGACCAGCTACGTTGTGAACCCGAGCACCTCAACAGCTCTCTAACGCAGAGACGGGCCCAGGAACTCCTTGAAATTGTAGGTCCTCTGACTGACTATGACGTAGGTTTTTGCAAGCATGTGGTTGTGGGTTTGCGTGTGCGTGTGAGCACAAATTTCTTTCTGACAAGAGGACATTCTAGGGGAGTTTTTGGTAGATTAGACAGATTGCTGAAGGACTCATAACTGCTTTAACATTGGGACCATGTATCACTGAGTCAGCCTTGCTTACACAGCAGCAATTATCATTTATCACCAATTATCATTTTCTCTGATTTTGTGGATGCTTTCCCTTGGCTGGAAATCCCTTTCAATGCTCATCCATCTTTGCTGGCTCTTCCCTTGCGGGTGCTGTCGTGTGTTCTCTGGGCCCCCTGCCCCCTCGCAGACATAACTGTCACCTTCTCGGGTGCAAAGCACCAGACAGGCCTGCCTAGAAAGGTCCTAACGCACAGAGAGGACGGAAGTTGTAGCGTAGCATTTCTACAGCTGCAAAAACAAAAACAAAAAACACCAAAGTAAGCCTGTTGATCAGGCTGGAAAATCAATAACTATCCATGTAAATTTGCTCCAAAAAAGAGAAAACGCGTATTGAACCGAAGAGAAAGCAGGCTGGAGTGTGACAAAAGCGGAGGCTTTAAGGTGACGACTCTGCTCCTTTTCAGCGGTGCCACTGAGGGTCTCAGAGGTGGTGTTGCCTTCTCGGGAGTTTTGGCTTGCCTTTGACCTGCGGTTCCCAGTCTGTCTGGCTGCGAGTGAGTGATGGGGTGGACATGTCAGAAGCAAACGTCCCGGAGGCTCCAGCCTCACTGGGCTCAGGAGAGGGCAGGAGGCAGGGTCACTGTCACGCTTTGTCACCTTGTCCTCTCCGTTAGCTCAGGGCCCTGCCTGCCTTCCCTGGAAGTGCGTGAACGTCCCTGCCTGGTGCTGAGGGATCCATCCTCGGTTTGCTGTGGCCAGAGGTGGAGGGCAGATGAGAGGCAAGTGGGACTTGACACGCAACCTCCTGCTTCTCTGCCCCTGCCAAGGAGAGCATGCCTGGGCAGCCAAGAGACCCAACTGCTTTTCAGCGGTGCCCCTGCAATGAAGAGCCAGCCCCGCTGAACCCAGACCAGACTCGCCCATCCCCGCCCAGGCTGAACACTCACAGTGGGGCTGGTGAGGCTGCAAAGGCAGACAGGACTCAGTGCTGCCGTCTGCAGGCAGAATCCCTCCTCTCAGGGCAGAGGGTGGGGCTCAGTCTTTGCGCTGACATCCGTCAACTGATGGGCAAGGCCCACCATGTTGGCGAGTGTAATCTCCTTTCTTTAAAGTCAGCTGATTGTAGATGCTAGGTGTGTCTACAAAATGCCTTCACAGTAGTGCCCAGATTTGTGCTTGATTGAATAGCTGGGTACCAGGGCCTAGCCAACCACTGTAAGACAAACCATCACAGTGAGTGTAAACGACTGCTGCTTGAAGCCACTGGGACTTGGGGTGGTTGTTACTCAGCACTGTGGGACCAACAGCTGACTGATACCTGAGATAGAAACTCGTTGGAGCCGAGGGCTGGAGGCTTGTCATCAGTGCCTGACACACGACTGGGAATTCGATGCTCGGCTGGTGCATTTTGGGTCCCTGGTCTGCTATCAGCACATGGACCAGATAAAATAAGAGCCACACCGTGAAGCGGAATGGATAGCAGGGATCAGTCATTCACAGAGGTGATGACAAACAGCCCTTCATAACAATTATCTAGTTAAAACACCATTAACAATTAATGACATACATCACAGAACTTATTGAGCCCATTAAAGACTAATTTACTGGCTATAAAAATATGGCATTAAGAATTTATGGATCATTACCTTTTATTCTGGAATGAAATATTGCTGATGGAAACTCTTAGAAACTGTTGGAAACAATTACTCATTAAAGCCACATGAAATTAAATGATACGGCTTAGCAAAAAGAAAGAAAAAAATCCAAGCAAAGTTTGAAAATGTTTTTTTGAGGAGAAGCACTAACTTTGCATGACACTGAATGGATAAAGATTATATTTTCAAACAAGATTAAGATCTACAATTAAAGAATTCAAACGAAGTAATTTTAATATGCAATAAAATCTTCTTTTTGGAAAAATGTATTAGATCATGACTGATAAAAATTCCGATCGTGATTAATCACTGCCAGGTATTTTGGAACACTATTAAGGAGAGTGTAACAATGTTAAAATTAATTAACTAATTCCTCTAAAGGATTTAAAAATATAATACGATGTAACAGCTGCTGCAGCTTTAAAAATGATTATTTCTTCTCTGCCCTGCAACCAAAATTTGTCCGTCAGAAATCAACCTAATTTCATTGCAATTTCCAATTTATTACTCTGTAATGAGACCAGCTTAATAGGGATGAGCCCCTTGTTTTCTAAGAGACCAGATGTACGTCTGCAAATTTCCAGCCTGGGACACATGGCACATGCCTGCCTCTGCTTAGCGTGTGGCTCTCAGGTCTGGCTGGAGGGCCACGGGCCACGCAGCTACTCTGCCCCACTGCTCAGAGTCTGACCAGGCAGAACCAGCCCCAACTGTCTGTCAGATCAGTACTGGGGGATTCCCCTGCTGGTCCAGTGACTAAGACTCCGCCTCCCACTGCAGGGGCCGAGGCTGGATCCCTGGTCAGGGAGTGAGATCCCACACACCACAGCCAAGCCTGTGAGCCAGAACTAGAGATGCCCGCACGCGGCAAAGAAGGGCCTGCACGCCGCAGGGAAGACCCAGGGCAGCCAGCCAGTAAATGACCACAGCTAGCAAAGAGAAGCGCTGAGATGAGAGCCAAGTTCATATCAGTGAAACAGAACTGTAAGCTGTGAGAGCTGGAGGAGATCAAGTCCAGAGCTCCTGATTTGTAAAGACACTGAACCTCAGAGAGGGTAAGTGACGGCCCAGGGGCCACCCAGCCTTCGCTGGCAGGAGCGGAATGAAGATGGCGTCTGTGGAGTCCCTGTCTGGCGTGCCCACCACAAGCACTGTCTCCAGGCGCCCACGTGGAGGAGATGCTCTGCGTCCCCTCCGGACGAGTGGTGACGGCTTCTGGACATTCTCAAGGATAAAGCGCCTCTCCTGAGGGCTTTTGGCTGCTCGTGGTGCTGAGCACTTCTTGTATTGCTACTTACAATCTTTTTAAGCTTCTTACTGGCAAGTGACTGAAACAATTTCCTGGGTGCAGAAGTGGCGGAAAGTTTCCCCGCCAAGCACACAGGATCCTCTGCACGCCTGCCAGATGGCGGAGGCCTCTGCAGGCCGACTGTGGCCTCCTCCAGGAGGCGGGCAAGTGCAGGTCCCAGAGAGCAGCCTTCATCAGCACACATCCAGGCCAGCCGCTTCCAGACCCTCTTGCCGTGGGTAAAATGGGCCATGCTCTCGGCCCCGACGGCACCCGGTGAGGTCTGCAGACTGGTGTTGTCGGCGGGATGACCCCGAAGAAACACAAAATTAAGATGCATCAACTTTGTTGCTGTGCAGTCGGTCAGTCGTGTCCGACTCTCTGCAACCCCATGGACTGCAGCACACCAGGCTTCCCTGTCCTTCAGCGCCTCCCGGAGTTTGCTCAAACTCATGTTCATCGAGTCGGTGATGCCATCCAACCATCTCACCCTCTGTTGTCCCCTTCTCCTCCCGCCTTCAATCTTTCCCAGCATCAAGTCTTTCCCAATAAGTCGACTCTTTGCATCAGGTGGCCAAAGTATTGGCGCTTCAGCTTCAGCTTCAGTCCTTCCAATGAACATTTAGGACTGAATTCCTTTAGCATGGACTAGGTTCATCTCCTTGCAATCCAGGGACTCTCAAGAGTCTTCTTCAACACGACAGTTCAGAAGCATGAACTTTGGCTCCTTACGAATCAGTTTTAGTATTTCATTTCTTAACATTTTCGGACATCAGGCACTAAATGAAAACCGATGTTCACACCACCTCACCGGCTGTGCGGGCTGCTGGGGTGACGAGGTGGCTCTTTCTTTCCGGCCTTTGTTTTCTGCATAGAGTGCAGGCTGCATATGACCCATCCTCCTTCAAGACTCTGCACAAACTTGACAACAAAGAAATAAATTTTCTTCTAGAGATGGAGCCGTTTGCTTTCACTTGGCTTTAATATTTTCTAAACCCAGTTGTGATTATTAATATATATCCTCGCCTTGAAGCTTTCATTCTAGTTGTGGAAATAAATACATGCCAAATCATAAAAACAGCCCAGTAAATTAAAAAAAAACAACTGATAAATGTATAGCTGGTCTGAGAGGAATTATTGCTATACACGTATTATATATTACAACATGTGCCCAAACTAATTTATACCCAGAGGGTGATTAACTGTGTTTTCTGCGAAACAGAGACTCCGATTCTGTATCTCCCAAAATGCTGTCCAGTGACATGCGTTGCGTTGTGCCCCCATGGCACCTTCCAGCGAATCCGTATCCGGGGACTGGTGGTTGCGATGGCCTCTTGGGCAGCGCCAGGAGAGGAGCTGTGAGAGCTCTTCCCCGCGTCCCGGGGCGGCTCAGCGGACACGGAGGGTGCCGGACCTGTGAACTGTGGAGGCAAGGACTCCTGCCGCGCGGGGCGGCAGGCGGCTCAGGCTCGCCTGACTGTGGGCCACGCCAGGTCCACGGGAGCGCGTGCCACAGCGCGGTGACGGGCTTCTCTGCCCTCCAGGGTCTGTCCCCGGGGAGACGGACGGCCAGCAGACCGGGCTCCTGCGCCGGGCGCCCCGCCTCCCAGCTCACCCCCAGGGCCCGCAGCCGTGCGCCGCGTCCGCGCCCTCCGGGCCCTGCAACGTCTGAGATCCAAACCAGTGCCCGAGTAACGCGCGAAGCCGGACGCCCGCAGCCCGGACCAGCACCCAGAACCATCCTGCTCGCCTCCGGAAGGCCCCTCAGAGCGCAGACTCGCCACGCGGGGTGCTGGGCTCGCCCCTGGAGTCGCCAGGGCCCAGCCCTGAGCGGGCTCAGCGGCGCTGGGGTGGGGCCTGCCCCTCCCTCTAGACGCTCTGCTCTCCTCTGATTCTATACGTTGTCTAAGACCCCAAGGTACTCAGTGTCTCAGGAGCAGAAACACCCTTCCTTCTCCAGCTCCCGGTCCTTGGTAAGCCCCAAACAACGGCACAGACGTTCTCACAGATGAGGAAAAGCATCCAAAGATTAAAAGGAGGCAAAATGTCCAAGGGAGCCGTGCAGCAGGCCGGCTGTATTATGAGCGAGTGTGCTGGTTTTAGGAAAAACCCATCTGTCTTAAGAACTTTTCCTTCTTTTCTTGACACCGTTCCATTGTCCCTGATTCCAACAGAGTTTAATCACCTTTGATGCTTTTGCCCAGAAAGATATTTTCAGGCATTCATCTCTGTCGTTAGTCTTTGGATAATTAGTCTTTGTACAATTAAGGGAAATCCTATCTGGGTCTTTAAATCTCTGCTCATAAACCATAAATCACACAGTCCCCCCGCCCCCTTAATCATTGCCTTCCTCTCTCCCTCGGTTCTTCCCCAATCTCCTGCAGCTCTCTGGCCCTGACATCCCTCTCAGGAACTTACAAAAACCTGGAGCCAAAGCTGCCGAGACTGGGCTTCCACGGGGGCCTCTGGAAGCCCCTGCCCCAGGCCTCAAGCAGCCCTGTACCAGTAACATGGTGATTCCATCTGCGTTCTTCAACTTCGAAAGCCTTGACACCTATTTAGGGTTCCCAGAAATAGGAAATAGAAGTACAGAATGCCTGAGCCCCGTTTGAGATGTATTTATACTAAAAGGCATTCATTGTTTGAAGTTCAAATTCAGAGGAGTCCTGTAGTTTGCCTGGCAGCTCTGGGACCTTACACTTGTTGGAACTTGGGAGAGTTCCCACGAGGTGGCCAGAGGCTCCCCCATCCCCGCCCACGTGGGTCGGCCACTGGGAGCCAGAGGTCCTGGCTTGTGCCTCGCCTGATGAGAGCTGCTTGTCACGAGGTCACAGCATCGTGGGAAAGTGCCCACTGTGGTCCCCTTTGGAGAGTGCTCACGCCCAGGGAGCCGATGGCCACGTTCACCACCGGCATCCCCAATTTTCCGTCCTGTGTCCTACGTCCAAAACGCATCTGTGGACGACGCTGTCATCCATGGGGGCGCTCGGTTCAGTTGGAGGAGCATCTTCACATGTTCAGCACCGGGTTAGCACGTGGATGAGGTAAACACCCCGGAGCTCACAGACTCTCTTGCGTCATGCGGCAGCACCATCCCCGTCTCCTGAGGTCTCGTTTGCGAGCAGCATCTGCTGTGTCTGGGACTCTGTCTGCAGCGGGTTGTCCAGCTGCACGCAGGCAGGCGTCCTGTCCCCAGGGGCAGAATGCTGACCCGGTCCATCACTGCTGCTCCCGAAACGCGGCGCTACCCTGCCTTGCTCAGTTCGCATTTCATAACGTCCTTACAGTGATTTTCAGCTACATGTTTTCCTTCTATAAGACTAAGCTTTGTACGGTGTGAGGCACACAGAGACGGCGTGTGGAAGTGGAGGAAGTCCAGGGCCGTGCTGGACTCCAGGGCATAGGAGGCCGCTGGGCGCTGGAACCACTGACTCACCTTGGACACAAAATGCCGGGGTGTGTCAAAACACCCCTTCAGAGAGGTAAAGAATGCTTTAGCGCAACGTTTCTATAAATGCAGCTAATGCAAAAATCCACGCGAAACCAAGTGATAAAATAAAAATGAGATCAGTACGACTGACTTTCCTTTTCTCTCAAGGGTACCTAGGCACAGCATTGACTGAAATCCTTCCTGGAGACCCCACAGAGGTTGTGGTTTTGCTGAAATAGTGGCGGGTCGGCTGTCTCAGGGATGGATTCTGCAGGCCCTGAGCTGGATGAAGCCTCGGGGGACAGGCCCGCCTGGTCTCCTCTCTGCAAGCCTGGCTTCACCCCTCCACCCCAAGGCAGCCCAGCCTCTCCCTGACAACGTGGAGCCACGTCAGTCACAGGTGTGAGTGTGTGGTGTTCATTTTCAGCGACTCAAATACACCTCCCCACTCTCCAAAATTAAGTTACATGAAAGAGCGCACTGGGGGTCAAAACTTGCTGGAAGCTGGGTCTGCGCTAGGCGAGGGCGGCCTCTCCCCACCTCCCAGTTGTGCCTCTCCTCTGGCTCCAGCGCCTCCAGACCCCCTGGAGCTACCCCCGTTCTTGTTCTCCAGCGTCTGTGTCCCTGCAGATGTCTGTCTTTCTGTGTCGGGGAGACGTGCAGTCCCATAGAGCGGGCAGAGCCTCCTCTGTTGCGTTGGGTTGAGGGGTGCTCTCACTGTAAAGAGATTTTTAGGGCATTTTAGCAGCTGCTCTGAACTGCGGACTGTCTTGACTCTCTTGAAGCTTTGGGAAGACGTCACCTCATCCCTGACATTTGAAGCTGGAGAGACTGAACCGACACATGGTCCAGGGCAGATGGTCCATAAAGACGGAGCTCTCCCCACACTCCGCAGCGGCCTGCCTGAAAAGCCAGCCTCCTGTGGATAGAGGCCGCCCAGGAGGCAGCCGCTGTAGGTCAGGCTTGCAGGAGGCCAGCCCTTGGCAGTCAGTCAGCTGAGCGGGACGTTGACCACTGTCCCCAGTAAGGGTCCAGGAAGCCAGAGAACAACGCAAATGGCGAGGGCTTGATCGCTAACCGGCAGCCTCCCCACGTTCGCCCCTCCTTCCAGCTCAGGACCAACCACAGAGCCACGTGCCCCTTGCCCAGGATGCAGGACGCGGCTCTAACGACCCACCCCGGCCGCCCAGGCCAACAGCCTCCCGCAGGGCGCCCTGCCCTCCCTTTCCTCACGATTCCTGCTCTTCTGCAGCACCGAGTCTCTGCCCGACACAGGTGAGGGCGGCCGATGGCCAGCTGCAGTCAGTTCAGTCGCTCAGTTGTGTCCGACTCGTTGCAGCCCCATGGACCACAGCACGCCAGGCCTCCCTGTCCATCACCAACTCCTGGAGTCCACGTAAGCCCATGTCCACTGAGTCAGTGACACCATCCAGCCATCTCATCCTCTGTCGCCCCCTTCTCCTCCTGCCCTCAGTCTTTCCCAGCATCAGGGTCTTTTCCAATGAGTCAGCTCTTCACATCAGGTGGCCAAAGGATTGGAGCTTCAGCCTGCTGCAGTGAGCGCCAAATAAGCGCACGTGACCTGCTTCTCCTTGGCTGGTCTCTGTTCATCTCCGGGAAGCCCCTGGTGGCCAGGCTGCCTCAGAGTGTGGCTTGGGAGGTGGCGGGCAGGCGCCAGAGGTCATGGTCCCGGCAACTCTAGGGATGCAGCTCAGGAGGGAACTGGTTCTAAGGCTCCTCATGCCTCCCCCCTCGACCACAGGCCTGGACAGGAGGGGACGCATCCACCAGTTAGTACAAAGAGAGCGTCCCGGGTGGGTCAGCAGTAAAGAGTATGCCAACAGTGCAGGAGACAGAGATGGGGGTTCGATCCCTGGGTCGGGAGGCTCCCTGGAGAAAGAAACCACTACCCACTCCAGTGTTCTTGCCTGGAGAACCCCACGGACAGAGCAGCCTGGCGGGCTATTGTCCACGGGGTTGCTCAAAGTCAGATGCGCCTGAGCGGCTGAGACAGCACAGCTGTGTGCACTCATGAGAGCCGCAGGAGCACGCCGTCCTCCCAGTCGGACCGGCCCCCAGCCATTGCACAAAGCACGCAGAGCTCCCCCCACTCCTCTGCAGCTGATGCAACTTTTAGGGCTTTGGAGGCTCGGCAGCAACAACTCCAAGCCCGAGATTTGGGCCAACGCGAGTCCTTGCCCGGCAGACTCTGAGACTGCAGGCTCGCACGTGGCGTGAAGACGATTGCGGCATTTCCGGTTTCCTGGGAAAACAGCAGTGAGCATGCAGATGCAAGTCCTCAGCGTCTGGCGTCCCTCAGGCCCAGGCCTCGCGTCAACCCTAGCAGCTCCCACTCTGCACGCGTGGCGACGAGCTCGGCCACAGGGGCACCTCCCGTCGCGGTCAGGAGGGTCACAGATTCGGGCTGAACATCGCTAGAGATCATCGACTCCTGCCCACTATTCCAGACAGGGAAAAGCAGCCACTGAGTGGCAGATCCGTGGTCAGACCCCCACGCACAGCCTGCCCACGCCGCCGCAGCTCCCGAGCCGTCATTCCGAGCACTGACTTGACACTGCCTGCCGGCTTTGTGCCCTCTGCCCCATGCCGCAGCACCACTGGGACCAGGCTCTTCTGTGCCCTCTGCCCCGTGCTGCAGCACCACTGGGATCAGGCTCTTGGAGGGACTGCGTGTCTGCGTCTCTTAAGCCCACACATCACACACTGGCGCGCTCTCTGGCACCTCAGTGCTCAAAGTGAAGTCCATGGGCCAGCAGCTTCCCTGTCACCTGGACGCGGGTCAGAAAGGTGGAATCTTGCGGGATCCACTGCGATCGCCAAAGATCGCGAGGTCACCCCAGACCACTGGCCCAGAATCTGCATGTCAACCCAGGAATGGTGTGGCCGTCCCACAGTTAGAGAATTCTTTTCTTCATTTTCTATCAGATCTTATGAATTTTACCTCATCTTTCCACCCTCTGAGCATCCAGAATAGTAGTCTTGGTAGCTATGGAGACCGGGAAGTACCCACGCAGCACCAGGGGCCTCCCAGGTGGTGATGCTGATAAAGAGCCCGCCTGCCAGCTCAGGAGACGTAAGAGGTGCAGATTCGACCCCTGGGTCGGGAGGATCCCCTGGAGGAGGGCGTGGCAACCCACTCCAGTGTTCTTGCCTGGAGAACCCCATAGACAGAGGAGCCTGGCGGGCTACAGTCCATGGGGTCGCAGAGAGTCGGACATGACGGAAGTGACTTAGCACGCAAGCAGCATCTCCACCCAAGGACCAGACGTGGCCAAGGGCCAACACGCAATCCAAGAAGAAAGACACACACACGTCGATACTTCCCTTCCCCTGGGCTCCGGGCTCCTCCAGCCACCCCTGTCTTAGCAGCCCTGAGTCCCTCTAAACCAGTGAGACGTGCAGAAGCTCTCCCCAGATCCCCAGCCCCTTTGGCTTCTAATATTTGCCAAGATTTCCCGTTTCTTGGCCCATGGTGCTTATGTTAGGAAAGGCATTGGAGAGGAGGCTGTGCAAACGGGGCTCGGCTCTGCCAGCGTCCCGTCTGCGGGGGCCTGGTTCTCATCTAGCCGCCGGGCAGCTCCCCGTGCCCTCGGGCGGGTCTTGAAACAACTGTAGCGTGTTCCCCTAGATGCTCTTGACAGGAAGCTTGGTCTCCTTCACACTGAGTTGCCTAAGAGGAAGCAGGAACCTGAGGCCAGACGTCTCACTAGGCAGAGTGCTGTTCATCCCCAGTGAACACAAATGTAATTTTCTTAAAAAGGAAAAAGATGCAAGATCCCGGAACGCAATCCAGGAGCGGCTGGGCTAAATCACACTGAAAATCTCACAGCTTGAGGCATAGACCCTGAGCTCTCACGCGGAGCTGTGCTCTGCGATGAATCTGGAGCATCTGAACTACTCCACTCAGAGGGCCCTGCTGAGAAAGTGCTGGAGAGGGGCCCTTCTCCTGTTTCTGTTCTTTGATGCATGGACGCCTTCCCGGAACACAGGGTACTCCTGCTGGAAGCGAAACACTAAAGGAAGTTTTAAGGAAACCGAAACCAGAACCAGAAGCGCACGCATCCTGCGTCGCGTCACGCCTGGCGCCTCGGGACCCTCCTGGCTGCGGCCGCCAGGCTCCTCCGTCCATGGGACTCTCCAGGCAAGACCACTGGAGTCGGTTGCCATGCCCTCCTCCAGGGGACCTTCCCCAGCCAGGGGTGGAGCCGAGGCCTCGGACAGCTCCTGCGCTGGCAGGCGGGTTCTCTACCACGAGCGCCGCCTGGGACAGAGCTGGCAGTGGATTTCCGCTAGCGATGGCCGATGACACCGCACCGGGGAGCCAGCGGCGGGCAGAGCGGCCGAGTCCCGGGGAGCGGACGGGGAGGACGGGACCCTCTGCTCCTCGGGGCACCTGAAGGCAGCGTGCCGCCGCCCTTATCTGCAGGAAGTGTGTCTACTTAGAAACCTGGAAGAGTCCGCTGAGACCTGCCAGAACGGAGGCCAAGGCACTGCCTGCAAAGTGGGTAAATACTAACGTTTCGTTCACGAGAAAGAACGGAAACAGCTTTTAAACTGTGGTAAGAGACACGTAATTCACTGCCTTAACCACCACTGAGTGTGCAGTTCAGTGTGCACTTAGCTTAACACACGGACAGGAGCTCGGCTTCACTCCAATAAGTGAAGAGCAAGGTGAGACTACACGGACACAGGGCTTCCTTCTGAGGCAGGAGAAGGTCAGAAGTGTGTAAACGGCCTTGAGGAGAGCTGCTGTGAGTGTAAGCTATCTCCTAGAGGGAAAGTGAAAGTTGCTCAGTCGTGTGTGACATTTGGCGACCCCATGGACTAAACAGTCCATGGAACTGTCCAGGCCAGAGCACTGGAGTGGGCAGCCCTTCTCTTTCCAGGGGATCTTCCCAACCCCGGGATCAGACCCAGGTCTCCTGCACTGCAGGCGGGTCCTTTCCCAGCTGAGCCCCCCGGGAGGCCCCAGAGGGAGGCTTGGAGGTAAACGTGGATGTACAGGTGCATCTGCCCTGCGGCCTCAAGACCCCACGCCCACGACCCTGCTCAGAGAGCTCGGTCCCAGGGCCTCCCGCGCTCTGCTGGGGCTCCTGCGGTTCCCAGCCTTGTGAGGCTCTCTCCTCGGGGGCAGCTGAGCGTCTTGCACACGTAACCTAGTCCACTCACAGCTGTGTCCACCACGGGGAGGAATCTTGGGGACATGAGAATAGTGCCTCTGGCAAGAGGGGATAAATATAAAGCATGAAATAAGGGGGCCAAATAAGGCTCACATCTATCAGAAGTCACAATAAAATACTGTTACATCTAAGTGAGATGTGAGAAGAGAGGTTTCTTCCCTTCGGCTTTTCTTTTGGCTTAAATTAAAATTATTAAAGCAAACCATTAATTATTAAATTAAAATTATTAAATATGGGATATGGAATAAATAAAAAGTTTGATTTCCCCATGTCAGATAGTCATAAGAAATTTCAACAGATTTATGCACCACAATTTGTAAATCATTTTCCTATTGCTTTTTACTGGTTTTTGTCTATTATAACGGACTGTCACGTATATTTTCTTGTATGTTATAACGCTTCTCCCTAGCACAAAGTCCTGAGCGTGGACCTGGCGGGTCAAAGGTTCCTTTTGTGACAGCCATTCTGGTGACTCTTAACACACATGGCACAATCTCCCCACTGAGAACATGCACGCCCCCGAAGACGCAAAGCAAGCACCAGGTTCGCTGCAAGACTGAGTGGGCCAGCCAGTCGCTTTCATCAGAAAGCAATTGCTTCACATTCTAAGATAATGTTTATGAACAGAACTAGAAAAACAATAAACAGTCCTCAAAACATGGGAACTTTACTTTCACCTTTTGGAAAAGTTGGCCCCGTGTGAGCTCCCAGACATGCCTCCATCCTGCATCTGTGCACTGGCGGGGGGCCCCCTGGGGCCTGTGCCAGCACCGTGAGGCTGCTCACCACTGGCCAGAGTCTGGGCACAGCCATGTGTACCTGTGTGTGCATTTGTGTGTACACGTGCACATGTGTGCACACACGTGTACCTGTGTGCACTGGCTTGTGTGTCTCTGTGTGCATGTGTCTGTGTACACACATGTACCTGTGGATGCATGTGCACGTGCATGTCTGTGCGTGCATGTGTGTACACGCCTGTGTGCACACATGTGTTCATGTGCGTTCATATGTTTATGCGTGCACATGCATGTCTGTGTGCGCACATTGTGTGGCCTTCTTCTTCACACCCTTCCAGCTGGACTGCACTGGAGGAGCCCTGAGGCACACCTGGGAGCCAACCCCTCTCCGCAGCCTTCATCTTTTTCAGGTAAAATCCACAGGTTTGGTTGGATCTGCCCCTCTATCCCCTGTACTTCTAGAAGCTCTATTTTGCACGTTGCCAAGGGCAGTGTCGGCCACCCGAGATGTCCAGCCCTGGGCACAGCTCCTCTCATTCACAACCTTGTTCCTCCCCTAATGCCCGACCCAGAGCCACTCAAGCTTTTCACTCTGCATTGAAATGCTTTGTAAAATCAGTTGAACTGAATTTATAGCTGCTCTTATGGCCCAACTCCCTCTAATTCTAACAAGCCTTTGCTTATTCTTCAGCACTTCCCTCACCTTTTCTAAAATCATGACACGAAAACATGACAAGTCCGAGCTCGTCTGTTCTGAATCTAGGTCTCATCTGAAAAATTAACGAGGTTTCAAGACATGGAAAATGGCGAAACGGCAGTAACAATCCACGGATTCCAGAGACAGGTCCCCCTGCCCCCACGTCCACCGGGAACACACGACCGCCTTGATGGAGCAAGCATTCCCTAGAACCTTCTCCACCTTCCTCCAGAGAGAAGCCCATCGTCTCTCAGCAGAAGTAGAGGGGCATTCAGACTTACCTGCCTGAGGACCGAGCGCTCGCCGGGCGTGCTTGCTTCTGGGTCCATCCTCGTCTGCGGGGCATGCCTTCAGATAGAGTCCACCACCTCCTCTCTCAGACGAGCGCCATTTGTAATCCAACTCCAATCGACCTTCCCCGATGTGTCGACCCTGGCTAGCTGCCCCAGGGCTGAGAGGCTGATAAGGAAGCCGGCAAGTTTCAGCTGCATGGAGGGCATTCTCTCCAGTTCTTCTGGATTTCAGCAGGGGAGACGGGCGTCCACCAGAGCCCAGTTGTCTAAGAACCAGGGGTGAGACCGGCCCTCCTCAGGGAGTGCAGCTCAGCGTGGCCCCAAGCCCCAGTGGGCTGGCGCTGGCCTGGATGGCAGGAGGAGGGAGCATGGGCACCGTGGAGAGTCCAGGGAGGAAGAGAAACGCGGCTGAAGGGCTGGCGAGCCGCTGGCTGTGCTGCCTGTCCCCCAAAGGGCCTCTGGGAGCACCGGCGTCCGTCTCTCCATCGCCACACCCTCTCAGTCCCCACGCCCCCTCGTGCTCTGCAGCCACCTGCGGGGTCCACACTGGAGAGCGGCCCAGGTGTCTGATGGCAGCTGCTCCTTGAACACCTGTCTGTCCATTTGGGGCCAAGAGGCTCCCAGTCCCTGTCATGCCGTTAGTTCCGTTCTGGCGAATATTCAGCTCCCTCCCGATCGCTCTCCATGGACAGTCGGACCCAGGAGTGTCAGCGTGTCCCGGCAGGGTCTCGCTGTCCTTGCCTTTGAGGTCTGGCCCCAGGATGCGCGCACACAGCACCCGCGCCGCAGGTGCAGCAGGAGGACCAAGACGGGCGGGGAGGAAATGCTCCTGTTTCTTGGAGACGTCGACCTTCTGGGGGAACCTGCCCCTCACAGCTCCAAGGACCGTGCCGCTTCTCGGAGTGGCCAGGAGGGTGGGTGGACGGGGCCCACCGGGCCGGGCTCCGTGATGGAACGCGTAGGCAGACAGCAGGGCCTGCGGAGGGAAGAGCGAGATGCGGTCAGGGTCAGGGAGAGTCTGGGAGGCAAGTCCAGCTCCTCCTTTGGGGTTAAGGCCCGCCCCACAGATGGTGGTGCAGAATCTGGAAAGAATGTGGCTCCTACTGACCTTATACTCACGATGCCAGTCTGGGTTGTTCTGCTCTGTGTTTCTTTTATTTCTTTCTTTCTTTTTCATTATTTTAATTTTGTTCTGAGGTATCTTACTTGGCGCTCAACCTAATCATAATGCGTAAGCGCTTTTTAAAATGAAAGTATTATTAGTTCCCTCCCCAAAGGCTAGGGGTTTACCCCAGGCTGTTTATTACATTCTCACCAACTTCCGTTTCTTTCCAGCTGAATCTTACATTGATGGATTAGGCGTCTCTGGACCTCAGGTGTACCAAGCATCTCCTGAGAGAGTCCATATGGCAGGGTCACACTCGTTCCATGAAGGGGCTAGCTTCTATACCTGCTTTCCTTGCTCTGGACTCACTCCCAGACACAGGGGAAAAGGTCGATACATCACTGAACCATCACCTGGCATCGCTAGGGCTTGAAGTGAAGACTTTCTCGGTCAGATAACACTCAACATCAGGGAGGTAAGGCCTGCCGCTCAGGCTGCACCACTGGAGAGCGGACAGGGAGACCCAGTGGAGCCCAGCGTCAGGACCACGGCCAGCGCCCGGCTGCGCCTGCCTGTCTTCACACAGGCTGGAAGCAACGTGTTCAGGCTTAAGGATGCCGTCAAGTCCTCTTGTTTAACATGTGTGCGTCTGATCTCCTCTGGTCCTGCTCGTTTAACTAGCCCCCAAGCGCGTTGTGCTTTTGGTAACCTTTTTCTCAAATAATGCTTAATAGTTTTAGTTGGGTTTTCATGCTCTGAAACAAGGAATAGTATTTCCTTTTTTTCCTCCAAAATAGAGTTGGCTGGCTTTTGAGGTCAATTTGGCGCATATCATTCTGTATTTTCATAAAGTCTGGGGAACGGCTTGGGTGAGGTGGGGGTCAGAGTGCCGGGGCAGGAGGTGCTCATGAGGGCAAGACAACAACTCAGAGGACCCTGTTTTCACGCAGCCTTTCCATCTTCTAAAGAAAAAAGAGGATGCCCCATGCTGAGCCCCCCAGCCTGCGGTTCAAGCCCGTGGATGCAGTTCGGTCTCAGCCCAGGGAAGTCTCCTCACAGAGCGATGCTCTTCCTCTTGAGACTTCGGAGAAGGAGAGGCTGTGGCCCCTGGCTGCACGAGCACTCAGACTGCACACCCAGAATCCCTGGGCAGGCTTTCCCATGGGCTTTGTATCAGCTGTGTGCTGCCGTGTAACCAATTACCCCAGACAGAGTTCATTAAACGTCCTAATTCAGCACCACAGAAGTGGAACTCCAGATCCCAAAGCGACTCCTGCTGCCCCCAGGAAGCCTGGTTTCCTGCCCATTTTCTTACGTATGTAGGTAGAAATCTGTGTGTGTCTATGCGACAAATAAGAGCCTGCCTGCAAGGTGGGAGACCTGGGTTTCTCATCCCTGGGTGGGGAAGATCCCTGGAGAGGGAAAGCCTACCACTCCAGTGTTTGGGCCTGCAGAATTCCGTGGACTGTAGAGTCCGAGGAGTCGCAAAGAGTGTGACATGACTGAGCCACCTTCACCTCCCTTTTCACGTCACAAATCAGAACAGTCAAGCGTATGACAGAATTCATTTCCTTCTCAGGTGTGGTGGTGGGAGATGCCTGTTGCAGCATCCAGGTACTTGAACCACTCTTCTTTTAGGCCCGAACTGACGTCGCCTCTGAGTATTCTGTGAAATGTGTTATCGTCCTCGGCGTTGTTTACAGCTCCTCACGGGAGCTCCAGTCTCCCTGCTCTGACTTGAGCTTCTCTTTGTGGGAACCGCAGGTCTCTATCACAAGCAGGTAGTAAGGGTCACCTCCTGGAGCTACAATATGGGAGAGAGGCCAGGGCACACATGCCAGGGTCTGCCGTGGGCAGGGCACCCAGAAAACCTGAGTCCCACCCCCTTTCTCAACCGAGGTCTCTCTCCTCATCGGTCTCGTCCCCAAGCTGCCCATGGAAACAACTCGGGCATCTTCACTTTCCTCCCCAAGCCTCCCTTTCTCGTCTGTAAGCACTGACCCTAGGCGGCAGGCTTTGAGCTTCCTTGCTTCCAGCCTCCCCCATGCCAGGGAAGCCCCTAGACCACCCCAGGCCCTGGTGCCCCCAGGAGGGGGCAGGGCCACCCAGGCCGGGAGCCTCTGCCTGCAGACCCCCTGGGTGCTTTCAGTTCACACATCTTCAGCAGAATGGTGCCCCCACGCCCACCACGCCGGACGCCGGCTCCACGCAGATGTCTCTGAAGCGCCTGGCAGAGTTTACAGTCACAGAGCCAGGGCCCCTCTGCTGGTGTTTTCATTCCCGGGTCACAGATAAAGGGGCTTCCCTGGCGGCTCGGATGGGAAAGAATCCGCCTGCAATGTGGGAGACAAGGGTTCCATCCCTGGATCAGGAAGATCCTCTGGAGAAGGGAATGGCAACCCGCTCCAGTATTCTTGCCTGGAGATTTCCACACAGGGGCCTGGCGGGGTCACAAGAGAGTCAGATACGACTGAGCAGCTAACAGTTTCACTACAGAAAAGAGGCTCCGATGTGGGGGTGACCCACCCAGTTGGGCAGTGTCTACGGCTGGTGCCCGCCAGCCCACAGCATGGGGGGGTGTTAGCAGAAGCAGCTCTGTCCCTCTCATTCATCACATCCCTGGTTGAGGCAGACACCCCTCCTCCAAACATCAGCCGCCGACCCCCTGGAGGCCCCTAGGCTTCACGGGGAGGCTGTGCTGCTCACAACCTCACCCACGAGGAAGAGCGAGCCCCCAGAAAGGACAGACCACCCCGGTGCAGCAGCTCTTAGGAGTGAGTCGGGAGGGGACCCGGGAACCCCCAGATCCCTTGAGAGATGAGGGTCTGGACACCGCAAGGAGGACCTCCCACGTGAACAGAGAGGCCAGCACTCTGAATCCCCAGAGGCCCCCATCCCGCTGCCTCCAGGGCCAGGTTCAACAGGCTGCCGTGTCTGGGCCCCATCCACTCTCGGCTAGTGGAAACTGGAGAGCGGGCTGTGGAGATGCTGGGGGTGTGGGTTGCCAGTGATGAGCCTTGCTGGGGGTCTCTGCCTCCCCCGCCCCTGGACTGTGATGAGCCAGTCGGACCTATGGCTCTGGGCCTGTGGTTTGTAAACTGAAGCTGGGGGAGGGGACCCTGGACTGGCCTCTCTGGAAGGACTTGAGGGCTACGGGTCACCGGGCTGTTTATAAAGTTGATTGTTGCCTGTGAGGGTTATAGACAGGCACTCGTGCATGCCCAGGAGGAGCCGGGCCCCTTCTCTCGTCTGGACTTAGTGGAGGAGGGGCAATGCGGGTTCCGGGCCCTGCACGCTGCATCTTCGCCCCGCTAATCCTCTATCTCCATTTTCTGCTTCATGTTGTGGACACAGACAGCAGCCTCATGGTTTAAGTCCGCTCATGCCCCTCTTGACGGCCCAGGGAGAGTCTCAAAGACGCGTCCTGGCTTTAATGGGGCTTCAAATGTCTCACTGTCCTCGTGGCCTTAGGGTTCAACACATGTTGGTGGAAAAAAAGAATGTTATTGATACAGAAAATATGGGTGCAGTGGCTCTCCTTCTGGGGTTTAGACGTTTATGTAGCACATGCAGCGCGGAGAGGCTTTCTCTGGGAATCGCTCAGTTCTCGGACGTGAAGCAGACGGAGAAGCATTTCTGCGCAGCCCACAGCCGGGGCCGCACCGTGCCTGCTCTGGGGGCAGGACCACTCAGGCCCCCCCGCCCCCACTCTCTCCTCCCAGATGCCGGCAGAGCAGGTCCTGACCGAGCCACCAGTCACCCCTGACTTCTCAGGAGCCTGAGACTAGAGAGATGACTGGACCCCTCCCCACAGGATCAGATGACACACGGAGAGCTGAGAAGCGGCGGAAGGTTTCTACCTTCAAGCAGCATTTAGGCATTTTAGGGAGAAGGCAATGGCCCCCCACTCCAGTGCTCTTGCCTGGAAAATCCCATGGACGGAGGAGCCTGGGGGCTGCAGTCCATGGGGTCATGACTGAGCAACTTCACTTTCACTTTTCACTTTCATGCATTGGAGAAAGAAATGGCAACCCACTCCAGCGTTCTTGCCTGGAGAATGCCAGGGATGGCAGAGCCTGATGGCCTGCCGTCTATGGGGTCACACAGAGTTGGACACGACTGAAGCGACTTTAGCAGCAGCAGCAGCAGGCATTTTAAATTCCCTTTACATTAAATTGCCATCAATGGCAGGAAGTTAGTCACTCAGCCGTGTCTTTGTGATCCCGTGAGGGTGAACCAAGTCTCAAGTAGTTGGTCTGAGGTTTCGCTTTCAGCCACTTGGGCAAAACACTCCAGGGGCAGAGTCAAGCAAATCATCTCGATGATCAGAAGCCAGATTTTAAAAGGTAATATATTACCTTTTATTCCCCCAAATATTGTCTTGACACTAAAATACTGAGAATGAAAGGATGGAGTTGCTGGTCCCCACCCCCCCACCTTTAAGTCGGCAGAGACGTCTACACAGACATCAGAGAGGACTCGGGCGGGCTCCGATCCTGAGCCCACCTGGGAAGATGCAGCCTGTCTCGGACCCTAGTCCATCCAGTGAGGGAGTCCCCATCACGGAGGGCAGAGTGCATGCTCTCTGAAATGCCCAGCACAGGTGAGTCGTGCCAGAGCCTTCTCTAACGGAGCCATAACCACAAGGAAGACTTTGCACGAAGGCTTGGTGTCAAGACATCCAGGCTCTGTTATCCAGTTGCCGTCAAAGGATCAACAGGCTTGCACTGAGATTGGGCTCGGGGTGGTGCCAAGTAAGCGCGAGCTGTTGGCAGCCTGCAGAACACAGAGGGCACACTCGGGAAAAGCAAGGACGGTGGAGGTGAGCTGGACACCGTGACGGGATGCAGGGACAGGGCCTGGTGCATGCTGGGGGATGCTGCCGGGCAGCTGTGTGAAGCCCAGAGCTCAGAGGGCAGCGATGGGCTTGGGCTCGGGGCCACAGGCCTTCCCAGGCCTGCAAAGACCCTGACTCAGGGGGTCTAGCTTGTCATAGAAATAAGGATTGCCTTCCAGGCTCCCCGCGCTCGCGCCACTGCTCTCCCCATCCTCTGGCCGCTGGACCTGAGCTGCGTGGGCAGGCGGCCGGGCCGTGGCCGACCCCCCCGGCTCAGAATAGGGTGGCACCCAGCGCCATCTCCGGCTGCCCTCCCTGCACGTCACCCTGGTGCTTTGCATTTGTTTGAGGCTTGCATCTGCGTGCAGACAATGAGCAGTAATTTTAAACCTGTTCAGCCCGCATTTAACCCAGATAGTTCTTTTGTGACCGCTTCACTCGCATCTGGGGCTCAGCGCAAAGAGGTTGTGAGGAACAAAGGGAGCAGACGGCAGCTGCAGGGGCCCAGCCCGGCACACCCACGCACACTCACCCCGCTTTCAAAGGCCCCGCTGCCAAGGGCGTGTGCCCGCTCGCTGGCAGGGTCGGGCTGCGTCCCACGACACTTTCCATGTTGTCAGGCATACGTTGCCCGGGAACGCCCCCTTGCTGGGTCTTGCAGGAGCAAGGGAAACCTTCCACCCTCAACGGTTTCGGCCCTTGCTAAGGGACAGCCCCACTGGCCGGGGGGTAAACACGGTCTGGGGCTGCCAGTCAATGGCTCCAAGGCCTGTGGGTTAAACCGGAGACTGGAAGGTCCCCGGGCCCTGGCCTTCTATGGCCTGGAAGGACTCCTTTCTTCCCACACCTGGTCCTTAGGATGCACACGTCCGATGAGAGACAGGGGGCTGTTTCTGTAACCCAGTCACTGTTGTGAAAAGCCATAGTGAACAAGGACTGCAGACATCGTCTCGACATCCTGCTTTCATGTCCTTCACTAAAGGTCTGGGAGAGACCAGCGTGCGGCCACAAGAGAGGAGCCCCTGCCCTCTGCAGCACCGCGGGTAGACCCGCGCGCAGCGCTGAGTGAGGCAAGTCAGAGGCCACCTCCGTGTGACCTCATGTCTGTGCGGAATTTAAGACCAAATGCATGAAAGCAGAGGACAGAGCGATGGGTTCTAGGAGCTGAGGGTGGGGGCCAGGGAGACGCTGGTTGAAGGGCACGGAGCCACACCCAGGTGAGTGAGTCCAGGGACCCGGGGCACGGCAGGGCGAGGGCATCAGAGACTGTCCCGTGAACTTCAAAGTTGCCAGCGGACGGGTCGTCCATGTTCTCACCACAAGGAAAGGCTGTTTACATTACAGAGTAGACAAGTTAGCCAAGGCTATGGTAGTATCATATTGCGACCCATGAATGTGTCAAATTTATGATACATTTATTGATGGACATGTTGTACACCTTGAACTTACGCAGCTTTCTGAATCAATCACACTTCAGTCTCTCTCACACACACACAGTTCCAGGTCCATTGTTTTGAACTTGCTGTTTTGTAAAAGCAGGGGAGACTGACAGTGGGAGAAGGGGACGACAGAGGCTGAGACGGTTGGATGGCATCACCCACTCAATGGACATGGGTTTGGGTGAGCTCCGGGGGTTAGCGATGGACAGGGAGTCCTGGCCTGCTGCAGTCCATGGAGTTGCAAAGAGTCGGACACGACTGAGCAGCTGAACTGACTGAAACGCAGGGAACTGATGGAAACCGCTGTAACTAAGGGAGACATCCAACTCCTCTCTTGCTGTTCTCTGCTCCGCCCCTAGGCGCGCTCCCCAAGCCGAGAGCTGCAGAGCCTCTGACTGCCACGGGGCTGGCACTCCCCGCCCTAATGAGGACGTGGGGCCGTCGTGCTCAGGGGAGGTGGGCTCTGCATGACTCTGTCCCATCGAGGGCTGGGGTCCGCTCTATGTTCTGGTCCTTGCCCCACTGACACCCCTGGAAGACCCCTTCTCTTCCCAGAACACAGCTGTGGGGTCTTGGGCACCCCTGAATCCTCAGGGATCTCAGAGCCAGAGCACTTTTTCAAGCCAAATTCAGAAGCATATTCATATAAAATTTGTTTTTTTCTTTCTCACGGTATCAAAAAAAGACAAGATTTTTCAGTCACAAGAAGGGTGTCACCTTGTCTGACATGGCCGTGTGCTCCTCACGCACAAGGTTGGACGGATGGGGTGGGGGCTGCAGCCGCCCCTTCCCGTGGGGCAAGGGGGCTGTCAGAAACCCGGGGTCTTCACAGTGCCATCGGCAGCCCAGGGTCACCGGAATGGGCCTCAGCCTGGCGTGAGGTGCCCACTGTCCCAGCGGAGCTGAGCATGGACGTGTGGCCAGAACAAAGACCCACATTCTCATTTTCTTTGGTTTTGAATCATTTAAACCCAAATTTAAAATTTAAAGCTATATGAGACTAGTGGCTGACATACTGGACTGCACCGATTAAAGTCTTTCCTGTGTCTCCTTTGCTGTGTACACAGCAACCCACCACGCACACTGGACAACTTAAGCAGACACAAAGAAACCGCCGCAACTGCAGCTCCTCCGTTCAGAACAATCCACATTTGTAACTAGAAAATTTAATCCTTATCCCGCGCATTTCTTTCCTTTTCATTGATACAGTGCAAAACTGTCCCTAGAAAATTGAGATGAGAGAAACAAAATCCCCTTCAATCAACTCATTACGTTTGCTGATGTCCTTGGGGGAGAGTTTTTAATTTAGCTGTTCTTTAATTTAGATGTTGTTTCTTTTAAAAGGCCCTCCTCTGGGACAATAACACAGACACACGGATTTTTTTTTCTTTCAGAAACCACAGACCCATATACAGGCAATTAGCAATATTTTTATCCTTTAAAAAATGAAAGAAGTTAAAGTTTTGAAAGAAAAAAATTTCAAGATGAACACATTTAAAAAATAAGATTTACTTGTAATTTTCTGTATGTGATTAAAGCAACCAATTGTCATAATAAATTGTTTATTTGTGCTTTTGCTCCCCACTTTATCTGTAGCCCCCAGCATGGAAAAGGTCCACAAATATTTGCTGTGACCCTGTGGCCTCTGGCCCTGACACCCCAGTCCTGACGTCCGCAGGGTTCTCCAGGTTTCGCCAGGGGTTCCCTAGGTTTCGCCAGGGGTTCCCTGGAGGGGTGTTTGGTCGTTTGCACGGTGGCTCTCATCTGTCGGGGTTGTTAATGTGCCCGTCTCGGTGTCTGTGAAGCAGACGTTCTCACGGGACTTTCTCGTGGGTGGCTGTGACGGTGTGTGTGAAGCGTGTTAGTCGCTCAGTCATGTTCCACTCTCTGTGACCCGAAGGACTGTAGCCACCAGGCTCCCCTGTCCATGGGACTCTCCAGGC